>JBANSL010000004.1:37642466-38842466 GCA_037127255.1 Persicaria tinctoria | reverse complement strand
ATCATTCTTTTTAGGAACCTTATTTATTTTTGTTCTTAGATTTATTTTAAAGCCCATTAGTTAGTAGATCTATCTTATTCTATCAATAAGGGCCGGCCATCATCAGCCTTATGGCCTATATATTTCGTTTTCTTCTTTGTAATTCAATTGGAACATTGATAATTGAAATCTTACTTCTCAAAACGTGTGAAACACCTTAGAGAGAGAGATCAGGCCGAATAGAGCTGTGCTCTTCGCGATCTCAACCGATTGATAATCTCAGCTTGGTTTGCTTTGTGTTCATCAACTTCGCAAGACTTGGTGATCCTGGTTTTCACAACCCCCTTCTGGTGCTTCAAGTTGTCCGCTTGATTGTGTCGGATTGTAGAGGCGGGTTGTGTAGGCATTGGTATTGGTTCCTACCCTCTGAGGAGGCCTGGGGTCTTTATCTTGCGCTGCATAGATCGACTCAGTCCTTATCAGGTCGTGTCTTTCAATTCTTGCATCTTAAATTTCGAGTCTTTACTATCTTTATCGAGTCTTTGTTATTTCTTTGAGTCGACATTGAGTCCAGCCTTTGGATCTTGGTGTTCTTGCAAGTTCTTGGTCGAATCTTGGCATTCTTGTCGAGTTTCTTTGAGTCTTTCTTTGTTCTTGCTGCGTTCTTGAGATTCTTGATCAATCTTGGTTATTTCTTGAATCGAATCCTGCTGTTCTTGATTGATCTTGATCGAGTTCTTGTTTGTCTTGTTCAGTTCTTGCTTGTTGTCGAAGATCGGACCAACCTACGGCTAACCCCGTATCACTTCATCTCCTTCGTGAGTCATATCGAAGGTCCGATCTTGTATTTTCGGTGCGTAATATCCGTTTGTACTTGATCTTTGTTCAAGAACTTGTGGTGAGTCATATCCACTTGTTTTTGTTCACCTATCCTTTATAAAATTCAGTTTGTTTTCCCCCAAATCTGAGTTTTATCATTATCACAAAAATACCAAAAATATTCCACCGAAATCCATCTCTATCATCTATCTTCCACCGGCTGATTCGAGGCTTGTTCCGACTTACTTTGTACTGAGATTTAAGGATCCTCAAGGGGAAACTCATCAAAATCCAAAGGCAAAGCTCCAGCCTCTACAACCACTGCTCGTCCTCCTCAGGTACTTTCTGGCATTTCCCCCAATTGGTTTTGCAATAAAGAGGTTGAGGAGTCCTGGAAACATGACTTTTGCAACCGTCGCTTATGCTTCTGTGATGTTGTCGATTTCAACCTCCTCCAATCCATGCCCTTGCCTTGCATTTCTCTCCTCAAATCTACCTGTTTCTGGACCTTGCTTAACCCTGGCAATTTTGCCTATCCCCAACTTACCCGACTCTTTTATGCCAATCTCACTGTTCATCGGGTAAATGGAACCCTAACCCTAGTTTCTAAGGTCAAGAACACTCGAATCCGTCTCTCTCCCGAGAGCCTTGCTCTCATCCTTGATCTTCCAACTGAGATTCCCACAAAAGAATTCCCAAGCCGATTTGAATGTCTCTCTCGAGCACGAGATGAATTCTTCCTAAAATCTCAAGGCCCTGAATCTTCATCCACCTTCAAACCCACTCACACTGCCCTAAACCTTCAAGCCAAGCTCATCTTCACTATTTTGGCTCGTTGTATCTTCCTACGCATCCATTCCAGGGAATTGGTGACCGAGAATCTTCTCGAGATCCTTTTCCTAATCATGATCGAATACGAGTCTGATTTACCCAAACTCATCCTCGACTACATGACCCATGTCTCCACCTCCTCTCGGCCTATGCCTTTACCCTATGCAAACCTTTTGCCCAAAATATTTGAAGCCTTTGACATCGACACATCAGGAGAAGAAAAGCAAACCTATAGTGGGATTGTTGATGAGGGTTGCCTAGATAGATTGGGCATTGCCAAAAATCTGAGGGGGCAATGGTTTCTGAGGAAAGACTCGAAGGGAAAACAGGTTGCTGAACCTAATATGAGTGAGGATAGATTGGCTGCTGTGGAGACTGAGATTCAAGACCTTAGGTTTGATCTGAGTAGGATGTGGTCGGATGTGGTGATTCGCCAGGACCAGACTCATGAGCTCCTCTCCATGGTCAACTGCAAGCTTGACCAAATGATGCTCCTCAATGCTCTCACCTACACTGCTACAGGCTCTATCATGCCAATGGAGCAAGAAACCTTTGATCATGTGCGTGAGAAGACTAGGAACGTCATCCTCAACTGTGAAAATCAAGTGAAGAAACGTCCCATCCTGCGCCCCACTCATCATGAACCCACCATTCTCACGGTCGAGCAATATGGTGTGGTCAAGAAATACAGGGATGTGGAGCGTCAGAGACAGCTTGCAGAGATGGAACGAGACAAGGTCACCAGAGACGCCCTTGCAAGGTGGAGGAAGAGGTGCAGAGATGAGGTTAGAAGGAAATACCTTCCACCCAACAAGCAGTACCCCACCTTTGGCGAATGGGTTGAGGAAGGAGCTGGCATTGCCCCTCCTGAAGATCCTAATGCTCCTGGAGCCCCTGGTACATCCTCTGCTGCTGGGCCATCCTCTGCTAAGAAAGGCAAGAAGGCTCTAAAGAGCAAGAAGAAGAAGGCTGCAGATGGGGATTCTGACTCAAGGCCTTGATCTCCCACTCTCTTTTCTCTACTCTCTAAAAACTCTTCTTTTGATGCTCGTCTTTTAAAACTTCTGGTCCGTTGGTTGTTTTTGTTTGGTTGGTGTTTTAGACATTTTCACCTCTCTGCCCTTTTGTTGGAAGACAAAAAGGGGGAGAATGTTTTGGTTGCCTGGTTGCCCTGCGTTTTGGTTGATTAAAGGCTTGATGTTTTTAAAACTTCGATGATCCAAAAATTTTATGCTTATATTGTAATATGCTTAATTCCTCTTATGTTTGCTGGAAATATGGTATGAATATTGAAACAGGTTTTGTCTTCCATCAAGGGGGAGATTGAAGACTCCACCTTGATTGTAAGATCTTGAGAACTAACGTGCAGGTGATCTAAAGGATGATGAAAGACAAAAAGGCTGGGTTTCAAGACCTTGAAACCCAGACTAAAATATTTTGATCACTTATGCTGTTATCTAGTTCAACTTGTTCTTTTACAGGAAAGAATTCGAAGCCAATCTTTTTGGGCCTAAATTATAATGGGCTCTATATTGGGCTATGTGATGAGACTTGGGCTTTATCGATTTATATATGAGTTTCTATCTAACCCATTTTATGTACTAGATACATTATGCATATTCTTTCATGTTTTCACTTTTCATACAAGGAAAGAACCGATCTCCAATTGATCATACTTGATCATGAAGAAAGTCGGAAGAACTCTTGGAAGGCACACAAAGGATCTTCTTTTGGAAAGAATTCAAATACTTTGGAAAGGATTTGAATTTCAAACGGTCTCCCTCTAAGAAGCTCTACAAGTGTTCCAACTATAAAAGGACGAAAGCTAAGAAGGATGGATTATCTAAGCAACAACGCAAGCATTCATAGCATCCTAAAGCATTCGTCAAGTTTCTCTTACATTCTCCTAAATCCTAGTTGGTGATCATTGCTTAAGAGTTGAGAGAAACACTAGCACTTATTGTACAAGTCATTCATTTTACACTTAGAGTTTTCATACTCGATCAAAACACACTTGGTGTGTGGTGTAAGCTTTTATTTCACTTGTAAGGTTGAGAACTAGAATAGAAGCGGTGAGGCTTTGTATAGAGAAAGAGAAGTTTCTCTAGGAAGTTCTAGGCTCAAAAGAAGTGAAATAAGAAGTGTTTGAATCCTACGGATTGGACAATCCTAGGCGGGGACGTAGGCAAGTTGGTGCCGAACCTTGTTAACAATTCGTGTGTTCATCTTTTATATTCCGCATTTACTTTATCATATTTGATTTTACTTTGTCAAGTTCTGATAGCCTATATCAAGGTCTTGACAAGTTGCACTAAATTGCTATTGTTGCGAAAATCGTCCATACTCTATTCATCCCTGATGTGATCACACTTAGGATCAATCAAGAAGCTAGACCTACCGAAGCTCCAAATGAGCAGCCTCTCGGATCCATCACTCGAGCTCGGGCAAGACGTCTTCAAGCCGGCCTTCTTCAAGGACTCTTAACCATTTCCATAAAATATGAAGATCAAGGTCAAGCATTCACAAGTTTACAACAAATTGAAGATCGCAACCCGCAGCCCAAGAAGCCCGGAAATGCCTCGGTTGACGCTATTTATTATGGAGCCAAATCTGATTTAAATTCAAACTTCTCATGCATTTAAAGGCACATTGGGAAGAGAAGACATCATGGAATACATCCCCCATGCAGCTGGTCCTTTTGTGTAGAGAACAACTTCCAAGATTGCATTTAATGCAAGCCACCTTTTCCCAAGCATGCACAAGTTGTCCACAAACTTCCTCTATATTACTCAGCCCTTATGGCCATTAGGGGGCACGAAACTTATCATCAAAAACCAGGTTTATACCCTTTGTTTGAAGCTTGAAAACTTCATCTCCTTCGTGAGTCATATCGAAGGTCAGATCTTGTATTTTCGGTGCGTAATATCCGTTTGTACTTGATCTTTGTTCAAGAACTTGTGGGTGAGTCATATCCACTTGTTTTTGTTCACCTATCCTTTATAAAATTCAGTTTGTTTTCCCCCAAATCTGAGTTTTATCATTATCACAAAAATACCAAAAATATTCCACCGAAATCCATCTCTATCATCTATCTTCCACCGGCTGATTTGAGGCTTGTTCCGACTTACTTTGTACTGAGATTTAAGGATCCTCAAGGGGAAACTCATCAAGTGGTATCAGAGCTATCTTCAAGGTAAGTTTCTCAAGCCAAAGGGGTACGAATTACCTCTCCATTTTCGGTTTGTTTTGCTCGATTTTCAGCCATTTCTATCCATCCTTGTTTTGTATTATTCTCCAACCTTTATCCATCATTTATTTTTTCATCCTTTGTACCTTCATATATGTGTTTAAGATCTGCAAAAAAAAAAAAAAATTCAGATCTATCCATTGTCATTTCGGTTTTCTATGCTTCTATCTAGTGTTCTTGTGTGTTTGCATGAACCTTCATCCTTCTTACCCAGAATGTGCAAGTTGTGAGCATTTGAAGTGCAAGTTGTGTTGTTGTTCTCAAAAACAAGACATTCTCATCATATCACTAGCTACTCTAAGCCTTGTTCCTTGCCTTGTCTAAACCCTGTTTACCCTTTCCCATTCGAGCATTACTTACTTGATTTTGGAATTTGGTAAATACTCGCCTTTGGGCTTGCCTTGGCTTGTGCTTTTTGATACTTTGTGTGAGTTTCCAGGATAGCATCATTAAGTAGCCTTGCCTCAGCGGAGATAGACCATGTTCTAGCAAGGAAGAAGCACCCTCACATCGCTTGCTTGAAGAAGTACCGTTTGCATACTTGTGCGCTTACAATCTGAGTTTTGAGTGAAGTGAGATCACATTCAAAGTGAGAGTTTCACCCCCAAAGGAAAAATTCATGAGTGAAAAGAATATGAGGGAGGTGAGAGAGAGATCTTTTGATTTCTAACCCTAACGTGTTTGCATGTTTTTGTGATTTTCTCGGTTCTTCTTTGTTTGGCCTTTTGTTTGTGCATTTTGTGTGTAGGAAAACATGTCTAATGCAGGAAATGAAGGAAGATACCCCACCCTGGCTGATTTGCAAGCCATTTTTCGACAATTTAGGGAAGAAGATGCAGCTAGGAGACAACAAGAGTATGAGAGAACAAGGGAAGGAAAAGCCCCCACCCTAGCTGATTTGCAAGCCATTCTTCAACAAAATAGGGAAGAATATGCAGTTGAGAGACAACAAGAGTATGAGAAAATTAAGGAAGGCGTATTGAGAGGCCTAGATGAAAAGCTTGATAAGTACTTGGGTAAGGGTCATTTTTCTAGAGAATGTCGTACTCAAAAGCAAGTGCTACTCAATGATCAAGGAGAGTATGAATCTGAGGAGGAGAGCCAAGAAGAACCAACCTTAGAAGATAAAGAAATGGAGATTCATGCTAATGCTGATGTTGGGCAGTGTTTTGTGGTAAGGAGAGCATTGATCTCCAATGATGCTCTTTCTTTACCCACTCAAAGAGAGAGCCTCTTCAATACTCGATGCCTCATCAAAGACAAGGTATGTAGTGTTATAGTTGATGGAGGATCTTGTTGTAATCTTATTGATCAAGAGGTTGTAGATAGGTTTAACCTCAAATGCAGCCCCCATCTGCAACCATACACCTTGAATTGGTTGAATTCCAAGGCACCTCTAAGAGTTGATAAGCAAGCAATGACTGCATTTGCCATTGGAGGGTATAAATATGAGATCCTTTGTGATGTTCATCCCATGACAGCGTGTCACCTTCATCTAGGGAGACCATGGCAATATGATCGTGGTGTCCTCCACAATGGAGTCACCAATGAGCACACATTCCAAATGGAAGGTAAGAAAATTACACTTCATCCTATGGCCCCTCATGAGATTGTTGCTGACCATGTAGCGAACTTGGAGAGAAGAAAGCAAAAGAAAATGCTCGCTATTGGTTCAGACATGGCTAGTTCTCACCAGATTCTCCTAGCTAAGGAGAAAGAAGCGGAGTATGCAATTCAGGGAAGTAAAACATGCTTTCTTGTTCTTTTTAAAGATAATTTGTTTGTTTCCCAAGATTTGAATTATCTACCTCCACTAAATGTTTCTACTTTATTGGTTGAATTCATAGAAGCTTTCCCATTTGTGATCAAGTACAAGCAGGGGGCAGACAATGTAGTGGTTGATGCACTCTTAAGGAGGTATTCTCTTATCTCTACCCTAGATGTTAAAATGTTGAGCTTTGCTTTCATGCATGAATTATATGCTAATGATGCTGATTTTGGTGAAATCTATCACATTTGTATGAATAAGCGTAGTAGTGATCGGTTTTACATGCATCTCTTTAAGTGTGAAAAGCTTTGCATCCCTAGTAGTTTCATTCGTAGGCTGCTTGTTCATGATGCTCATGGAGGTGGGTTAATGGGATATTTAGGTGTTACCAAAACCTTGAATACTTTGAAGGAACACTTCTTTTGGCTTCACATGCATAGCGACGTAGAGAAGTTTTGTGCTGCATGTACTACCTGTTTAAATGCTAAGTCCAAAATGAATCTTCATGCTTTGTACACACCCTTGCCTATTCCTCATGCTCCTTGGGAAGACCTTTGCATGGATTTTGTGTTGGGACTTCCTCGGTCCAAAGGGAGGAGAGATTCTATCTTTGTTGTGGTTGAGGTTTTCCAAACTGGCTCATTTCATTGCATGTAATAAAACCGACAATGATTCTCATGGTGCTTATTTGTTCTTTATAGAAGTTGTTAGATTGCATGGAATTCCTAAGACCATTGTCTCTAATTGTGATGTTAAGTTTCTTAGTTATTTCTGGAAAATAATTTGGTCTAAACTAGTAACTAAGTTGCTTTTCTCTACATCATATCATCCTCAAACGGATGGACAAACTGAAATTGTGAATAAAATTCTTGGTGATTTGCTTCGACTTTTGTTGAAAACTAACCTTTGTAGGTGGGAAGAATGTCTTGCTTTTGTTGAATTTGATCCAGGTGATCTTGTATGGATTCATCTTAGAGAAGATCGATTTCCTACATTGAGAAATTCCAAGATGAAGCCAAGAAGAGATGGCCCATTTCAAGTGCTTGAAAAGATCAACAACAATTCCTACAAAATTGAACTTCCCGGTGAGTATGGTGTTCATGATGTGTTCAATGTTGCTGACTTGTCTTCTTTTGTTGTAGGTGATGATGAACAAGAGGACGGGTCTGATTCGAGGTCGAATCCTTTTCAAGGAAGGGAGGATGATGTGATCACACCTAGGATCAATCAAGAAGCTAGACCTACCGAAACTCCAAATGAGCAGCCTCTCGGATCCATCACTCGAGCTCGGGCAAGACGTCTTCAAGCCGGCCTTCTTCAAGGACTCTTAACCATTTCCATAAACTATGAAGATCAAGGTCAAGCATTCACAAGTTTACAACAAATTGAAGATCGTAACCCGCAGCCCAAGAAGCTCGGAAATGCCTCGGTTCACGCTATTTATTATGGAGCCAAATCTGATTTAAATTCAAACTTCTCATGCATTTAAAGGCACATTGGGAAGAGAAGACATCATGGAATACATCCCCCATGCAGCTGGTCCTTTTGTGTAGAGAACAACTTCCAAGATTGCATTTAATGCAAGCCACCTTTTCCCAAGCATGCACAAGTTGTCCACAAACTTCCTCTATATTACTCAGCTCTTATGGCCATTAGGGGGCACGAAACTTATCATCAAAAACCAGGTTTATACCCTTTGTTTGAAGCTTGAAAACTTCATCTCCTTCGTGAGTCATATCGAAGGTCAGATCTTGTATTTTCGGTGCGTAATATCCGTTTGTACTTGATCTTTGTTCAAGAAATTGTGGTGAGTCATATCCACTTGTTTTTGTTCACCTATCCTTTATAAAATTCAGTTTGTTTTCCCCCAAATCTGAGTTTTATCATTATCACAAAAATACCAAAAATATTCCACCGAAATCCATCTCTATCATCTATCTTCCACCGGCTGATTCGAGGCTTGTTCCGACTTACTTTATACTGAGATTTAAGGATCCTCAAGGGGAAACTCAACAACCCCCCCCCCCTCTAGAGTATTATTCATCGCCTTATAGACTCTTCATGTAGTTTTACATTCCGACCTTGGATGAGATCTTGGATGAGCTTAAATGGATGATTTAGGAGCATAAAAAGGCTATGCAAGAAGCATCAACGGAGCAAGGAAGCACAACGTCGAAGGTAAGGAATGATCGTGGAGTACGATGGAGCGGCAACATCCGTTATTCCACCGGCGCCCACCGGTCCTCCGTGTTTAGCAATTGTCGATTTTAGTCCGAAGATAATATTTGATTATTATATTATTATCTTATTCTCTAGGATTTTGCACGACTCTATTTAGGTTGTTTTCATCTAATTGTTGAGAGACACACACACGTTACTTTGGCTATGAGTTGCTAAACTTATAGTTTCGCCTTTGATTTTAAGAAATGGTTGAATGAATTGTGAGGATTTGATTTCAATTAGTTATTTATGAGTATATTTATCATCTTTTTCTAATTGATATGTATTTGTGTTCCTTTCTATGGTTGATCATCATGTTACATCTATGATATGAATTCGTTGTTGGTTTCTAGATAGCAAACAAAGTCATTGAATTAGTGATATTTCTATGCCTTTGTAGTGGATGATATCGATTGATCTATGTTGAATAGATGTTTATAGGGCCGAGAGGATTTCTCCCTTGTCTTCTATTTGCATTGAATCCCATGCCAATTGGTCTTAAGAACTTTAGTTGTTAATGCTATTTTTTAGTGATACTGAATAAGAAGATTGTATCTTTGCAGATCAATCAACCTTAGGCAAGTCGACATATGCTCCATAAATCCTATTGAATCAATCCTAGGATCTTGAACCTCAACCATTGGTGTGGGACGAACGTCGTTGCCACTTTTTCCCTTTGCCAAATAGTAATAAAATCCAAACTCAAACACAATACCAATAGATTGGTAAAGCAATCACTTGATTAAACCAAATAACTACTATTGTAGCGATGAAGTCCGGAGTTGAACTCACAAGGAGAAGCGATTTCCTATTCAATAAATCTTAACAAGAACTTGTATAACCAAACAATGATTTATGACAAATAACCAAGATGTAAAGTAACCAACTTTATGACTGCAAAGTAAATTGATAATAAGGTAGAGAAGATATTTCCCTTGTAATTCTCTGACAATGGTTGAGATTCATGGTCCTAGGATTGATCTATCAATTGCTCATAAAAATATGTCTATTTGACTAAAGTTGAGAGATCTGCAGTGATACAATCACCTTATTCAATATCACTAAAGAATAACATTAAGGACTCAAGTAATTAGACCAATTGGCATATTGATTCAATACAATTAAGACAAACCGGAACAACCCTAAATCAGCCCTAATTGACACATCCCCAACATGGATCAATTGAAATCATCCACTACAAAGATAAAGAAATATCACTACTTCAATATCTTCGTTTGCTATCAAGAATACAACGACAGATTCATAACTAAGATGCAATTCCTAACATGTTGATCAATCATAGAAAGGAACACAAATATAATAAAAAGCACAAGATGATAACTATGAATATGAATACTAAATTGAATCAAATCGTCATAATCTAGACAACCATTTCATCGAATAACAGGCGAAACTATGAGTTTAGAAAATCATAGGCCAAATCTCTATCCCTCTAATTGTGTTCATAGTCTCACAAAACCTTCTTCTTCTTCTCTCTCTCTCTCTCTCTCTCTCTCTCTCTCTCTCTCTCTCTCTCTCTCTCTCTCTCTCTCTCTCTCTTTGTGAAAGTAATGCAAATAACCTAATAAAGACTTATAAGGAGTCGGCAAAACCCTAGAATATAATAATAGGAAACAGAATCTTCAGATCTGAAATCGCAATCGCTGGAAATCAGCCCACGGCTGGCGCCGTGCAAGCGGCGGCGGATCCGAACTCGCAATTGCTGAAAATAACCTAAAAAGACTTATAAGGATTTCCCTATTTTTCCTCGATTTTCTTCAATGTTGTGCTTCCTTGCTCCTCTCTAGCCTCTTCCTTAGCCTCCATATGCTCCAAAACGTGTCTCTTAAGCTCTTCCAAGATCCCATCCAACATCGAAATGTAACTCTGCAGAATAAACACTAAAAAGGCATATATTCCGAACTCGAATACTTTACTAGAAACATATGAAAATAGACTCAAACATATGCAAAATTCCTATCTAAATGCACTAATAAATATCTATCATGCCTATATGAAATATGCACTATCAAGCATTGTCGAGAATTACAGGTCAAATGTTTTTCTCTCTCATCATCAATACTTTGCAATCATTATCATGTTTTTTTACTTCATGCTATACTAATCTATTGGTTTGAGCTTTGAGTTAGGATATTATTACTATTTGGGTGAAGTGAAAGCTAACGACGTTCATCGAGTATTAATGTGAAAGCTACCAGTAGTCATCGGCGGGGTAGTAATGGGGCTTGGTAAAGAAACATAAGGGCAAAGAATTGTATTTCGTCATGTGGTGCTATAAATTCCGGGGAAATAAGATTCCAACAACACCCAACATAATACAAAACAACTCAATAATACTCAAGCTCACATATACACAACATCTCTCAAAACACAATAATAACTCCAAAAATCCTCCATAAAAACAACTCTCAAAATATATCAATAAACTCATACTCATCATCTCATATAATCATCATCACATACTCATGCAATCTCCAACAACCAACCAATCACTACTAGAATTCTGTAATTAGACATCACGTGTTTTAAGTCTGTCAAGAAAACACCTGATATTAAAGTAGTTTGTTACATCACTTATTAAATTTATGAGGTTGTAAAACATTTAGACATCTGTCAACTTTTCCGACAGATATTAATTTATTTGTTCTAAATAGATAAAAATGCGCGCGGGTTTGAAATTTTAAGTTGAAAGGAGCGGGGTTATGGCACTTAGAAAAATTGCGAAGGGTTTTAAAATTTGGGGAAAAATTATAACACTTGCACATTTCCTCTCTCCAGTTCACTGCCTGAAAAATTCTCTCTCCAATTCAGCGTTCTCTTTCTCAACCATCTCCACGACTCCACCGTCCTCCATCTCTGGCGACCTTCTACAACTCCGGCGACCTTCCTCCAGATATGACCTCCTCTCCTTTTTGCTCCAGCCTCCTCCCCTGCTCACCGCCTCCATCCTCTTGTCGTCTTCTTCAACGCCATCCAGATCCTGATCCGAGACCTCCTCTTTATGCTGACTTTCATCCTCGGCTTCTCTTCCTCCTCTCTCAGCAGATATGAGATCTCCTCCTCCTCTTTCCGCAGATATGAGCTCTCTCTCTCTCTCTCTCTCTCTCTCTCTCTCTCTCTCTCTCTCTCTCTCTCTCTCTCTCTCTCTCTCACCTTATTCAAAACCCTAAATCTCACTAGTTTTCTTCACACTCCTTCCCGAGCCGCCTCTAAACCTTCGATCTTCAAATTCGCACTGTAATCCAAACAGACCCGACTCCAATTCGGCACCTCAAAAATTTACTACTGGATGAGACCCAGCCTCTCTTGCTACTGGTATGGACTCCCTCTCCTTCGATTCCCTTGCCTATATGTTTGAATTGAAAATAGGTTTCAAAATTTTGTTGTTATTTGAGTAATTATTAAAACTGGTGTTATTTTTGTTGTTGTTTGGGTGATTATTAGGTTACACCACATTGAATCGTGCATCCATTAGGCTATGTGATCGCTCGATTTCATCTCAGTTGGTGTTTCTCTTAAATCTTTAACTCCTAGATAAAAAAAAAAAATCAACTACCAATATTTTTTAGTTGTAGATCCTTACATTAAGTTCAAATGCTTTTCTTCAGTTTGGTACAGGACTGAAATAAGGAGCCTAGTACAAATTCTATTTTTTTTAAAAATTTGTTGCTATTCCTTGTGGCTCGTTGCTATTAGCTAAATTTTGAATCTAAGATTCATTTCACGTCTAGTTACATGTAAGGTTCAATATTTTGTATATAGGGTTTGAGATTTCCCATCTTGTTGTGTACTTAACTACTTATATTACATCTATGGACGCTTTAATAGTTTATTACTATTTCAATTTGAGCTTGGCAAGGGCAGATGTGCCCTACGACTTACAAAAGATGGGGATAAGGTAACCTGCTTGCATCTCAATTCTTGAACCATTCGTGTGGCCTACTTATTCAGGAAAATTTTCTTGTCAAAGACCTTTATGTACTGTCGCTTCCTTATTATTCTTTCTTTATAATGATGAAATGTTAATAAAGTTGGAAAGCAAACATATATAAATGGGTTGTAGATTTATTAAAATTATGTTGTTATACCGTCATAGTCCATTTCATGCCCTTTAGGTGTCAAGAATTTCAATCTAAAGTATTAAATAACTTTCTGTTTCCTTTATGAGATCGAGTTAAAAAAGAAAAATGTCCCCGTCGTTGCTCATGACATGTACTAGTAATGCATTGTCATGGAGATCATCCTGGTGCTTTATCTTTCTTAGATTCATCCTGATGCGGGACCATCCAAGCCATCATCAAAGACACCTCCGGACACACCTATGATTCGAGATTATGAGGATGATGTCCTTCTCAAGAGGAAGAAGAAGGCTCCACCATGGGAAGAAGTCCCAAGGTGCAAGCTTGGATTAAATGACGTTTTGGTTCGTTCATAGTCATTTGACAGCTTTTCGACGTCTCTGTAAAATGGGTCGTACGGATTCAATATTTATTGGATTGAGGCGTGCCATACCTTGTTGGAACGAGGACGAAGAGATCTACAACTTTGCCGTTGAAGGTTTTTCCAGATTCGACCTCGAGATTGGACGAAAATGCACATCTTTGCAAGTTGTCACTGTTTTGACGGGAATGGATCCTATTGGGCCGAAATTGGGCTTTTCTACATGTTATTTTTAGAGACCTTATTTACTTATGTTTTAGGTGTTTAATTTAGTTGTTTATTTTATTCACTTAAATCGGCCCATCAAGCCTTAGCATAGCTTATATATTTCGATTTCATACATTGTAAACATTCAGCTATCAATGAATAGAATTAGTTCTCTCAAACTTGTGTGAAACACATTGAGTGATGTTGATCCAACTAGAGCTGTGCTCGTTGATCACGAATTGGTATCTATCTCAGCTTGGTTTGCTTTGTGTTCATCAACTTCGCAAGACTTGGTGATCCTAGTATCCACGAGCCCCCTCCTTATGCCTCCAAGTTGTCAGCTTGGTTGTGTAGGGTTGCAGAGGCGGGTTATATAGTCATTGATATTGGTTCCTACCCTCTGAGGAGGCATGGGGTCTTTATCTTGTTCTATATAGATCGACTCAGTCCATATCAGGTCGTGTCTTTCAATTCTTGTTCTTCAATTTCGAGTCTTGCATCTTTCTTTAGAGTCTTTGTTGCGTTCTTTAACTTCTTGATTGATCTTGCAGATTTCTTGATCGATTCTTGAAGCGTTCTTGCTGCGTCGTTTGAGTCTTGGTTGAATCTTGGTGTTCTTGCCGAGTTTCTTTGAGTTCATGAGTCTTTTTTTATTGTTTCTTGCTTGTTGTCGAAGATCGGACCAACCTACGGCTAACCCCGTATCACATCCCTACTTCATTTTGTGACCAGCATAGATCTACGTGAGAAAATTGTGCAGGCATTGTTAGGGAGATCAACCTGGTGCTCTTAGGATGTTCGTTTTCAATTCATTCCTTTCATAAAGAGAAGTTTAATATGATTGAGTAGCTCTTAGGGAGTCATTTGTGTATTGTTTCAGAGAAGAGGCAAACAAAAGTTGTACATTAGAGAAAAGTATCCATATAGAATTCTTGTAAAGTCATCTTTTTCAATGAAAGAGATAATTTACTTGTTTCTGAAACTTGTATGACAATTACAAGATATGCTCTTAAAACTTACAAAGAATGATCCTATATATTGTCCATCTTTAAGGATAGACAAAGTGACGATCAGGTTGATAGTGCACATCTTAATTGACGGTTACTCCTGAAAACCTATAATAGGAGAGAACTATTGTGATATGATCCTAGAGAAAAAGAGGAAAAAATATTAGTCTAGTACTATTACATGACGTGCATTTTACTTGCCTTGCACCTAGTGAAAATCTCACTAGATATCATAAGTGGCGCTTTTGCTGTATTTTGCGTCCTCAAGGGACTTGTCATTCATTCATTCACGAGTATTTGATTCTTGTTAGATTTTACAACGACTAATGATGAATACCATTGTGAATGTACATATATGGGAACATTCATTTGTTCTCTTTCATTCTTTTTACATGGACTTATGGAGTGTATGGGAACATTTTGTCATCCACTTTAAAGATCAATGTAAATATTATTTCTTTCTCTTTACGAGGACCTAGTAATGATTGATTCAGGAGTATCTGTATTCTCTTACATTCAATAAATGTATGCGAACATTTTATCATTTTTACAGATATTTGTTAATTATATTCTATTCATGCAGGCATATGCTGATATTTGTACTCCAATAGATAACATTGGGAATGTACCAACATTCCCTGCTAAAGCAGCAACCCTTCACTGTGGAAATTTCATCAATAAGATGTCCTTTAATCTTTTGAGACTCAAGTATAGATGTAATCAAGAGACAAGTGTAAGTTTTTGCTTCAGTTCCTCTAAGGTTACCTCTTGTCCTCAATTATAGATAATCATAATAGTGCTTGTTCTTAATACTGTTAGTGTTTTTCTTCCATTGTTTATCCAGAACGTGTGTTAGGCAAAAATTGTTAAAGGAACAATCTCACATAACACATTTCAATTTGAATTATTTTTATAAAGTTCGACCCTTATCTGTACTTCCTCACAATCTCAAATTATGCGGATATTTTAAAAGGACAAGGATTTGGGTTTTTTTTTTGTGGTTTGGACTGCACCCGTTGATGAGGGTTGCCTACGTACCTTCATGGGAAGGATCAAGTCCAACGTAGTTCGGAGATATAGGATTTCTGTATTTGGGGATTGGTTTGGGTAGACTTTGTGTCTAATTTGGCATATGGTAAGGTGTTTGTATTTGATTTGGTTTAGACTTGGTGTCTGCTTTGAGTTTGGGTATGTGTTTAGGTTTCAACTCGATAGAGCATCGGGTTTGATTCGTTTTCTTTGAGGTTTGTGATTGAACCCGGATGTGGGTTTCCTACGTATCCATGATGACGGAATCAAATCACTCGTAGTTCCACTTTGAATTTGAGGCAACTTCATTTGATCTTGGACTTGTGACTGGATCCGACGAGAAATGTCGTCCTTTGTATCAAGTCATTGTAGTTCCCACGAACAACTTCATTTGATTTTGGGGCATGTGATTGAATCCGATAGACATGTTTTTTTTTACCGGATTTCCTACGTAGCTCGTAAAGAGCATCAAATCTTAACGTAGTTCTACACGAACTGATTTTGCTTGATTGCCTTAACTTCATTTGGAACCGAAGCAAGTCCTTTTGAAATTTGGGATTGGACTCGACAGACTTTGGCTTATCATCGAGTTTCCTACATATCCGATGACTCGGAATCAAATCTTATGTAGTTCTTAAGGCTTTCACATAATTTTCGGTTAGAGCTTTGGGGCGGGACCCGAAAGTTGTGGAGCTTGATGCTGCTCGAGTAGCTCTTCGAGAGCGTTAATCCACCCAAGTTCTTGCGGGCAATTTCACTTGACTTGATGTGACTTTGTGTCATGACTGAACTCAATGACCGTGATTTAGCAATTCCATGTTTGCAACCGTACAAAGCTTGCCTCTTTTCCCACCGGCTTCGAACGTGGAGGTCCAACTTGCTTGGGTCGGGATGCTATTTGAGCGGTAAATTACTCATTAAATCAGAGTCATATAGTTGAGGTTTCTTTCCTTAATTCCGTATATGAGATTTCCTACGGTGCAACCACCGACGTCCCACTCCCTCTTAATGTTCAAGGACCGGGTGATTATATAAGGACATGGCAGGCCTCTCTCTTGTATTTTTTATACGGGAATGAATCCAACTCTTCTTTCGGCCGTGACAACGTCTCTTTCGGCCTACTCGCCACCGCCTACAGCTTGGCACTCCGACTTTGGACATGCTTGAATGTTTCAAAGTGTTGTTTTCACGGTGGCAATGGTGGAAATGATACATATAGATCCCAACTTGATTTTCGATTGTTTCGGATCTTCTCAATCACGATGTGAGTGAAACCGAGGTTGTTGAACACCACCATTTCGCTCCGCTATCACTTAGGAGGCTGCCTAGCAAGCACCGATACAACAACTGGCCAAAAACGGACCCGAACTGGTGCAAAAGAACTTGCAGAAACTGTGTGAACATGCCAACTTTAGAGCCTCACCATTGCTGCTACAAAGCTCTGTTTTCGTTGATTTTTGTTACTCCATGTTCGTTGTAATGTCTTCTATCTATCACTAGTTTCTGTTGGCTCATATACTCCCGGATCTGAACGCAATAGGGCCTTAAAGTGGGCTGCTGGGCAGTTCATTTGCAGAAACTGCGTGAACGTGTCAACTTCCGAGCGCTACCACTGCTGCTGTATAGCTCCGATTTCATTGAATTTTGTTTCGGAATGTTCCGTGCAACAACCTCTATCAATCCCAATTCTTGTTATGTATAGAATCCTGCAACACGGCTCAGTAATATGCCTGCAAGCTGGCTGCTAGACAGTTTTTTGCCTCGTTTGCGACCCCATGTCTGTTTTTTGTCACTTTTTTTTACATGGCGTTCGAGGCTAACTCGATCGAGCTTTTGTGGGAACCGCCTGCCTTCGGTGGCATGCTGGGCAACATATGTTCTCCTACTTGAGCTGTGGGCACGCCGAGATCAATGTTGGCTGATCGAAGGGCGCGTGAATATGCCTTGTTGCGCACATATCATCCAAGTTCATCTTCACCAATCTTGCAATGTATGGGAAGGTTTTTTTTTCCTTGGCTTATTTTTTGTTGATGTTGATGTAGCGGGAAGGTAGGGAGCTCACTGCATGACCCTTTTAAGAACATTGATGTCGTGGGCCATCGTAAGAGAACCGAAACCTTGCTGACAAGTTTGTTGAAAATTGTGGACGAGAGGTCAACTTCTGACATCAACTTTGGCCACCACAGAGCTCTGTTTCTGCCGCCGTTTCTTCCGACATACTCCTTGCATAGCCTTCTTTTGGTACCCATTTTCCACGGTCTTGGATACCCTTGGAGATGTTCGGACCAACGTCCAGAACTTGACTGCCTGAGCGGTTGTTCTCCTTCCGTAAAAGCATAATTTCAGGCCCATTTTTATATATACCCCCTTTTTTCAGGGCGTTTGAGGATGCATAGACCACTCTTTAGAGGAACTTGTTGACCTTCGGTGGTAGGTGGCATAGCCTAGGCTTGATAACTTGAGTCGTAAACATGTCAGAACCATTGGTGAGCGATGCATTTGAAGGTCGTCCCAGCATCATGTGAGTGACCGATGGAGCTGCGAGAGAGTGGAGAATCCTTATGCAACTGTTGCGGATCACCGAGGGAGCTCAATTGTGAGTCGCCGACTTCCGAGAGTGAGCTTTTTTTTGCAATGTTTTGCGAACTCCATGTGGACTTGTTTTAGGCATCTGATTGCTCCAATATATTGATTTCCAAGGCGGCGGTGGACGAAGTTCCTTTGTTGTAGCAAGGGTACGCAGCAGGTATGTCCCTCATAGCCCACTCTTTATTTTTTATGCTCTCTTTTCTCTCATTTTTTTTTCTTTTGGCTTACGAGAGAACTACCATTGCGATGCCTTATGGATAGTCGAGCATTGAGACGGAGGATATCGAGGCCGTAGGAAGGCGGACGTGGAGGACACCTTGTGCAGCCGTTGTGGATCACCGAGGGAGCCCCGTCTTCATGACATCAGTCGCGAGCATCATTTCGCCCTTCATCTCTCGACGGAGCTCGATCAAGGTCTGATTGGAGTCTTAAATTTGCGACTACAACCGGATGGTAAGGACTCGGGAACTCCGGCACGGTTGTGGTGGCCTGCTTGATTCTGCTGGCCAACCCTTCCTTATACGAAGACCATGTGGCGTGTGGCCGGACATGCATCGAGGCTACCGCCTGCCGTGACAATGTGACATGCGAGATGGAGACGTCATGCCATTGCTGAAGGCCGTCTCTGCACTTTGCCTTTGTTACGGGTGCTCATTCCTTGATGTATCTTTTGAAATGGAGGAAGCCCCCCTCACAAAGTGAATCTCTGTGTGTGTATATATAGCCTCCATCCACGTGTGTATATATATTACACACTTAATATTTTTCCCATGAATAACGGCTTTAAGAGTTTTAATTTACAGCCGTTCACTTTCGGCAATTATACTAGCCGTTTAGACATATTGATTACTTGAGGTTTAATGCCCTTGCCTCTCACTGACTCACAATAAGACGTTCACTGTAGTGGTTGGTCTTCAAGTCAATTACATTTATGGAGTAGCATTAAATTTGGGCAATACAATATGTTTAATTTTGTAACGACCAATTTTTACATTTAAGGAATAGCATTAACCCCCAATTTTGGTGATTATGGAATGATATCATGAGAGCATGAGAAGTTATTTGTAATGCCCCGGAAATATCTCGACTTGCCCGTAATTATTTTTGGATCTATTTTATTACATGACCCCTAAGTAATTGAGATCATGAAATTTTACCCGTCAACAGTTGCCCCCGAACTTTGTATGTGTGAATTTTATGAACGCATACAACGTTCGCCCATTGGTCTATCGAGATTTTGTGTAGACATTGACACCCTTTTTTTTTGTGGACTTAGGTGAGGCGTTAAGGCATTAGGTGACGGACTTCAAATATTTGGAAGAAAATGTTTTCTGATCGGGCACTTTCACTTTTGGGATACCCTTGCAAAAGGAATTCTTTATTTGGTGCAGGATAAAACTTTTAGCCTTTGGCCATTCATTTTCGGCTTTGAAAGGGGAAGCTTCAATTATAGAGGAGCATGTTTTTAGAAAGAGAAAAGTTGTTTTAGTCTCTTGTTTAACATTTAGATAATGCAATGGATACTTCCTTGGGCAGAAATTTGGATTCGAAGCATTTGGATCGGTCGTTATATCCGAACTTGATGATCCGGCTTGAGAAACTTGGTTAGGGATATCTTGATTCTCTTCTCCTTAATTTGCACCATTCATAAACTAATGCATATGGATCTCCTCTGCTCTCCCTTGATGTTTTGATGAACTCAGACCATACTTGACTCTTTTTGTGGCCAAGAAACTTGATGGTTTTGAGAATGCTTTGGCTTCCTTTCATGATAAATGAAAAGAAGATTTTTTTCTTGAACCGTCTGACATGTAGATTGGCTAGACTGCCCCTGCACTCTCTTTTTTAGAAATCGATTCTCTTGTATTTCATAGGTTTCGCATCATCATTTGAGTCCCTAGCATGAGACTTAAGAGTTTCCTCCTATAGTCGTATTTCTTTGACTCGAGACGCTTTTGAATACCTCTTCCAAGAGCAAATAACCCTCTTATGATCGAAGAGATATCCTTTGAAGAAGCTCTTAAGGGATATATTCCTTTAGAGTTAGAAGAACCCGCAGAAGTTGAACATATTCCTCTTCAGAATCTCTTATTTCTTCTTGTATTCTCCTTGTTACTCGTCTTCGATCTCTTGCTTCCTTTCGATCTTCTTAAAGCGTTGAAGGCTAGTGATTTGTGTTATAGACTTTTTCCTTCAAAGAGGTTGTCATCATCCTCATAATTGTCAACAAGTAGCTCTTCAATATCCAAGCATGACATGCGTGGCTTAACGCCCCAGTCCAAGAGCCTAAAAAGTTTCAGACTTTTTTTTGTTGACTTGACATTGCATGATTATCACCCTAGGTGGCAATGAGATCGTAGGAATGCCCCAGCTTTCAAAAACTTCAAGTGGTGTTCTTCATGCATCTTGATTTTGAAGTGTCCTTGAGAATAACGGGAGAACTTCTTCAACCTCTTCGTTGGTGATTGAAGCAAAAATATACTGTGGATTTTTTTGCTCCTTGATTTCAATTTTCACCTTCGTTGAGTGCATTCTCGATTTTTTTTACGGGCACAACAACGTGATTGTATGCACAATGCTTGAGATAGATTGGAGTGTGAGCTCCACTGTCCCTTTTCATCTTGAGAAGCAAAATCGATTTGGCGGGTATCAACTCATCAAGTATCACCGGTACATCATCATCGGCATAGATAGTCAATTTGGGGACTCCTTCTGTTGGGTTTTAAAACCATCCCTTGCTTGAGGATTTGACAGAAGTCACCATTACCCCTATCAAGATGACATTGTTGTAACTTTGATCATCTCCTAACTTCATAAGCCTTCAACCTGTCTTTTTTTTTTTTTTTCTCTCCAAATGGGGTCATATAGAGTTGCCTCACTTGATCGATGAAGATTTTTCTCGGCTTGAAGAATATGAATTTGTAGTCATAAACTGACAAGAAGCCTCTCAAAGGTTGTCTCCAAATTTGGGTGGACCTAGCTTAACATTTGATCCCCTATTTTGATGCTCGGGACTTTTTTAAAGCTCTTTTGATCTCTTCTCCTTCTAGGTCATTCGGAGAAAGATGCACCTTTTTCTTTTAGGCCCCCGTTTGTTGGTTGCGCCTGCCACCTCTTCGACATGCGGGAAAGGTTCACATAAGTCGTCAAGCAGGATTCGAGGCATTGGAAAGGCCCTCATACTTGCCCCTCTTTTTTTTTTTTTTGCATCACTCAACAACTTTGACAAACTGCTCGACATCCCTTGATGATGAAAGTAGGTGGTAGCTGGTTGTTGGTGACAATTTCACTTGTTGCCATTCTTCTTCACATAAGCATTTGGATATTCCTATATAATTTGAAATGATAAGGAAAGAAAAGGGTCCCACTGGGCGTGCCAAAAATATGTTAGGCAAAAATTGTTAAAGGAACAATCTTACATAACACATTTCAATTTGAATTATTTTTATAAAGTTCGACCCTTATCTGTACTTCCTCACAATCTCAAATTATGCGGATATTTTAAAAGGACAAGGATTTGGGTTTTTTTTGTGGTTTGGACTGCACCCGTTGATGAGGGTTGCCTACGTACCTTCATGGGAAGGATCAAGTCCAACGTAGTTCGGAGATATAGGATTTCTGTATTTGGGGATTGGTTTGGGTAGACTTTGTGTCTAATTTGGCATATGGTAAGGTGTTTGTATTTGATTTGGTTTAGACTTGGTGTCTGCTTTGAGTTTGGGTATGTGTTTAGGTTTCAACTCGATAGAGCATCGGGTTTGATTCGTTTTCTTTGAGGTTTGTGATTGAACCCGGATGTGGGTTTCCTACGTATCCATGATGACGGAATCAAATCACTCGTAGTTCCACTTTGAATTTGAGGCAACTTCATTTGATCTTGGACTTGTGACTGGATCCGACGAGAAATGTCGTCCTTTGTATCAAGTCATTGTAGTTCCCACGAACAACTTCATTTGATTTTGGGGCATGTGATTGAATCCGATAGACATGTTTTTTTTTTACCGGATTTCCTACGTAGCTCGTAAAGAGCATCAAATCTTAACGTAGTTCTACACGAACTGATTTTGCTTGATTGCCTTAACTTCATTTGGAACCGAAGCAAGTCCTTTTGAAATTTGGGATTGGACTCGACGGACTTTGGCTTATCATCGAGTTTCCTACATATCCGATGACTCGGAATCAAATCTTATGTAGTTCTTAAGGCTTTCACATAATTTTCGGTTAGAGCTTTGGGGCGGGACCCGAAAGTTGTGGAGCTTGATGCTGCTCGAGTAGCTCTTCGAGAGCGTTAATCCACCCAAGTTCTTGCGGGCAATTTCACTTGACTTGATGTGACTTTGTGTCATGACTGAACTCAATGACCGTGATTTAGCAATTCCATGTTTGCAACCGTACAAAGCTTGCCTCTTTTCCCACCGGCTTCGAACGTGGAGGTCCAACTTGCTTGGGTCGGGATGCTATTTGAGCGGTAAATTACTCATTAAATCTGAGTCATATAGTTGGGGTTTCTTTCCTTAATTCCGTATATGAGATTTCCTACGGTGCAACCACCAACGTCCCACTCCCTCTTAATGTTCAAGGACCGGGTGATTATATAAGGACATGGCATGTCTCTCTCTTGTATTTTTTATACGGGAATGAATTCAACTCTTCTTTCGGCCGTGACAACGTCTCTTTCGGCCTACTCGCCACCGCCTACCGCTTGGCACTCCGACTTTGGACATGCTTGAATGTTTCAAAGTGTTGTTTTCACGGTGGCAATGGTGGAAATGATACATATAGATCCCAACTTGATTTTCGATTGTTTCGGATCTTCTCAATCACGATGTGAGTGAAACCGAGGTTGTTGAACACCACCATTTCGCTCCGCTATCACTTAGGAGGCTGCCTAGCAAGCACCGATACAGCAGCTGGCCAAAAACGGACCCGAACTGGTGCAAAAGAACTTGCAGAAACTGTGTGAAATGCCAACTTTGGAGCCTCACCATTGCTGCTACAAAGCTCTGTTTTCGTTGATTTTTATTACTCCATGTTCGTTGTAATGTCTTCTATCTATCACTAGTTTCTGTTGGCTCATATACTCCCGGATCTGAACGCAATAGGGCCTTAAAGTGGGCTGCTGGGCAGTTCATTTGCAGAAACTGCGTGAACGTGTCAACTTCCGAGCGCTACCACTGCTGCTGTATAGCTCCGATTTCATTGAATTTTGTTTCGGAATGTTCCGTGCAACAACCTCTATCAATCCCAATTCTTGTTATGTATAGAATCCTGCAACACGGCTCAGTAATATGCCTGCAAGCTGGCTGCTAGACAGTTTTTTGCCTCGTTTGCGACCTCATGTCTGTTTTTTGTCACTTTTTTTTACATGGCGTTCGAGGCTAACTCGATCGATCTTTTGTGGGAACCGTCTGCCTTCGGTGGCATGCTGGGCAACATATGTTCTCCTACTTGAGCTGTGGGCACGCCGAGATCAATGTTGGCTGATCGAAGGGCGCGTGAATATGCCTTGTTGCGCACATATCATCCAAGTTCATCTTCACCAATCTTGCAATGTATGGGAAGGTTTTTTTTTCCTTGGCTTATTTTTTGTGGATGTTGATGTATCGGGAAGGTAGGGAGCTCACTGCATGACCCTTTTAAGAACATCGATGCCGTGGGCCATCGTAAGAGAACCGAAACCTTGCTGACAAGTTTGTTGAAAATTGTGGACGAGAGGTCAACTTCTGACATCAACTTTGGCCACCACAGAGCTCTGTTTCTGCCGCCGTTTCTTCCGACATACTCCTTGCATAGCCTTCTTTTGGTACCCATTTTCTACGGTCTTGGATACCCTTGGAGATGTTCGGACAAACGTCCAGAACTTGACTGCCTGAGCGGTTGTTCTCCTTCCGTAAAAGCATAATTTCAGGCCCATTTTTATATATACCCCCTTTTTTCCGGGCGTTTGAGGATGCATAGACCACTCTTTAGAGGAACTTGTTGACCTTCGGTGGTAGGTGGCATAGCCTAGGCTTGATAACTTGAGTCGTAAACATGTCAGAACCATTGGTGAGCGATTGAGTAGCACGGAAAGATGCATTACTGGTCATGTACTATGTCCCTCCATGAGATGCGTTTGAAGGTCGTCCCAGCATCATGTGAGTGACCGATGGAGCTGCGAGAGAGTGGAGAATCCTTGTGCAACTGTTGGGGATCACCGAGGGAGCTCAATTGTGAGTCGCCGACTTCCGAGAGTGAGCTTTTTTTGCGATGTTTTGCGAACTCCATGTGGACTTGTTTTAGGCATCTGATTGCTCCAATATATTGATTTCCAAGGCGGCGGTGGACGAAGTTCCTTTGTTGTAGCAAGGGTACGCAGCAGGTATGTCCCTCGTAGCCCACTCTTTATTTTTTATGCTCTCTTTTCTCTCATTTTTTTTCTTTTGGCTTACGAGAGAACTACCATTGCGATGCCTTGTGGATAGTCGAGCATTGAGACGGAGGATATCGAGGCCGTAGGAAGGCGGACGTGGAGGACACCTTGTGCAGCCGTTGTGGATCACCGAGGGAGCCCCGTCTTCATGACATCGGTCGCGAGCATCATTTCGCCCTTCATCTCTCGACGGAGCTCGATCAAGGTCTGATTGGAGTCTTAAATTTGCGACTACAACCGGATGGTAAGGACTCGGGAACTCTGGCACGGTTGTGGTGGCCTGCTTGATTCTGATGGCCAACCCTTCCTTATACGAAGACCATGTGGCGTGTGGCCGGACATGCATCGAGGCTACCGCCTGCCGTGACAATGTGACATGCGAGATGGAGACGTCATGCCATTGCTGAAGGCCGTCTCTGCACTTTGCCTTTGTTACGGGTGCTCATTCCTTGATGTATCTTTTGAAATGGAGGAAGCCCCCCTCACAAAGTGAATCTCTGTGTGTGTATATATAGCCTCCATCCACGTGTGTATATATATTACACACTTAATATTTTTCCCATGAATAACGGCTTTAAGAGTTTTAATTTACAGCCGTTCACTTTCGGCAATTATACTAGCCGTTTAGACATATTGATTACTTGAGGTTTAATGCCCTTGCCTCTCACTGACTCACAATAAGACGTTCACTGTAGTGGTTGGTCTTCAAGTCAATTACATTTATGGAGTAGCATTAAATTTGGGCAATACAATATGTTTAATTTTGTAACGACCAATTTTTACATTTAAGGAATAGCATTAACCCCCAATTTTGGTGATTATGGAATGATATCATGAGAGCATGAGAAGTTATTTGTAATGGCCCGGAAATATCTCGACTTGCCCGTAATTATTTTTGGATCTATTTTATAACATGACCCCTAAGTAATTGAGATCATGAAATTTTACCCGTCAACAACGTCCAGAGAAATTCTCTTTGCAAGACCATCAAATATCAGCAGGATTGTTTAGAACAAACATTTGAGGAACCATCTATGGAGCAAGCAGACGGTGTTGTTCTTCAAGGAAAATGCCTAACAGGTGCAACTACGCCCCCTATTAAGAATAAAACCAAGCAGACACGTACTAGTAACATGTCCATTCAAGAGAAAAATGAAAGTTCCCACACGAGCTCTCCTAAGGTCAGTTCTTATATTTTATCGAGTTTTATGAATGCAGCCAAAGAATCATCGTGGTTAATTAGTTTTGACTATTTAAGGCTTTGTTTTGATATTATAAAGCTATAAAGAGTACTCTTACGAACTGTTAATGCGCAAAGACTTGTTTTTGATGATTTTCATCTCATATATTTGATTTGTTTACAATAAAATTCCAAATGGTTCAATGTATAAAATAAGATATTGAAACATTAAAACAAAGTTTAATTCGTAGAAGAGTTCGAGTATGTTTTGATAACATGTACCCAGATTGCTGTGGTTCTTGCCATCTCTCTTTCATTTCTGGGCTGCTTTATCCTTTTTTTAGCTAGATAGCTAGCTAGTATCACTTCTATTTGATAGGATATCGAGTATATCATTTTAGTGCTTCTGCTTGGTCAATATCAATCACCTTTACTATGCCTTCTTATTGTCACATGAGAGAACAGGGGCTGAAGAAGAGATTTTTATTTTACTGCTAAAAAAATAGGACCTGGATCACCTGATTGATAGTTTGGTATGTGAATAGATGATTTACTTTGCCATCTCTTTCTTATTTGTTGTTGTCCCTTCATGAGCCTTCTGTAGGTTGTTTAATTCGTAGAAGAGTTCGAGTTGCTGTAAGATTATGACATGTTGATATGTAAAAGTGGCCCTTTTTTGTTTCAGTTGTGTCAATGATGGAAGAACACTTTGTATGATGTTTCTTGTTCGTTTGTTTTTCCCCTTTCTCTCCTAGTTTGTTTAGTTTGCATTGACTGTCCTTTGTATGATGGGTTGTCACTGTTGCTGTTTTTGTTCTTAATGAAAGATTGAAATAATTCTATTTGCTCTCTTTCTCTAGTGCACTCTTCTCTTATGCTTAATCTTTGGAGTATTGTTAAGTTTTGATGTTTTTATTGATCGAATGGTTTAATTTCAGCTTTGCATGGCTTGAACTACTTAGTCATAGAACCTTCATGCCTAAATTATAATTTAGGCATGAAGGTATGACGTGCACATATAATAGCCTTATAGTATGTTTGGTATGGCGTGCAGATATAATAGGCTTGATTATGTCAATCGATTCTTGCCAAAGATTCCCTTATTATGTCTGTCATAGAATCAATGGCTTGTGTGGTTATCCGTTATCCTATAAATTATAACATCAACTAGACCTCTAGACCTATGTCATAGAGTGTCTCATTGATTCATTATCAAAATGTCAGATGTTATTTCCCCTTCCATTTTGAGCTTTATTATCTCTGACTTCATGAGTATGTGTAGCACAATCTGTGTTTAATCATTGTTTTGCAGGAAGCCTTGGGGTTAAAAGTTGCCTGCTATATAATGGATACAGAGAAGCGGAAAAATTATAGAGAAGGAGACTCTAAAAGCTCCAAGTGGAAGCATGTAGTTATAATTGGTGGGGCTCCTCTTGCTGGAGGAACTGCATTGGCTCTAACTCGTGGTATAATTCAACTAGATGTAGTGTTTGAGATTAACTGAAAAAATTATTACATATGTGGCAAGAAGTATCCAATTTTTATGGCTGCTATGAATCAAACACGATTGCAGGTTTTGTTGCACCTCCTATTGATGAGTTTCCCCTTGAGGATCCGTAAATCTCAGTACAAAGTAAGTCGGAACAAGCCTCGAATCAGCCGGTGGAAGATAGATGATAGAGATGGATTTCGGTGGAATATTTTTGGTATTTTTGTGATAATGATAAAACTCAGATTTGGGGGAAAACAAACTGAATTTTATAAAGGATAGGTGAACAAAAACAAGTGGATATGACTCACCACAAGTTCTTGAACAAAGATCAAGTACAAACGGATATTACGCACCGAAAATACAAGATCGGACCTTCGATATGACTCACGAAGGAGATGAAGTTTTCAAGCTTCAAACAAAGGATATAAACCTAGTTCTTTGATGATAATTTCGTGCCCTGTAATGGCCATAAGGGCTGAGTAATATAGAGCAAGTTTGTGGACAACTTGTGCATGCTTGGGAAAAAGGTGGATTGCATTAAATGCAATCTTGGAAGTTGTTCTCTGCACAAAACCACCTGCTGCATGGGGGATGTATTCCATGATGTCTTCTCTTCCCAATGTGCCTTTAAATGCATGAGAACTTTGAATTTGAATCAGATTTGGCTCCATAATACATAGCGGGAACCGAGGCATTTCCGGGCTTCTTGGGCTGCAGGTTGCGATCTTCAATTTGTTGTAAACTTGTGAATGCTTGACCTTGATCTTCATAGTTTATGGAAATGGTTAAGAGTCCTTGAAGAAGGCCGGCTTGAAGACGTCTTGCCCGAGCTCGAGTGATGGATCCGAGAGGCTGCTCATTTGGAGCTTCGGTAGGTCTAGCTTCTTGATTGATCCTAGGTGTGATCACATCATCCTCCCTTCCTTGAAAAGGATTCGACCTCGAATCAGACCCGTCATATTGTTCATCATCTCCTACAACAAAAGGAGACAAGTCAGCAACATTGAACACATCATGAACACCATACTCACCGGGAAGCTCAATTTTGTAGGCATTGTTGTTGATCTTTTCAAGCACTTGAAATGGGCCATCTCCTCTTGGCTTCAGCTTTGAATTCCTCAATGTAGGAAATCGATCTTTTCTATGGTGAATCCATACAAGATCATCCGGTTCAAAGATGACTTCCTTTCTTCCTTTGTTAGCTTGATGCACATATTGGGCAGTCCTCTTTTCAAGTTGCAAACGAGTGGACTCGTGTAAACTCTTGATGTGCTCAGCTTGGGTTGCTCCTTCAACACTTTCTTGATCTTTCATGGAGTGGGAAACCAAGTCAAGAGGAGTGATGGGATTCTTTCCATACACAACTTCAAATGGTGTCTTCTTGGTGGCCGAGTGGACTGACCTATTGTAGGCAAATTCAACAAAAGCAAGACATTCTTCCCACTTACGAAGGTTAGTTTTCAACAAAGATCGAAGCAAAGCACCAAGAGTTCTATTCACAACTTCAGTTTGTCCATCCGTTTGAGGATGACAAGAAGTAGAAAAAAGTAACTTAGTTCCTAGTTTAGACCAAAGTGTTTTCCAAAAATAACTAAGAAACTTAGCATCACGATCAGAGACAATGGTCTTAGGAATTCCATGCAATCTAACAACTTCTTTAAAGAACAAATCAGCCACATGTGAAGCATTGTCGGTTTTATTACATGCAATAAAATGAGCCATTTTGGAAAACCGATCAACCACAACAAAAATAGAGTCTCTCCCTCTTTTGGAACGAGGAAGTCCCAATACAAAGTCCATGGAAATGTCTTCCCAAGGAGCATGAGGAATAGGCAAGGGAATATACAATCCATGGGGATTCATTTTCGACTTAGCACTTAAACAAGTAGTACATGCAACACAAAACGTTTCTATATCCCTATGCATGCGAGGCCAAAAGAAGTGTTCCATCAAAGTATTTAAGGTTTTGGTAATACCAAAATGTCCCATTAAACCACCTCCATGAGCCTCATGAACAAGCAATCTACGAAAAGAACTACTAGGGATGCAAAGCTTTTCACACTTAAAGAGATAACCATCATGCATGTAAAACTGATCATTACTACCCTTATCTATGCAAAAGTGATAGATTTCACCAAAATCAGCATCATTAGCATATAATTCACCCATGAAAGCAAAGCCCAACATTTTAGCATCTAGGGTAGAGATAAGAGAATACCTCCTTGAGAGTGCATCAACCACTACATTGTCTTTCCCCTTCTTGTACTTGATCACATATGGGAAAGCTTCTATGAATTCAACCCACCTAGCATGTCTCTTGTTTAGTTTGCTTTGGCCTCTTAAGAACTTGAGTGCCTCATGATCAGAATGGATGACAAACTCCTTGGGCAAGAGGTAGTGTTGCCATGTTTTGAGCACACGAACAAGAGCATACAACTCTTTGTCATAGGTAGGGTGGTTCAACTCAGCGCCACTCAATTTTTCACTAAAGAAGGCAATGGGGCGCCCTTCTTGCATCAACACTCCTCCAAGGCCAATGCCGGATGCATCACACTCTATCTCAAAGGTCTTTGAGAAATCTGGTAAGACCAATAGAGGGGCATGAGTTAGTTTCTCCTTGAGAATTTCAAAAGCTTGTTCTTGTGGTTTATTCCATGTAAATGGAACATTCTTCTTGGTGAGCTCGGTCAAGGGAGAAGCCAATGTGCTGAAATCCCTGACAAATCTGTGGTAGAACCCCGCTAACCCTAGAAAACTCCTCACTTGAGTCATGGTCGTGGGAGTAGGCCACTCTTGGATGGCCTTGACCTTCTCTTCATCAACCTTCAATCCTGCCTTGCATACAATAAAGCCAAGGAAAACAACATGGTCCGAGCAAAAATGACATTTCTTGAAGTTAGCATATAATTTTTGTTCCCTCAAAACTCCTAAGATCAGCCTAAGATGCTCAACATGCTCATGTAATGTGCGGCTATAAATCAGAATGTCATCAAAGTAAACCACCACAAATTTACCTAGGAAAGCTCTAAGAACATGGTTCATTAAGCGCATAAAAGTACTAGGAGCATTAGTTAAACCAAAGGGCATTACTAACCACTCATACAAACCATATTTTGTCTTGAAGGCTGTTTTCCATTCGTCTCCTTCCTTCATTCGGATCTGGTGGTAGCCACTCTTCAAATCAATCTTAGAAAACATGTTGGATCCATGAAGTTCATCAAGCATATCATCTAGGCGTGGAATGGGGTGCCTATACTTGATGGTGATGTTGTTGATGGCTCGACAATCAACACACATGCGCCATGTTCCATCTTTCTTAGGCACTAGGATGACGGGGACTGCACATGGACTTAGGCTCTCACACACATAGCCTTTCTCCATAAGTTCTTGCACTTGTTGTTGAAGCTCCTTTGTCTCGGCTGGATTAGTGCGGTATGCAGCCCTATTAGGTAGTGTTGCTTCAGGAATGAAGTCAATTTGATGCTCTATTCCCCTTAGTGGCGGAAGACCATTGAGAATTTCTTCTTGAAACAAATCTTCAAATTCCCGCAACAAAGTAGAAATAAGTAGAGGTAGATCATTCAAATCTTGAGAAACAAACAAATTATCTTTGAAAAGCACAAGAAAACATGTTTTACTCCCCTGAATTGCATACTCCACTTCCTTCGCCTTGGCTAGGAGAATATGGTGAGAACTAGCCATATTTGTACCAATAGCTAGTTTCTTCTTTTGCTTTCTTCTCTCCAAGTTAGCTACATGGTCAGCAACAATCTCATGAGGGGCCATAGGATGAAGTGTAATTTTCTTACCTTCCATTTGGAATGTGTGCTCATTGGTGACTCCATTGTGGATGACACCACGATCATATTGCCATGGTCTCCCTAAAAGAAGGCGACACGCTGTCATGGGAAGAACATCACAAAGGATCTCATCCTTATACCCTCCAATTGCAAATGCAATCATGGTTTGCTTGTCTACTCTTAGAGGTGCCTTCGAATTCAGCCAATTCAAGGTGTATGGTTGCGGATGTGGGCTGCATTTGCGGTTAAACCTATCTACAACTTCTTGATCAATAAGATTGCAGCAAGATCCTCCATCAACTATCACACTACATACCTTGTCTTTGATGAGGCATCGAGTATGGAAGAGGGTCTCTCTTTGCGTGGGCAAAGAAGGAGCATCATTGGAGATCAATGCTCTCTTCACCACAAAACATTCTCCAACAGCCGCATTAGCGTGAATCTCCTCTTCCTCATCTCCTAAGGTTGGCTCTTCTTGACTCTCCTCCTCAGATTCATACTCTCCTTGATCATTGAGTAGCACTTGCTTTCGAGTAGAGCATTCCCTAGAGAAATGACCCCTGCCCAAGCACTTGAAGCACTTGAGGTCCCGAGTACGAGATTCAGATTCACCCCTTGGATTCGGAACATTAGGCTTGTGGCTTCTTGGGTCTTGGCTTGGGGGTTGAGTTTCTCGCCGTGTGGATGGCCTAGAGGGCTCACTCCTTGGCTCAATGTGACGTGGATTTGAGGTAGCTGCTGCGCTAGGGTTAGAGCTCCAAGGTTTAGAGCCATGTGTACCTTTTCTCTTTTGAAGGTTTTGGTAAACTTGATTAGTGTAATGCAGCACCTCCTCAACTTGAGTTCCCGCACCAAAACTCTGCATTTCAACATGTGAAGCAATATCTAAATTCAGCCCACCAATAAATTTTGAGATTACATACCTCTCGGGAAAGCGGATTTCCGATCTAAAAACAAGCTGCTTTAGTTCCTTGTAGAACTCATCGGGAGTGCGGGAGCCTTGCTTGATGCGTTCCAATTTGACTTGGACACGATCCACATAATCTTCGGGCACAAATCTTTCTCTTAGGGCTGTTTTGAGATCCTCCCAAGCGGTGATAGTAGGGTATCCCATATATGCTCTCTCTTGCTTTTCTTCTTGCCACCATGAGTATGCAAAATCTGAAAAATGAATGGTAGCAACAACCACCCTTTGAGCATCATGATAACCATAGTAATCGAAAATGGACTCAACTTTAGACTCCCAATCCATGTAGGCCTCAACATCAGAAGTTCCGGCAAATTGAGGGATGGTAAGCTTGACGCCATGGTGTTGATCTCGCCCCATATCTTGGCGATACTCACGCTCCTCATTTTGGTATCTCCTATGAAACATGCCATCAAATCTAGCACGTTGAACATGTGGATTGCGTCGGGGCATCCTAAGTGGTTGAGGTTGTTGTGGGTGTGGTGGATCTTGAGTATAGTGAGCTCGTTGATTCTCCCTGCGATCATTAACACTTATGTTATCATCAAAATCAGTTTGGTAATTATGTGGTCGTCAGGGCCATGTCTCATTGTGAGGGCCTCTTGTTTGACCACGCCCTTGTGGAGTCCCATTGGGCTCGCTCTCATGACCTGAGTCATGTGGCTCATCATTTCTTCCATTGGTTCTAGTACCACTAATTCTTTGATCAATCCTTTCATCTAGGACTCTCAATAGTTCAGCCCTAGTCCTCTCATACTCTTCTTGTCTCGCAGCTACATCTTCTTCCTTAGTTTGTCGAAGAGCGGCTTCCAAATCAGCTAAGGTGATAGCTCTTCCTTCATTTCCTATTAGACATGTTTTCCTACACACAAAATGCACAAACAAAAGGAAAAAGAAAGAAGAACCGAGAAAATCACAAAAACATGCAAACACGTTAGGGTTAGAAATCAAAAGATCTCTCTCTCACCTCCCTCATATTCTTTTCACTCATGAATTTTTCTTTTAGGGGTGAAACTCTCCCTCACTTTGAATGTGATCTCACTTTCACTCAACACTGAGATTGTAAGCACACAAGTATGCAAACGGTACTTCTTCAAGCAAGCGATGTGAGGATGCTTCTTCCTTGCTAGAACAAGGTCTATCTCCGCTGATCCAATGCAACTTAGTGATGTTGTCCTGGAAACTCACACAAAGTATCAAAAGCACAAGCCAAGGCAAGCCCAAAGGCGAGTATTTACCAAATTCCAAAATCAAGTAAGTAATGCTCGAATGGGAAAGGGTAAACAAGGTTTAGACAAGGCAAAGAACAAGGCTTGGAGTAGCTAGTGATATGATGAGAATGTCTTGTTTTCGAGAACAACAACAACACAACTTGCACTTCAAATGCTCACAACTTGCACATAGAACAACTTTTGTAACTTTTCTAATTTCTTCTCTTTTTCTTTTCTTTTCTCTTTTTTTTTCTGTTTTTTTTTTCTTTTCTATTTTCCAGAATCCAAGAACACAACAACACTTGCAAATCAGAACTTACTTCAATCTTCAAACACTTATCAAGCACATTCCATCAATACATCATCACCATATACTATGCAAAGCATTAGGAGAATAATGGTGCAACACTTTTGAGGGTGGAGTTCAGATTCTGGGTAAGAAGGATGAAGGTTCATGCAAACACACAAGAACACTATATAGAAGCATAGAAAACCGAAATGACAATGGATAGATCTGATTTTTTTTTGCAGATCTTAAACACACATATGAAGGTACAAAGGATGAAAAAAAAATGATGGATAAAGGCTGGAGAATAAGGCTTGACCTTCAATTTGTTATAAACTTGTGAATGCTTGACCTTGATCTTCATAGTTTATGGAAATGGTTAAGAGTCCTTGAAGAAGGTCGGCTTGAAGACGTCTTGCCCGAGCTCGAGTGATGGATCCGAGAGGCTGCTCATTTGGAGCTTCGGTAGGTCTAGCTTCTTGATTGATACTAGGTGTGATCACATCAGATTTCCTGATCAGAGGTGGTGGCGATGGTGATCTCTCACTGGAATCCTCGGAATGTGCTTCAGATTCCTCCATGATTTGCTTCCCCTTGTTAGCTGGCATCTTGTACCTCTTAGCAGAAGGTGCTGGAGACGGAGATGCTGAAGAGCGCTTTGATCCCGCCATTTTTTGTTACAGAAACAGAGAGGGTTTTTTGGAATTTGACGAGAGAGAGAGAGAGAGAGAGAGAGCTTCAGAGAGTGAAAATGGAACCAAGATATGTGAGTACCAATTTTTGAAAGGGGTAAATGATATCAAGATAAACTCAGAAACATTAAAAGATACTCTTGTTGAATATCCATAAGATATTGTAACGGCCCAGAATTATGATTTTTGGGTTACGTTTTAAGGGATAAAACCCCTTGTTCGGATCTTGCAATCCATGTACGGGTTGAGTTTTGAACAAAATATCTGTACTAAAAGAAGGGATTTCGAACCCTTAAAGATCGCGGATCCATTGGGGACCAAATACCCGCCTTAGTCTAATCGTGAAATCGAGCGAAAGCAAAAATAAAGTTGAGTATAAAAGAGAGGAAGTGTGGTGGTCTCTCAACCTCTCGATCTAACGCCAAAAGTCTGAACCCGCCAAGCATCCACATAAGCAACGATAGCGGGTAACGGTTACCTGATTCTAAAAAAATGAGGGGGATCTGGGTCAATCATCAGGTCACTCATGCGCGTATGTAAACACACTCTGAGAGGCATATAATAAGCATCCTACTCTTAAGATGAAATGCGTAATGTCATACGTAAATTAAATCACATATATATACTGACAGTTTAATATAATGCAGAAAGCGATAAGTGGATCCACACAGAATGCCAAGAGGCATGTCCCTCACCTCCAACCCCTTCCGATAAGGCGGAGACTGGCCAGTTCGGTGCTATAGCATAGCAATTTCCTCGTGGTGGTGCACAAACCACGGCATCATCATATCATATCATCTCATCGCTTGCCCGATGGTGCTGGGTTATCATATCATGTTCATATAGACTCGATTGACTCAGGGTACCCGATGAGGCTGGACTACCCTATGACCCTAGCAAAAACTCTAGGACTATCACAGATAACGGCCGTTCTCTTGCAAGGACATATAGCAATCATATGATTTTCATTTTAGATCCTAAGCATGATTCTAAGTCGTATGGTGCATGGACACTAGCCTACTATATAACACCCAGTGCATAGAGCGCCCATCATGAGTAAGTTCAAAGAACTTACCTGGAGTAGCAGATCAGCAAGATGAAAAGCAGCAAGATATAAGCAAGCAGGTTACAGATCACCTAGCAATTATTAATAAATATGCATAAGTAAACTGCACACAACGGGATCCATTTACCACTACATAACATGCTCATCAATCCATTAATCATAGCATCATCAGCATCCTTTATCTCAACTTATCTCAACATCTTATATCATCTTATTCCATTGTCATTTTCATAACGGGCTCAATCATACTTCAATCCATAAAATCTCACTCGCTAGTCCAGTTGTTAGTCAAAACAATTACTTCAAAATTATACTTAACCATTTCTAATTCATAAAATATTAAATCTTTAAAACTACTTCCAAAAATCCGATTAAATAATCCCGACATACTTTACTTTAATTAAAATCACCATTCTAGGGATTTAAATAACTTTCAAACGTTACTAAAATAATTCAATTTATATACTTTAAAACCGACTCTTTTTAAGTATCGACACACAAATCGATTTCTAAATATTAAATTATCGGAATTCGGTTAAGCAATTAATTAATAAATCTAATAAATAAATAAATAACAAATAACCCAAACCGAACCAATGCTTTTAGCCCAACCCGAACCGAACCCGTTTAATTAAAATCCCAACCGGTTCAATAACAATCAAATAATAAAGTAAACAAGGAGGCGGGCCCACGGGTCTCCATCTTCCTCCCGATTTCAAAAGGAATCCCGCCCCGCCTCTGTTGCAACGGACGCAACCACGGCGCCGCCTTGCTCGACCTCGCCTCATCACCGCACCTTGGCTCCGCCTTGCTCAGCCGTGGCTCACCAGCTCCGGCTCCGTGGTCTCGCCCCGCCTCTCAGCTCTCTCGCTCCTACTCTCATGCCTCGCTCTCTCCAGCGGTCTCGCGTGCGCTTCTCCTCGCTCCCGCTTCTCGCAGCGCTCGTCGGAGGTCTCGATCTCACCGGAGCCCTTGACCTTGCCAGATTCCCACACTCGGCTCTCACTCTCTCTTCCCAACCAAAAGAATGAAAGGAATGAACGGTATAGGGAAGGGAAGGAACGAAGCTCACCCAGGGATTTCGCGACTTCCGAGGCCTTGATCGGAGTTCAGGGCTTCGTCGGAGGCTCACGATGGCTCGTCGGACCTGCGTCGGGCATGGGTGAGCGTGATGGTGAAGCTCGAGGATGATTTCGATCGAAAACGATGGAGAACGGCTTACCGAAGCGGCGTTCACACTCGAACGAGAAAATGGAGCTCCGGTGGCTCTGCGGCGGCGCTGGGCGGCTCCTGGGTGGCTCCGGTGTGTCGATGGACGTCGATGGAAGTGGCCCTGAAGTTGCTGCAGCCGTTGGATTCGAGGAAAGAGGAGGAACGAAGTGGCTTGGGATTTCCTCCTCTCGGCAACAGGGGAGAAGTGATGGGGTTGTGGCTCCGGTAACCAGGGGCGAACGGTGGCGGTGGCGGTGGCAGCGACGAAAGGAGGTGGTGATGGCGAGGAGGAAATGGTGGTGGTGGCTAGGAGGTGGTGATGGCGAGGAGGAAATGGTGGTGGTGATGGCGAGGTCAATGGCCATCATGAACATTAAAGCATGCATTCATCAAGACTTAATTGACAATTATACCACATATTCCCCATCCAACGCAACTAATCACACAATAATATCAAGTGCAAAACAACCAACAGTCGTTAATCTGACGAATACAAAATAGATGGGCATGTTGTAGATTCTTGTCATAAAACGAGTAATAAGCATCAAGGCGTCATCAGCTAGTATGCTAAAGAGATCATTTACAGACATTCATACGAAGAAGAGTTTATCACACTATCATTGACCTAACCCAGGAGAAAACAATTATCATGTAGGTTCATATCATGTGGTTTGTATGCTTCCAATAAATCATTAGTACAATTAATACAATAAGTCAAGTAGGCATGCTATAACAACGTAATCATGATAGAGAGTGAGGCATAACACAATACTTGATCAATGTAACTAATCATAGATGTAATAACATGAGTAATATTTTACAAATGAGCATTTGCAAGGTACATGCAGGAGGTTACAAAATCATGTCATGCAGTTCAGAGAGAGTCACCATTACAACCGGATAGAGATCCCTAAGGGCAACCATTGACCTTCCCGAACTGACTCATCACCCCTATTTCTCGTGGGACCTTGGTACGTACGACTCTTTGTGGAAAGAAAATCTCGGTTGATCATCATAAGAATCAAGGAAGAAAACCCCGGAAACACCTTACTTTTGACTCAAAATGACATCAAGAACTACCTTCCAATACTCATTCAGATAACCTTCATATACAAACTCGATAAGCTTTAGATATTTCTTTTTGCTTATAGATATATAGATCTACCCTAAGATAGAAAATAATCCTAAACAATACTAAAGTAGAACCTATTTAGGACACGTGTCAAGCTCTCCTTGCATTTTTTTCCCGCCTTTTTTTAACTCTGAATAATAGTGTGCCACGTGTCAAATTTTTTTCCATCTACTTTTCCTTTTATTTCTTTTCCTACCAATAATTAAATTATTATATTTTGTTGTTTATTGCCATATATCCGAATGCCTTGTATGATTGTATGTATATATTTACCTATTTATGGTAAATAATTATTCACTCATTGTAATATATTTACGGCACTGCAGACATTCATATTATATATTATAATATATTTGATGTATCTTTTCTAGAATATCTTCTTCCCCTTTTTTTTCCATGTCAAATTACAATATCACATTGTATATGTTTATTCTTCCTTTTTTTTACCAAATCAAATCACACATATTGTATCACCTTAATCCTTTTTTTTTTACAATAATGGGACATTTCATCTCCTACTTCGGTTGATTTTCATGTAATTAACACCGATTATGTTTTTATAAGGATTCCTGTTTGAATGTCTATTTGTGTCACTCGATTTTTCTTTTCTAATTTTATTTATAGATTTAAGATGGTCGGTTCCTTTACTTTTATCCAAGATATCACTCCTATCAAAGATAATTGGGAAATTCGCATACAGATCATTCAGTTGTGGAGTGCCCGACAATCTACGTTGGAATCAAAATCAAATTTGGAGATGATTTTCAAAGATTAGAAGGTATTGTATCTTCAATTTTTTTACTTTATATACAACCACCATAACTACTTTTTTTTCATTATTTCTTTTATATATTTTAAAGTACAAATGTTATATCTTTTTTATGAACATTTCGCAGGGGATACAATACAAGCAACGTTGAAGAATACTTTACTAGATGACTTTTTCCAATATCTCTCGAGGTGGGGGGATATTACATCGTTAAACACTTTTCCGGTGCTACCAACTCGGTGAAAAATATTTTGGCCACGCAACATAAATATAAGATATATTTTGTATTGGCTACTTTAGTTACAAAGTGGGATAATATGCTATCTAATTTGATCCCTCTATATCATTTCGTTGATTTTGCTGCAAAGGTAAATATATAGCTGTGGTGGGAACACCAAGTTACAAAAAAGTAAGACCAAACAAGGGGTCTTACGTAAGAAGGGAGCCAAAAAACTATATCCAAACCCTTCTAAACCCCTACCTAGCCAATATCCCCTATGTCCACACTACCTCCCAAAAAACACACCACCAGAAATACATCCAAACCTCACCAACACACGCTACTCAACTAGCAAAAAATGTGCAAATTCACATGGGACTAGCTACTTCCACCTCGATCCAAACTATTCATGTGTTTAGCTTTCCACATGGATAGTCGGGATCGACAGTTGGCAATAACCTGTGCAGCACAGCGAGCAACATCAAACTGTTCTTGATTAAATACAAGCTTGTTTCTATTGACCCAAGTGAAGTAAATTAAAGCTTGGAAACTCATTAATTTCATCTGATAACCCTGCTTTCTCCTTGTCTTCTTAGTCGTCCCACTTGCGAACCAATGGAGCCACTCCTCCATAGTCACACAGCGTTTCCCTATGCCACTCCATCCGAAGACAAGCTGTTGAACCTCCTTAATGACAGAACAATCAAACCAAAGATGAGCAATTGTTTCCTCGGCACCCCGACAAAGCGGACATGTAGCAGCTTCCATGCCCACCCAATGCTTTGTTATACTCCCTGTCTGAAGCCGTTTCTTGGCCACTAGCCAAGTTATGAACGCCCATTTTCTGTTTTGAGGTTTCTCCCAAAGCATACTGATGCGGGGTTAGCCGTAGGTTGGTCCGATCTTCGACAACAAGCAAGAACTGAACAAGACAAACAAGAACTCGATCAAGATCAATCAAGAACAGCAGGATTCGATTCAAGAAATAACCAAGATTGATCAAGAATCTCAAGAACGCAGCAAGAACAAAGAAAGACTCAAAGAAACTCGACAAGAATGCCAAGATTCGACCAAGAACTTGCAAGAACACCAAGATCCAAAGGCTGGACTCAATGTCGACTCAAAGAAATAACAAAGACTCGATAAAGATAGTAAAGACTCGAAATTTAAGATGCAAGAATTGAAAGACACGACCTGATAAGGACTGAGTCGATCTATGCAGCGCAAGATAAAGACCCCAGGCCTCCTCAGAGGGTAGGAACCAATACCAATGCCTACACAACCCGCCTCTACAATCCGACACAATCAAGCGGACAACTTGAAGCACCAGAAGGGGGCTTGTGAAAACTAGGATCACCAAGTCTTGCGAAGTTGATGAACACAAAGCAAACCAAGCTGAGATTATCAATCGGTTGAGATCGCGAAGAGCACAGCTCTATTCGGCCTGATCTCTCTCTCTAAGGTGTTTCACACGTTTTGAGAAGTAAGATTTCAATTATCAATGTTCCAATTGAATTACAAAGAAGAAAACGAAATATATAGGCCATAAGGCTGATGATGGCCGGCCCTTATTGATAGAATAAGATAGATCTACTAACTAATGGGCTTTAAAATAAATCTAAGAACAAAAATAAATAAGGTTCCTAAAAAGAATGATTTAAAAAGCCCAATTCAGCCCAATAATGTTCATAAGCTGATATTAGACATAACACTTAGGAAAATTCGGTCTAAGCATTGTCTAAGGTGGCTCGGCCTCTTCATGCACTCCAATGCACATATATGTCTTCAATGTAGGCTCGGGGAGTTGAACCTTGCTCGAGAACAAAGCATGACCCACAAAGTTGAATGAGTCTCTCTGAAGCTTCTTAGCTCTAGCTCGAGTCATTGGCCCTTCTCCAAGTATAATGGGTGTGTCTGGAGCTGTAGAAGATGGTCCCGCATCAACCTCCCCTTCTTGAAAAGGATTCGACCACGAATCCAAGTCTTCATCCACAGCGAAGTAAGGGATTAGATCCGCGACGTTGAATGTAGCGCTCACGCCCATGTCTCCAGGAAGCTCCAATTGGTAGGCATTGTCGCCCACTCTCTTCTTGATCCGAAATGGTCCATCACCACGTGGCGACAGCTTGTTCTTTCGGGCTTCTGGAAACCGCTCCTTCCTCAAGTGCACCCATACAAGATCTCCAGGCTGAAATGTGACCAAGCGACGTCCCTTGTTGGCCTTGTTAGCATTGTACTCAGCCTTTAGCTTCAGCTTCTCTCGAGTTCGTTCATGCAGCTCCTTGATGAACTCGACATGCTTACCTGCCTCAAATGATTCTTTGTCTCTCATAGGATATGGAGTAAGATCAAAAGGGGTTAGTGGATTAACACCATACACACATTCAAATGGACTGATTTTAGTAGCCGAATGCATGGTTCTATTATAAGCAAATTCCACATGAGGTAAGGCTTCTTCCTAAAGTTTCAAATTCTTCCTAATAATGGCTCGTAGGACAGTAGCAAGGGTTCTATTAGTCACCTCAGTTTGGCCATCAGTTTGGGGGTGGCTAGAAGTAGAGAATAGCAATCTAGTTCCCAATTTATTCCATAAGGTACGCCAAAAATGACTTAAGAATTTCACATCCCTATCACTAACAATAGTTTTTGGCACACCATGCAACCTAACTATCTCTCTAAAGAATAGATTAGCAACGTTGGTAGCATCATCAGTTTTATGACATGCAATGAAATGAGCCATTTTAGAGAACCTATCCACTACCACAAATATAGAATCTCTCCCCTTCTTAGTTCTAGGCAACCCAACTATGAAATCCATGGATATGTCTTCCCAAGGGGCTGATGGGGTTGGTAGTGGTGTATAAAGGCCATGGGGCATAAGCTTAGCTTTAGCTTTAATGCAATCTATGCATCTCTTAAGGCAATGTTCTACATCCCTAAGCATATGTGGCCAATAAAAGTGTGATTTCAGTGTGTTATAAGTCTTATCCCTTCCAAAATGTCCCATTAGGCCACCACTATGTGCTTCACTAACAAGTAATAACCTCAAAGAACATCTAGGAATACACACTTGATCTTTTCGAAATAAGAATCCTTCATGTATATAGAAGCTGTCATTAGGACCCTTTTCTAAGCATTTTCGAAAATGTTCACCAAAATCTAAATCAGATTCATACAATTCCTTTATGTAAATAAAGCCTAAGACTCTAGAATCCAAAGTGGTTAAAAGTACACGTCTTCTAGCTAAAGCATTAGAATCGAAATTAGCGACTAGAACATGTCTCCTAGATAATGCATCAGCTACCACATTGTCTTTGCCTTTCTTATACTTAATTACATAAGGAAATGTTTCAATGAACTCCATCCATCTTCCATGTCTCCTATCAAGTTTATCTTGGCTTTTAAAATGTTTTAAAGATTCACTATCAGTCCTAAGAATAAACTCGCTAGGCCATAGATAGTGAGACCATGTCTTAAGTACTCTAAACAATGCATACAATTCCTTATCATAGGTAGAGTAATTAAGACAAGCACCTTTCAACTTTTCAGAAAAGAAAGCAATAGGCTTACCTCCCTGCATAAGGACTCCACCAATTCCAACTCCGCTAGCATCACACTCTACTTCAAAGGGTTGAGTAAAGTCCGGCAAAGCTAATAGAGGTGCGTGAGTGAGCTTGTCCTTAAGGGTGTTGAATGCTTCCTTCTGAGCTGCTCCCCATGTGAATTCACTCCGCTTTTTCGTGAGCTCAGTGAGGGGTGCCGAGATGGTGCTGAAATCTCGAACAAATCGACGATAGAAGCTTGCCAATCCTTGGAAGCTGCGTACATGGCCGATGTTGGTGGGTGTTGGCCATTCCTGGATTGCCTTGATCTTAGCCTCATCGACACGCAGTCCTTTCGAACTCACTACAAATCCAAGAAAAGACACTTGTTCATGACATAATTCACACTTCTTTAAATTAGCATACAAGCGTTCAATTCTCAGCGTTTTAAGCACTTCTCTAAGATGTGATTCATGTTCATTAAGAGACTTGCTATAAATCAGAATATCATCAAAATAAACAACAACAAATCTTCCAATGAAATCTCGAAGCACATGATTCATTAAACGCATAAAAGTGCTAGGAGCATTAGTTAAACCAAAAGGCATAACCAACCACTCATATAACCCAAGCTTAGTCTTAAAGGCTGTTTTCCATTCATCACCTTCTTTCATTCTAATTTGATGATAGCCACTTCTAAGATCAATTTTAGAAAATATAGAAGCTCCATGTAACTCATCTAGCATATCATCTAATCTAGGAATGGGGTGACGATATTTAATAGTAATGTTGTTAATAGCCCTACAATCTACACACATTCTCCATGATCCATCTTTCTTAGGGACTAATAACACAGGCACAGCACACGGACTTAAGCTAGTTCGAATATAACCCTTGTCCAACAGTTCCTGGACTTGGGTTTGGACCTCTTGGGTCTCAGTGGGATTCATACGATACGCAGGTCGATTAGGCAATGCAGCCCCTGGAATAAGATCAATTTGATGCTCAATTCCACGAATAGGGGGTAGACCTGGTGGTATGTCATCGGGAAACACATCTTTATACTCCTCAAGTACAGCGAGTATATTGGCTGGAAGAGAAGCTTTAAGCTCTTCACTCAACATATTCAAGCTCTTAATGAGATGCATAAGGGTGGTTTCTCCATCCGCCAATTCGTCTAAAAATGTACTCTTGGAAGCCATTAGTACACCTTTAGGCCGAGTTTGAGGATCCACTTGGCTCGACTGAGCCTCCTGATCTAACTCACCTTTACTTACCTTCCGCTTCTCAATCTCATCAGCTACTTGCGTAGGCGTCATGGGTTTGAGAATGACATTCTTTCCCTGAAAAGTAAAGGTATAGCGATTAGTAAACCCATCATGAATAACCTTACGATCAGATTGCCAAGGACGGCCTAATAGAATATGACAAGCTTGCATAGGCACAATATCACATAAAACATCATCTTCATAATGTCCTAGCTTAATATGCACTTTAACTTGTCTATGAACTTTTAATAAGCCACAATCATTCATCCAATGCAATTTGTAAGGTCTTGGGTGTTGGACAGTAGGTAAATGCAATTTGTCAACCATTTCTTGACTAGCTAAATTACAGCAACTACCTCCATCAATGATCACATTTACAACCTTTCCTTTAACTAGACAACGAGTATGAAATAAGTTTTCTCTTTGATTATCTTCACATGGTGTAGGAACAACACTTAAAACTCTCCTAACAATCAAAGATTCTCCATGTTCATATTCAACCTCATTATCATCATTTTCATAACAAACAAGGTTTAGGTTCTGATCATTGTCATTAGCATGCTCATCCGGTTCATCACAAGAATTTTCAGATTCATATTCTCCAAATTGATTAACCATGAGCGTTTTCTTATTCGGGCAATCCTTCATATAATGTCCTCTACCTTGGCATTTAAAGCATACAATGTCTCTAGAACGAGCAGTAGAAGGATTAGGATTACTCCCTTTGGGACCAGTAGATGTCCCAGACGATTCTCGTCCATTCCATGGACTTTTTCCTTTGTCAAGGGGCTGCTGGGATACTCGGCTATCTCCTCTCCCTTGGGGCTGGTTTGGTCGATCTCGTGAACCACCTCCCACGCCATTGGGACTGATTTGGCCGAGATTGGCGCCATTGGGGCTGCTGCACACTTGACACTCTTCCTTGGCTCTTATAACGTTGTCCCTTTTCTACTTTCATAGCTAGATGTAAAAGTTCAGTAGGAGTAGTATAGGGAAAGTAATCAATTTCATGAGCTAAGGCGGGATGCAAGATCCGAAGGTATCTAACATTAGTTTTATCGTGAGTTTCTACCACATTAGCTCGAGCCATAGCTTCTTGCATAACATTAAATGTCTCCTCAACAGTTTTACTACCTTGTTTAAGGTTTTCTAATCTGTTTAATAGCTCTCTATCATAATGTTGAGGTACAAACCTATTTCTCATTACTACTTTTAATTGTTCCCACGAAGCAATAGGTGCATCAAGGGATCTTCTTCTTTCCTTAACAAGATTATCCCACCAGATTAATGCAAAACCTTGAAACTCTAGGGAAGCTAATTGCACTTTCTTAGGTTCTGAGAAATTATGACAATTCCAGATTTGCTCCATTTTAATCTCCCAATCAATATAAGCATCTGGATCAGTTTTACCATCAAAAGGAGGAATCTTTACCTTCACCTTGCCTATTCCGTCGTCATCATTGAACCTAGGTGGGCGGTTCTGATTTCCCCTTTGATTCCGTCTCGGGCGTCGCTCCCAATACTCCTCTTCTTGGAAGTCGTCATCTTGCTCCGAGTAATAGTATTGCTCTTGATAGCCTCGACCTCTTCCCCTTCCTTGTCCTTGTCCTTGCACATGAACAAACCCATTATTCCGATCATTTCTCCCACCTCGTGGAGAGTTGTTTTCATTGAATAAAGGATTATCTAAATTGACATTAACATGAGGATTAGGATTAGGGATAGGATTTACGACCTCTCTTTCATTGTTGGGTATCTCTACTCGCTCTTGCTTGCCTATGTTGTTCGAACCACTAGGCCTAGAGCTTTCCCACTCCGCCATCTTAGCTTGCAACGCAGCCAAGGTATCCGTTATAGTGGCTATGTTGGCCGTCAAGTTGTTGAACTGCTCGGGTGTGACAGTAGCACTCGAGTTCGTGGCATCGTTACCACCATTGTTTCCCTGATTGTTAGACATGATAAAAAAAAAGACAAAAGAAACAAAGAACTAAGTTAAGGTTAGTAAAAACTTATAAACAGCTCACAATTGTGTTTCGCTCACACTCCCTCTCTTGATTGATATATCACGCTTGCTAGGGCAATCCGCTTTGGGCAAATCAACAACCAAGCAAAAAAACAAAGCAATCAAAGTATGTAGTGAATGAAACAACTCAGAAGAGTACTCAACAAGGGCTGTAGTACTCGATGCAAGCAAGTAAAGGACTCGACAGACTCAAACAAGCACTCACAAGGGCTGTAAGCACTCGACACAACACTAGGGAGACTCGGCAAGGGCTGAGATCTCCTCGACACAAGCACAAGAGCACTCGACAGTGGGGAGAAGTGCTTCGACACAAAGAGAAATAAAGAAAAACAAAAGAAAACTTGGGAATTTACCTCTTTTGATTGAAAACCTTTAAGTTAGGACGTTGTAGTTGCATGGTAGGGTTTCAATTTTGTGGAGGTGTATGTGTTTGGGATTTAGGGCTGTCGACTAGGGCTGAGAGAAGGGATCCACCAATTGTCCTTGGGAGCTTTCTTGCACTAGATCAACAAACTCTATCTCTTTTTTTTTTTCAACTTACTTTTGCCCCTAGTGAATTTTATCCTCCTAGGTCCAAGTTTTAATGGAAATTTCGAAACTGATCTTTTTTTTTTTTTTTTACTTATGAAACTAATGCAAGAAAAGACTCAAAATAATAGATAGGACTCGAAAATTATGAAAGTGGTGGTGAATAAATAAAATTTCCAGCCCTAATGCAATGATATAGATAGAATGGCTATTTTAGGGAATAGGATCTATCTTTATGCCTCAATAGATATTTGATAGATATAATGAATTAAATCCACCAAAAATCAGAATTTAAATAGGCAATGGATAAATAAAAGTAGATATAGATAGATCAAAAGTTCCAAAGATAGAACAAAGTAACAAACTAGGGTTTTATCTTGTGTGGTAGGTGAATGTCGGCCAAGCTTTGGCTATGGGGACACTATGTGCCGTCGGCTGGGGTGTACACAAAGAGATGTGTGCACTGACTTGGTCGACTCCACGGTCTCGGCTAGGCTTTGTGTTTGGGCTAAGCAACCACAACAATCACAAACAAACAAGATTAGTAATTTAATCAAAAAGAAAGCAAGAAGTAAATAACCAAAACAAGAACTGACTCTATTTTTGTGTTTTTTTGTGTTTATGAAAAGAAAAGACTCAATCTTGATGTCGGAAACCAAAGCTCTGATGCCAATTTGATACGGGGTTAGCCGTAGGTTGGTCCGATCTTCGACAACAAGCAAGAACTGAACAAGACAAACAAGAACTCGATCAAGATCAATCAAGAACAGCAGGATTCGATTCAAGAAATAACCAAGATTGATCAAGAATCTCAAGAACGCAGCAAGAACAAAGAAAGACTCAAAGAAACTCGACAAGAATGCCAAGATTCGACCAAGAACTTGCAAGAACACCAAGATCCAAAGGCTGGACTCAATGTCGACTCAAAGAAATAACAAAGACTCGATAAAGATAGTAAAGACTCGAAATTTAAGATGCAAGAATTGAAAGACACGACCTGATAAGGACTGAGTCGATCTATGCAGCGCAAGATAAAGACCCCAGACCTCCTCAGAGGGTAGGAACCAATACCAATGCCTACACAACCCGCCTCTACAATCCGACACAATCAAGCGGACAACTTGAAGCACCAGAAGGGGGCTTGTGAAAACTAGGATCACCAAGTCTTGCGAAGTTGATGAACACAAAGCAAACCAAGCTGAGATTATCAATCGGTTGAGATCGCGAAGAGCACAGCTCTATTCGGCCTGATCTCTCTCTCTAAGGTGTTTCACACGTTTTGAGAAGTAAGATTTCAATTATCAATGTTCCAATTGAATTACAAAGAAGAAAACGAAATATATAGGCCATAAGGCTGATGATGGCCGGCCCTTATTGATAGAATAAGATAGATCTACTAACTAATGGGCTTTAAAATAAATCTAAGAACAAAAATAAATAAGGTTCCTAAAAAGAATGATTTAAAAAGCCCAATTCAGCCCAATAATGTTCATAAGCTGATATTAGACATAACACTTAGGAAAATTCGGTCTAAGCATTGTCTAAGGTGGCTCGGCCTCTTCATGCAGTCCAATGCACATATATGTCTTCAATGTAGGCTCGGGGAGTTGAACCTTGCTCGAGAACAAAGCATGACCCACAAAGTTGAATGAGTCTCTCTGAAGCTTCTTAGCTCTAGCTCGAGTCATTGGCCCTTCTCCAAGTATAATGGGTGTGTCTGGAGCTGTAGAAGATGGTCCCGCATCACATACACCCCCACTCCATCTCTTGCCCCCTATGCCTAAGCACATCGTATAGCTTAGCAGATGAGATCCCCTCATCCTCTTTCAGGATACTGTCCAGCCTTGGGTGCTGTACACTATCATCCCACAGTACGATTTTCAGCTCCTCCTTTACATGCAGAATCATCTTCCAGAGCCATGTATCATCTACTCTCTTCGTCTCATTCCACCAGCTAGCATCTCGGACATTATTGGATGAACACCAACGCAGCCACACACTCGGTCTTTGTTGGACAAGGTCATCCCACAGCTTAGCAAGAATACTCTTGTTCCATGAGTGCATATCCCGCACCCCTAGTCCTCCTTCATGAACCGGTTTTGTTACCTCTTGCCAAGCAACCAGGTGCCTTTTACCCTCAAGATTGCCATTCCACAAGAACCTTTTTATCATCCTTTCAATCTTCTCTATGACGCCCTTAGGAAGAAGGATGCATTGGCTCCAAAATGTATGAATACCAAAGCACGCAGATTTAATTAGCTGCAATCTACCTGCGTAGGAGAGCTTTCGCGATGCCCACGAGTGTATAACTCCGCTGATTTTATCATACAAGGCCCCGTATTCATGGATTTTAATCCGCCTCGAACTCAGTGGCATCCCTAGATATCTAACAGGTAGTTCCCCTCGAGCAAAACCTAGCTGTCTGATAATCTCATCCGTCAACTCAGGAGTGCAGCCCGCCACATACACAGTGCTTTTGTCCAGATTAGCCCTCAATCCCGACACTTCAAAGAATCTGTCCAAACAGCTCTTAATAACCACCACTGATTTAACATCCCCATGGCAAAATATAAGCAAATCATCCGCAAAGGCAAGATGGACAAGTTCTATGTTCTTGCACTTTGGGTGATATTTAAAATCAGGCCCTGATGCAGCTTGGTGTAAAATACGGCTCAGAATCTCCATACACAGAACGAACAGGTAGGGGGAGAGAGGATCCCCCTGCCTTAGCCCCCTTCTACCAGGAAAGAACCCTTCCAGAGCCCCATTAATGAGAATCGAGAAGCTTGGAGTAGTAACGCACTCCATAATCAGATTAACTAATGGTGTCGGAAGTTGCAGATAACTCAGTGTTTCCTTCACAAAATCCCAGTTCAAGAAGTCGTATGCCTTTTGGAGATCCACTTTGATAGTGCACCTAGGGGAGACCCTTTTTGTACCATAGCCAGACACAATTTCAGTGGCCACAGCCGAGTTGTGAGCCAATGATCGTCCAGGAATAAAGGCACCTTGACTGTCAGATACAACATCAGTGAGTAGGTTCTTCAATCGACCAGCCAGTATTTTCGTAACCACTTTCAAGATGGTGTTGCAGCATGAGATGGGTCGAAGGTCCTTGACAAACGTAGGGTTCTTCACTTTCGGGATCAGGGAGATGAAAGTAGCATTGAACTGTTTCAGCAGCTTGCCATGTCTGAAAATCTCCCTCACTGCTTCACAAGTATCCACACCCACGATCCGCCACACATCCTTGAAGAATTGACTTCCAAAGTCCGGTGCGGGTGATTTGTTGGAGCCAATCGACCAAACTTTCCGTCTGATTTCATCGTAGCTGGGCAGACAACACAATTCATTAGCATTCCTGACGCTGAAACAAGCAGCTTGAGGAATATCGAGTGGTACTCTATTCCCATCTGTAGTTGAGAGGAGCTGAGTAAAAAAATCCAGTATATGTGTCCGTATTTTATCCTCTTCTTCAATAATTCTTCCATTGTTATCCCCCTGAAAAGGTAAATATATAGATAGTGGCAAAAGCCAAGGAGAAACATAAGGCGAGACCATACCAAGGGTCTTACCGAAAAAAAGAAGATACTACCCACAACCTTCGTTACCCAAGAAATCTACCCCAAAGTACTACCGCTCATACCGCAAGTAGTCCGCAAACGAAAGAAGGGCTGTCACGAAGCTAAATCCATAACACATCCACATCCCGGTCCATACCAGAGCAAGCATAATTTTGAAGCACATCATCTAAGGTTGCTTGCTGATATGGGGAAGTGGATGAATAATAGAAATGGCAAGCGAACAACCCTCCCTTCAGGAATACACGGCAACAAAATACACAACACCACAAGTCTAGTCCCACAAAAGTCAACCCTCACTACATTTTACAACCCACACGGCAGTCAGCTCACATCCCACCAAACTTCACACACCTAATAACACAAATTCATCCACTAATGAACTATTTTACTCCTAAATTAATTAAGCCATCAAAGGGTCCCCACCAAGGTACCCCACCACCATCACACGGCAATTTGCTACCCAAGTAAACACTACGGAAGAACATTGAAGACATCTCCTCTCCCATTCTTCCTCAATACAGATTCAGCAGCAGCTATCTCATCTTCCAGTGCAGCATTATCTTTTTCAGTTCTTATCCTCAATTGGAGCTCGTGCAATGATCCCTTATTTAGCTTGATCACCGTCTACAGCTCAGGGAATAAAGCCTTATCCCACGGTTTGATAGCTTCTTTCACACTCTTCAACCTCTTTGCAAGCTTAAGTTGTCGAGATCCAATCACTTCCTCACTCCACGCAGCCTGAACAAGAGCTATAAATTCCTTTTCCTTTCCCCAAAAATTCTTATACTTGAACGGATACCTACGTCTAGCTCCTTCATTCTTCAGAGTAACAACCGCTGGAGAATGGTCAGAAACTCCAGGAGTATCGAAAAAGGCTTTTGTATTGTCAAATTTATCCATCCATTCCACATTTACCAGAACTCTGTCTAACTTCCTCTCTATTCTCGCCTCACCCTTCCTTTTGTTACACCATGTGAGGTTTGCTCCTGTGAAGGGGAGATCAAAAATATTACAGTCCTCAAGCACTTCTTGCAGTTCAGAGAATTCATCATATCTGGCTTTTCTGCATGGCCATTTCTCATCCTGATTAAGAATGCAGTTCATATCTCCTAGCACAATCCAAGGGATCTTGATGAGTGCTGCCATTCCTCTCAGATCATTCCATAAGGGGGCTCTGTCAGGTTTATCATTATGTGCATATATAAACGCAGCCGCAAAGCTGAATGTCTTGTCAATTGTCTCCACCAGGCAGTGAATATACTGCTCCTCCATTCTTACAATATCAACACTGAACACCTTGGGGTTCCATGATACCCAGATTCTGCCTTTTTTCTGCCTACTCCCATTCTGACAGACCTCCTAGTCAAACATCAGTCTACCTTTCACTTCCTCAAAATTACTATGTAATAATTTAGTCTCTAACAGCCCTACCAGGCTAATATTATTATCAGAACAATAGCTAGATATTAAATTATTTTTTACGGGGTCATAAATCCCCGCTATATTCCAAGCTCCAATTTTGAGACTATTCATCAAAACACTGCTCGTGAGTGCTACTCTCACCCTTTTTATACAACTGTTGACACTCATTCAGTAAATCCTCCATCTGTAAGTCCTCATCAGATTGACCCAGTATAGCAAACAGGGACTGAGTAATAACTAAAGGCTCATCTGCACTGCATTTCCTTTTCTCAGCACTAGAACTTGGAGATTTTCCATTTCTCCTCCCAACCACTTTACTCCAGCTTTTTGTGTTATCAATATTATTCTGAACCAATGGTTGGGGAGAAGTCACACAATTAGGCTCACAATGAGCACTAGCAGCAGGAGAAGTAAATGCTTTTGCATTTATACCTGTGTCATTCACATCTACACTTTTGCTGTCATTACACCCCTCAGCTGCCACATTCAGTGCATTATTTTCTTTCAGAGGATTTAGGACCTGAATCGTGTGATCAGATATTCCCACCGGGATCCATATAGAATTACCCTTAGACCTGCTGTCATACCATTCTCCCTGTTTCCTTTCAGTTTTCTGTCCAGACCTGAGATCAGACCCCCCTGGGTTACCTTGCTGTAACCTGTACTCACGAGGTGAGCTAACGTGCTTGCGCTGTCTGCACCAGTCTTCCTCATGGCCAAATTTCTTACAGATACTGCACTTAATTGGGAGCCATTCAAAAACAATTTGCTGCTGGTACGCAGACCCATCAGGATTTTCGATCTCCACCGATTTCAAGCTAGCCTCATCCACAGATACATCAATGAGCATACGAGCAAAGGAAAGTCTCTCCCCTCTAGCTGTCCTTCCATCTATGCAAATTGGAGTACCTATGGCACTCCCACGCCTGCTGAGGGTCGTATTAGTGAGAAGCATAGGATCAGGATCCGGAATACACACCCAGCAAGGAATTCTGTCAAAAGCGCCCCACGAAATAGGCATTCCCATGGACCAGCGCTTCAGGATAAGTGGTTTGGAGCCCTGGATATTCCATGGTCCGTTCTTGAGCACCCAACTAAGATCATTTTCCTCCTTGAATCTAAACACATATACCCCGTTAGCTTTCCTGAACATTGTTGGGGTTTCTACCTCCCAATTCGAGTCCACAAACTCCTTGACGACACCATATGGCACCTGATTCCCCGCTATAACTCCAATCAGCGTCGTAGCCCAACACTTCTTCAAATCGACGATGTCTTCCTCCCGAATCTTGAGTTTCCCCTTAGTCACATCCGGAAAGAAGGTGAGCTTTTCCGCCGCTGCTATGTCTCTATTTCCTTGCACCCTATGCGGGATCTGGTCGAGTATCGTTTTCTTCTTCAGTGCAAGACTACGTCTTAGGGCTTCCGCAAATGACAGATTCTCCGTCTCTGAGGTCTCAATCGACGAAGACGAGTCCTCACCGGCCTTGGATTCACTGACCTTTGCCTCATTCGCGTCCAATCCTCCAACCAGGTTCTCCAAGTTCCCCTTCTGCTTTCCCAGATCTACAGATTTCTCTTTCCCTCCCTTCGACGATTCCTCGCTACCAGCCTTCCCAGAAGAGCCCCCTCGCCCTGCACCGGCTTTCCCACTCTTACCCATTTCCTGACGGTCGCCGGCACGGCCACCGTGAGGGTGGAGCCGGTGGCGGACCGAGCGCGAACACTGAACACTCACCTCACCCAAATCGCCTGTACGGAAAACTAAAAATCAGAGCGCGTAATTATTTTCCCCGCTGATGCTGAGCTTTCGAAGGATGCGCATTCCGTCTTCATGAGACGATTGAATACCATTTCATTGATTTTGAGACGATTGAGACGATTGAAAAAAGCAATCATCCTCAAAATATTTAGTAGGTTAGTATTTTATTTATTTCTATCGTCATTATACATACACATATAAATTCAATTGGTACATATATCTCTTTATTTGTCTATATGTTAATTTTGATATTTATTTTTATTTTCTATGTTGTATTAGAGGTAATTGGTTTGCTCTCTACTATGGATGATGTTCACAACATTGTTCTAAGAAATAAGCCATGAAACAATATACTTGAGTTCCATCTTCATGATTTACGGTTCTTTTTAAACACATTTTTTAAATAATTTTTTTTTTTGTATTGTACATATTACATTCTTCTTCTTCTTACTTACATATAAATCGGGTGTTTTATTTTATTTATATTTTTTTTGAAGTGGTGAATATATAGAAATGTAATATGTAATTACAAAAGAGACAAATCCAAACTAGATTTGTCCAAAAGGATGGCCAACTAAGACCATCATACCATCCCAACCGGTGTGTATACCCAAAGTAATGCCAAAAAAAAACCATTAACTCTACTCCTCAATCTCCCTAGCTGTACGTCCCCAATTTATACCCCCTACTCGACTTTAGAAGTCTACTAATCCATCGCTTCTCCTTAGACGACTTGCCTTTTCATCTTAAGGAGATACGAGTTTTACAAGACTCTATCACACGAATTGCTCATTGTTTAGGCTCGCATTTTGCATTGTTAAATACAACCGAGTTCCTATCAAGCCAAGTGAAATAGACAATCGCAATGAACACCATAAGCTTGACCTTGAACGCTAGCTTCCGCTTACCTGATGCGCTCTCAGCTGCGAACCACGAGAGCCACTCAGCCACACAACCAGTCCGACATGGAAGTTGTATCCAGCTCCAAACTATGTCACGGGCAGCACCAATTACCTCACACTCAAACCATATATGCGATACCGACTCCTCAGCCTTCTTACACGTTGGACATATGTGTAACGGCCCAGAATTATGATTTCTGGGTTACGTTTCAAGGGATGAAACCCCTTGTTCGGATCTTGCAATCCAGGTACGGTTCGAGGTTTCAAACTCATTTTTAAAGTCAGTAATAAAGAGGGATTTTGAACCCTAAAAGTATCGTAGGGACGTTGGGTACCCTTAACCTGTCGTAGGGACTAACTCGTGAAATTCATTTCAAACGGAACCAAGACGGAAGCAAAATTAAGATACAAAGCGCCACGGCAGAGCCGGGTCAAAACCAAACCATAAGTGGGTGATTACCATTTATAACAAGTTAGAGAATTAGCCAGGTTCTTCGATTCGCAAAAAGGGAACCCCATCAGATAGACATCGAGCACTCAAAATCTGCAGAAAATACCTTCAAAAAAAAGAACGGGGAAAGGAGTCAGATCGAGCCACTCATGCGGGACCGGCATTCCTCGTTGAGGCCACATAGTATGTGCTATACCTAATAAAGATGCTCTAATGTAGTACAAAAGGTAAACACACTAGCATGCTTCTAGTTCATATACGGAAAGACAATTAAAGGCGTCCATAGAATGCCAACTGGCATGTCCCTCTCCTACCTCTGCACCCCTTCCCGTTAGTGCAGAGACTGGCCCGTTCGGGCTATAGCATAGCAATTTCCTCGTGGTTGTTGTGAGCTGAATCTGCCATGTTTTACAGTAACTTTTATATCGATTTCTGCATACATTTTATTCATTTGGGCTAAATAGCAATTCTGTTTAATTTGCAGAATTCGAGGCGTTAAATAGCAATTCTAAGGAAGGTCGGAAAAGCTCGGAACACAGCTACAGAAGTCCAGGGTCAAAGCAGCAACGGAACCAGTCGAATCGAGCCAAGAAACCAGACTACTCGATCTCGAGTAGACCTTACTCGATCTAGACGAACATGTCCGAGCACAGCCTTGGTCGACAGAGCCTGATCGAGAAAGCCAGACCAACCCAGCTCCGGAGGTTACTCGATCTCGACAAGACTTAGTCGAGATCGACAAAGAACAGAGCCACACCCGGAGTCGACAAGGAGAAAAGCTGACCGAGAAGTCGAGGACGAGGATGCCGAGCAACCCTACTCGATCTCGACGAACCCTTGTCGAGATCGACAAGCCTCACAACGCCAGTCCAAGTCCGTGCCGAGGAGCTGCTCGACCAGAGAAGGCCACACCCTAGTCGATCTCGAGGAGCCCTAGTCGAGATCGACGACGCCCAGAGCCCATATCCGAGCCTGTCAAACACACCTACCCGAGAAGACCTAGTCGGTGAACATCCCTACTCGATCTCGACAAGGAGTAGTCGAGATCGACGAGCGTCAGGAACCCAAGTCCGAGCCACATCGAGCAGAGCTAGCCGGGAAGTCCAGTCGACGAACAATCCTTGTCGAGGTCGACGAGCCCTTGTCGATGTCGAGTAGACCAGTCTCCAGAAACGCATCGTCGATGGCTGTCCTAGTCGAGTTGGGATTCCTTGGGGCCGAATGAGGAAGATTCTATCCAAATTCTATCAAGTCTATCCATGGGGGACAAGATCTATCAAGACATGAAGATTTACCTATTTAGATTTATATTTTCCCTTTTAGATTTATTTCCATTAAGAATTTTATTTATCCTTTAGCAAATTAGATATAGAGATAGATGATTATTTCCTTGATTGGCAAGGTTTGATCACTATAAATAAGGCCCTTGGGGCTGGTTTTTCATATATTCAAAATTTCAGAGAAAAACAAGTAGTTCCACATATACAGTTTAGGAGTTCTAAGGTTTTTAAGGTTTTGGCTTTCTGCGAAAGTTGATTGCCAGGATTGTAAAAGGCTTTGAATTTAGTTTTAATGCAAGTTATTTCTTTTCATCAATCAATGTCTGCGATTGCAATGAGGCGTGAGCAGTCCACCCACTTCTGGGGCTGGGGTAAGCCCGACGGTGGCCATGTGAGGCGATGCGATAAAAGTCAGATCTTTTTGTGCAATTCGTCTTCTATCCCTACTATGAGCATGATTCTTTTGCGAGAGTTGAAGGTGATCCTTGTTTGTGTTATTGAAGCGAAAGTGATCTTAATGCAACTTGGGTTAATTATGTGAAAAAAGGGTTAGTAACAATTAGGGTTTATGCGAAAGCCTCTATATGCCTATTTGTTAATAACGAAAGTTATTTGATGGAAAGCATGATCTTTTGTGCCTTTATGTGTTGCTTTGCATGGTTATCGTTGTGGTGTTGATACCCTGGTCTTGGAAGTCTTTTATTATATTGAGTTTATTTCTGTCGAAAATCTGAGTTCTGCATTCGAATTTGCAATTTAAAGTTTCTGTCTTTCTAGTCGATACAGAGGAGATCTTGTCTATCTCGAGTAGGTTGTACTCGATCTCGAGTACGCTTGGTCTAGGTCGAGTAAAGTTTCTGTCTTTTGTCTATTTCTGAAGTTTCTGTCTTTACTTGCCCTTGTCGATCTCCAGGAGCTGTTGGTCGAGATCGACGAGCCCTTTGATTTGCTTTTACTTTCTGCTTTGCTTTGTCTTTTCTGTCTTCGTTCGGTTCATTGCTTTTGTTTGTTCTTTTCTGTTTTATTTCTGTTTCTTTCCTTGTTTCTGTGTTTCTGTCTTTTCCGCTGCTCTGTCTGTGAGATTTACAGCTACCTGAGAACTGCTAACGTGCTTCATCGTGGATTCGATCCTGACTATTCTCTTACTACAACGGGAGGAAGTCTTGTATTTATTTGCTGAGACAGGGAAGTCAGTCTGATCTTTATTTTATATTTATTTCATACTTGACCATCCTCCTGCAACAACAAATTGGCGCCGTTGCCGGGGAGGCAATCATTCGCGCCTAAGGTAGTCAGATCTCACTGTTTCTTTGAGTTACTTTTCAGGTGTATGCGCCGTTCTGGTCAAACACCTGAGTTTGACGCCTTAGACGAACCGGAACGCCTATTTCACATCAGAGCTAAACTACAAAGAGCCATGGGAGCTGCGGAGACACAGGAACAGCTGATCGCTAGGCTGACAAGGGAATTAGCCGCTAAGGATGCTGCTATCGCCGCTGAGAAAGCAGCAAGGGAACAAGCACAGGCTGAGCTTGCCCAATATCCAACCACGGCAGAGGACTACATGCACCCAACTCTCGTCGTGCCTGAATCGGCGATTCTAATCCCTGATAACTCTTTTGAAATTCGCACTCAATTTCTTATAGAGCTTAAAAATAATGCCTTTTATGGTAGATTTAATGAGTGTCCTCTTGAACATATTACAAACTTTTCTGACATGTGCCGTACTCTTGTTGAAGGTACAACCCTGGAATATGTCAAGACGAAATCTTTTCGCTGGTCTCTCGCTGGGCCTGCACTGAAATGGCTGGAAGGGCTGAAAGCAAGATCACTCACAACCTGGGCCCAAGTAGAGCAAGAGTTTCTGAACAAATTCTTCCCACCTGCCAAAACAGCACATCTCCGCCAGAGAATCACTGCCTTCAAACAGAAGCAAGGGGAACCGCTGGCAAAGGTATGGGAGCGCTACAAGGAACTTCTGCGATCTTGCCCTACTCATGGACAACCACCCTACGTCATTCAGGAGATCTTCTTCAATTCTCTTGATCAAGTCACTAAGGACAGAATCAACCATTATAGTCGCTATGAGTATCTAACAATGCCACCAAGTGACGCATAGGGTGTGCTAGAGAAGCTCACTAACTACGACAACAAGTATGGGTCTACTACAACTTATGAAGAGAACCCATACGCCAGGCCAGCACCATCCATGCCCCTCTATGAGCCTCCTAAAGATATTGATCCTGATGTAAGGGAGCAGTACTACAGAGACCAGAATAAGAAGCTCATCAAGCAAGTAAAGTATCTCTCTGTCAACCAGCTTTGCATTGAATGCGGATAGCAAAGGCACACCACTCCTGAGTGCCCACACACAGAGCAAGTCAAGCTGGCAGAGCACCATGAGGATGCAGCTTACGCAGGGGGTCCCAGTCGCTACATGGGGGACCAAAGGTTTCAGCAACCACAATGGAACCAGGGTGTCCCTAGGAACCCCCCGCCCTACAGAGCTCCAGGACATCCGGAAAGGGACGAGAAAAAGGATGATATACAGACAGTCCTGGAAGAAATACGGAGAAACCACTCAGAGACTAGGAAATCCTTCAACTCCGTCTATACTCAGATGCAAGGTGTCAACTCTAGGCTTGGGGAAATTGATATCTGGCGGAAATCAGTTGATACACAGATTGGTCAGCTAGCAGCAGGAATCCCCGGACAGTCAGGTTCGCTCCCTGGATCTTCAGAACCAAATCCTAAAGGAAAGACTTGACATATCGCTACTGTAAAACTCAGAAGCGGCCATCAATTGCAAGAGCCAGAGGTCGGAAAGCAGCAGAACGAAGAGGAACAGCAAGTCGATCTCGACAAACCTGTAGTCGATCTCGAGGAGGGCCTCGTCGATCTCGAGGAGAACCTGCAAAAATCTTCGTCTGCACCACACAGCAACTCGACTGCGCCCAACCTGGTCGTGATCGACAAGAACCTAGTCGATGTCGAGGAGCCCCTGGTCGACATAGAGCAACATGCAGCACCTCCGACGTCTGTTCTGGCTCCGAATCAGAACAAGAAGCTGCCTTTCCCCACAAAATCTCTGAAGGACCCGACAGAAAAGAAATTTCAGCGCTTCATCAAGATGCTTCAGAAGCTCAACGTCACAATCCCCTTCACAGAAGCTCTCAATGAAATGCCATCCTATGTCAAGTTCCTGAAGGAGATTTTGAGCAAAAAGCGGTCGATGGCTGAAATCACAGAGGAGTGCAGCCATCTGGACATATTGGAGAAGAGGCCGGATCCAGGTAAGTTTGCTATAACTATTGGGTTTGGTCCATACAAAATTAATGCCTTATGTGATCTTGGAGCTAGTGTGAGTATAATGCCTCTAACAATTTGGTCCAAGATTAAGATAGGTGCCCTAGAGCCTGTGGATGCTAGACTTTACATGGCCAACAACACGGTGGTCATTCCAACAGGCATGGTGGATAATGTGCCAGTACAAGTAGGTAAATTCTTTGTCCCTGCTGATGTTCTAGTTGTTGATATGCAAGAGGATCCTGCTTGTCCAATTATTCTAGGAAGACCCTTCTTAGCGACGGTGGATGCCAACATAAGCGTAAGGAAAGGAGTGCTCACCTTCAACATCAGCGATGAGGTAATTGAGTATTCCTTTAATAAAACTAAAGGCATACAGGTCCAATGGAAGAGGTCAAATCTATCTCAGCTGGCTACATTACCTGCGGGGAACCCAAAGTCAGAAATATGACCCCTGAGGAGATGGAAAAGAGGGACATGGAGGCCCAGGTGGAGGAGATCATGGCAATCCTTAAGGAGAACACAGAGAATCCAATCGACACGGACCAAGGTAAGTCGTTGTGGATTAATTATTTTTCGGATGCCTTGACAGGAGCTAAGTATGGGGTCAAGATCGACTGGACCCTAGTCGACCTCGACCAAACCAAGGAGCCTCCACCCGCACCAGCATCGTCGAGCAGCAACACTGAAGGGCCAGGCTCGTCGAGATCGAGTAGCCTTGTCGAGATCGACAAGACTTGCCCTACATCGACTTCGCCATCCCCGACTCTCACTCGACCAGACGAACCAGTCTCCTCGATCTCGACAAGTCTGGTCGAGATCGACTACCACCCGGCTCCACCAGATCCTTCTTCCTCGACGCTACAGCAACCAGGAGTAGAACCCTACTCGAGATCGAGTAGGCCACTCGAGGTCGACAAGCCCTCTTCTTCATCGACTTCTGCTTCCTCGAGCACACCACCACCAGAACCAGCATCCTCATCGAGATCGACTACGCTAGTCGAGATCGACCAAGATCCTCGGGCACCTGCTTCCTCGACACTGAAGTCACCACCACCAGAGCCAGAGCCCTACTCAAGGTCGACCAGCCTTGTCGAGATCGACAAGACCTGTCCTTCGTCGACTTCTGCATCCTCGAGCAGACCACCACCAGAACCTGCAGACTCGTCGAGATCAACTAACCCTAGTCGAGATCGACCAAACACAGTGGTCCCCGATTCCGTCTTTGCGAAGGTAAGCCAAGGTATGAATCTTTCTTCTCCTATTTCCATTAAAGATCTATCTATACATGGGAGAGGTTTGCCTTGGTATGTGCGCTTATGTAGGATTTCCAATGATGAGCCCAAGGAGTATGAAGTTGGAGACAAGCTCTATGTCTCTAAATCAAAGGATCATTGGTTTCCCAACAAATTCAACAGGAAGCGGATGGGGCCTTTCGTGGTGAACAAGATCCATTCTGGAGGATTGCCGCTGATGGACAAGAATGGAGTACTATTTGAGGCCCAAGCTACATGGGCCCTGCAAATGCCACCTTGAGCTAAATGGAAAAGTCGGCCTAGCGACTATAAAATCTAGAGCATGTACATAGACTTTTTAGACCCTTTTGAGACTTTGTTGCTTTTTGTTTTTTTTTGGTTTTGAACTTTTAGTTTTTCTATTATGGGTATATGTCTTCTGCACTTTTCAGGTCCATGGATGAGCCATATTCATACTCGGCCCAGGCGATTCTTACATTCGAAATTTAGAGGCCCTGCACACCTGTCTAGTGAGTTTCTTTCTTTACCCTTGTTTTTATACAGTGATGACACTGTAATGTTTAAGTATGGGGTGGGGGAAGGGCTTACTTTGTGCATATTTGATTTATTTGACATTACTTGTGCATTATTTCTTAGAATTGCTACATGGCTATTTTGGAATGCATTATTGATTTATGTGCTTATATGCATGTTTTCCAAAGTTTGAAAAATGACCCCCATTGAAATTTTTAAATAATGTCATGGAAGCTTTAATTGAACTCGATGATGCAAAATTGGATTCATTAGAGATATAGCATGAAATTGCCTAGTAAAGGGAAGTCACAATGAAGTGCATATTTTATTGAAAACCATGAAAGGAGGTAAAATTTGAAGTTGCTTTTGACATGTTGCATGATAAAATGATGGAGGACTTTATATTTCCATATAATGCTCATTGTTATAATCCTAGCCTTACCCATGCTTATGCATCACAAAAGTCATATTATGCCTTATTTCATATATTGCTCCACATGATCTAAATATTGCCATTCTTTACCTTATCCGGGGATTATGTTGAGAATGATGTTACATTATGGAGATTATCATATGGTGTTTGTGTTGTGATTATTATCATTATTGAAGTTTGGAAGGAAAGTGTTTGAAATATATGGAAAATTGAATGAGTGAAAGAAAATCCAATCACCTCAGGAGATAAAGGTAGATTGACCCTGCTCTCTGAGATAATAGTTTGGAGAGATGGGACACATTGTGAGGAGTCCAAAGCACTAAGTATCCGGGGCCATTCATGACACCCATGTTTGCGACTCGCGAGAAGGCAGTGCTGAAGTTAGAGAGGTAAAAGCATTATTATTGATAAAAACATTATGAAAGGTGATGAATCATATGAGAAAGAATGTGGTATGAAAGTTTGGAAAATAATCCATTTCCCTGGGTCATTAGCACCACATTGCCAAAATTTGCCCACCTTTAGCCTTTTACCAATCTACTCCTTATTTGAGCTTAAATTAAAGTCCTCTTGATTATTAATGCTTTGTCACTTATGAATGTTTTTGCATAACCCTCCTTTTGTGAGTAGATGTTGCTTTTATACATTTGCACATGCATGGATCTGTGACATAATTACCTTTTCAAGGATGGTAATTGATTGCAGGGTTATATGAGAATGAATCTAAGATGTTGAGAGTTTTATATTCTTCCCCTGAATGACAATTAAAAGTATTGCTTGAGGACAAGCAAGCTTAAGTATAGAGTGTTTGTTGTGAGCTGAATCTGCCATGTTTTACATTAACTTTTATATCGATTTCTGCATACATTTTATTCATTTGGGCTAAGATAGTACATAATCTATGTAGTTTATGTTTATTTGCCAAATTATGGAATCTACACCAGTTTCTGTTTAATTCGCAGAATTCGAGGCGTTTTACAGCAATTCAAAGGAAGGTCGGAAAAGCTCGGAAAACAGCTACAGAAGTCCAGGGTCAAAGCAGCAACGGAACCAGTCGAATCGAGCCGAGAAACCAGACTACTCGATCTCGAGTAGACCTTACTCGATATTGACGAACATGTCCAAGCACAGCCTTGGTCGACAGAGCCTGATCGAGAAAGCCAGACCAACCCAGCTTCGGATGTTACTCGATCTCAACAAGACTTAGTCGAGATCGACAAAGACCAGAGGCACACCCGGAGTCGACAAGGAGAAAAGCTGACCGAGAAGCCGAGGACGAGGATGCCGAGCAACCCTACTCGATCTCGACGAACCCTTGTCGAGATCGACAAGCCTCACAACGCTAGTCCAAGTCCGTGCCGAGGAGCTGCTCGACCAGAGAAGGCCACACCCTAGTCGATCTCGAGGAGCCCTAGTCGAGATCGACGACGCCCAGAGCCCAGATCCGAGCTTGTCGAGCACACCTACCCGAGAAGACCTAGTCGATGAACATCCCTACTCGATCTCGACAAGGAGTAGTCGAGATCGACGAGCGTCAGGAACCCAAGTCCGAGCCATATCGAGCAGAGCTAGCCGGGAAGTCCAGTCGACGAACAATCCTTGTTGAGGTTGACGAGCCCTTGTCGATGTCGAGTAGACCAATCTTCAGAAACGCGTCGTAGATGGCTGTCCTAGTCGAGTTGGGATTCCTTGGGGCCGAAGGAGGAAGATTCTATCCAAATTCTATCAAGTCTATCCATGGGAGACAAGATCTATTAAGACATGAAGACTTACCTATTTAGATTTATCTTTTCCCTTTTAGATTTATTTCCATTAAGCATTTTATTTATCCTTTAGCAAATTAGATATAGAGATAGATGATTATTTCCTTGATTAGCAAGGTTTGATCACTATAAATAAGGCCCTTGGGGCTGGTTTTTCATATATTCAAAATTTCAGAGAGAAACAAGTAGTTCCACAGATACAGTTTAGGAGTTCTAAGGTTTTTAAGGTTTTGGCTTTCTGCGAAAGTTGATTGCCAGGATTGTAAAAGGCTTTGAATTTAGTTTTAATGCAAGTTATTTCTTTTCATCAATCAATGTCTGCAATTGCAATGAGGCATGAGTAGTCCACCCACTTCTGGGGCTGGGGTGAGCCCGGCGGTGGCCATGTGAGGCGATGCGATAAAAGTCAGATCTTTTTGTGCAGTTCGTCTTCTATCCCTATGAGCATGATTCTTTTGCAAGAATTGAAGGTGATCCTTGTTTGTGTTATTGAAGCGAAAGTGATCTTAATGCAACTTGGGTTAATTATGTGAAAAAAGGGTTAGTAACAATTAGGGTTTATGCGAAAGCCTCTATATGCCTATTTGTTAATAACGAAAGTTATTTGATGGAAAGCATGATCTTTTGTGCCTTTATGTGTTAGTTTGCATGGTTATCGTTGTGGTGTTGATACCTTGGTCTTGGAAGTCTTTTATTATATTGAGTTTATTTCTGTCGAAAATCTGAGTTCTGCATTCGAATTTGCAATTTAAAGTTTCTGTCTTTCTAGTCGATACAGAGGAGATCTTGTCGATCTCGAGTAGGTTGTACTCGATCTCGAGTACGCTTGGTCTAGGTCGAGTAAAGTTTGTGTCTTTTGTCGATTTCTGAAGTTTCTGTCTTTACTTGCCCTTGTCGATCTCCAGGAGCTGTTGGTCGAGATCGACGAGCCCTTTGCTTTGCTTTTACTTTATGCTTTGCTTTGTCTTTTCTGTCTTCGTTCGGTTCATTGCTTTTGTTTATTCTTTTCTGTTTTATTTCTGTTTCTTTCCTTGTTTCTGTGTTTCTGTCTTTTCTGCTGCTCTGTCTGTGAGATTTACAACTACTTGAGAACTGCTGACGTGCTTCCTCGTGGATTCGATCCTGACTATTCTCTTACTACAACGGGAGGAAGTTTTGTATTTATTTGCTGAGACAGGGAAGTCAGTCTAATCTTTAATTTATATTTATTTCATACTTGACCATCCTCTTGCAACAACAGTGGTGGTGCACAAACCACGGCATCATCATATCATATCATCTCATCGATTGCTCGATGGTGCTGGGCTATCATATCATGCTCATATTGACTCGATTGACTCAGGGCACCCGATGAGGCTGGGCTACCCTATGACCCTAGTAAAGACTCTAGGACTATCCCAGATAACGGCCGTTCTGTTTCAAACGCATAAAGTAAGCAGATGCTCATTCAATTAGTGCAACCTAAACAGGATACTACATGGCATGCTTTTATGCATATGCAACACCTAACATAAAATGCAACAACAGGCATGAATGTCCAACCTGAGTAAGCCCCCTAGGGAACTTACCTGAAATGACAAACATCAAAAGGTATCGCAAGCGGAGTCTAACAAGCAACAATCACCTAACAAATATACAGATATGCATAAGTCTATCTAAATCCCACAAGAAGCCCCTAACTATCACACATAACTTCACACATCTCATTTCCGATCATACCTCATTTCATATCTTATTTAAAATCCACAAAATTCTCAAGCAGGATTCAACAATAAATTCACCGAGTTGAAACAAGTAAATCATTTTCTCAAAGTTTTCCAAACTCTTAAATCTCAAGTTAAGTCAACTCATATTCAAAATAATTTCTCAAATCATACTTGGCCAAATTCCGACATTAAACATTTAAACCTTATAATAAATCTCTCAAAATCCAATTATAGAATAATTCCGGCATTTTTATTTCAAAACATAAAACCCCCTTTTAAATATTTTAACAATCAATATTTATGTAATTTAAAAACCAAAATAAATCTATCTTTATAAATCACATTTATAATCAAAACCAACAATATTTAAATAAAGGCGAAATCGGGTATATACCCATGGAAACTTTATTAATTGGGTATATACCCATCAAAACTTTAAAATTGTTCATATACCCATCAAATCATTTAAATTTTGTTTGATTGCCCATCATATATTTAATTTATACTATTAAATGTAAAAATTATTAAAATTTAATTATTTAAATATCAAAATTAGTTAACTTTCAAATAATTATTAAAATGAGACATTAATTTAAATTTCTCTCAAACTAAGTAATTTTTTTTTAATTTTATTTGATTTTACATTAAAAAAATATGTATTTTATTTCTTTACTATCGTTTATGGCCATTTTTATAACTTAATTTGATACGGGGTTAGCCGTGGGTTGGTCCGATCTTCGACAACAACCAAGAACTAACAAGAACTGATAAAGACGCAGCCAAGAAAGCTTCAAGAAACGCAAGAAAGATGCAAGATTTATGCAAGACTCAACAAGACTCAAAGAACGCAGCAAGAACAATGCAAGATTCGACCAAGATAGATCAAGATCGATCAAGAACGTAACAAGACTCGACAAAACAGTAGCAAGACTCGAAATTGAATAACAAGAATGGAAAGACACGACCGATAAGGACTGAGTCGATCTATGCAGAACAAGATAAAGACCCCAGGCCTCCTCAGAGGGTAGGAACCAATACCAATGAATACACAACCCGCCTTTACAACCCTACACAATCAAGCGGACAACTTGAAGGCACAAGGAGGGGGCTTGTGGATACTAGATTCACCAAGTCTTGCGAAGTTGATGAACGGCAAAGCAAACCAAGCTAGATCAAAACCAATAGTTGCAATTGAAGAGCACAGTTCTATTCAATCGACAAACACTCATTGTGTTTCACACAAAAAGAGAGCTTTTCTCATATCATTCAACGTGTTTCTCTTTACAATGGAGATCAACCGCTTAATTAGAAAACCCAGGGCTGATTTTTAGATAAAATAATAAATAAAAGATTAATGAAAATAAACTCCTAAAATTAGCTAAAATATCTTAAATAAAAGAGATACTAAAAATAACAATGAAAATTAGGGTTCCAAGACTTATTAATTTCGGCCCATATAAACTCTATGCGCCCAAGTCTCAGCGCCGAGGGTCTGGTGTCGGCGTCGATACCAACAGTAGGTAAAATAGCATCTTCAGGTCTCGGCGTCGATGCCTCTGGTGTCGGCATCGATACCAAGAGTGAGCAAATATGCACCTTTGGACCTTCTCCCATGGTGGAGCCTTCTTCTTCCTTTTGAGAATGACATCGTCCTCCCTTCCTTGAATCATAGGTCCATCCTCATGTAAGATATGTGCGTCCGCAGGTGGTGACTTGGATGGTCCCGCATCAATCTCCCTTTCTTGAAAAGGATTCGTCCTCAAATCCAAGGTCGTATATGATTCCGCACATGCAGCCACACGAGCTCCTGGATCGAACACCATATGCCCATGGAAATCCATCTCAAGAACGATTGGTGTAGGGATTGACCACTCCTTGTTGGATATTGTATCAGCTTCATCTACAAAATCAAGAAAAGAAACTTTATGAGTGCATAATTCAGATTCCAGATGAATGTCATGATGTTCTAACTTAATATGCACTTGAGCTCGGTCAATGATCCCTAAGTTTCTATCCAAAACTAGCAAGTTTTCATCCTTTTCCAAGGCTGAATTTTCAATTAACTCAATGCTAGCAATAGTAGAAGAAGTTTCATCATCAATGGTCATATTAGAAACTATGCCTTCTTCTAAGCATGTAGTTTGGACACAAATCTTTGCTTTGATTATCAGCATAGGGTATAGGTTGAACACTTAAAACATTACTAACAATCAAAGAATCTTCATGCTCATAGCCAACGCAATTTTCATGATCATAACCAAGTAAACTAACATCTTGATCATTACTAACAACATGCTCTACATTTTCAGCAATAAAAGAAGCATCTATGCTAGAAGAAACATGATGTTGACTAGCATTATTAAGGGGAATAGGATGAGATTCTGCCCTTTCATTAGATGGCACTTCAGCTTTAGGTGGGACTCCTTGTCCGAACACCGTATTAGAGCCAAAACGCTGAAGCTCTATTGTCGTCAAGCTTTTATCTATCTTAGCTAACTTCTCCATGACGGTATTGTACCAGTCATTGCCCTGGTTAGTAGACATCACAAAGTAACAAACAAAGAACTATGTAAAGGTTAGAGAAATATAAACAACTTCACAATGTGTTTCGCTCACACTCCCTCTCTAATTGGTATGTCACGCTTGTTGGGGCAATCCGCTTTGGGCAAATCAACAATCAAGCAAAGAACAAAGCAATCAAAGTATATGAATTCAAGAGAATGAACAAAATCACCAACAAGAGTACTTGATGATTTTCATCTCATATATTTGATTTGTTTACAATAAAATTCCAAATGGTTCAATGTATAAAATAAGATATTGAAACATTAAAACAAAGTTTAATTCGTAGAAGAGTTCGAGTATGTTTTGAATCTAACATGTACCCAGATTGCTGTGGTTCTTGCCATCTCTCTTTCATTTCTGGGCTGCTTTATCCTTTTTTAGCTAGATAGCTAGCTAGTATCACTTCTATTTGATAGGATATCGAGTATATCATTTTAGTGCTTCTGCTTGGTCAATATCAATCACCTTTACTATGCCTTCTTATTGTCAGATGAGAGAACAGGGGCTGGATCACCTGATTGATAGTTTGGTATGTGAATAGATCATTTACTTTGCCATCTCTTTCTTATTTGTTGTTGTCCCTTCATGAGCCTTCTGTAGGTTGTTTAATTCGTAGAAGAGTTCGAGTTGCTGTAAGATTATGACATGTTGATATGTAAAAGTGGCCCTTTTTTGTTTCAGTTGTGTCAATGATGGAAGAACACTTTGTATGTTGTTTCTTGTTCGTTTGTTTTTCCCTTTCCTCTCCTAGTTTGTTTAGTTTGCATTGACTGTCCTTTGTATGATTGGCTGTCACTGTTGCTATTTTTGTTCTTAATGAAAGATTGAAATAATTCTATTTGCTCTCTTTCTCTAGTGCACTCTTCTCTTATGCTTAATCTTTGGAGTATTGTTAAGTTTTGATGTTTTTATTGAATGGTTTAATTTCAGCTTTGCATGGCTTGAACTACTTAGTCATAGAACCTTCATGCCTAAATTATAATTTAGGCATGAAGGTATGACGTGCACATATAATAGCCTTATAGTATGTTTGATATGGCGTGCAAATATAATAGGCTTGATTATGTCAATCGATTCTTGCCAAAGATTCCCTTATTATGTCTGTCATAGAATCAATGGCTTGTGTGGTTATCCGTTATCCTATAAATGATAACATCAACTAGACCTCTAGACCTATGTCATATGCCAAGAGTGTCTCATTGATTCATTATCAAAATGTCAGATGTTATTTCCCCTTCCATTTTGAGCTTTATTATCTCTGACTTCATGAGTATGTGTAGCACAATCTGTGTTTAATCATTGTTTTGCAGGAAGCCTTGGGGTTAAAAGTTGCCTGCTATATAATGGATACAGAGAAGCGGAAAAATTATAGAGAAGGAGACTCTAAAAGCTCCAAGTGGAAGCATGTAGTTATAATTGGTGGGGCTCCTCTTGCTGGAGGAACTGCATTGGCTCTAACTGGTGGTATAATTCAACTAGATGTAGTGTTTGAGATTAACTGAAAAAATTATTACATATGTAGCAAGAAGTATCCAATTTTTATGGCTGCTATGAATCAAACACGATTGCAGGTTTTGTTGCACCTCCTTGAGGATCCTTGAGGATCTTTAAATCTCAGTACAAAGTAAGTCGGAACAAGCCTCGAATCAGCCGGTGGAAGATAGATGATAGAGATGGATTTCGGTGGAATATTTTTGGTATTTTTGTGATAATGATAAAACTCAGATTTGGGGGAAAACAAACTGAATTTTATAAAGGATAGGTGAACAAAAACAAGTGGGTATGACTCACCACAAGTTCTTGAACAAAGATCAAGTGGATATGCAAGAAAGAACACTAATAATGGTATAGGACTCGAAAATCTGAGGTGTGGTGATAGATGATAGAAATTCAGCCCTTAAAGATGTATTTATAAACAACCTTTGGATATATATGGTAACAAGATCTATTTAAGCCTCTTTAAAGATAAAAGATAGATAATATGGATTAATCTATCAATTAAAATCAGATTGTAACAAGGCAAATAGAATAGATATAGGATAGATAAAATATTCCAAAGATAGAAAAGGATAGAACAAACTAGGGTTTCTTTGTGTGTGAATGGAGGTTGTCGACCAAAGCTACTCGACTATGGGGACAAGAGGTTTGCCGTCGGCTAGGAGAGTGAACACAAGGGTGTGCGCACTGATCTGGTCGACTCCATAATTGCAAAATCATGAATTCATAAATCAAACAAACATATCTATGTTGGGATCACCCCAACCCTAGAAGAAGGAAAATTAGAAAGCAAGCATAATGAAAGAAATTAACTTTGACATAAAATAAACTAAAACTTACAAAACCTTCCAAACGTTCCTCCTCTCTCGCCTCCTCTCTCTCTCTCTCTCTCTCTCTCTCTCTCTCTCTCTCTCTCTCTCTCCTCCTCCTCCTCTCTCTCTCTCTCTCTCTCTCTCTCCTTGCGCCCTAAGACGACTTTTCTTGAATGAATGAAAATCAGCCCCCTAGGGCTTTATTTATAGCCTTCTAATCCTTGTTATTCAAGGATAGAATATATCTATCTATATCTAGAATTATATCTAAAAGCTTAATGATAAATAAAAACAATAAAGGAATTAAATCTAAAAATAGGGAATTATATCTAAAAGTCTTCAATGGATAAATCTTCTCCTTACTTGATGTAACTTGATAGATCTTCATAGATCCGGATGGAATTTGATCTCGAAAATATCACCATTGGATTCGGGATAGAACCTTAACAAGAATCGGATTACTCGACGTCGGCCACTGGGGTCTCCTCGACATCGACTAGGACTCCTCGATGTCGACCAGCTTCCTCGACATAGAGTAAATCTCCTCGATGTAGAGTAACGTCCTCGACGTAGAGTAATATTTGTCTTCATCTCGTGCTCGATCTCGTCCTCTGGAGCAAATTTCGAGTAAGCCTTTGTCGATGTCGACCAATTTGGTCGATCTCGAGTAACGCTGTTGCTTTCAGCATTCTGCTCCGTTCTTAAAACGCACTTTCCCGAGTCCTCGTTCGTCGGATTGACGCATATGACCATGCGTTAGAAAGCTCTTTCCGAGGGCTACAACTTTCACGAAGACATCTAAGCTTGATTCAGAATGATGAATGGTGAAAAATGGCTTTTTCTCCAGCTGCACCATTCTTAGCTTCTCCATGAGTTTCCTTTAAGCTCCAAAGTGCGTCCGATTTCTGTCAAATATAACAAAAACTTGTGTAGACCTCCATATATTGCAAATAAGTGTAAACTACACAGATTCGGTATTATTCTAACCCAAATGCATGCAATGTATGCAGAAATCGATATTAAAATAAGTGTAAAACATGGCAAATTAGGCTTACAACACTTCTCGACCTCGACAAAGTTACTCGATATCGAGTAAACTACTCGAGATCGACCAAGCCCAGTAGCTGCTGCTTGCTCAGTTCGACTTGCCTAACCTTCTTCGACTAACCCTAGTCCAGGTCGAGCACCCTGAAGTCGACTTCTGCCCGTGAGATTCCTCCGCTGTCCAGGATCCGTTGACCAGCTTCCTCGAGGATCGAACCTGACTTTCTTTTGCTTCCTCGGGAGGGAGTCTTGAACATTATTTGCTGGGATCTAATCGGTTTGCTTTACTTTATTAGTATTTTATTTGGAATCGCGATTTCCTTCTACAACAAATTGGCGCCGTTGCCGGGGAAGCAATCATTCACGCCTTAGGTAGTTAGATCTCACTTTTTCTTTAAGTTTTGATTTTGCAGTGTATGCGCCGTTCTAGTCAACAACCTGAGTTTGACGCCTTACACGAACCAGAACGCCTTATACACGTCCACGATAAATTGAAAAGAGCCATGGCAGTCGCAAAAACACAGGAACAATTGATACAAAGGCTTAGGGCGGAATTGGAAGCCAAGGATACTGCTCTCACCACTCAGAGAGCACGCACTACGCAGGACACAGAGCAAATGAGGCAAGCGAAAGCTGAGCTTGCCCAATACCCTACCACTGTAGAGGATTACATGCACCCGACTCTCGTCGTGCCTGAAGCGGCCATTCTAATCCCTGCTAATAAATTTGAAATTCGCACTGCTTTCCTAATTGAAATTAAAAATAATGCCTTTTACAAAAGGTTTAATAAATGTCCTCTTGAACATATTACAAATTTTTCTAATAAGTGTCATACTCTTGCTGAAGGTACCTGATACGGGGTTAGCCGTAGGTTGGTCCGATCTTCGACAACAAGCAAGAACTGAACAAGACAAACAAGAACTCGATCAAGATCAATCAAGAACAGCAGGATTCGATTCAAGAAATAACCAAGATTGATCAAGAATCTCAAGAACGCAGCAAGAACAAAGAAAGACTCAAAGAAACTCGACAAGAATGCCAAGATTCGACCAAGAACTTGCAAGAACACCAAGATCCAAAGGCTGGACTCAATGTCGACTCAAAGAAATAACAAAGACTCGATAAAGATAGTAAAGACTCAAAATTTAAGATGCAAGAATTGAAAGACACGACCTGATAAGGACTGAGTCGATCTATGCAGCGCAAGATAAAGACCCCAGGCCTCCTCAGAGGGTAGGAACCAATACCAATGCCTACACAACCCGCCTCTACAATCCGACACAATCAAGCGGACAACTTGAAGCACCAGAAGGGGGCTTGTGAAAACTAGGATCACCAAGTCTTGCGAAGTTGATGAACACAAAGCAAACCAAGCTGAGATTATCAATCGGTTGAGATCGCGAAGAGCACAGCTCTATTCGGCCTGATCTCTCTCTCTAAGGTGTTTCACACGTTTTGAGAAGTAAGATTTCAATTATCAATGTTCCAATTGAATTACAAAGAAGAAAACGAAATATATAGGCCATAAGGCTGATGATGTCCGGCCCTTATTGATAGAATAAGATAGATCTACTAACTAATGAATCATGTGCTTCGAGATATCAATGCGTTTAATGAATCATGTGCTTCGAGATTTCATTGGAAGATTTGTTGTTGTTTATTTTGATGATATTCTGATTTATAGCAAGTCTCTTAATGAACATGAATCACATCTTAGAGAAGTGCTTAAAACGCTGAGAATTGAACGCTTGTATGCTAATTTAAAGAAGTGTGAATTATGTCATGAACAAGTGTATTTTCTTGGATTTGTAGTGAGTTCGAAAGGACTGCGTGTCGATGAGGCTAAGATCAAGGCAATCCAGGAATGGCCAACACCCACCAACATCGGCCATGTACGCAGCTTCCAAGGATTGGCAAGCTTCTATCGTCGATTTGTTCGAGATTTCAGCACCATCTCGGCACCCCTCACTGAGCTCACGAAAAAGCGGAGTGAATTCACATGGGGAGCAGCTCAGAAGGAAGCATTCAACACCCTTAAGGACAAGCTCACTCACGCACCTCTATTAGCTTTGCCGGACTTTACTCAGCCCTTTGAAGTAGAGTGTGATGCTAGCGGAGTTGGAATTGGTGGAGTCCTTATGCAGGGAGGTAAGCCTATTGCTTTCTTTTCTGAAAAGTTGAAAGGTGCTTGTCTTAATTACTCTACCTATGATAAGGAATTGTATGCATTGTTTAGAGTACTTAAGACATGGTCTCACTATCTATGGCCTAGCGAGTTTATTCTTAGGACTGATCATGAATCTTTAAAACATTTTAAAAGCCAAGATAAACTTGATAGGAGACATGGAAGATGGATGGAGTTCATTGAAACATTTCCTTATGTAATTAAGTATAAGAAAGGCAAAGACAATGTGGTAGCTGATGCATTATCTAGGAGACATGTCCTAGTCGCTAATTTCGATTCTAATGCTTTAGCTAGAAGACGTGTACTTTTAACCACTTTGGATTCTAGAGTCTTAGGCTTTATTTACATAAAGGAATTGTATGAATCTGATTTAGATTTTGGTGAACATTTTCGAAAATGCTTAGAAAAGGGTCCTAATGACAGCTTCTATATACATGAAGGATTCTTATTTCGAAAAGATCAAGTGTGTATTCCTAGATGTTCTTTGAGGTTATTACTTGTTAGTGAAGCACATAGTGGTGGCCTAATGGGACATTTTGGAAGGGATAAGACTTATAACACACTGAAATCACACTTTTATTGGCCACATATGCTTAGGGATGTAGAACATTGCCTTAAGAGATGCATAGATTGCATTAAAGCTAAAGCTAAGCTTATGCCCCATGGCCTTTATACACCACTACCAACCCCATCAGCCCCTTGGGAAGACATATCCATGGATTTCATAGTTGGGTTGCCTAGAACTAAGAAGGGGAGAGATTCTATATTTGTGATAGTGGATAGGTTCTCTAAAATGGCTCATTTCATTGCATGTCATAAAACTGATGATGCTACCAACGTTGCTAATCTATTCTTTAGAGAGGTAGTTAGGTTGCATGGTGTGCCAAAAACTATTGTTAGTGATAGGGATGTGAAATTCTTAAGTCATTTTTGGCGTACCTTATGGAATAAATTGGGAACTAGATTGCTATTCTCTACTTCTAGCCACCCCCAAACTGATGGCCAAACTGAGGTGACTAATAGAACCCTTGCTACTGTCCTACGAGCCATTATTAGGAAGAATTTGAAACTTTGGGAAGAAGCCTTACCTCATGTGGAATTTGCTTATAATAGAACCATGCATTCGGCTACTAAAATCAGTCCATTTGAATGTGTGTATGGTGTTAATCCACTAACCCCTTTTGATCTAACTCCATATCCTATGAGAGACAAAGAATCATTTGAGGCAGGTAAGCATGTCGAGTTCATCAAGGAGCTGCATGAACGAACTCGAGAGAAGCTGAGGCTAAAGGCTGAGTACAATGCTAACAAGGCCAACAAGGGACGTCGCTTGGTCACATTTCAGCCTGGAGATCTTGTATGGGTGCACTTGAGGAAGGAGCGGTTTCCAGAAGCACGGAAGAACAAGCTGTCGCCGCGTGGTGATGGACCATTTCGGATCAAGAAGAGAGTGGGCGACAATGCCTATCAATTGGAGCTTCCTGGAGACATGGGCGTGAGCGCTACATTCAACGTCGCCGATCTAATCCCTTACTTCGCTGTGGATGAGGACTTGGATTCGTGGGCGAATCCTTTTCAAGAAGGGGAGGTTGATGCGGGACCATCTTCTACAGCTCCAGACACACCCATTATACTTGGAGAAGGGCCAATGACTCGAGCTAGAGCTAAGAAGCTTCAGAGAGACTCATTCAACTTTGTGGGTCATGCTTTGTTCTCGAGCAAGGTTCAACTCCCCGAGCCTACATTGAAGACATATATGTGCATTGGAGTGCATGAAGAGGCCGAGCCACCTTAGACAATGCTTAGACCGAATTTTCCTAAGTGTTATGTCTAATATCAGCTTATGAACATTATTGGGCTGAATTGGGCTTTTTAAATCATTCTTTTTAGGAACCTTATTTATTTTTGTTCTTAGATTTATTTTAAAGCCCATTAGTTAGTAGATCTATCTTATTCTATCAATAAGGGCCGGCCATCATCAGCCTTATGGCCTATATATTTCGTTTTCTTCTTTGTAATTCAATTGGAACATTGATAATTGAAATCTTACTTCTCAAAACGTGTGAAACACCTTAGAGAGAGAGATCAGGCCGAATAGAGCTGTGCTCTTCGCGATCTCAACCGATTGATAATCTCAGCTTGGTTTGCTTTGTGTTCATCAACTTCGCAAGACTTGGTGATCCTAGTTTTCACAAGCCCCCTTCTGGTGCTTCAAGTTGTCCGCTTGATTGTGTCGGATTGTAGAGGCGGGTTGTGTAGGCATTGGTATTGGTTCCTACCCTCTGAGGAGGCCTGGGGTCTTTATCTTGCGCTGCATAGATCGACTCAGTCCTTATCAGGTCGTGTCTTTCAATTCTTGCATCTTAAATTTCGAGTCTTTACTATCTTTATCGAGTCTTTGTTATTTCTTTGAGTCGACATTAAGTCCAGCCTTTGGATCTTGGTGTTCTTGCAAGTTCTTGGTCGAATCTTGGCATTCTTGTCGAGTTTCTTTGAGTCTAACCCCGTATCACCATGGGGCATAAGCTTAGCTTTAGCTTTAATGCAATCTATGCATCTCTTAAGGCAATGTTCTACATCCCTAAGCATATGTGGCCAATAAAAGTGTGATTTCAGTGTGTTATAAGTCTTATCCCTTCCAAAATGTCCCATTAGGCCACCACTATGTGCTTCACTAACAAGTAATAACCTCAAAGAACATCTAGGAATACACACTTGATCTTTTCGAAATAAGAATCCTTCATGTATATAGAAGCTGTCATTAGGACCCTTTTCTAAGCATTTTCGAAAATGTTCACCAAAATCTAAATCAGATTCATACAATTCCTTTATGTAAATAAAGCCTAAGACTCTAGAATCCAAAGTGGTTAAAAGTACACGTCTTCTAGCTAAAGCATTAGAATCGAAATTAGCGACTAGAACATGTCTCCTAGATAATGCATCAGCTACCACATTGTCTTTGCCTTTCTTATACTTAATTACATAAGGAAATGTTTCAATGAACTCCATCCATCTTCCATGTCTCCTATCAAGTTTATCTTGGCTTTTAAAATGTTTTAAAGATTCATGATCAGTCCTAAGAATAAACTCGCTAGGCCATAGATAGTGAGACCATGTCTTAAGTACTCTAAACAATGCATACAATTCCTTATCATAGGTAGAGTAATTAAGACAAGCACCTTTCAACTTTTCAGAAAAGAAAGCAATAGGCTTACCTCCCTGCATAAGGACTCCACCAATTCCAACTCCGCTAGCATCACACTCTACTTCAAAGGGCTGAGTAAAGTCCGGCAAAGCTAATAGAGGTGCGTGAGTGAGCTTGTCCTTAAGGGTGTTGAATGCTTCCTTCTGAGCTGCTCCCCATGTGAATTCACTCCGCTTTTTCGTGAGCTCAGTGAGGGGTGCCGAGATGGTGCTGAAATCTCGAACAAATCGACGATAGAAGCTTGCCAATCCTTGGAAGCTGCGTACATGGCCGATGTTGGTGGGTGTTGGCCATTCCTGGATTGCCTTGATCTTAGCCTCATCGACACGCAGTCCTTTCGAACTCACTACAAATCCAAGAAAAGACACTTGTTCATGACATAATTCACACTTCTTTAAATTAGCATACAAGCGTTCAATTCTCAGCGTTTTAAGCACTTCTCTAAGATGTGATTCATGTTCATTAAGAGACTTGCTATATATCAGAATATCATCAAAATAAACAACAACAAATCTTCCAATGAAATCTCGAAGCACATGATTCATTAAACGCATAAAAGTGCTAGGAGCATTAGTTAAACCAAAAGGCATAACCAACCACTCATATAACCCAAGCTTAGTCTTAAAGGCTGTTTTCCATTCATCACCTTCTTTCATTCTAATTTGATGATAGCCACTTCTAAGATCAATTTTAGAAAATATAGAAGCTCCATGTAACTCATCTAGCATATCATCTAATCTAGGAATGGGGTGACGATATTTAATAGTAATGTTGTTAATAGCCCTACAATCTACACACATTCTCCATGATCCATCTCTCTTAGGGACTAATAACACAGGCACAGCACACGGACTTAAGCTAGTTCGAATATAACCCTTGTCCAACAGTTCCTGGACTTGGGTTTGGACCTCTTGGGTCTCAGTGGGATTCATACGATACGCAGGTCGATTAGGCAATGCAGCCCCTGGAATAAGATCAATTTGATGCTCAATTCCACGAATAGGGGGTAGACCTGGTGGTATGTCATCGGGAAACACATCTTTATACTCCTCAAGTACAACGAGTATATTGGCTGGAAGAGAAGCTTTAAGCTCTTCACTCAACATATTCAAGCTCTTAATGAGATGCATAAGGGTGGTTTCTCCATCCGCCAATTCGTCTAAAAATGTACTCTTGGAAGCCATTAGTACACCTTTAGGCCGAGTTTGAGGATCCACTTGGCTCGACTGAGCCTCCTGATCTAACTCACCTTTACTTACCTTCCGCTTCTCAATCTCATCAGCTACTTGCGTAGGCGTCATGGGTTTGAGAATGACATTCTTTCCCTGAAAAGTAAAGGTATAGCGATTAGTAAACCCATCATGAATAACCTTACGATCAGATTGCCAAGGACGGCCTAATAGAATATGACAAGCTTGCATAGGCACAATATCACATAAAACATCATCTTCATAATGTCCTAGCTTAATATGCACTTTAACTTGTCTATGAACTTTTAATAAGCCACAATCATTCATCCAATGCAATTTGTAAGGTCTTGGGTGTTGGACAGTAGGTAAATGCAATTTGTCAACCATTTCTTGACTAGCTAAATTACAGCAACTACCTCCATCAATGATCACATTTACAACCTTTCCTTTAACTAGACAACGAGTATGAAATAAGTTTTCTCTTTGATTATCTTCACATGGTGTAGGAACAACACTTAAAACTCTCCTAACAATCAAAGATTCTCCATGTTCATATTCAACCTCATTATCATCATTTTCATAACAAACAAGGTTTAGGTTCTGATCATTGTCATTAGCATGCTCATCCGGTTCATCACAAGAATTTTCAGATTCATATTCTCCAAATTGATTAACCATGAGCGTTTTCTTATTCGGGCAATCCTTCATATAATGTCCTCTACCTTGGCATTTAAAGCATACAATGTCTCTAGAACGAGTAGTAGAAGGATTAGGATTACTCCCTTTGGGACCAGTAGATGTCCCAGACGATTCTCGTCCATTCCATGGACTTTTTCCTTTGTCAAGGGGCTGCTGGGATACTCGGCTATCTCCTCTCCCTTGGGGCTGGTTTGGTCGATCTCGTGAACCACCTTCACCACGCCATTGGGACTGATTTGGCCGAGATTGGCGCCATTGGGGCTGCTGCACACTTGACACTCTTCCTTGGCTCTTATAACGTTCTCCCTTTTCTACTTTCATAGCTAGATGTAAAAGTTCAGTAGGAGTAGTATAGGGAAAGTAATCAATTTCATGAGCTAAGGCGGGATGCAAGATCCGAAGGTATCTAACATTAGTTTTATCGTGAGTTTCTACCACATTAGCTCGAGCCATAGCTTCTTGCATAACATTAAATGTCTCCTCAACAGTTTTACTACCTTGTTTAAGGTTTTCTAATCTGTTTAATAGCTCTCTATCATAATGTTGAGGTACAAACCTATTTCTCATTACTACTTTTAATTGTTCCCACGAAGCAATAGGTGCATCAAGGGATCTTCTTCTTTCCTTAACAAGATTATCCCACCAGATTAATGCAAAACCTTGAAACTCTAGGGAAGCTAATTGCACTTTCTTAGGTTCTGAGAAATTATGACAATTCCAGATTTGCTCCATTTTAATCTCCCAATCAATATAAGCATCTGGATCAGTTTTACCATCAAAAGGAGGAATCTTTACCTTCACCTTGCCTATTCCGTCGTCATCATTGAACCTAGGTGGGCGGTTCTGATTTCCCCTTTGATTCCGTCTCGGGCGTCGCTCCCAATACTCCTCTTCTTGGAAGTCGTCATCTTGCTCCGAGTAATAGTATTGCTCTTGATAGCCTCGACCTCTTCCCCTTCCTTGTCCTTGTCCTTGCACATGAACAAACCCATTATTCCGATCATTTCTCCCACCTCGTGGAGAGTTGTTTTCATTGAATAAAGGATTATCTAAATTGACATTAACATGAGGATTAGGATTAGGGATAGGATTTACGACCTCTCTTTCATTGTTGGGTATCTCTACTCGCTCTTGCTGGCCTATGTTGTTCGAACCACTAGGCCTAGAGCTTTCCCACTCCGCCATCTTAGCTTGCAACGCAGCCAAGGTATCCGTTATAGTGGCTATGTTGGCCGTCAAGTTGTTGAACTGCTCGGGTGTGACAGTAGCACTCGAGTTCGTGGCATCGTTACCACCATTGTTTCCCTGATTGTTAGACATGATAAAAAAAGACAAAAGAAACAAAGAACTAAGTTAAGGTTAGTAAAAACTTATAAACAGCTCACAATTGTGTTTCGCTCACACTCCCTCTCTTGATTGATATATCACGCTTGCTAGGGCAATCCGCTTTGGGCAAATCAACAACCAAGCAAAAAAACAAAGCAATCAAAGTATGTAGTGAATGAAACAACTCAGAAGAGTACTCAACAAGGGCTGTAGTACTCGATGCAAGCAAGTAAAGGACTCGACAGACTCAAACAAGCACTCACAAGGGCTGTAAGCACTCGACACAACACTAGGGAGACTCGGCAAGGGCTGAGATCTCCTCGACACAAGCACAAGAGCACTCGACAGTGGGGAGAAGTGCTTCGACACAAAGAGAAATAAAGAAAAACAAAAGAAAACTTGGGAATTTACCTCTTTTGATTGAAAACCTTTAAGTTAGGACGTTGTAGTTGCAGGGTAGGGTTTCAATTTTGTGGAGGTGTATGTGTTTGGGATTTAGGGCTGTCGACTAGGGCTGAGAGAAGGGATCCACCAATTGTCCTTGGGAGCTTTCTTGCACTAGATCAACAAACTCTATCTCTTTTTTTTTTTTTCAACTTACTTTTGCCCCTAGTGAATTTTATCCTCCTAGGTCCAAGTTTTAATGGAAATTTCGAAACTGATCTTTTTTTTTTTTTTTTTTTTTTTTTTTTTTTTTTACTTATGAAACTAATGCAAGAAAAGACTCAAAATAATAGATAGGACTCGAAAATTATGAAAGTGGTGGTGAATAAATAAAATTTCCAGCCCTAATGCAATGATATAGATAGAATGGCTATTTTAGGGAATAGGATCTATCTTTATGCCTTAATAGATATTTGATAGATATAATGAATTAAATCCACCAAAAATCAGAATTTAAATAGGCAATGGATAAATAAAAGTAGATATAGATAGATCAAAAGTTCCAAAGATAGAACAAAGTAACAAACTAGGGTTTTATCTTGTGTGGTAGGTGAATGTCGGCCAAGCTTTGGCTATGGGGACACTATGTGCCGTCGGCTAGGGTGTACACAAAGAGATGTGTGCACTGACTTGGTCGACTCCACGGTCTCGGCTAGGCTTTGTGTTTGGGCTAAGCAACCACAACAATCACAAACAAACAAGATTAGTAATTTAATCAAAAAGAAAGCAAGAAGTAAATAACCAAAACAAGAACTGACTCTATTTTTGTGTTTTTTTGTGTTTATGAAAAGAAAAGACTCAATCTTGATGTCGGAAACCAAAGCTCTGATGCCAATTTGATACGGGGTTAGCCGTAGGTTGGTCCGATCTTCGACAACAAGCAAGAACTGAACAAGACAAACAAGAACTCGATCAAGATCAATCAAGAACAGCAGGATTCGATTCAAGAAATAACCAAGATTGATCAAGAATCTCAAGAACGCAGCAAGAACAAAGAAAGACTCAAAGAAACTCGACAAGAATGCCAAGATTCGACCAAGAACTTGCAAGAACACCAAGATCCAAAGGCTGGACTCAATGTCGACTCAAAGAAATAACAAAGACTCGATAAAGATAGTAAAGACTCGAAATTTAAGATGCAAGAATTGAAAGACACGACCTGATAAGGACTGAGTCGATCTATGCAGCGCAAGATAAAGACCCCAGGCCTCCTCAGAGGGTAGGAACCAATACCAATGCCTACACAACCCGCCTCTACAATCCGACACAATCAAGCGGACAACTTGAAGCACCAGAAGGGGGCTTGTGAAAACTAGGATCACCAAGTCTTGCGAAGTTGATGAACACAAAGCAAACCAAGCTGAGATTATCAATCGGTTGAGATCGCGAAGAGCACAGCTCTATTCGGCCTGATCTCTCTCTCTAATGTGTTTCACACGTTTTGAGAAGTAAGATTTCAATTATCAATGTTCCAATTGAATTACAAAGAAGAAAACGAAATATATAGGCCATAAGGCTGATGATGGCCGGCCCTTATTGATAGAATAAGATAGATCTACTAACTAATGGGCTTTAAAATAAATCTAAGAACAAAAATAAATAAGGTGCCTAAAAAGAATGATTTAAAAAGCCCAATTCAGCCCAATAATGTTCATAAGCTGATATACGACATAACACTTAGGAAAATTCGGTCTAAGCATTGTCTAAGGTGGCTCGGCCTCTTCATGCACTCCAATGCACATATATGTCTTCAATGTAGGCTCGGGGAGTTGAACCTTGCTCGAGAACAAAGCATGACCCACAAAGTTGAATGAGTCTCTCTGAAGCTTCTTAGCTCTAGCTCGAGTCATTGGCCCTTCTCCAAGTATAATGGGTGTGTCTGGAGCTGTAGAAGATGGTCCCGCATCAGTACCACATTGGAATATGTCACGATGAAGGCTTTTCGTTGGTCTCTCGTCGGTCCAGCATTAAAGTGGCTTGAAGGTCTCCCTTCATGATCACTCAAAACATGGGCGATGTAAAGCAGGAATTTTTCAACAAATTCTTTCCTCCTGCCAAGACAGCACTCTTCCGCCAGAAGATTACAGCTTTCAAACAGAAGCCTGGGGAGCCGCTAGGAAAAGCATGGGAAAGATATAAAGATCTACTACGATCCTGCCCTACACATGGACAACCACCCTATATCGTTCAGGAGATCTTCTTCCATTCTCTTGACCTGGCTGCTAAGGATAGGATCAACCAGTATACTCGTTATGAGTATCTGACTATGCCACCAGCTGACGCATGGATTGTCCTCGACCAGCTTACCAACTATGATAATAAGTACGGGGCTCCGAAAAACTATGATGAGAATGTCTACGCCAGGCCAGCCTCATCCATGCCTCTCTATGAGCCTTCTAAGGAGATTGACCCAGATGTGAAGGAGCAATACTACAGAGATCAGAATCGCAAGCTCCTTAAGCAAGTCAAGTATCTTTCTGTCAACTAGCCCTGCATCCAATGCGGCTCATAGCGGCACACCACTGCTGAGTGCCCACATACAGAGCAACTCAGGATGGCAGAAACGCACGAGGAAGCAGCCTATGCTGGGTTAGAGGTTCTATCAACCACAACGGAACCAAGGTCCTCCTAGGAACCCCCAACCATACACAGCTCTAGGAAATCCAGAAAGAGACCAACGAAAGGATGATCTACAAATGGTCATTCATGAGATGCGCTGGAATTAAAGCACCATCAACAATCAGCTCTAGAACATGAATACAAACTTTGGAGAGCTGGACATCTAGAAGATAAACGTAGAGACCTAGATGAGTCAATTCACAACACAGATTCCACGACCAACCGGGCACCTCCCTGGGCATACAGAACCAAATCCCAAGGGGCAGCACAGACATGTCGCTGCTGTAAGGCTACGGATCGGTCACAAATTGCACGAGCTAGAGAAACAGCGACATAGACATGTCCTTGACAACGAGAAACAACGACTTGATGTCGACCAAACTTTGGTCGATGTCAACCAAAATCAACCCGACGCCGAGGAGAAGCCAAGCCAACACTCGTCTGCACAGCACTCCAACTCGAAGTCGACTACAGTGGTCGATATCGAGGAAATTCTTGTCGATGTCGAGCAAATCCATGTCGATGCCGAGGAGTCTTCATCACCTCCGGAAGCTTTTCTGGCTCATAAAACTAAGAAGACACTCCCATTCCCTTCTAAAAACCAGAAAGATCCAACTAATGGTAAGTTTAAGTGTTTTGTGAAATTGCTTCAAAGTCTAAATGTTACTATTCCTTTTACAGAAGCACTTCACGAGATGTCTGCCTACGTCAAGTTCCTCAAGGAGATTCTTAGCAACAAGCAATCAATGCCTGAGATTGCTAAAGAATGCAAGAAGATGGATTTACCTGAGAAGCGGCCTGACCCAGGTAAGTTTGCTATCACTGTTGGACTTGGTTGACATCGTTTTAAGGCACTATGTGACTTAGGAGTAAGCATAAGCATCATGCCCCTATCCATCTGGTCAAAGGTAAAGATAGGCGCCCTGGAACCTGTGGATGCCAAGCTCTACATGGCAAACAACACGGTGGTAATCCCCACATGTATTGTTGATAATGTTCCTGTTAAAGTTGGTAAATTCTTTGTCCCTACGGATTTTCATGTAGTAGAAATGGCAGAGGACCCAGCTTGCCCCATCATCCTAGGGCAACCTTTCCTAGCAACAGCAGATGCCAACATTGGAGTAAAAAGGGGAATTCTTATCTTCACCATTGGAGATGAGATTATTGAATACTTTTTCAATCCTGACACGGAAGAGGTAATGGAAATAAAAGCTATCTATTCAAAATTTAATGTTATCTCTTGCGATGAGCCTGCAAGAAAACTTTTGGCACAAGAATGGGTTGTTATAAAGGCATAATCCATGCTAGTGGAGGAACTAGTTGTTGCAGAATCGAGCGAGGAAGAGTTCTTCGATGATGCATTATCAGCGGAGCTGAACGACTCACTCGAAATCAAGCAGATCAAGTCGATATCGACTAGTCAACTCGATTTCGAGGAAACTTGCCTGACATCGACTTCGACCACTCCTCCCGAAAAAGGTATGTCCACCGAATCTCCTCAATGTCGAGCAGTTATCCTCGACATCGCCTACTTTTTCTCCTGTAGGTACACCAGAAGTCGAGAAGGACAACTCGACCACTAATGTTTTACTCGATATCGAGTAGTCCTCCTCGATATCGACCAAATTTGCACAAAAGGTGAATTCTGATTTTTTGGTCGGTTTTGATTATTCTAACTCAATTTCGAGTAGTCCCTTGCTGCTGTACATCCCTATATCCGATTCAGTGTTGTCTTCTGATACGGGGTTAGCCGTAGGTTGGTCCGATCTTCGACAACAAGCAAGAACGGAACAAGACAAACAAGAACTCGATCAAGATCAATAAAGAACAGCAGGATTCGATTCAAGAAATAACCAAGATTGATCAAGAATCTCAAGAACGCAGCAAGAACAAAGAAAGACTCAAAGAAACTCGACAAGAATGCCAAGATTCGACCAAGAACTTGCAAGAACACCAAGATCCAAAGGCTGGACTCAATGTCGACTCAAAGAAATAACAAAGACTCGATAAAGATAGTAAAGACTCGAAATTTAAGATGCAAGAATTGAAAGACACGACCTGATAAGGACTGAGTCGATCTATGCAGCGCAAGATAAAGACCCCAGGCCTCCTCAGAGGGTAGGAACCAATACCAATGCCTACACAACCCGCCTCTACAATCCGACACAATCAAGCGGACAACTTGAAGCACCAGAAGGGGGCTTGTGAAAACTAGGATCACCAAGTCTTGCGAAGTTGATGAACACAAAGCAAACCAAGCTGAGATTATCAATCGGTTGAGATCGCGAAGAGCACAGCTCTATTCGGCCTGATCTCTCTCTCTAAGGTGTTTCACACGTTTTGAGAAGTAAGATTTCAATTATCAATGTTCCAATTGAATTACAAAGAAGAAAACGAAATATATAGGCCATAAGGCTGATGATGGCCGGCCCTTATTGATAGAATAAGATAGATCTACTAACTAATGGGCTTTAAAATAAATCTAAGAACAAAAATAAATAAGGTTCCTAAAAAGAATGATTTAAAAAGCCCAATTCAGCCCAATAATGTTCATAAGCTGATATTAGACATAACACTTAGGAAAATTCGGTCTAAGCATTGTCTAAGGTGGCTCGGCCTCTTCATGCACTCCAATGCACATATATGTCTTCAATGTAGGCTCGGGGAGTTGAACCTTGCTCGAGAACAAAGCATGACCCACAAAGTTGAATGAGTCTCTCTGAAGCTTCTTAGCTCTAGCTCGAGTCATTGGCCCTTCTCCAAGTATAATGGGTGTGTCTGGAGCTGTAGAAGATGGTCCCGCATCAACCTCCCCTTCTTGAAAAGGATTCGACCACGAATCCAAGTCTTCATCCACCGCAAAGTAAGGGATTAGATCGGCGATGTTGAATGTAGCGCTCACGCCCATGTCTCCAGGAAGCTCCAATTGATAGGCATTGTCGCCCACTCTCTTCTTGATCCGAAATGGTCCATCACCACGCGGCGACAGCTTGTTCTTCCGTGCTTCTGGAAACCGCTCCTTCCTCAAGTGCACCCATACAAGATCTCCAGGCTGAAATGTGACCAAGCGACGTCCCTTGTTGGCCTTGTTAGCATTGTACTCAGCCTTTAGCTTCAGCTTCTCTCGAGTTCGTTCATGCAGCTCCTTGATGAACTCGACATGCTTACCTGCCTCAAATGATTCTTTGTCTCTCATAGGATATGGAGTAAGATCAAAAGGGGTTAGTGGATTAACACCATACACACATTCAAATGGACTGATTTTAGTAGCCGAATGCATGGTTCTATTATAAGCAAATTCCACATGAGGTAAGGCTTCTTCCCAAAGTTTCAAATTCTTCCTAATAATGGCTCGTAGGACAGTAGCAAGGGTTCTATTAGTCACCTCAGTTTGGCCATCAGTTTGGGGGTGGCTAGAAGTAGAGAATAGCAATCTAGTTCCCAATTTATTCCATAAGGTACGCCAAAAATGACTTAAGAATTTCACATCCCTATCACTAACAATAGTTTTTGGCACACCATGCAACCTAACTACCTCTCTAAAGAATAGATTAGCAACGTTGGTAGCATCATCAGTTTTATGACATGCAATGAAATGAGCCATTTTAGAGAACCTATCCACTACCACAAATATAGAATCTCTCCCCTTCTTAGTTCTAGGCAACCCAACTATGAAATCCATGGATATGTCTTCCCAAGGGGCTGATGGGGTTGGTAGTGGTGTATAAAGGCCATGGGGCATAAGCTTAGCTTTAGCTTTAATGCAATCTATGCATCTCTTAAGGCAATGTTCTACATCCCTAAGCATATGTGGCCAATAAAAGTGTGATTTCAGTGTGTTATAAGTCTTATCCCTTCCAAAATGTCCCATTAGGCCACCACTATGTGCTTCACTAACAAGTAATAACCTCAAAGAACATCTAGGAATACACACTTGATCTTTTCGAAATAAGAATCCTTCATGTATATAGAAGCTGTCATTAGGACCCTTTTCTAAGCATTTTCGAAAATGTTCACCAAAATCTAAATCAGATTCATACAATTCCTTTATGTAAATAAAGCCTAAGACTCTAGAATCCAAAGTGGTTAAAAGTACACGTCTTCTAGCTAAAGCATTAGAATCGAAATTAGCGACTAGGACATGTCTCCTAGATAATGCATCAGCTACCACATTGTCTTTGCCTTTCTTATACTTAATTACATAAGGAAATGTTTCAATGAACTCTATCCATCTTCCATGTCTCCTATCAAGTTTATCTTGGCTTTTAAAATGTTTTAAAGATTCATGATCAGTCCTAAGAATAAACTCGCTAGGCCATAGATAGTGAGACCATGTCTTAAGTACTCTAAACAATGCATACAATTCCTTATCATAGGTAGAGTAATTAAGACAAGCACCTTTCAACTTTTCAGAAAAGAAAGCAATAGGCTTACCTCCCTGCATAAGGACTCCACCAATTCCAACTCCGCTAGCATCACACTCTACTTCAAAGGGCTGAGTAAAGTCCGGCAAAGCTAATAGAGGTGCGTGAGTGAGCTTGTCCTTAAGGGTGTTGAATGCTTCCTTCTGAGCTGCTCCCCATGTGAATTCACTCCGCTTTTTCGTGAGCTCAGTGAGGGGTGCCGAGATGGTGCTGAAATCTCGAACAAATCGACGATAGAAGCTTGCCAATCCTTGGAAGCTGCGTACATGGCCGATGTTGGTGGGTGTTGGCCATTCCTGGATTGCCTTGATCTTAGCCTCATCGACACGCAGTCCTTTCGAACTCACTACAAATCCAAGAAAAGACACTTGTTCATGACATAATTCACACTTCTTTAAATTAGCATACAAGCGTTCAATTCTCAGCGTTTTAAGCACTTCTCTAAGATGTGATTCATGTTCATTAAGAGACTTGCTATAAATCAGAATATCATCAAAATAAACAACAACAAATCTTCCAATGAAATCTCGAAGCACATGATTCATTAAACGCATAAAAGTGCTAGGAGCATTAGTTAAACCAAAAGGCATAACCAACCACTCATATAACCCAAGCTTAGTCTTAAAGGCTGTTTTCCATTCATCACCTTCTTTCATTCTAATTTGATGATAGCCACTTCTAAGATCAATTTTAGAAAATATAGAAGCTCCATGTAACTCATCTAGCATATCATCTAATCTAGGAATGGGGTGACGATATTTAATAGTAATGTTGTTAATAGCCCTACAATCTACACACATTCTCCATGATCCATCTCTCTTAGGGACTAATAACACAGGCACAGCACACGGACTTAAGCTAGTTCGAATATAACCCTTGTCCAACAGTTCCTGGACTTGGGTTTGGACCTCTTGGGTCTCAGTGGGATTCATACGATACGCAGGTCGATTAGGCAATGCAGCCCCTGGAATAAGATCAATTTGATGCTCAATTCCACGAATAGGGGGTAGACCTGGTGGTATGTCATCGGGAAACACATCTTTATACTCCTCAAGTACAACGAGTATATTGGCTGGAAGAGAAGCTTTAAGCTCTTCACTCAACATATTCAAGCTCTTAATGAGATGCATAAGGGTGGTTTCTCCATCCGCCAATTCGTCTAAAAATGTACTCTTGGAAGCCATTAGTACACCTTTAGGCCGAGTTTGAGGATCCACTTGGCTCGACTGAGCCTCCTGATCTAACTCACCTTTACTTACCTTCCGCTTCTCAATCTCATCAGCTACTTGCGTAGGCGTCATGGGTTTGAGAATGACATTCTTTCCCTGAAAAGTAAAGGTATAGCGATTAGTAAACCCATCATGAATAACCTTACGATCAGATTGCCAAGGACGGCCTAATAGAATATGACAAGCTTGCATAGGCACAATATCACATAAAACATCATCTTCATAATGTCCTAGCTTAATATGCACTTTAACTTGTCTATGAACTTTTAATAAGCCACAATCATTCATCCAATGCAATTTGTAAGGTCTTGGGTGTTGGACAGTAGGTAAATGCAATTTGTCAACCATTTCTTGACTAGCTAAATTACAGCAACTACCTCCATCAATGATCACATTTACAACCTTTCCTTTAACTAGACAACGAGTATGAAATAAGTTTTCTCTTTGATTATCTTCACATGGTGTAGGAACAACACTTAAAACTCTCCTAACAATCAAAGATTCTCCATGTTCATATTCAACCTCATTATCATCATTTTCATAACAAACAAGGTTTAGGTTCTGATCATTGTCATTAGCATGCTCATCCGGTTCATCACAAGAATTTTCAGATTCATATTCTCCAAATTGATTAACCATGAGCGTTTTCTTATTCGGGCAATCCTTCATATAATGTCCTCTACCTTGACATTTAAAGCATACAATGTCTCTAGAACGAGTAGTAGAAGGATTAGGATTACTCCCTTTGGGACCAGTAGATGTCCCAGACGATTCTCGTCCATTCCATGGACTTTTTCCTTTGTCAAGGGGCTGCTGGGATACTCGGCTATCTCCTCTCCCTTGGGGCTGGTTTGGTCGATCTCGTGAACCACCTTCACCACGCCATTGGGACTGATTTGGCCGAGATTGGCGCCATTGGGGCTGCTGCACACTTGACACTCTTCCTTGGCTCTTATAACGTTGTCCCTTTTCTACTTTCATAGCTAGATGTAAAAGTTCAGTAGGAGTAGTATAGGGAAAGTAATCAATTTCATGAGCTAAGGCGGGATGCAAGATCCGAAGGTATCTAACATTAGTTTTATCGTGAGTTTCTACCACATTAGCTCGAGCCATAGCTTCTTGCATAACATTAAATGTCTCCTCAACAGTTTTACTACCTTGTTTAAGGTTTTCTAATCTGTTTAATAGCTCTCTATCATAATGTTGAGGTACAAACCTATTTCTCATTACTACTTTTAATTGTTTCCACGAAGCAATAGGTGCATCAAGGGATCTTCTTCTTTCCTTAACAAGATTATCCCACCAGATTAATGCAAAACCTTGAAACTCTAGGGAAGCTAATTGCACTTTCTTAGGTTCTGAGAAATTATGACAATTCCAGATTTGCTCCATTTTAATCTCCCAATCAATATAAGCATCTGGATCAGTTTTACCATCAAAAGGAGGAATCTTTACCTTCACCTTGCCTATTCCGTCGTCATCATTGAACCTAGGTGGGCGGTTCTGATTTCCCCTTTGATTCCGTCTCGGGCGTCGCTCTACTCCTCTTCTTGGAAGTCGTCATCTTGCTCCGAGTAATAGTATTGCTCTTGATAGCCTCGACCTCTTCCCCTTCCTTGTCCTTGTCCTTGCACATGAACAAACCCATTATTCCGATCATTTCTCCCACCTCGTGGAGAGTTGTTTTCATTGAATAAAGGATTATCTAAATTGACATTAACATGAGGATTAGGATTAGGGATAGGATTTACGACCTCTCTTTCATTGTTGGGTATCTCTACTCGCTCTTGCTGGCCTATGTTGTTCGAACCACTAGGCCTAGAGCTTTCCCACTCCGCCATCTTAGCTTGCAACGCAGCCAAGGTATCCGTTATAGTGGCTATGTTGGCCGTCAAGTTGTTGAACTGCTCGGGTGTGACAGTAGCACTCGAGTTCGTGGCATCGTTACCACCATTGTTTCCCTGATTGTTAGACATGATAAAAAAAGACAAAAGAAACAAAGAACTAAGTTAAGGTTAGTAAAAACTTATAAACAGCTCACAATTGTGTTTCGCTCACACTCCCTCTCTTGATTGATATATCACGCTTGCTAGGGCAATCCGCTTTGGGCAAATCAACAACCAAGCAAAAAAACAAAGCAATCAAAGTATGTAGTGAATGAAACAACTCAGAAGAGTACTCAACAAGGGCTGTAGTACTCGATGCAAGCAAGTAAAGGACTCGACAGACTCAAACAAGCACTCACAAGGGCTGTAAGCACTCGACACAACACTAGGGAGACTCGGCAAGGGCTGAGATCTCCTCGACACAAGCACAAGAGCACTCGACAGTGGGGAGAAGTGCTTCGACACAAAGAGAAATAAAGAAAAACAAAAGAAAACTTGGGAATTTACCTCTTTTGATTGAAAACCTTTAAGTTAGGACGTTGTAGTTGCAGGGTAGGGTTTCAATTTTGTGGAGGTGTATGTGTTTGGGATTTAGGGCTGTCGACTAGGGCTGAGAGAAGGGATCCACCAATTGTCCTTGGGAGCTTTCTTGCACTAGATCAACAAACTCTATCTCTTTTTTTTTTTTTCAACTTACTTTTGCCCCTAGTGAATTTTATCCTCCTAGGTCCAAGTTTTAATGGAAATTTCGAAACTGATCTTTTTTTTTTTTTTTTTTTTTTTTTTTTTTTTTTACTTATGAAACTAATGCAAGAAAAGACTCAAAATAATAGATAGGACTCGAAAATTATGAAAGTGGTGGTGAATAAATAAAATTTCCAGCCCTAATGCAATGATATAGATAGAATGGCTATTTTAGGGAATAGGATCTATCTTTATGCCTTAATAGATATTTGATAGATATAATGAATTAAATCCACCAAAAATCAGAATTTAAATAGGCAATGGATAAATAAAAGTAGATATAGATAGATCAAAAGTTCCAAAGATAGAACAAAGTAACAAACTAGGGTTTTATCTTGTGTGGTAGGTGAATGTCGGCCAAGCTTTGGCTATGGGGACACTATGTGCCGTCGGCTAGGGTGTACACAAAGAGATGTGTGCACTGACTTGGTCGACTCCACGGTCTCGGCTAGGCTTTGTGTTTGGGCTAAGCAACCACAACAATCACAAACAAACAAGATTAGTAATTTAATCAAAAAGAAAGCAAGAAGTAAATAACCAAAACAAGAACTGACTCTATTTTTGTGTTTTTTTGTGTTTATGAAAAGAAAAGACTCAATCTTGATGTCGGAAACCAAAGCTCTGATGCCAATTTGATACGGGGTTAGCCGTAGGTTGGTCCGATCTTCGACAACAAGCAAGAACTGAACAAGACAAACAAGAACTCGATCAAGATCAATCAAGAACAGCAGGATTCGATTCAAGAAATAACCAAGATTGATCAAGAATCTCAAGAACGCAGCAAGAACAAAGAAAGACTCAAAGAAACTTGACAAGAATGCCAAGATTCGACCAAGAACTTGCAAGAACACCAAGATCCAAAGGCTGGACTCAATGTCGACTCAAAGAAATAACAAAGACTCGATAAAGATAGTAAAGACTCGAAATTTAAGATGCAAGAATTGAAAGACACGACCTGATAAGGACTGAGTCGATCTATGCAGCGCAAGATAAAGACCCCAGGCCTCCTCAGAGGGTAGGAACCAATACCAATGCCTACACAACCCGCCTCTACAATCCGACACAATCAAGCGGACAACTTGAAGCACCAGAAGGGGGCTTGTGAAAACTAGGATCACCAAGTCTTGCGAAGTTGATGAACACAAAGCAAACCAAGCTGAGATTATCAATCGGTTGAGATCGCGAAGAGCACAGCTCTAAGGTGTTTCACACGTTTTGAGAAGTAAGATTTCAATTATCAATGTTCCAATTGAATTACAAAGAAGAAAACGAAATATATAGGCCATAAGGCTGATGATGGCCGGCCCTTATTGATAGAATAAGATAGATCTACTAACTAATGGGCTTTAAAATAAATCTAAGAACAAAAATAAATAAGGTTCCTAAAAAGAATGATTTAAAAAGCCCAATTCAGCCCAATAATGTTCATAAGCTGATATTAGACATAACACTTAGGAAAATTCGGTCTAAGCATTGTCTAAGGTGGCTCGGCCTCTTCATGCACTCCAATGCACATATATGTCTTCAATGTAGGCTCGGGGAGTTGAACCTTGCTCGAGAACAAAGCATGACCCACAAAGTTGAATGAGTCTCTCTGAAGCTTCTTAGCTCTAGCTCGAGTCATTGGCCCTTCTCCAAGTATAATGGGTGTGTCTGGAGCTGTAGAAGATGGTCCCGCATCATCTTCGATGTAGGCTTGGTCGACTCCAACTCCTATAGCTAATTTGGATACTTCTTTCATGAGGATTGAGACGGATTACCTATGGGAGATCATGAAGATGGAGGAAGTAGAGCCCATCTTGATTCCACAAGGCCCTTCTCCGGTGCTGAAGCCCTTACCTGACACCCTTAGGTATGAATTTCTTGGTCCTGACTCTACTTTTCCTATGATTAGCAGTGCTTCATTAAACACACAGGAAGTAGACAAGCTAGTAGAAGTCCTCCGCACTCACAGGAAAGCCATTGGTTACTCTCTAGAGGACATAAAAGGTATTTGACCCATTACTTCTATGCATAGAATTCTTTTGGAAGATGATCACAGGGCAACAATTGAGCATCAAAGAAAGCTTAACCCCAACATGAAGGTGGTCAAGAAAGAGATCATGCGCATGCTAGACGCAGGAATCATCTACCCAATCTCTACCAGCAAGTGGGTAAGTCCAGTTCATGTTGTCACTAAGAAGGGTGGAATGACCGTTGAGGAAAATGAGAAGGGAGAGCTTGTTCCTAAAAGAATCACTACCAGCTGGCGGATGTGCATCGATTACAGAAAGCTCAATACCGCCACCAGGAAGGATCATTTCCCGCTCCACTTCATTGACTAGGTACTCGAAAGGTTAGCTGAACATGATTACTTTTGCTACCTGGATGGATATTCTTGTTTTTGGCAGGTTCCTATTCATCCTGAAGATCAAGAAAACACAACCTTCACTTGCCCCTATGGAACTTTTGCATATAAGAGGATGCCCTTCGGCCTATGCAATGCCCCTGCCACCTTCCAAAGGTGTATGATGGCCATCTTCTCTAACATGATAGAGGACATAGTGGAGGTATTTATGGATGGTTTCTTTGTTTATGGTACTACTTTCGATATTTGTCTCTCTAACCTGCGCAGGGTACTAAAACGTTGTGAAGAGACAAATTTGGTTCTCAACTGGGAAAAGTGCCACTTTATGGTAAGGGAAGGAATTGTGCTAGGCCACAAGGTATCTAAGAAAGGTATTGAGGTGGACAGGGCCAAGATAGAGCTAGTGGAGAAATTGCCTTTACCATCATCCATTAAAGAGATAAGGAGTTTCCTTGGTCATGTTGGTTTATATAGAAGGTTTATTCAAGATTTTTTTTAAATTGCCAAACCATTAACTAACCTTCTCATGAAAGATGTTAAGTTTGTGTTTTCTAGCGAATGTCTTGAAGCCTTAAATAGGTTGAAAGAAGCCCTTATCTCCGCTCCAATCATTCAATCGCCGGATTGGTCACTACCTTTTGAAATCATGTGTGATGCCAGCGATTATTCCGTGGGAGCAGTTCTAGGACAACGAAAGGACAAGAAACTGCATGCCATCCACTATGCAAGCAAGACTCTTGATGTGGTCCAGGCTAAGTACACCCCAACAGAGAAGGAATTTTTTGCTGTGGTTTTCGCTTTTGAAAAATTTCGTTCTTATCTTGTTGGATCTAAAGTTATTGTCCATACTGACCATGCTGCTCTTATGTATTTGATGACAAAGAAGGATACTAAACCAAGGTAGTTACGATGGGTGCTCCTACTCTAAGAGTTTGATGTTGAGCTAAAGGACAAAAAGGGCATAGAAAATTCAGTCGTCGATCACCTATCCAGGCTCCCCAAACACATGCTAGAGGAAGCCCAGGACACCACACCAATCAACGACTCTCGCCCTGACGAGCACCTGATGCGGACTGACACAGTTTTCCTCAACATCGAGCAATCTTCCTCGACATCGAGTAAACCTGGTGAGTATTCCTCCTTGCATGGTTTTGAGCTACAGAGTTACTCGACATCGAGCAACCTGTCCTCGACATTGACCAAATCCAGCTCGACGGACCACCAGAAGTCGAGCACAACACCAGCAGAGACTGCATCTTCCTCGACATCGAGTAATTTTACTCGGAATCGACCAGTTTCTGGTGAGTCTTCAGGTGAGATTTTTCGTACAGATTTCGGTAAGGATTTCTTCTTTACCCCTCCTATTAGTCCTATACATGATATATATGCTATAAGAGGATCAAAGGTACCCTAGTATGCGGATATCACTAACTATCTTGCAAGAAATGAGATTATGTCAGGACTATCCTCACATGCAAAGAAGAAGTTACTCCACGACATTAAGCAATACTATTAGGATGACCCTTACTTGTTCAAACAAGGAAAAGACCATATCTTCATACGTTGTATTCCGGAGGAGGAAGTAGAAAGTGTCATTCGCCATTTCCATACTCTCCCTACAGGCGGACATGCAAAATGCTTCAAAACTGCATCAAAAGTACTTCAATGTGGCTTTTATTGGCCTAATCTTTTCAGGGATGTGCAGGCTTATGTCACTTCATGCGATGAGTGCCAAAGAGCGGGCAACATTAGTTGGAAGAATGAGACACCGCTCATAGGGATTTTGGAGGTTGAGCTATTTGATGTGTGGGGAATTGACTTTATGGGACCATTCCCTGCTTCAGGACCTTACAAATAAATCCTTGTGGCAGTCGACTATGTCTCTAAATGGGTTGAGGTTGTTGCAACTAGGACCAACTACGCGAAGGTAGTTTCAAAGTTTGTTAAAACTAACTTATTTCCTCGCTTTGGTGTTCCTAGAGTTCTTATCTCAGACGGTGGCTTACATTTTATCGAGAGAGGATTTGAGGCTCTTTTGGCTAAGTATAGGGTAACGCACAGGGTGGAAACACCTTATCATCCCCAAACTAGTAGTCAAGTGGAGGTCTCTAATCGTCAAATCAAAGCCATCTTGGAAAAGGCAGTCTCCCGCTCAAGGAAGGATTGGTCATCTAAGCTTGATGATGGGCTATGGGCTTATAGGGCGGCTTACAAAACACCGCTGCGAACAACTCCTTACAACTTGGTTTATGGCAACTCTTGCCGTTTACCTGTCGAACTGGAGCATAAGGCAATGTGGGCCCTGAAGGAGCTCAATGTGGATCTCAACGAGGCAGGTAAGAAATGATTTATTGATTTGTAGGAGTTAGAGGAGCTAAGATTGAAGGCCTATGAGAATGCCGAAATCTACAAGGAGCGCACCAAGAGATGGCACGATAAGAAATTGCTGTCAAAGACATATGAGGTAGGTGACAAAGTGCTTTTTTATAATTATAGACTGCGTTTGTTCCCAGGGAAGCTCGGGACAAGATGGAGTAGACCTTTCGTGGTTCACCACATATACCCTCATGAAGCAGTAGAGTTAATTGGCACTGATGGAACCACCTTTAAGGTAAATGGGCACAGGGTCAAGAAATACTATGACAAAGAAGACCTGGAAGAGGATATTCGCGCCACCCTGGCGTTGGTCAAAGCCTAAAACAGGAAAGTGGGTCGAGATAACAACTTAGACCTTAACGCTTGCGGAAGGCAACCCGGTCTACTCGTTGTTAAATCCAGGCATCTCCGGTCTACTCGAGATCGACAACAATTGGTTGACATCGACCAAAATCCTAGGGTGATTCACTACAAGTCGGGTTCTTTTGGTCGAGTTCCGGTGGAGGAATCTTTTTCCTCGATGTCGAGCAGTTTACTCGACATCGACTACGCCCATCATGTATGATGCAGGACCATCCTCACCATCCAAGACACCTCCAGACACATCTATACTTGGGGATGTACCTATGATTCGAGCTCGTGAGAATGAAGTCATTCTCAAGAGGAAGAAGAAGGCTCCACCATGGGAGAAAGGTCCAAAGGTGGAAGCTTGACGTTTAGCTCGTTCATAGTCATTTGACAGCTTTCGACGTCTCTGTAAAATGGGTCGTACGGATTCAATATTTATCGGATTGAGGCGTGTCATATCTTGTTGGAACGAGGACGAAGAGATCTACAACTTTGCGGTTGAAGGTTTTTCCATATTCAACCTCGAAATTGGCCGAAAATGCAAATCTTTGCAAGCTGTCACTGTTTTGACGGGATTTTAATTAAGTCTTGAACATTATGTTTATTTCCTATTTTTAGTATTTCTTTTACTTAAGTTATTTTAGGAAACTTTAACGTTATTTTTATTATTTCCATTAGATGTTAGTTTTATCTTATTTTATCATCTAACTCGGCCCAACAGCCCTGCGTGGCCTATATATTCCGAGTTCTTCTATTGTAATTCAATTAGAACATGATGAATAGAATTTAGATCTCTCAAATTGTGTGAAACACATGGAGTGTCTTGTTGGTCCAACTAGAGCTGTGCTCGTTGATCATCGAATTGGTTTGTTTTAGCTTGGTTTGCTTTGTGTTCATCAACTTCGCAAGACTTGGTGATCCTAGTATCCACGAGCCCCCTCCTTGTGCCTCCAAGTTGTCCGCTTGGTTGTGTAGGGTTGTAGAGGCGGGTTATATAGTCATTGGTATTGGTTCCTACCCTCTGAGGGGGCCTGGGGTCTTTATCTTGTTCTATATAGATCGACTAAGTCCGTATCAGGTCGTGTCTTTCCATTCTTGTTCTTTAATTTCGAGTCTTGCTGCGTTCTTGAGAATCTTGATCATTCTTGATTGTTTCTTGCAGATCTTGAATCATCTTGTTGAGTCTTTTTTTAGTTCTTGCTTGTTGTCGAAGATCGGACCAACCCACGGCTAACCCCGTATCAAATTGGCATCAGAGCTTTGGTTTCCGACATCAAGATTGAGTCTTTTTCTTTTCTAAACACAAAAACCACAAAAAAGAGTCCTTTTCTTGTTTTGGTTATTTACTTCTTGCATTCTTTTTGATTAATTTACTAATCTTGAGTTTGTGATTGTTTGTGGTTGCATAGCCTAAACACAAAGCCTAGCCGAGACCAGTGGAGTCGACCAAGCCGTGAAGCACCCTTGTGCATCACCCTAGCCGACGGCAGATTTCTGTCCCCATAAGTTGAGACTTGGCCGAATCCCTCACCACACAAAGCAAACCCTAGTGTGTCTATCTTTTCTATCCATTGTTCTATCTTTGGAATATTTTATCTATCCTATATCTATTCTATTTGCCTTTTACAAATCTGATTATAATTGATAGATTAATCCATATTATCTATCTTTTATCTTTAAGAGGCTTAGATATATCTTGTTACCATATATATCCAAAGGTTGTTTATAAATACATCTTTAAGGGTTGAATTTCTATCATCTATCACCACACCTCAGATTTTTGAGTCCTATACCATTATTAGTGTTCTTTCTTGCATTAGTTTCATAAGTTAAAAAAAAAAAGTAAATTAAAGTTCCGAAAATTCAAAAAAAAAAAGAGAAGAAAGTGTTTGGTTGTTGTTTGTTGATCTAGTGCAAGAAAACCTAAAGGACTCAACTTTTTGGTGATCTCCATAGCCCTTGTCGACAGCCCTAAACCTAAACACATACACCTCCACAAAAATTGAAACCCTACCTTGCAACTACAACATCCTAACTTAAAGGTTTTCAATCAAAAGAGGTAAATTTCCAAGTTTTCTTGTGCTTTCTTATTTTCTTTTGTGTCGAGTGCTTTTTCTCTCCTTGATCGAGTGTTGTTGTGTGTTTGCTTTGATTGAGTCGAGTGATCTCAGCCCTTGCCGAGTTCTCTCTTGTGTGTGTCGAGTGATCTCAGCCCCTGCCGAGTGATCTCTTTGAGTGTCGAATTGATTCATTGCAATTACCCATCTGCTTTGCTTGAATCTATTGTTTACAGCTACTGTCGAGTACTCTTTAACCTTTATCGAGTGCTTTGTTGTTCGTTTCATTCACTACATACCTTGATTGCTTAGTCTATTGCTTGGTTGTTGATTTGCCCAAAGCGAATTGCCCCAACAAGCGTGACATACCAATTAGAGAGGGAGTGTGAGCGAAACACATTGTGAGGTTGTTTATATTTTTCTAACTTTTACATAGTTTTTTGTTTGTCTTTATTTGCCATGTCTAACCAGGGCAACAACATGATTACTCACGCTGAGATAAACAAACAGTTGGAAGCCGTGACTGAGAAATTGGCACTGATATATAAAAGAATGGCGGCACTAGGTTGGAAAGTTCCACCTAGAAATGAAATGCCACCAATGGAAAGGGAAGAATCTCATTCTATTCCCCTTAATAATGCTATTCAACATCATGTTTCTTCTAGCATAGATGCTTCTTTTATTGCTGAAAATGTCGAGCATGTTGATAATAATGTTGATCAAGGTTTTAATTTAATTGCCTATGATGATAATGTTTGCATTAAATATGAGCATGATGATTCTTTGATTGATAGTAAGGTTTTAAGTGTTCAACCTAATCCTTGTGATGATAATCAAAGTGAAGAGTTGTGTCATACTAAATGCATAGAAAAAGGCATAGTTATTAATATGGTCATTGATGGTGAAAATTCTTCTACTATTGCTAGCATTGAGTTAATTGAAAATTCAGCCTTGGAAAAGGATGAAAACTTGCTAGCATTGGATGGAAACTTAGGGATTATTGACCAAGCTAAAGTGCATATTACGTTAGAACATGATGAATAGAATTTAGATCTCTCAAATTGTGTGAAACACATGGAGTGTCTTGTTGATCCAACTAGAGCTGTTCTCGTTGATCATCGAATTGGTTTGTTTTAGCTTGGTTTGCTTTGTGTTCATCAACTTCGCAAGACTTGGTGAATCTAGTATCCACAAGCCCCCTTCTGGTGCTTCAAGTTGTCCGCTTGATTGTGTCGGATTGTAGAGGCGGGTTGTGTAGGCATTGGTATTGGTTCCTACCCTCTGAGGAGGCCTGGGGTCTTTATCTTGTTCTGCATAGATCGACTCAGTCCATATCAGGTCGTGTCTTTCCATTCTTTCCATTAAATTTCGTGTCTTTCCCTTTGTTCTTGCTGTTTCGTGTCTTTCTTGGAGTTCTTGATCAATTCTTGATCGAGTTCTTGGTGTTTCTTGAGTCTTACATTGCTGCGTTCTTGTTTCTTGTTTAGTTCTTGCTTGTTGTCGAAGATCGGAAATGATATCAAATATGAATTATGCACTCATAAAGTTTCTTTTCTTGATTTTGTAGATGAAGCCGAGATAATATCCATCGAGGAGTGGTCAATCCCTACATCAATCAGCCTTGACAAGGGTTTCCATGGACATGTGGTATTCGATCCAGGAGCTCGTGTGGATGCCTTTGCGGAATCAAATGCGACCTTGGATTCGAGGACGAATCCTTTTCAAGAAAGGGAGATTCATGCAGGACCATCCTCACCATCCAAGACACCTCCAGACACATCTATACTTGGGGATGGACCTATGAGTCGAGCTCGTGAGAATGAAGTCATCCTCAAGAGGAAGAAGAAGGCTCCACCATGGGAGAAGGTCCAAAGGTGGAAGCTTGACGTTTAGCTCGTTCATAGTCATTTGACAGCTTTCGACGTCTCTGTAAAATGGGTCGTACGGATTCAATATTTATCGGATTGAGGCGTGTCATATCTTGTTGGAACGAGGACGAAGAGATCTACAACTTTTCTGTTGAAGGTTTTTCCATATTCGACCTCAAAATTGGCCGAAATGCACATCTTTGCAAGTTGTCACTGTTTTGACGGGATTTTAATTAAGTCTTGAACATTATGTTTATTTCCTATTTTTAGTATTTCTTTTACATAAGTTATTTTAGGAAACTTTAAGGTTATTTTTATTATTTCCATTAGATGTTAGTTTTATCTTATTTTATCATCTAACTCGGCCCAACAGCCCTGCGTGGCCTATATATTCAGAGTTCTTCTATTGTAATTCAATTAGAACATGATGAATAGAATTTAGATCTCTCAAATTGTGTGAAACACATGGAGTGTCTTGTTGATCCAACTAGAGCTGTGCTCGTTGATCATCGAATTGGTTTGTTTTAGCTTGGTTTGCTTTGTGTTCATCAACTTCGCAAGACTTGGTGATCCTAGTATCCACGAGCCCCCTCTGATACGGGGTTAGCCGTGGGTTGGTCCGATCTTCGACAATCAAGCAAGAAATCAAAGAAAGACTCAACAAGATGATTCAAGATCTGCAAGAAACAATCGAGAATGATCAAGATTCCAACAAGAACTCAAGAAACGCAGAAAGAATAAACAAGAACAATGCAAGACTCTCAAGATTCGACCAAGATAGATCAAGATCGATCAAGAACTCGACAAGAACACCAAGAACAGGGCTGTTATTGATGTCGACACTAACAAGAAGAATAAAGACTCGATAAAGATAGATAAGGAATTGAAAGACACGACCTGATATGGACTGAGTCGATCTATGCAGAACAAGATAAAGACCCCAGGCCTCCTCAGAGGGTAGGAACCAATACCAATGACTACACAACCCGCCTCTACAATCCGACACAATCAAGCGGACAACTTGAAGCACCAGAAGGGGGCTTGTGGATACTAGATTCACCAAGTCTTGCGAAGTTGATGAACGGCAAAGCAAACCAAGCTGAGATGATATCAATTCGAAGGCGAATGAGCACTGCTCTAATTCGGCCAACAACTCTCAAGGTGTAACACACACGATTTTGAGAAGCAATATTTCTATTATGAATGTTCCATCGATTTACAAGGCTGAAATCGACATATATAGGAAACTAAGGCCCGTTGGCCGATTCTAAGAAGATAGAAAAGATAGAACTAATTACTAATGGGCTTAATGAAATAAACCTAAGAACATAAGTAAAATAAGGTTCTTAAAAATAATAACTAGAAAAGCCCAATTCAGCCCAATAATGTTCATAAGCTGAAATTAGACATTAACACTTAAATAAATCGGCCCAAGCATGCTCTAAGGTGGCTCGGCCTCTTCATGCACTCCAATGCACATGTAAGTCTTCAATGTAGGCTCGGGGAGTTGAACCTTGCTCGAGAATAATGCATGACCCACAAAGTTGAATGAGTCTCTCTGAAGCTTCTTAGCTCTAGCTCGAGTCATTGGTCCTTCTCCAAGTATGATAGGTGTGTCTGGAGCTGTAGAAGATGGTCCCGCATCAACCTCCCCTTCTTGAAAAGGATTCGACCACGAATCCAAGTCTTCATCCACAGCGAAGTAAGGGATTAGATCCGCGACGTTGAATGTAGCGCTCACGCCCATGTCTCCAGGAAGCTCCAATTGGTAGGCATTGTCGCCCACTCTCTTCTTGATCCGAAATGGTCCATCACCACGTGGCGACAGCTTGTTCTTTCGGGCTTCTGGAAACCGCTCCTTCCTCAAGTGCACCCATACAAGATCTACAGGCTGAAATGTGACCAAGCGACGTCCTTTGTTGGCCTTGTTAGCATTGTATTCAGCCTTTAGCTTCAGCTTCTCTCGAGTTCGTTCATGCAGCTCCTTGATGAACACGACATGCTTACCTGCCTCAAATGATTCTTTGTCTCTCATAGGATATGGAGTAAGATCAAAAGGGGTTAGTGGATTAACACCATACACACATTCAAATGGACTGATTTTAGTTGCCGAATGCATGGTTCGATTATATGCAAATTCCACATGAGGTAAGGCTTCTTCCCAAAGTTTCAAATTCTTCCTAATAATGGCTCTTAGAACAGTAGCAAGAGTTCTATTAGTCACCTCAGTTTGGCCATCAGTTTGGGGGTGGCTAGAAGTAGAGAATAGCAATCTAGTTCCCAATTTACTCCATAAAGTACGCCAAAAATGACTTAAGAATTTCACATCCCTATCACTAACAATGGTTTTAGGCACGCCATGCAACCTAACTACTTCTCTAAAGAATAGATTAGCAACGTTGGTAGCATCATCAGTTTTATGACATGCAATGAAATGAGCCATTTTAGAGAACCTATCCACTACCACAAATATAGAATCTCTCCCCTTCTTAGTTCTAGGCAACCCAACTATAAAATCCATAGAAATGTCTTCCCAAGGGGCTGCGGGGGTCGGTAGTGGTGTATAAAGGCCATGAGACATAAGCTTAGCTTTGGCTTTAATGCAATCTATGCATCTCTTAAGGCAATGTTCTACATCCCTAAGCATATGTGGCCAATAAAAATGTGATTTCAGTGTGTTATATGTTTTATCCCTACCAAAATGTCCCATTAATCCACCACTATGGGCTTCACTAACAAGTAATAATCGTAGAGAACATCTAGGAATGCACACTTGATCTTTTCGAAATAAGAATCCTTCATGTATATAAAAGCTGTCATTAGGACCCTTTTCTAAGCATTTTCGAAAATGTTCACCAAAATCCAAATCAGATTCGTACAATTCCTTTATGTAAACAAAGCCTAAGACTCTAGAATCCAAAGTGGTTAAAAGAACATGTCTTCTAGATAATGCATCAGCTACCACATTGTCTTTGCCTTTCTTATACTTAATTACATAAGGAAATGTTTCAATAAACTCCATCCATCTACCATGCCTCCTATCAAGTTTATCTTGGCTTTTAAAGTGTTTTAAAGACTCATGATCAGTCCGAAGAATAAACTCGCTAGGCCATAGATAGTGAGACCATGTCTTAAGTACTCTAAACAAAGCATATAATTCCTTATCATAAGTAGAGTAGTTAAGACAAGCACCCTTCAACTTTTCAGAAAAGAAAGCAATAGGCTTACCTCCCTGCATAAGGACTCCACCAATTCCAACTCCTCTAGCATCACACTCTACTTCAAACGGCTGAGTAAAGTCCGGCAAAGCTAATAGGGGTGCGTGAGTGAGCTTGTCCTTAAGGGTGTTGAATGCTTCCTCCTGAGCTGCTCCCCATGTGAATTCACTTCTCTTCTTAGTAAGCTCGGTCAGTGGGGCTGAGATGGTGCTGAAATCTCGCACAAAGCGTCGGTAGAAGCTCGCAAGACCTTGGAAGCTGCGTACATGGCCTATGTTGGTGGGTGTCGGCCACTCTTGGATGGCTTTGATCTTAGATTCATCAACACGCAGTCCATTAGATCTCACTACAAATCCAAGAAAAGACACTTGTTCATTACATAATTCACACTTCTTTAAATTAGCATACAAGCGTTCAATTCTCAGCGTTTTAAGCACTTCTCTAAGATGTGATTCATGTTCATTAAGAGATTTGCTATAAATCAGAATATCATCAAAATAAACAACAACAAATCTTCCAATGAAATCTCGAAGCACATGATTCATTAAACGCATAAAAGTGCTAGGAGCATTAGTTAAACCAAAAGGCATAACCAACCACTCATATAAACCAAGCTTAGTCTTAAAGGCTGTTTTCCATTCATCTCCCTTTTTCATTCTGATTTGATGATAGCCACTTCTAAGATCAATTTTAGAAAATATAGAAGCTCCATGTAACTCATCTAGCATATCATCTAATCTAGGAATAGGGTGACGATATTTAATAGTGATGTTGTTAATAGCCCTACAATCTACACACATTCTCCATGAACCATCTTTCTTAGGGACTAATAACACAGGTACAGCACTAGGACTTAAGCTTTCTCGAATGTAACCCTTATATCCAACAGTTCCTGGACTTGGTTTGGACCTCTTGGGTCTCAGTGGGATTCATACGATACGCAGGTCGATTAGGTAATGCAGCCCCCGGAATAAGGTCAATTTGATGCTCAATTCCACGAATAGGGGGTAGACCTTGTGGTATGTCATCGGGAAACACATCTTTATACTCCTCGAGTAGAGCGAGTATGTTGGATGGAAGAGAAGCTTTAAGCTCTTCACTCAACATATTCAAGCTCTTGATAAGGTGCATAAGGATAGTTCCACCATCCGCAAATTCGTCCAGGAATGTGCTTTTGGAAACCCAGAACACACTCTTAGCTCGAGTTTGAGGATCCACTTGGCTTGACTGAGCCTCCTGATCTAACTCGCCTTTACTTACCTTCCGCTTCTCAATCTCATCAGCTACTTGCGTAGGCGTCATGGGTTTGAGAATGACATTCTTTCCCTGAAAAGTAAAGGTATACCGATTAGTAAACCCATCATGAATAACCTTACGATCAGATTGCCAAGGACGGCCTAATAGAATATGACAAGCTTGCATAGGCACAATATCACATAAAACATCATCTTCATAATGTCCTAATTTAATATGCACTTTAACTTGTCTATGAACTTTTAATAAGCCACAATCATTCATCCAATGCAATTTGTAAGGTCTAGGGTGTTGGACAGTAGGTAAATGCAACTTGTCAACCATTTCTTGACTAGCTAAATTACAGCAACTACTTCCATCAATGATCACATTCACAACCTTTCCTTTAACTAGACAACGAGTATGAAATAAGTTTTCTCTTTGATTATCTTCACATGGTGTAGGAACAACACTTAAAACTCTCCTAACAATCAAAGATTCTCCATGTTCATATTCAACCTCATTATCATCATTTTCATAACAAACAAGGTTTAAGTTCTGATAATTGTCATTAGCATGCTCATCCGGTTCATCACAAGAATTTTCAGATTCATATTCTCCAAATTGATTAACCATGAGCGTTTTCTTATTAGGGCAATCCTTCATATAATGTCCCCTACCTTGGCATTTAAAGCATACAATATCTCTAGAACGAGTAGTAGAAGGATTAGGATTACTCCCTTTGGGACCAGTAGATGTCCCAGACGATTCTCGTCCAGTCCATGGACCTTTTCCTTTGTCGAGGGGCTGTTGAGGTGCTCGGCTATCTCCTCTCCCTTGGGGCTGGTTTGGTCGATCTCGTGAACCACCTTCACCACGCCATTGGGACTGATTTGGCCGAGGTTGGCGCCATTGGGGCTGCTGGCCACTCGACACTCTTCCTTGGCTCTTGTAACGTTGTCCCTTTTCTACTTTAATTGCTAAAGGTAACAAATCAGTAGGAGTAGTATAGGGAAAATAGTCAATCTCATGAGCTAAAGCGGGATGCAATATCCTAAGATATCTAGCATTTGTATCTTCATAAGGTTCACTCACATTAGCTCGAGCCATAGTTTCTTGCATAAGATTAAATGTTTCCTCAACAGTTTTATTACCTTGCTTAAGATTTTCTAATCTTTGCCTAAGCTCTCTAGCATAATGTTGAGGTACAAATCGATTTCTCATTAATGCTTTAAGTTGTTCCCAAGAAGCAATAGGTGCATCAAGAGCTCTTCTCCTTTCTTTAATTAAGTTATCCCACCAAATTAAAGCAAAGCCTGTGAATTCTAAAGTAGCTAGTTGCACCTTTTTAGCATTAGAGAAATTGTGACAATTCCAAATCTGATCCATTTTAGTTTCCCAATCAATGTATGCATCTGGATCAGTTTTACCTTCAAAAGGAGGAATCCTTACCTTGACCTTACCTATGCCGTCCTCGTCATTGTACCTAGGTGGTCGGTTCTGATTTCCTCTTTGATTCCGTCTCGGACGCTACTCCCAATACTCCTCTTCTTGGAAGTCATCATCTTGCTCTGAGTAGTAGAATTGCTCCTGGAAGCCTCGACCTCTTCCCCTTCCCTGTCCTTGTCCTTGCACATTAACAAACCCGTTATTCCGATCATTTCTCCCACCTCGTGGAGAGTTGTTTTCATTGAATAAAGGATTATTTAAATTAACATTGACATGAGGATTAGGATTAGGAATAGGGTTAGGATTTACGACCTCTCTTTCATCATGATGTATCTCCACTCGATCTTGCTGACCTCCTATAGTGTTTGAACCACTCGGCCTGGAGTTCTCCAAAGCTGTCACCTTGGCGGCTAGTTCAGCTACGGACTCCTTGTTAGCCATGGTGTTCATGATGGTAGTGATGTTAGCCATCATGGTGGCAAACTGTTCTGGCGTCACAGTTGCACTTGAGTTAGTGGCATTGTTACCACCACTGTTTCCCTGATTGTTAGACATGATAACAAAGATAAAAGAAACACAGAAATATGTTAAAGGTTAGTAAAAACTTATAAAACAGCTCACAATTGTGTTTCGCTCACACTCCCTCTCTGATTGATATATCACGCTTGCTAGGGCAATCCGCTTTGGGCAAATCAACTACCAAGCAACAACAAGGCAATCAAGGTATGTAATGAATGAAACAACGCAGAAGAGTACTCAACAAAGGCTGTAGAGCACTCGATGTAAGCAAACAACTCAATTCAAGCAAAACAGATGGGAATTCGCAAGAATTTAACTCGAAATAGACTAAGGAGTACTCGACAGTAGCAAGGGAGCACTCGACACCACAAGAGATCACTCGGCAGGGGCTGAGATCACTCGACCAAGACAAGAGAGAACTCGACCAAACAGAGCTCTACTCGACACAAATAGAAAATAAAGAGAAATAAAAGAAAACTTGGAAATTTACCTCTTTTGATTGAAAACCTTTAAGTTAGGACGTTGTAGTTGCAGGGTAGGGTTTCAATTTTTGTGGAGGTGTATGTGTTTAGGATAGGGTATGTCGATTAGGGCTGAGAAAAGGGTTCACCAATTGTCCTTGGGAGCTTTCTTGCACTAGATCAAACAAAACACTTTCCTCTTTTTTTTTTTTTTGACTTACTTTTGCCCCTAGTGAATTTTATCCTCCTAGGTCCAAGTTTTAATGTAATTTTCGAAACTGATTTTTTTTTTTTTTTATACTAATGCAAGAAAGACTCTAAAATATGTAATAGGACTCGAAAATTGAATGATAATGGTGAAAAGATAATAAAATTCAGCCCTAATGCAAATATATAGGTAGAATGGCTATTTTAGGAAATAGGATCTATCTTATGCCTTAATAGATATTTGATAGATATAATGTCTTTTATCTACCAAAAATCAGAATTTAAATAGGCAATGGATAAAATATAAATAGATATAGATAGATCAAAAGTTCCAAAGATAGAACAAAGGATAGAAAAGATAACAAACTAGGGTTTGCTTTGTGTGGTGTAGTAGAATCGGCCAAAGGGGACTATGGGGACAGAATTGCCGCCGGCTTAGGGTGTTCACAATGGGATTGTGTGCACCTTTTGATGCGGATCAAGATGACCTTCTGTGGGTCCAACAATGATCTTGATCCAGGCGAGCTCTCAAGACCGATTCGAGGGCCATTGATGGCAAAGAGTCTCGTCCTCAAGAGGAAGAAGAAGGCGCCACCATGGAAGAAGATTCAAGATGCATGCCGAGTGCTCTTAAGGCCCATGTCGAGTAGCTTAGATGTGTGGGCCAGTTCACTTAATTAATTAAGTTGTTATTTTATGCAAATAGATAAATAAGGTAGAATTTAATTATATCTCTTCTAGATATAATACTTGACCACCAAGTTATTATATTTCTATCTTCTTAGGATTTATTTATCTTTAAGTTATTTCATTTATCATTAGATAGAATTAATCTATCCAAACCCCTTTCCTTTGCAAGGAAGAATTGGTTAGATATCTCATAGTTTACTATAAATTCATGTTATGTCCTTTGATTTAATTAGATTGAAAATTAGAATTGAAGACACCCTTAACGGAATTAGGGTTCTTCGATTATCAATCCCAAAAGCTCTTGTGTTCTTATTATTTTCGGCAATCACAAAATCAGCCCTTCACCTTGTTCTAAATCGACAGCCCTCCCTTGGTGTTTGTCGAAATCGAGCAAGAACAGCCAGCCCTTGGTGCAACTCGCGGACAATCCGCTCCAGCGAGCGCAGTCGCTCCCAGCGTCGTCGCTCCCGCACCAGCACTCCCCGGCGCGCCCGCGTCGTTCCTAGCGCGCCCGCGTCGTTCACAGCGCGCCCGCGTCCGCTCTCGCGTCTCTCGCTCGCTAGCACTTCCGCTCCAGCGAAGTGCCCCTGTCCCTGCGAGTCCGGCTCCGCGCACACCCTGAGGCTAAGAAGCCTGTGTGCCCAGCAACGCGCGCGCTCAGTCCCTCGCTGTTCTTCGCACTCTATTTCTGTCGCTATTACTTGTCTCAAGTTGCTGAATTTTACTAAGTATAATTTTGTCGCTAAATCAGGAATTTAATCCCTTGTTTGAATTGTTGCAAATCAGGAGATATAAAAGAGCATTGCAAGATCGGAGCAAATATACGGCGTGGTTCTTGATCTGAAGCCCACAGGCGAAGGATCGGGTATCCCAAACGTATCACCTTTGGTCGACTCCACGGTCTCGGCTAGGCTTTGTGTTTAGGCTATGCAACCACAAACAATCACAAACTCAAGATTAGTAAATTAATCAAAAAGAATGCAAGAAGTAAATAACCAAAACAAGAAAAGGACTCTTTTTTTGTGGATTTTGTGTTTAGAAAAGAAAAAGACTCAATCTTGATGTCGGAAACCAAAGCTCTGATGCCAATTTGATACGGGGTTAGCCGTGGGTTGGTCCGATCTTCGACAATCAAGCAAGAACTCAAATAAAGACTCAACAAGATGATTCAAGATCTGCAAGAAACAATCAAGAATGATCAAGATTCCAACAAGAACTCAAGAAACGCAGCAAGAATAAACAAGAACAATGCAAGACTCTCAAGATTCGACCAAGATAGATCAAGATCGATCAAGAACTCGACAAGAACACCAAGAACAGGGCTGTTATTGATGTCGACACTAACAAGAAGAATAAAGACTCGATAAAGATAGATAAGGAATTGAAAGACACGACCTGATATGGACTGAGTCGATCTATGCAGAACAAGATAAAGACCCCAGGCCTCCTCAGAGGGTAGGAACCAATACCAATGACTACACAACCCGCCTCTACAATCCGACACAATCAAGCGGACAACTTGAAGCACCAGAAGGGGGCTTGTGGATACCAACTTGAAGCACCAAGCTGAGATGATATCAATTCGAAGGCGAATGAGCACTGCTCTAATTCGGCCAACAACTCTCAAGGTGTAACACACACGATTTTGAGAAGCAATATTTCTATTATGAATGTTCCATCGATTTACAAGGCTGAAATCGACTTATATAGGAAACTAAGGCCTGTTGGCCGATTCTAAGAAGATAGAAAAGATAGAACTAATTACTAATGGGCTTAATGAAATAAACCTAAGAACATAAGTAAAATAAGGTTCTTAAAAATAATAACTAGAAAAGCCCAATTCAGCCCAATAATGTTCATAAGCTGAAATTAGACATTAACACTTAAATAAATCGGCCCAAGCATGCTCTAAGGTGGCTCGGCCTCTTCATGCACTCCAATGCACATATAAGTCTTCAATGTAGGCTCGGGGAGTTGAACCTTGCTCGAGAATAATGCATGACCCACAAAGTTGAATGAGTCTCTCTGAAGCTTCTTAGCTCTAGCTCGAGTCATTGGTCCTTCTCCAAGTATGATAGGTGTGTCTGGAGCTGTAGAAGATGGTCCCGCATCACCCTCCTTGTGCCTCCAAGTTGTCCGCTTGGTTGTGTAGGGTTGTAGAGGCGGGTTATATAGCCATTGGTATTGGTTCCTACCCTCTGAGGAGGTTATCTTGTTCTATATAGATCGACTCAGTCCGTATCAGGTCGTGTCTTTCCATTCTTGTTCTTTAATTTCGAGTCTTGCTGCGTTCTTGAGAATCTTGATCATTCTTGATTGTTTCTTGCAGATCTTGAATCATCTTGTTGAGTCTTTCTTTAGTTCTTGCTTGTTGTCGAAGATCGGACCAACCCACGACTAACCCCGTATCAATGTAAGTAGGAGGCTCCTCGACATCGAGCAACCAAGATTCCAGGTACGTTTTCTTTCTCTAAAAAAAACAAAAAAAAAATTAAAAAAACAATACTTACAGTTTTTAATTTTTTTCGGTTTTTGCCTTTTCTTTATTTAAACACCTTGTTGGACCTCTCTCCCTCGCCTTCCGCTTTCCCCGACCTCGAGAACCCTAAGCTGACACAGCATCTTCACATTCTTCCTCCCGCTCCTACTTCTCGAGCTCTCGCTACACTGCGCCAGCCACCTTGACCGATTCCTGCTTTCTCAAGCCCGAATCCGGCCTCTTCGAGCCCTCCTCGAGCACCCACAGCCACCGCCGAAGCCCAACCTCCCTCCCCGACGCCATTGCTGTCGCTACCAAAGAACCGCCACCAACATCCTCCTTTCCCCAGATCCGGCACCATTGCCCTATTTCCGGCCTCCTGAGCCCCGGATCCAGCGATCCTGAGCACTAGAAGCCCTCGCCAAAACCGAAGCCCTCCTCCTTGTTCTTGCTGTTTCCCAGATCTCCCTTCGCCAACCACCTCCACCCACCAGATCCGGCCACCAGCCACCGTTTCCGGCTTCCACCAGCCCGGATCCACAAAGTTCGAGCACCACCGAGCCCATCCTCAACCTTCTCGCGCGCCTAACAGTTCAAACCGCCACCACTGGTTGTTTCTTGAACCAAATCCGAGACCACCACCCCTTAATTCTCTCTAATTACAAATTTCTTCCCCCTATTTCAACTCAAAGGTATGATTTCTCCCTATTTTCTCTCTAAATATCAGATTATTACATTTTTTGATGAGAACCTAGGTAGAGATTGGAACTTGAGTTGTGTTTTGAATATCTAGGGTTTGAAATTTGCGCGGGAAATTGATATTTATATTATTAAGGATTGGTTATATATGGAAATAGCTATATTTGATGGGCTGATTTTTTATGTATCTAAATGATTCCCATATTTAGTTCATATATATTGTCAAAGAAATTCATGAAATTTGAAGATTTATTACATGATATATTTGGAAATTTCTTGAATTTTGGGGCTTTATTTAAATTCATATATATGGTGCACTTCTTGTTTCATTATATGAGTTACTACATGATTTGATGATATGAACTTCCTTATGCTTATTTATTATTTTATAGGATAGTTTATGAACTAAGTATGGGGTTGTTATATTTGTTAGATATTATCTTATAAAGGGTACTTTATTTTGAAGTATATGTTCAGAACAAAATATCTAGAAAGGGATCACCTGAGGATTGATGATGAGGAGACCCGCCTGCGAGCTCAGGATCTAGCAGCACGGGCTGAGAATGCCCGTTGGTATCACCAGCCGAGCATGGAGAAGCTCGGTATGCACTTCTGGATGATCCATGGGTTTGGCTGGATAGATGTTGACCGTCTGATTGAGCCCCTTGACCACCAGTATCCGACACTGATAGGGGAGTTCCTAGGGACTCTCCGGATCCCGGATTCCCCTACCTCCCACCGTCGGGTCCACTTCCAGCTCGCCAACAAGCGGTTCACCATGACTTTGGAGGAGCTGAGCGCCGCTTTCGCCTTCCGCCACACCACCAACACCTTCCACATCCACGACACAGATGTGATGTGGCGATATCTGTGCGGCGTGTTGGAGCCTACCCAGGACACCACTTACACGGCCAATATAGCCAGCCCTCTTTTCTCTACTATTCTGAGGATTCTGGGCAGCACGATTTGGGCCCGCCCCGAGCTGTGGCGGCCCAACCAGCCAGAGCTAAAGTGTCTACGGCGGATGCTTTTCGAGTCTAACCCCTTGCCACTCGCCTACGCATGGTTAGAGCATTGCGTTACCCGCCGGAACCTCCCGCGAGTAGCCATCTATGACGGATGTATGGTGGCTATCCTAGCCTTCCACCTCGAGCTCCCCGTTCACCGGTACACCGTGTGGAACGTGATGAGGATTAACCTAACGTCCTTACATAAGGGACATACTATAGCACGCCACGACGGGAGATGGTCCCATTATTCTTCAGGAGTACCAATCTGGCAGGATCTGATGGACCTGCACCATACCCGCGACTGGTACACTACATGGACAGGGATCGATTACCACCATGAAATCAACCTAGCCGCTGACCCTACCCTGAGGGACCATCATCTCCTCTACAACCATCCCTATTCTGAGCCTATGGCCTTAGACCCCCAGCAAGATCCTGCAGATGGTGACAACCCACAAGCCTCTCTCCACTCTTACCACTCCCCATAGCAGATCCCCTCCCACCACTCTTACCACTCTCCCCATCAGATCCCCTCTCACCACTCTCATAGTACCCAACAACCTCACCATGCCGGAGGATATTCAAATGAGATGGTTTCTGAGATGCGACAGATGTGGCAGTTACAGGAAGCCATGTTTGACTGGATGACCTCCTTGACACTCAGAGTTGATACAATCGACAGCCGCCAGGAGCGACTCTATTCAGCTTCCATGGATCACTTTTCCATGGTCAGAGATCGCTTCGACGACATGGATCAGTGCCTCTGGGGCCGCCTATCACAGTTCCAGCAGTAGGGGAGTGCACATAACGTTGGTGGATCTTCAAAGCAGCACCAGCCTGGTAGCTCTTCCCTCGGAGGAGCTTCTGGTTACCAGATTGGATTCCACCTTCCCTACTACGGTCCACCACCTCCTAGTAAGCAGCTCTGTAAGTCTTTTTCCCTCCCTTTGGGTATATTTCTTTGACAGTGAGGACACTGTCTATTTTAAGTATGGGGTGGGAGTAAAGACTATGTTTATGACTTTATTGTTTCTATGTGCTTCCAGACTGTATTTTAAGTTTCATTTCATGGTTTGTATCGGATTATTTAGGACATGGCACAACTTTGTATTTGAGTTTAGTTGCATATTATTTATCGTATTTGCATGGTTAAATTCTACATTATTCAAAATATGCATTTTTAAAGGATATCACCTAAGCTTGCAAAAAGTTCAAAGAAGAGTCATGGAAGCCAAGGCAACACTCGACGATGCAAATGATGGATTTGTTAGAGATATTTCACAAGATTGCCAAGCTTTATTTGCCTATATATCATTATTGCTCCACATATGCCTTATATTGCCCATTTTTACCTTAGACCCTATCCGGGGAGTATGTTGAAAATGGAAATCATTTTATGGAGACATTATTTGGTTTGTTGTGATGTTATGTCATTATTGGAATTTGGCAAGAAAAATTCAGTTTTATGGAAAATTTAATGAGTGAGAAAAAATCCGATCACCTCAGGAGATAAAGGTAGATCGACCCTGCTTGCTGAGATAATAGTTCAGTGAGATGGGACACACAGGTGAGGAGTCCAAAGCACTAAGTATCCGGGGCCATTCATGACACCCATGTTTGCGACTCGCGAGAAGGCAGTGGTGAGGTTAGAGAGGTAAAAGCATTATTATTGAAAAAAACATTATGAAAGGTGATGAATCATATGAAGAAGGAATGTGGTTGAGAAAGTTTGGAAATAATGAATTTCTATGGATTTAACACCACATGACCAAAAATTGCTCACCTTTAGCCTTTTATCTATCTACTCCTTTTTTGAGCTTAAAAAAAAAATCCTCTTGATTATTGTTGCTTTGTCACGAAAAATTGTTTTAGTATAAACCTCCTTTTGTGTGCAGAAATTGCTTTTCATTCACATGCAAAGATTTGTAGGCACCAAGTACCTTTTCAAGGATGGCAATCGAGTGTTGGGTAATATTACAATGAATCCATTATGTTAAGAGTCTTTGCATGCTTTACCTAAATGACCATCCAAGTTATTGCTTGGGGACAAGCATGTTTAAGTATGGGGTGATTTGATGTCCACTAAAATAGCCATGATTTTATGCACATTTTAGCTCCTTATTCTATATACTTTGCACATTTTGGGCTGGGAATATGTTGAATTTATGTAATATATGCTTATTTGCAAGAAATAAAGGTCTACATAAGTTTTGGTTTAATATTGCAGAATTTGGAGCCATTCCGGGACAAAACCAAGAAGAGAAGACGAAAGCTGAGTTTTACTCGATTTTGAGGAGAGTTCCTCGATATCGACCAAAAATGTGAAGCAGAGCCTGCTCGAGGAGAAGTTGCTCGAGAAACTGAGAAGAGAAAGCAACTCGAGTAACATTTTACTCGATGTCGAAAAACTTGCTCGACATCGACCAAACCAGTAGCCTTGTTTGAGTTCGAGAAGGAAAGAAGCTACTCGATAAGACGAAGAAAGCCAAAGTCGACCACAAAGTTCCTCGATGTCTACCAAATTGGTCGATATCGACCAAAAAGATCTGGATTTCTTTGATGAAAAGAGGTCTGAATCTATCAAGTATATCAAAGATTTATCCAATGAGAGAAGATTATTCATTAATGTCAAGAGATATTTAGATATTTAGATATTTTCCTTTTAAGATTTATGCTTTATCTTTATTTATTTTTATTTTTCGAAAGTAGACATATATTTCTTTCCTTGATTAGCAAGGATTAAGCCTTATAAATAAAGCCCATGGGGCTGATTTTCTATTCATTCAATTTCAGAGAAGTAGTTCAACATAGAGTTTAGGAGTTCAAAGGTTTTAGGGTTTTGGCATTCTACGAAAGTTTGAGTGCCGGGATTGTAAAGACTTTGAATATAGTTTATGCAAGTTATTTCTTTTCAATCAATGTCTGCGATTGCGATGAGTCGCGAGTAGTCCACCTACTTCTAGAGTTGGGGCGAGCCCAATGAGAGCCATGTTGGTGGATTAGCAATTGCAAACAGAGGTATTTTATCATTATCTTATTCTATTCCATGTGTTTGATTGAGAAATTGAAGAACTCATGTTGTGAAACTTGGGTAGTAATTATGATTTTTTTCCGGAAGATTATAAGTTCTAACTATGAAAAGGAATAGATGCAATTAGGGTTATTTATCGGGAGATCTATATTCCTACTTGTCGGATTAGGTGAAAGCCTTCTCCTTTATCGATAAAGTCTCCGCCTTTTATGATTTATATTCCGCTTTCATGGTAATCGTTGTTGCAAACCCTAATCTTGGAAGTTCTCTTTCATCCATCGGTTATGATTCGAAATTTGCATTTGTTTTTACTTTCTGTCACTGCTCAATTTCGACCAAACTGGTCGACGTCGACTTCTCACATTCGATCAAACAAGATCGCCGTAGCTTTTGTTTCTGCAGGTTCCTCGATCTCGAACAAAACTTCTCGACCTAGACAAAGTTACTCAATATCAAGTAAACTACTCGAGATCAACCAAGCCCAGTAGCTGCCACTTGCTCAGTTGGACATGCCTGACCTTCTGTCGACTAGCCCTAGTCGAGGTCGAGCACCCGAAAGTCGACTTCTGCCCGTGAGATTCCTCCGTTGCCTAGGATCCGCTGACCAGCTTCCTTGAGGATCGAACCTGACTTCCTTTTGCTACATCGGGAGGAAGTCTTGAACATTATTTCCTGGGATCTAATCGGTTTGCTTTACTTTATTAGTATTTTATTTGCAATCTCGATTTTCTCCTACAACAAGCAACACTTGTAATGTAAGCTGCATGATTCATTCCACCTGCATCAGCCTTCCGTATGAATTCATCAGCCCATTCGGTTGATCCATAATTTGAGTACGCATGCAACTCGCTCCGATCTAGTTTAATTTGTCAAATGCGAACTATTCCAAATTTCCTCCAAAATACCTGAAATATATAAAAACACTAGTGTAGACTCCGAAAACCAAATAATATAAACTAAGCTATAAAATATATAAAAATGCTTTAAATTAATATGTAAATCTATTTTTAAAACATGACTAAAATAGACTCTATCAAACTACCCGATGCTTAGACTTTTGCTTGTCCCCAAGCAAACTGTCACAAACAAAGACAAACTCAAAGAAAGACAAAGACTAAAAGAAATTTCTATGAAGGGTCACTCATCAGCCTGATTCTCATGGCTACCTGAGTATTCATTACGTTAAGCTCAAAATAGTTATGACACTATGAGACCCACATTAAACCCGACATGCTCATTGCTTTAAACTCCGATAAGTTTCAGGGATGCTTGCATTCAAAATGTATTGAGCAATCAAATTCATTAAGCGTTTAAAAATTGTCATAAACACCGATTACTAAGCATTTTCTACTTCGGAGTTTCAATAAAGCTCAGATTTTTTCCTTTGACTCCAAGTATTTCTAATTTCTTTTTTCTTCCTCATTGTGTGAATTTTTTCCTCCACAAACAGGATCGGTTACTAACCCTATTTTTTTCCAATACTTTTAGTGTCGAGTTAATTTTATCCTCCTCGATCATTGGTTTATTGATGATTCTTTTCACTCGAGTGGATTTTATCCTCCTCGAGCGGTGTAAGTGAATTTTATCCTCCTTACACTCATCAAAGTAACATATATATCAAAACACATCAAACATTTACTAGTTCTTTTCTTCGGGGGTTTAGACGTAAAATAGAAATCATATAAAAAAATTTAAATTTGCTCTAAATTGAACATCCAAAGCTCGTAATCCAGATTATCTATGGGAGTCCCACAAGTGTCGTTATTCAATTAAAATTAAAATTTATTAACTCTTAAGCCATTAAAAACCATATATCATCATCGATGCCATACCAATCAAAGAAACAACTTTCTATCACAACTAAAAGAAAAACTAACAATTAAAAAAAACAAAGACTCAATAACTTATATGAGACCATAGGATAACTATCAAACACCCTATAATGCAACCTAAAAAAACAAAGACTCAATAACTTATATGAGACCATAGGATAATTATCAAACACTCTATAATGCAACCTAAAATACAATATAATGCAATGCATAACAAAATTGAAAACGAATTAAAGAAAACTAACACATAAATAATTATATGAATATGGAGCTACACTTGAATTCCCCACCCCATGCTTAAAATCTCACTTTGTCCTCAAAGTAAAGAAAGGAATAAGAGGTAGAGGAAACTCACAATGTAATCAAGCATTCCAAAACTAATCTTCAACTCAACAGTAATCAGGCATTCTAGAACAAGCTTTCAGCTCAAGCGGAGGTATTGGTGTTGCCTCTGAATATACCATAAAATTCAGCACTTCTCATAGTAATCAGACCTATCTACCACAACAAACATTAACAAAAACAAGCAAAACTCGCATAGCAATCAACCACTAATCTAGTTAAGTAACAAAGGAATATCAAAATCATAAAATTCATCAAGATAGGTGACTATTCCTAAGTACTAACACCCTTAAAACAACGTAAAAGAGTAGAAATCACGGCCCTAGGTGTTCAGCAGAAACTTTCAGCAGCAACTTGGATGCAATTGGCACTTGTGAACCTTCTTGGAGTCGGAAAAATATGGGCATATCCCTTTGCAATTTGTCCTGGCCAAAACAAAAAACAAAGAGAGCACACAAGACAAAGTAGTCAAACATTCGAAGCATAATAAAAACATCCAAGCATAAAGAATAGCAAATATCAATTCAACAAAAATCAACCCCAATAGATTATACTCATCCATATACTGCAACTATAATCATGAAAAATTGATGGACGCAGGGAGCATAAAACACACAAGAATTAGAGGCATGGGCACACTAGAATTCATCTAATCTGCACAAATCACCAACATAAACTTTAACCACCACTACAAGATATCTTAGATCAAAATTTTGAAACAGCACAATTCCATCAATGCTTTATCATGGGAAGTTCAAATCAAACAAACACCAAATATATAACCAACAACAAATCAGAGTAGCAATAATCCATCTCAAAATATTCCGCCCATAATAAGACAATAGCCACACAAACAACATTACTTATGCAACAAAAACAATCAGCATCACAATTTGTTCAAGGTCATTCAAGTGCTAACTCAAGACAGTGCCATACTGCCATCCCAATAAAAAATCTCCAACAGCAAACGTCATCGATAGTTCATCCAAGACCCAACAACTCACAAATCAGCATTATTAGACGTGAAATTCAACACTGCAGAACAAAACAGAGAGGCACTAACCTAATCATACCAGATTGAAATCGAAATTGATGTTTCCTGGTGGTCCAGCGGTGGTTCATAGAGAGGGAGTACGGTGGATAGATGTGAACAAAGAGGTAAAAAGGGCACCGGTGGGGCTGGAGCCGGCTAGAGGTGCGGTGGCTGCTGTTGGCGAACGCGAGGAGATAGGTCTCTATGGTCGATGGCAGGAGTCCGGTGAACAGAAGGGGACAAAGAGGTGAAGCGGTGGGCAGCAGCGGCTTGCAGGAAAAGAAGAAGACGATAAGTGGAAACCGACGGTGGCAGAAGATAGGTCTGGCGATTTCAGACGGCTAGATTGGTGGTCGGTTAAGCGACGACCTCGCGTGCATCGAAGGAGAAGGCGAGCGCATGAGATGCGATTTGCCGCTTTCCATTTTATTTTTTTAGTGATTTTTTTCTGAATTTTTTTTTCTTTTTAAAATAATGGTTGAAATTTATAACTATAAACAAATCCTAACTAAACCAGAAAATAAAATAAAAGTAAAGCAAAATTTTAAAAATAACAATGAAAATTATTATGAGCTAAAAAATTTTAAAAATAAAATAAAATTAAATTAAATTAAAAAAAAACATACCTTGGTTCTCCCTAAATCGATTCAGACATTGTTAAAGTCCTCAACAGCCGGTCATATTCCTGCGCACACATCTTACAAAAGAAATCATAGCACAATAAATTGAATGTATAAAATATACAATTCAAATACCCTTTCAATCTATCAAAGAGTCTAGAATGACTCTATCTTGAAGGAATATGATACCATCAGCACAGTTCCGCTGGTGGTTTCTCAAAATAGCAATTAAAAGGATCAACATAATCACCATTCCCTTCAAAATTGCAAAAGTTTACCTTTATTAACTGTTGAGCCTTAACAGATGGCTCTAGATCTTGTTCATCAATGGGCGATCTCAAAATGGATGATGTGGATGGAGTAGGAGACATTACATCACATGTAACTTCATGAGTTGACTCATGAGATCCCAAGTCAAGAAGCGCTAGATCCTTTACTCCATCATCGAAGAAACTATCGTTGTCTGCAACCAATTCCTCCTCATTCGACATGTCATTGTCATTTGAAACCACATAGGACGGAATGAACTAAACGTAATGACTTCGATAGGATCTTCCACTCTTGCATCCTTTAAAGTCTCAAGGGGTGGTGGGATGGGTTTCTCAAAATCAAGAGAAGAAGACGTTCTTTAAAGTCTCAGGTCGTTTGAAACCACCTGGCTACGGCGGTCGCTGCTCCTCAGATCTTTCACTCTCACGTACAACTTCATCTTCTTCTTCTTCTTCTTCTAAGCCCCTTTCTTCCTTACCTTGGGGACCTACCAATAGTCATCCCATCAATTATGCACATAATCTTATCTCGGATGCTGAATTGATAACTCCATGAACCAAGGTCGTCAACATAGTCATGCAATCTAGTGAAGTATTGGTGAAAGTTATCACCTGCAAACTGCGCTAATCTCAACATCTTAAAAAGTTAGTAGCAAGGGCGTTCTAAACCATAAGATAGGTTCACAACGGGTTAGATACATGCACAAAAATTAGTAAATACACAAAACAAAGAAATAAACTTGAGTCCCCGACAACGGCGTCAATTTGATGGACAATTTTTAGTCGCGTAAACCGTATCAAAATAAAACTCAAACCTACAAACTAGTATAGCAAGTAAGTAAGAGGTCGATCCCATAGAGAATCAAGTTAGTCGGCCACTGCTTATCGTTAATCACGTTCGGCGTCTCCTTGCCGTATATGAATGTATATATAGTGTACTACGGAATATCCTAGTCTAATTAATAATCCATCTAATATCTAATATCTCATAATATAAAAATATATAATGATATAAATATATTTAATTTATCTAACCAACCTATTTCTCTAAAGTAATACTCGTAATAAGCAGCACTTGCAATGTAAGCCGCATGACTCCTTCCCCCTCCATTAGCCTTCCGTATGAATTCATCAGCCCACTCGGGATCCAAAGTTGAGTACGCATGCAACTCGCTCCAATCTAGTTTAATTTGTCCAATGCGAACTATTCTAAATTTTCTCCAAAATACCTGAAATTTATAAAAATACTAGTGTAGATTCCGAAAACCAAATAATACAAACTAAGCTATAAAATATATAAAAATTCTCTAAATTAATATGTCAAACTTAAAACATGACTAAAATAGACTCTATCACATCTCGAGTGCTCTCTCCTCGTCAGTCTCGAGTATGGTCTCATCAGTGGTCGACGTAGAGTAAGCTTGTCGACATCGAGTGGTTATCGAGCTCGAGTGTCTTGCGTCTTCATTCCTTGATCGATTTTGCTTCCAGCTTTAGTCGAGCATCGAGTAGTCTTGTCGACGTCGAGTAGATTTGATGCGGGGCCATCTTCTACACCTCTAGACACGCCAATCATACTTGGAGAAGGACCAATGACTCGAGCCCGAGCTAAGAAGCTTCAACGCGACTCATTCATGTTTGTGAGTCATGCTTTGTTCTCGAGCACGGTTCAACTCCCAGAGCCAACATTGAAGACATACATGTGCATTGGACTACAAGAGGCCGATTTTACATAGGCACATGTATTACCGATTTTTACTAAGTGTTGGAACATTATGTTATTTCCTATTTTAGCAACTTTCTTTACTTAAGTTATTTTAGGAATTTTTTAGGGTTATTTGAATAATTTTTTAAGTTATTATTTCTATTAATTTTCGGCCAAAACAGCCTTGTTAGGGTTATATTAGCCGACCACCTTCATTGTAGAACACTTCACGTCTTCTTGAATACAAAAATCTCAGTTTTGTGTGAAACACAATGCGTGAAAGTCAATCGATTCGTAGCGTGGCTCATCGATTGCAAATTGGTGTAGATCTCAGCTTGGTTTGCCTTGTGTTCATCAACCTCGCGAGAGCTTGGTGATCCTGGTACCCACAAGTCCCCTCCTTGTGCCTCCAAGTTGTCCGCTTGGTTGTGTAAGGTTGTAGAGACGGGCTTTGTAGTCGTTGGTATTTGGTTCCTACCCTCTAAAGAGGCCTAGGGTCTTCATCTCGTTCTACTTTAGCTCGAATCACTCCTTATCGGGCGTGTCTTTATTGTTTTTTTATCGAGTCTTGATCGAGTCTTGCGTTTCCTTTCATAGTTGATATCGAGGATGTCCTTGTTCTTGTTTCTTGGTCGACATCAAGAGGTTTCATTGTGTTCTTTAGTCTTCTTGCTTTCGTTCTTTAGTTTATTGATAGTTTGTCAAAGATCAGGCCATCTTGCGGCTAACCCCATAACAAATTGGCATCAGAGCTTAGGTTTCCGATATCAAAAGTTGTGTCTTTTATTTTAATCGTCACATAAACTTAAAACCCCAAAAAATAGAGTCTATCATTGTTTTGGTATTTTACTTATTGAATTCTTGAACTTGATTGCACTAACCTTTCTTGTTTGTGATTGATTGTGGTTGCATAGCCTAAACACAAGTCTAGCCGAGACCTTGAAGCCGACTACACCTATTGGTGCATTACCTAGTCGACGTGAACAAGCCTTGTGCACTAGTCGAGTTCGGCCGCACCTTGCTATTCCACAAGAAACCCTAGTTTGCTTTCTATTTTTATCTATCTTGTTTTATCTATTCTTGCCTTATCAAATTCAGATTTTTGTGGTAAATAAATGTCATTATATCTATCATAAATTATAAAAGGCCTTAGATAGATCTACTTACCAAAGATAGCCAAACCTCAAATATATATATATATATATATATATATATATATATATATATATATATATATATATATATATATATATATATATATCTGTGTGTGTGTGTGTAAAGGTTCAAATGAAAAGATGAAAATCCCTCTTAAAATGAAAATAGCCTAATTTGGATGTAAATGGACCTAATTTAAAGGTAAATGGGCCTAATTAAATGACTAATGAATAAATAAGCCTAATTTTGGTGTAATTGGGCCTAATTTTATGAGTAAATGGGAAAATAGTTAAATGACCCTAATTATGGAATAAATTTTCCACGCCTCCCCCAAACTTTCCATTCATACGAATATTGCCCTTATTTCAATTATGAAAATTACAGATTTTAGCCCCTAATTTTTATTTGAAATAATATTGTTAGGTGCAACTATAATATTAAAAAAATACAACAAGAATGTTACATCACAATTTTTGTCTTTATTTTAAAAAGGGAAAAAGATGAGATTACAAAATATAAAGTGAACAAATAATACAATAAATGTTATTATTTATAAATGTGCATTTTCATAATGTGTCCTACCAAAAATTTTCTTTATGGACCGGTTTTTTTATGACAGTTTGTACTTTAATGCAACATGTGCCATTAAAAGTCTATTAGCTCAAAAAATGGTATAGTGATGTGCCCATGCACAAAGGTTCGAGTTCAAAATCCCGCATAAGCTATTTATGGTTGCTTTTTTTGTGTTCCCGTTCATAAATAAGATTATAAAGTGCAATAATAAAATGATAATGTGCACAAATAAGATGATATAATGCATATATAATATTATATTGTGCAAATATAACTTTAAGTTGTGCAAATATAACACTATGTTTTGCAAATGTAACATTATATTGTGCATATCTAATAATATAATGTTACATTGTGCACATATAATATTATGTTGTGCGAATACAACATTATATTGTGCAAATATAACTTGTGAAAATATAACACTATGATTTGCAAATGTAACATTATGTTGTGCATATCTAATAATATAATGTTACGTTGTGAACATATAATATTATGTTGTGCGAATATAACAGTATATTGTGCAAAATATAACTTTAAGTTGTGCAAATATAACACTATGTTTTGCAAATGTAACATTATGTTGTGCATATCTAATAATATAATGTTACACTGTGCACATATAATATTATGTTGTGCGAATATAACTTTAAGTTGTGCAAATATAATATTATGTTGTGCAAATAAAATTATAAAGTGCGAGAATAAAATGATGGTGTATGAATAATAATATGAAGTACATGAATAAGATTATGAAGTATACAATTAAGATTATAAATTGCGTAATAAAATGATAAAGTGCAAGAATAAAATGATGAAGTGCATTAATAATATTATGAAGTGCACATTAAGATTATAAAGTGAATAAATAAAACGATAAAATGCAATAATAAGATTATTAAGCGCACAATTAAGATTATGAATTGCACTTTGATTTATTATTTATGCACTTTATAATATTGAAGATGGATCTTATAGAATTTAAACCCGATAAAAACTACGGGCTAAAATTTATAATTTTTACAATTAAAATAGGGCAATAATTATAGAAATGAAAGTATGGGGAGGTTTTTTTAATTACAGCATCTTCTTCCTCCTCTCGTGACTTGCTACAGTACCAGAACAGATCGGCGATGTTACACAGGTCCCCGTCAATGGCTGCTGGTGGCGCGTCGGCGGAGGATCGGCAGCAGAACAACGGTGCCGCTTCAGTCGGTGGTGGATCCGGAAACACAGCTCCGAGGAAACACGGATCTGGAAACACAACTCAAATTTAAAGACCAGATAACCAACAACACATAAGGAATACAAACTAGAGCTTTGAACATCATCTTTAAGGAAGAAGCCCCTCAAAACAGGATCAACAATCTCCGGAAACCTGCATCTAGAAGCCCAACCCCATCTTAATTTCATTAGTTCCTTACTAGTTGTTTTTCAGCATAAATAAGCATTTTATAGGCAAGCTGCTGTCAGAAAATGGATATAACTAATTAACTATATAAGCCACCCTAAGTCCAGATGTCAGCTGCAGCTCAAATGAGATGTGAAATCATTTGACTGGGTAGCAAGCATTTGGGTCTTCAAATAAAGCCATAAAGGCCAAAAGTTAGTCATTCAATTTTAGAGCTTTTGTTCCAATAGCAAATAGAGAGTTTTTGCATTCATAGGTTTTAGGGTTTTGGCGCTTTTACCAAAGTTGGAGTGCTGTGATTGAAAAGAATTTGAATTTAGATTTATGCAAGTTGTTTATTTTCCCTCAATCATGTCTCTCATCACTATGAGCGAGTAGTTGCCCTACTTCTAGGGTTGGGGTGAGCAGGACAATAGCCATGCTAGTGGGTTGATGAGTCACTAAAGAAAGGTACTTTATCTCACTATATCCTTTTTGCTTAATCTATGATTGGAAAATTAAGGAACTCTTGTTGTGAAAGTTGGGTAGTAATTAAGGTTTCTATTCAGAATTTTATAAATTCTAATTATGAAAAGGGATAGACGCAATTAGGGTTATTGATAATGTTTGGTGAAAGTCTTTTCCTTTATTGATAAAGTTTCTATGTTTTACTATTTTATTATTTCTCTTGCATGGTCGTCGTTGTGGTAAACCCCGGTCTTGGAAGCTTTATTTCATATATTACTTACAATCGTCATTCTGCAAACCTTGGTTTATTTCTGTCCATTCTGTATTTCCATCCTTACGTTCTTCGACCACCCTTACCGATAAATACAAGTTTTGTATAGTACTCGAAATCGACCTTTTAGAGTCAAAATCGAGTCACTGGAAGTCGACTTGCGGTATTCTGATCCTGTCGATATTGGGCAATGATCTGGTCGAAATGGAGTCAACCAACTCGAAATCGACTTTTGCTGTTTTTGTCTCTACATGTTAGAGGTGGAAATCGGTTGGAACAACTCGGAATCAAGTAAATCTGGTCGATATCGAGTCAATCCAGTCGATATCGAGTCGATCTCTATAGCAACTCGAAATTGACTGACTTGGTCGACATCGACTCCCCTTGGTCGATATCGAGTGAGCCTTTGTTGTCGATACAAGACGTGAACAACGGCTATCTTGGATCCGCTGATCCGCTTCCTCATGGATCGAACATGATTCCCTTCCACTACAATGGGAGGAAGTCGTCAATTTATTTGTGCAGGCTAGAACTCGATTTGATTTATATTCATATTTATTAAACTTGATTGTCCTTCTATATCACTTTTGACATATGCATGATAAGAGGACAGAGGACATTGTTTTCCACAAATTCTTAACTTATTCTTAGCCATACCTATGGTTATGCATTACCAGCCATGTTATGTCGTATTTCACATGTTCTACTATTTCCTATTTCTTTACCTTATTACCCATCCGGGGAGTATGTTGAGAAATTGATGTAATATCATGAAGATTATTATATGGTTGTTGTGTTATTATCATTATTTTGGAATTTGGCAGGAAAATGATCATATTATGGAAACTTTAATGAGATATATAAAATCCGGTCACCTCATAAGATAAATGTAGATCGCCCATGCTCGTTGAGATGTTAGTTCGGGGAGATGGGACACCAAGGCGAGGAGTCCGAAGCACTAAGTGTCCGGGACCATTCATGACACCCATGTTTGCGACTCGTGAGAAGGCAATGCCAAGGTTAGAGAGGTAAAAGAATATATTGAAAAAGGCAAAGAGTGAATTATGAGAGGATGAGTGATGTGGAAATACCATATGAAGGGAGAAAGTGCATCAAAGCAACAAAGCAAAGTTTGAAGAATTCTCCCCAGATTTAGCACCACATTGCCCAAATATAGCCCAATACCTTTTACCTTTCCTTAACCATGTGCATAAAAGTCCTTCTGATTATTAATGCTTTGTCGTATGAAATTGTTTTTGCATAACCTCCTTTTATGTGTGATGTTGCTTTTATTCACATACATGGATTTAGTGACATTAGTACCTTTTCGAGGATGGTAATTGATTGCAGGGTTATACGAGAACGCATCTACGATGCTGAGAGTTTAATTTCTTCCAATGTATGACCATTTAAACTATTGCTTGAGGACAATAAAGCTTATGTATGGGGTATTGATGTGCGCTCAATTTGCAATGTTTTCCGCTATCTTTTACTTCGATTTCTGTCTATATTTTATACTTTTACATTGAGAAAGTATGAGATTTGTGTAGTTTTTGTTTATTTCCAATATATGGAGGTCTACACGAGTTCTTGTTTAATTTCGCAGAAAATGGAATATTTTGGAGCAATTCGGAGAAAAGGAAAGAAGTTGTCAAGTCAGTCAATTTTGACCGAGTCACTCAATTTCAACTGAATGACCAGAAATCACCAAAAATGGAATGAAGCACCAGAAATCGACCAATTCAGTGGATATCGAGTCCCATCACTCCATATCGAGTGGAGCCTCACCAGGAATTGAGTCCCCTGAAGATGACCAGATTTCGACTGAAGAAGGAGTCGATATCGAGTCATTTGACTCGATATCGAGTGACTTCCACTCCAAACGCACCCTAGAGCGAGATTGAGTAAAACGTTGAAGATGACGATATCGACCCATATTGGTCGATATCGAGTGGAGCCCAGAAGATGTCCGAAGCCCATATCGAGTCCAAGTCCAAGTGGAAGTACTTCGATATGAAGAAAATAGATATTTTATCAAGATGGAAGACTTTCTATCCTCATGGATGGGTTAATTCCATATTTACCTAGAGGATTTTCTATTGTTTTATTTATTTAACTAAGGAACATTTTATCTTTTAGATAGATATAGATAGATAGATTGCTCTCCTCGGCTAGCAAGGATTGATCCCTATAAATAAGTCCCTAGGGGCTGATTTTTTAATCATTCCAACACACAAGTAGTCTAGGCAATAGAGAGTAGAGAGAAGTAGAGAAAGCCGATTGTAAGTTGGAGCATTCGGTTGTACTTTCCGACGTTACTTCAATTCAAGTTTATTTATTTCCAATGATAATGATGTCAATTACGATGAGGCGCGAGTAGTCACCCTACTTCTAGGGTCAGGTTGATCCCGACGATAGCCATGTAAGTTTATGCTCAAAGGTATGATCTTTACTGCAATTTCATCTTCTATCCCTATTTGCATGATTTTTATACGACATGAGTAGGTGATCCTTATTTCTATTATTGAAGCGAAAGTGATCTTAATGCGAATTTGTTAATAACGAAGGTTATTTGATGAAAATGCATAATCTTTCATGAAATTGGCATAAGTCTTATATGCATGGTAATCGTTGTGGCATAAATTTCCCAACTTTGGAAGTTTTTAGTCAATTGATTTATAAAACAACAAGTTTGCGATCTTTTCTGTTCATTCATATTCTCATCTATCCTTATATTCTTCGGACTACTTTTCTTACATTATTTAGTTAATTTTCTGCACGTTTTACATTTTCTGCATACACAGTCGATTTTGACCATACAGGTGGAAATAATCGAGAGCTACTAAGGTTGATATCGAGTCCACACAACTCGACGTCGACTATGATTGTTTTTCTCTTGTGCAGGTCTGAAGTGGAAATCGACATACTCAGTCGATATCGACCCTTACCAGCCGATATCGAGAGGTCTACTAGCCGAAATCAGGGGCTGATTTCGGAACTATTTTAGTGAGCGCTGACACACTTCTTCGTGGATTCGATCCTGATTCTCTACCAATACAATGGGAGGGTTTGTTGTAATTTATTTGCGTGGGCTTAGAATTAGGTTTGATATTTATATTTCATATTTATTTCATACTTCATTTCCCCCCTAACACCCCAGCAACGGTGCCAAAAGTTGTTATGAGGAAATCGAGTTAAACAAATATAAATATAAATTCTAACCGAATTCAATGTCCACGCAAATAAAATACATGACTTCCTCACGCTGTAGTGGAAGAGGTCAGGATCGATCCACGAGAAAGTGTGTTAGTGCTCGCCAATTCAGCCTCGTATAAAGCTTCCTGATTTCTACTAGAAGCCACTCGATATCGACTGAAACGACCGATATCTAGTCAAGCCGTCGATTCCTAGTGATCAAACCATCAAAACAAAGACAACATACTCGATTTAGATTGGAAAGGACTTGATATCTAATTAGTCACTCGATATCAGTTGTATTAATCGATGTTGAGTCTTCTTGCAAAAACTTAAACGTGCAGAAAGAAGGTCGGAAAAGTATGTCCAAAGAATATAAGGATGAATGAAGAAGTAGATGAACAGAAATACGTAGATTGTTGTTTTTTATATTAATTAACTAAAGGAAGTTCCAAAGCCGGGGAATATACGTCAACGATAACAATATAAGTATTATGCGAAAATTCATAAGAAGATATATGTTTTTCATCAAATAACTTTCGTTATTAACAAATAGGCATATAGAGGTTCTCACATAAACTCTGAGTGTTACTATCCCTTTTTGATAATTAATCCAAATTCATAATAAGATCACTTTTACTTCAATATTATAAATAAGGATCACCTACTATTCTCGTTGAAGAATTATTCAAATAGGAAAGAAGATGAAACTCGTATAAAAATCATACCTTTGAACATACTTACATGAAACTCATATAAAAATCACCCCAATCCTAGAAGTAAGGTGACTACTCGCGCCTCATAATGGAAAACTCCATAGATGACATAAAAAAAAAACTAAACTTGAATTGAAAATAATGTCGAGAAGAACAACCGAAGCTCCAAGATCTCTCTCACAATTTTGGCCCTCTCTCTCTCTCTCTCTCTCTCTCTCTCTCTCTCTCTCTCTCTCTCTAACTCTATGGTGCACAATTCCTTGGGTTGTGGAATGAATGAAAAACCAGCCCCCTAGGGCTTTATTTACAAGGCTCAATCCTTGCTACCCAAGGATAGCAAATATCTATCAACTATCTAAAGATAAAATTTTCCTAATAAAAATTGATAAAAATAAATAAAATTTCCCTCGGTAAAATAGAGTTTAACCCCCACGGATAAATCTTTGTGAAAGGGAGATAAAAGATCTTTACTTCGTCATTAACAAATCTCCTTTGATATTGAATCAAAGAACTCGATATCGACTCATGTCCTATGTCTCGAGTGTTGGCTTCACTTGACATCGATTCTTCAGGTGGGTCTCTAGTGGGTGTTCACTCGATAACCAGTATTTGGGTAGATATCGAGTGGGACATGTCGAGTCGAGTGTTCTTCTTTCTTTCTGGCTTCGAGTGTTGCATAACTTCACTAGACGTCGAGTCACTTCAGTAGACTTGCCTTGCTCCAACACTTAGCTAAATTCCAAATTGCTCCAAAAACATCTCGATTTCAGCGAAATTAAACAGAAACTTGTGTAGATCTCCATAATTTTTAAGTAAACATAAACTACACAAATCTCATACTTTCTTAACCCAAAAGTATAAAATATAAACAGAAACCGAAGTAAAAGTATAGGTAAAACATGTTGAAATAGGCGCACATCACTGGACAGGCTCCGCCCTATCGGACAAGGGGGTGGAGGTATGAGAGGGATATGCCACTTGGCATTCTTTTGACGCATTTACTGTTTTTTTGCATCTATATATATCCTGATAAGTGTGACTTATGTGTTTAAATCTCGCACTGCACTAGAAGCATCTTTATTATAGGAATTGTAAAGGCTCGGAATTTCAAATCCTAAATTTCTGGAAAAAAGAAATTAAAAATGAACTTAAACTGAATTTAAAACTTATTTAGCTGATTCCGACCGGAATATAAAATTTGACGAATAATTTCCGTTCTTTTACCTCAAAAATTAAAAATAATTATCAAATGGCAATATCCTTCTGATTTTAAAAATCTAATTGATCGAGACGGCGAGAGTCGGGGAAACTAACATTCCGAAACTCATTTCGGGGTTTGAAATTCGCGTAAATGGGATTTAATTTTCGGGTATTGATTTTAATCAAATTCACACTCCACCTCATACTCACCCACTCCTATCACCTCACCATACCCTACAATACATTCCCTCCCGCCTATTTCTTCACCGTACCTAGTCAACCTCACCATTTCATTCACCATCATCTCCTTCACACACCACCACCGTCTCCTCTTCACCATTCCATCGCCTCCATCGATCACCATCGGGCTAGTAGAGCACTCAGCACAATCTCCTCGAGGCTACTAACAGCAGCCGGAGCCGCACAACGCCACACCAGAGCCACCATCGCGACCGATGAGCCATCGAAGTGCAACGTCCAATGTTCGAGTGCGAATAACGTTCCGGTAAGCCGTTCTCCTTCGTTTCTGATCCAAACCACTCTCGAGACCTACCATCACACTCACCCATATCTGGCACAGGTCCGACAAGCCATCGCGAGCCTTCAACGATGCCCAAACCTCCGATCGAAGCTCCGACGTCCGCGAAATCGCCTCGGTGAGCTCTTGTAGCATCGTTCTCTTCCTTGTTTCGAATTCATGCATTATTCGATGCTTAAATTAGTCGGGGGTAAGTGAGGGCTGAGTTTGAGACTGATAACTCCACTCCCTTGATGAAAATTGGAAATAGTTTGAAAGGCTTTGACACTCAGTTTGTGTCAAAGGTCTTGAAGCTACAACTGTGTTGATAAAATACAAAAACTGTACTTTATTATATTATGTCCGAATATTATTATATGTTATTATATGCTTCCATATATTATTATAAATGCACTAACATTTCAGAAAGCTTTTCGAATTATATCTCCTTCCAAAGATGAAAAGATTAGAAGATCAAATCGGAGAGATTGTGGCTTCAGAGTTTCCCAGTATAGAAGATCTCAAAGATCCACCCGCAAGCCATAATCCAAGTTAGCCGTTGGAGAAGATTCCTTCCTCAAGTGGCGCCGATGATCTTCACTATATAAAGGAGATGAAGAAGAGAAGGAAGACTGACGAACTCTTACAACATCAACGCTCTACATCGCACTCAGTCTTCAAGCATACTTCTCTCTTCAGCGTGTTCTCTCTGCTTGTTCTTAAGAGTTATATTTTGTTTCAAAGCATTTGAGAGATACACAGTGAGCTTATAGGATATATATTCTGAGAGAGTGTTATACTTGAGAGTTTGTAACTCAGGAAGTGGACACTAGGCGATTGATTCACGAAGTGTAAGAGGATTGTACTAGATAGCTGAGAGAGGTGGGGATCTTGTAGATTGGTCTAGGACTCCAAGGGAACGTGAGTTGACTAGATTGCAATTGTATAGGAGAGAGGCTTCTCGGTGAGCTATTAGGATCCTAAGTCTTGTGAATCAATAAAGTCGGTTGAATCCTAGGGTTGTGGAAGAACCCTAGGCGGGGACGTAGGCCAAGTTCGTGCCGAACCTCGTTAACAATTCGTTGCGTCCTTTACTTATTGCTTTACCATATTTCCGCACTTGTTTCAAATTGTATAACTTGTTTGTGATTCAGGTTTTCAGAGAAAAGATTAAGTCTAATCTCAAAGGGTTTTGCATGAGCTTCAAAAGTCTTGAGATTATCTGCGAAAATCCGGCATACTCTGTTGAACCCCCCCCCCCCCTTCTAGAGTATCTTTATATTACTTTGTTATAGATTATCGAACCTTCAATTGGTATCAGAGCTTTACTCATTGCTTTCGATCTAACAATCTTGTGAGTTTTTTATCATGTCTGGTGAAGCAAGCGGAGGATTTGCACAGGGAAGGTCTACCAGTAGACCACCACTCTTTGTAGGAAACAACTTAGTCCACTGGAGATCTTTGATGAAGATGTTCATTATAGATCAAGATCTGGAACTTTGGAACATTATAGAAAATGGTCTGAATTTTCCAGAGAAAGACGGACCAAATGGAACCAAAATTGCGAAGAAGAAGGCTGAATACATCCAAGCGGATCTTGAACTCGTCTCCAAAAACTACAGGGCTATTAACTTAATTAATTGTGGTCTTAGCACTAATGAGTTTAACCGTATTTCATCTTGTAGGTCAGCTAAAGAGATTTGGGACAAGCTGGTTGTCACCTATATGAAGAAACTAGTCAAGTGAAGGACACAAAGATTAGTATCTTCCTTTGAAAGTATGAACTTTTCAAAATGAAGCCTGATGAGTCTATCAAGGCCATGTTCACACAGTTCACGGAAAACACCAACAACCTTGACTATCTTGGAAAGAGCTTTAAGAACGTTGAGAAATTAAGGAAGATATTGAAGTGCCTCCCAAAAGAAAAATGGGGTCCTAAAGTGACAGTCATAGAGGAAGCCCCAGATCTCACAACTTTGCCCCTTGATGACTTGCTTGGGGATCTGATCACACATGAGATGATTCTCAATGAAGACGATGGAGAACTTCCAGCAAGCACTGAGAACTTGGCGCTCAAGTCTAAGAAGGATGAGCCCAAAGATGTGTCTGATTCTGAAGATGAGGATGATCATGAGGATTATCCGTTTGATCTCATTACAAGGGGTCTTTCTCGAATCCTCAAGATGAAGAAGCAATTCAACAACAAAGATGGATCAGAGTCTTCTAAATTTCGAGGTAAGTCTCAATACAACAAATATGACAAGAAGACTAAACCTTTGTCTTGTTTTGAATGTGGTGAAACAGACCATCTAGTGAAAGATTGCCCTCAAAAGACGAAGAGCCAGTTCAAAAAAGGTGATAGATGGAAAAAGAAAGCCATGGTGGCAGCTTGGAGTGATTCAAATTCCGATGATGAAAAGGCCAACCTTTGTCTCATGGCTACAGGAGATGAATCCCATGATGAGCAACTCGAGGTAACTGTAAGAGAGCTCATGGCAAGTCCGAAAGAGGTACTACTGGAATTCCTTTATAATATGATTGCCAATAAAAAGCAACTTCTTGCCCAAACTAACACTCTTATCAAGAAAACCGTGGACTAGGAAAGAACTATTGAGGAACTGTCTAGGCGGGTCAAAAGTCTTGAAACTTCTTATTCAGGTCTTACCATTAAAGTCAAGACTCTTGACTCAGAGAAATCTGAGCTCAAGCAAGATCTCTCGTTTCTGAGAAGTGAACATCATGACTTAGAGAACGAAAAGATCTCCCTGAATAATAAGATTCAAGACCAACAAACAACCCTCATAAGTTTTACCAAGTCCAAGGGCAATCTTGATAGGATGTTGGGTGAGCAACAAAGTTCTCTAAACAGAAGTGGTATTGGTTACAACCCGAGGTTTTTAAATAAGCAACACATTACCACTTTTGTGAAGGCAAAATGAGGCAAAACCTCTCCTATATGTCACCACTGTGCGAGAAAGGGACATGTAAGATAGACCTGCCCCTATAGAAGAAAGGATCCTCATATTATTCGCAATACATTGCCTGTTCACTTGAGAAAAGAACGTATAACGCAAGTTTGGGTCCCCAAAAGCACTATTTTCCCAAATATGGTTTATCCCAATAAAGGATCTAAATTTGCTCACTGGTCTAGCTACAAAGGTTGATTTTTGTTTTGCAGGAGATCACCAAGGTGAAAGATCAAAAATGGATTGTTGATAGTGGATGCTCTAGACATATGAGGTGGAAGAGGTCTCTCTTCCATGATCTAAGGAAGCAATCCACTGAAACAATCACTCTTGATGACAAAGGAAAGTGTGACATCGTTGGTATTGGTAGTGTTGGGAGTGATCCTAACCATAATATTAAAAATGTTTATCTTGTTAATGGTTTGAAGTATAATTTGCTTAGTGTTTCTCAACTATGTGATAGTGGTAATGATGTTGGATTTAACAAAAAAAGATGTCTAGTGCGCAGATAAGATACAAGTGAAGTAGTTCTAACTGCATATCGTTATAACAACATCTATGCTGTGAATGCTGAGCAAGTGGCACAGGGAAGCTTAACCTGTCTAAAGCCTTTGACGGACGATCCAAAGCTTTGGCACAGGAGACTCGATCATGTAAGCCCACATAAACTACAAAAGCTTTTGACCAAAGGACTTGTAAGAGGACTACCTGAGATGGACTTCAAAGGTATTGATATGTGCAAAGCATGCACACGAGGTAAACAAACACGTAGCTCTTTCAAACCCAAAAAGGTTGTAAGTTCTTCTAGACCCCTTGAACTTTTACATATGGATTTATGTGGTCCTATGCTGGTCAAATCTCCCAATGGTAAATAGTACATGCTAGTTGTTATATTTGATGAATGCAATGATGGTTATTTAAGTGAAAGTGTTGCAAATTTAGATCTTAACATCCATACAGAGAATGAGGATGGTGATGACATTGCTACTAAGAACACATAGAAGAGGAACATGCAGGATCAGATTATCAACAGTAAAGAATTGGCCCAAGGTGTTGAAGCTCTGTCCAAAGCCATTGGCGACCAATCCAAAAGTGTTGAGACTTCAGAAAATATTATAACTGAGCCTAACAGATCCACGGAGTCGGATGTACAACAAATCAATCCTGTTGGTGTGACGAATCAAGGAGCTGATATTAGCAAGAGGAAGTTCAAATACTCCTCATCACACTCATTAAAGGATATCATCTCTAACCCTACATCTGGTGTTCAAACTCGTTCTAAACTTAAAGATCTTTGTGCTTTTTACGCGTTTGTTTCTCTTATAAAAACAAAGAAGGTAGATGAGGCCCTTCAAGAGCCAGACTGGATCATTTCTATGCAAAGTGAGCTTAACGGATTTGAAAGGAATCAAGTCTGGACCTTGAAGCCTAGGCCAAAGCATCAATCAGTCATTGGCACACGTTTGGTATTTCGGAACAAGCTAGATGAGAATGGTAAGATCGTGAGGAATAAAGTAAGGCTTGTTGCTCAAGGCTACAATCAAGAGGAAGGTATTGACTACGAGGAGACTTTTGCTCCCGTAGCCAGGCTTGAAGCCATTCGCATATTATTAGCATTTGCATCTTTTATGAGCATAAAGTTATATCAAAAAGATGTCAAGTGTGCTTTTCTTAATTGTTTCTTAGAGGAAAAAGTCTATGTGGCTCAATCCCCAGGTTTTGAAAGTTCAGAATTTCCTAATCATGTTTACAAACTAGACAAAGCTTAAAAAGGTAAATATAGAGATGTGGTGAGAAACACCAGGTTACAAAAAAAATGAGACTATACCAAGAGTCTCATGTAAAATGGGTACCGTATAACTCAAAATCGGCCCCACTATGCCCTCCAACCCACCAAAAATATCTACCACACATATGTGTATGTACCCAAAAAACTATCAAACTCTCTAACACTCCAAGTGCCACTGTACCACCCCTAGGTATCAATCTCTAATGCTTCTAATGCTTCTACCCAAGTACCACCTCTTACATCTTCTTTCCATGAGTGACTTGCACTTCCACTTCACGGAAATCCTAGATTTACAATTTTCAATAATAAGTCTAGCATACACTCTAGGATCAAAGCTCTCATTACCAAACACAACCTTTTTTCTTGCCATCCACGTGTAGTACACAAGTGCCTGGACAATAAGAAGTTTTGCCTGGAAGGGAAGTGACTTTTGAGTGGAATCTGGCTCCCCAGCAAACCAGTGCAACCAATCCTCGAGGTACTGTAATCGACAGCCAATACCAACCCACTCTAGAACAAGCGACTGTACCTCGCAAACTGCTGGACAAGAGAACCAAAGGTGATGCTCGCTCTCCTCCTCTTGCATGCACAGAGCACACAATGCCGCATCAGCGCCCTTCTAGTGCTTGACACGCCTGCCAGTCTGAAGCCTGTTCCTTACAGCCAGCCAGACGATAAACGTCCATTTTCTGCATTGCAATCTCCCCCATATCATGCCTCCCCAATCAGTGTCTAGGCCTTTTGTACGGAGCAGCTCATAGACCTTGTGATGCGGGACCATCCAAGACACCATCCAAGACACATTCGGACACACCTATGATGCGAGCTCGTGCAATTGAAGTCATCCTCAAGAGGAAGAAGAAGGCTCCACCATGGAAGAAGGTCCAAAGGTGCAAGCCTGGATTAATCACGTTTTAGACTCTCGTTCAGAAGTTTGACAGCTTTTCGACGTCTCTGTAAAATAGGTCGTACGGCTTCAATATTAATCGGATTGAGGCGTGCCATACCTTGATGGAACGAGGACGAAGAGATCTAAAACTTTGCTGTTGAAGGTCTTTCCAGATTCGTCCTAGAGTTTGGTCGAAAATCAACATTTTTGCAAGCTGTCATGTTTTGACGGGATTTTATAGTATTTCCTATTTTAGAATATTTCTCAAGTTATTTTAGGAAACTTGGTCCGATCTTCGACAACAAGCAAGAATGATCAAGAACTAATAAAGAAACTCAAGAACTTAATCAAGAACGGTCAAGAACTTAAAGAACGCAGCAAGAAATAACAAGAAAGATGCAAGATTTATGCAAGACTCAACAAGAAAGCAAAGAAACGCAGCAAGACTCTCAAGAATCGATCAAGATAGGGCAAGATCGACCAAGAAACACCAAGAACAGAGGCTGTCCTCAATGTCGACTCAAAGAAGATGAACAAGACTCGATAAAGACTCGAAATTGCAACAAAGAATGAAAAGACACGACCGATAAGGACTGAGTCGATCTATGCAGAACAAGATAAAGACCCCATGCCTCCTCAGAGGGTAGGAACCAATACCAATGACTACACAACCCACCTCTACAACCCTACACAATCAAGCGGACAACTTGAAGGCACAAGGAGGGGGCTTGTGGATATTAGATTCACCAAGTCTTGCGAAGTTGATGAACGGCAAAGCAAACCAAGCTAGATCAATACCAATAGTTTCAATTGAAGAGCACAGCTCTATTCAATCGACAAACACTCATTGTGTTTCACACAAAAAGAGAGCTTTTCTCATAAAATTCAACGTGTATGATTACAAAGGAGGCATTCGGCTTATATAGACCTAACTAGGGCCGAATGGGCTGATTTTAATAAAACTAACAACTATAGGAATTAATTAAAATAATCTTAAAGTTTCCTAAAATAACTTGAGAAATATTCTAAAATAGGAAATACTATAAAATCCCGTCAAAACATGACAGCTTGCAAAAATGTTGATTTTCGACCAAACTCTAGGACGAATCTGGAAAAACCTTCAACAACAAAGTTTTAGATCTCTTCGTCCTCGTTCCATCAAGGTATGGCACGCCTCAATCCGATTAATATTGAAGCCGTACGACCCATTTTACAGAGACGTCGAAAAGCTGTCAAACTTCTGAACGAGAGTCTAAAACGTGATTAATCCAAGCTTGCACCTTTGGACCTTCTCCCATGGTGGAGCCTTCTTCTTCCTCTTGAGGATGACTTCAATTGCACGAGCTCGCATCATAGGTGTGTCCGAATGTGTCTTGGATGGTGTCTTGGATGGTCCCGCATCAATCTCCCTTTCTTGAAAAGGATTCGTCCTCGAATCCAAGATCGCATATGATTCCACAAAAGCATCCACACGAACTCCTGGATCGAAAACCTCATGTCCATGGAAACTCGTCTCAAGACCGAATGTTGTAGGGATTGACCACTCCTTGATGGTTATTGTCTCAGCTTCATCTACAAAATCAAGAAAAGAAACTTTATAAGTGCATAATTCAGATCCCATATCAATGTCATGATGTTCTAACTTAATATGCACTTTATCTTGGTCATTAAACCCTAAGTTTCCATCCAAAACTAGCAAGTTTTCATCATTTTCCAAGGCTGAATTTATAATTAACTCAATGCTAGCAATAGTAGAAGAAGTTTCATCATCAATGATCGTATTAGAAACTATGCCTTCTTCTAAGCATGTAGTTTGACACAAATCTTTGCTTTGATTATCAGCACAGTGTATAGGTTGAATGTTTAAATCAATCAAAGAATCAACATGCTCATGTTCAAGACAATCATCTTTAGAGGCAAGTAAGCTAATATCTTGATCATTATGAACATGCTCATCATGTTTATCACTAGAATTTTCAGATTCATTTTTGCCTAGGTGATTAGTCATGAGAGGCTTCTTATTTGGGCAATCCTTCATAATATGTCCACTCCCTTGACATATAAAGCAAGGAATATACATGGGTTCAAGAGTAGAAGAGTTAGGATTACTCCCTTTAGGGCCAGTAGATACCCTAGACGATTCATGTTCGTTCCAAGGCGCTCTGCCATTGTCGATGGGCTCATGAGGCATTCGGCCTTTACTTCTCCCTTGAGGTTGGCTTTCTCTCTCCCTTGAGCCACCATCAAACCTCCTTTGGGGCTGCTGCACATGGCCTTGGTGCCACATTTGGGGTTGCCCACTCGACATTCTACCACCTTGGCTCCTGTATCTAGCATTCCTTTCTACTTTCATAGCTAAATGTAAAAGTTCAGTAGGCGTAGAATAAGAAAAGTAATCAATTTCATGAGCTAAGGCGGGGTGCAATATTCTAAGAAACCTAGCATTAGTATCTTCATAGGGTTCAACTACATTAGCTCTAGCCATGGTTTCTGATGCGGGACCATCTTCTACAGCTCCAGACACACCCATTATACTTGGAGAAGGGCCAATGACTCGAGCTAGAGCTAAGAAGCTTCAGAGAGACTCATTCAACTTTGTGGGTCATGCTTTGTTCTCGAGCAAGGTTCAACTCCCCGAGCCTACATTGAAGACATATATGTGCATTGGACTGCATGAAGAGGCCGAGCCACCTTAGACAATGCTTAGACCGAATTTTCCTAAGTGTTATGTCTAATATCAGCTTATGAACATTATTGGGCTGAATTGGGCTTTTTAAATCATTCTTTTTAGGAACCTTATTTATTTTTGTTCTTAGATTTATTTTAAAGCCCATTAGTTAGTAGATCTATCTTATTCTATCAATAAGGGCCGGCCATCATCAGCCTTATGGCCTATATATTTCGTTTTCTTCTTTGTAATTCAATTGGAACATTGATAATTGAAATCTTACTTCTCAAAACGTGTGAAACACCTTAGAGAGAGAGATCAGGCTGAATAGAGCTGTGCTCTTCGCGATCTCAACCGATTGATAATCTCAGCTTGGTTTGCTTTGTGTTCATCAACTTCGCAAGACTTGGTGATCCTAGTTTTCACAAGCCCCCTTCTGGTGCTTCAAGTTGTCCGCTTGATTGTGTCGGATTGTAGAGGCGGGTTGTGTAGGCATTGGTATTGGTTCCTACCCTCTGAGGAGGCCTGGGGTCTTTATCTTGCGCTGCATAGATCGACTCAGTCCTTATCAGGTCGTGTCTTTCAATTCTTGCATCTTAAATTTCGAGTCTTTACTATCTTTATCGAGTCTTTGTTATTTCTTTGAGTCGACATTGAGTCCAGCCTTTGGATCTTGGTGTTCTTGCAAGTTCTTGGTCGAATCTTGGCATTCTTGTCGAGTTTCTTTGAGTCTTTCTTTGTTGTTGCTGCGTTCTTGAGATTCTTGATCAATCTTGGTTATTTCTTGAATCGAATCTTGCTGTTCTTGATTGATCTTGATCGAGTTCTTGTTTGTCTTGTTCAGTTCTTGCTTGTTGTCGAAGATCGGACCAACCTACGGCTAACCCCGTATCAAATTGGCATCAGAGCTTTGGTTTCCGACATCAAGATTGAGTCTTTTCTTTTCATAAACACAAAAAAACACAAAAATAGAGTCAGTTCTTGTTTTGGTTATTTACTTCTTGCTTTCTTTTTGATTAAATTACTAATCTTGTTTGTTTGTGATTGTTGTGGTTGCTTAGCCCAAACACAAAGCCTAGCCGAGACCGTGGAGTCGACCAAGTCAGTGCACACATCTCTTTGTGTACACCCTAGCCGACGGCACATAGTGTCCCCATAGCCAAAGCTTGGCCGACATTCACCTACCACACAAGATAAAACCCTAGTTTGTCACTTTGTTCTATCTTTGGAACTTTTGATCTATCTATATCTACTTTATTTATCCATTGCCTATTTAAATTCTGATTTTTGGTGGATTTAATTCACTATATCTATCAAATATCTATTAAGGCATAAAGATAGATCCTATTCCCTAAAATAGCTATTCTATCTATATCATTACATTAGGGCTGGAAATTTTATTTATTCACCACCACTTTCATAATTTTCGAGTCCTATCTATTATTTTGAGTCTTTTCTTGCATTAGTTTCATAAGTAAAAAAAAAAAAAAAAAAAAAAAAAAAAAAAGATCAGTTTCGAAATTTCCATTAAAACTTGGACCTAGGAGGATAAAATTCACTAGGGGCAAAAAGTAAGTTGAAAAAAAAAAAAAAAGAGATAGAGTTTGTTGATCTAGTGCAAGAAAGCTCCCAAGGACAATTGGTGAATCCCTTCTCTCAGCCCTAGTCGACAGCCCTAAATCCCAAACACATACACCTCCACAAAATTGAAACCCTACCCTGCAACTACAACGTCCTAACTTAAAGGTCTTCAATCAAAAGAGGTAAATTCCCAAGTTTTCTTTTGTTTTTCTTTATTTCTCTTTGTGTCGAAGCACTTCTCCCCACTGTCGAGTGCTTACAGCCCTTGTGAGTGCTTGTTTGAGTCTGTCGAGTCCTTTACTTGCTTGCATCGAGTACTACAGCCCTTGTTGAGTACTCTTCTGAGTTGTTTCATTCACTACATACTTTGATTGCTTTGTTTTTTTTGCTTGGTTGTTGATTTGCCCAAAGCGGATTGCCCTAGCAAGCGTGATATATCAATCAAGAGAGGGAGTGTGAGCGGAACACAATTGTGAGCTGTTTATAAGTTTTTACTAACCTTAACTTAGTTCTTTGTTTCTTTTGTCTTTTTTATCATGTCTAACAATCAGGGAAACAATGGTGGTAACGATGCCACGAACTCGAGTGCTACTGTCACACCCGAGCAGTTCAACAACTTGACGGCCAACATAGCCACTATAACGGATACCTTGGCTGCGTTGCAAGCTAAGATGGCGGAGTGGGAAAGCTCTAGGCCTAGTGGTTCGAACAACATAGGCCAGCAAGAGCGAGTGGAGATACCCAACAATGAAAGAGAGGTCGTAAATCCTATCCCTAATCCTAATCCTCATGTTAATGTCAATTTAAATAATCCTTTATTCAATGAAAACAACTCTCCACGAGGTGGGAGAAATGATCGGAATAATGGGTTTGTTCATGTGCAAGGACAAGGACAAGGAAGGGGAAGAGGTCGAGGCTATCAAGAGCAATACTATTACTCGGAGCAAGATGACGACTTCCAAGAAGAGGAGTATTGGGAGCGACGCCCGAGACGGAATCAAAGGGGAAATCAGAACCGCCCACCTAGGTTCAATGATGACGACGGAATAGGCAAGGTGAAGGTAAAGATTCCTCCTTTTGATGGTAAAACTGATCCAGATGCTTATATTGATTGGGAGATTAAAATGGAGCAAATCTGGAATTGTCATAATTTCTCAGAACCTAAGAAAGTGCAATTAGCTTCCCTAGAGTTTCAAGGTTTTGCATTAATCTGGTGGGATAATCTTGTTAAGGAAAGAAGAAGATCCCTTGATGCACCTATTGCTTCGTGGGAACAATTAAAAGTAGTAATGAGAAATAGGTTTGTACCTCAACATTATGATAGAGAGCTATTAAACAGATTAGAAAACCTTAAACAAGGTAGTAAAACTGTTGAGGAGACATTTAATGTTATGCAAGAAGCTATGGCTCGAGCTAATGTGGTAGAAACTCACGATAAAACTAATGTTAGATACCTTCGGATCTTGCATCCCGCCTTAGCTCATGAAATTGATTACTTTCCCTATACTACTCCTACTGAACTTTTACATCTAGCTATGAAAGTAGAAAAGGGACAACGTTATAAGAGCCAAGGAAGAGTGTCAAGTGTGCAGCAGCCCCAATGGCGCCAATCTCGTCCAAATCAGTCCCAATGGCGTGGTGAAGGTGGTTCACGAGATCGACCAAACCAGCCCCAAGGGAGAGGAGATAGCCGAGTATCCCAGCAGCCCCTTGACAAAGGAAAAGGTCCATGGAATGGACGAGAATCGTCTGGGACATCTACTGGTCCCAAAGGGAGTAATCCTAATCCTTCTACTACTCGTTCTAGAGACATTGTATGCTTTAAATGCCAAGGTAGAGGACATTATATGAAGGATTGCCCGAATAAGAAAACGCTCATGGTTAATCAATTTGGAGAATATGAATCTGAAAATTCTTGTGATGAACCGGATGAGCATGCTAATGACAATGATCAGAACCTAAACCTTGTTTGTTATGAAAATGATGATAATGAGGTTGAATATGAACATGGAGAATCTTTGATTGTTAGGAGAGTTTTAAGTGTTGTTCCTACACCATGTGAAGATAATCAAAGAGAAAACTTATTTCATACTCGTTGTCTAGTAGTTAAAGGAAAGGTTGTAAATGTGATCATTGATGGAGGTAGTTGTTGTAATTTAGCTAGTCAAGAAATGGTTGACAAATTGCATTTACCTACTGTCCAACACCCAAGACCTTACAAATTGCATTGGGTGAATGATTGTGGCTTATTAAAAGTTCATAGACAAGTTAAAGTGCATATTAAGCTCGGACATTATGAAGATGATGTTTTATGTGATATTGTGCCTATGCAAGCTTGTCATATTCTATTAGGCCGTCCTTGGCAATCTGATCGTAAGGTTATTCATGATGGGTTTACTAATCGCTATACCTTTACTTTTCAGGGAAAGAATGTCATTCTCAAACCCATGACGCCTACGCAAGTAGCTGATGAGATTGAGAAGCGGAAGGTAAGTAAAGGTGAGTTAGATCAGGAGGCTCTGTCGAGCCAAGTGGATCCTCAAACTCGGCCTAAAGGTGTACTAATGGCTTCCAAGAGTACATTTTTAGACGAATTGGCGGATGGAGAAACCACCCTTATGCATCTCATTAAGAGCTTGAATATGTTGAGTGAAGAGCTTAAAGCTTCTCTTCCAGCCAATATACTCGCTGTACTTGAGGAGTATAAAGATGTGTTTCCCGATGACATACCACCAGGTCTACCCCCTATTCGTGGAATTGAGCATCAAATTGATCTTATTCCAGGGGCTGCATTGCCTAATCGACCTGCGTATCGTATGAATCCCACTGAGACCCAAGAGGTCCAAACCCAAGTCCAGGAACTGTTGGACAAGGGTTATATTCGAACTAGCTTAAGTCCGTGTGCTGTGCCTGTGTTATTAGTCCCTAAGAAAGATGGATCATGGAGAATGTGTGTAGATTGTAGGGCTATTAACAACATTACTATTAAATATCGTCACCCCATTCCTAGATTAGATGATATGCTAGATGAGTTACATGGAGCTTCTATATTTTCTAAAATTGATCTTAGAAGTGGCTATCATCAAATTAGAATGAAAGAAGGTGATGAATGGAAAACAACCTTTAAGACTAAGCTTGGGTTATATGAGTGGTTGGTTATGCCTTTTGGTTTAACTAATGCTCCTAGCACTTTTATGCGTTTAATGAATCATGTGCTTCGAGATTTCATTGGAAGATTTGTTGTTGTTTATTTTGATGATATTCTGATTTATAGCAAGTCTCTTAATGAACATGAATCACATCTTAGAGAAGTGCTTAAAACGCTGAGAATTGAACGCTTGTATGCTAATTTAAAGAAGTGTGAATTATGTCATGAACAAGTGTCTTTTCTTGGATTTGTAGTGAGTTCGAAAGGACTGCGTGTCGATGAGGCTAAGATCAAGGCAATCCAGGAATGGCCAACACCCACCAACATCGGCCATGTACGCAGCTTCCAAGGATTGGCAAGCTTCTATCGTCGATTTGTTCGAGATTTCAGCACCATCTCGGCACCCCTCACTGAGCTCACGAAAAAGCGGAGTGAATTCACATGGGGAGCAGCTCAGAAGGAAGCATTCAACACCCTTAAGGACAAGCTCACTCACGCACCTCTATTAGCTTTGCCGGACTTTACTCAGCCCTTTGAAGTAGAGTGTGATGCTAGCGGAGTTGGAATTGGTGGAGTCCTTATGCAGGGAGGTAAGCCTATTGCTTTCTTTTCTGAAAAGTTGAAAGGTGCTTGTCTTAATTACTCTACCTATGATAAGGAATTGTATGCATTGTTTAGAGTACTTAAGACATGGTCTCACTATCTATGGCCTACCGAGTTTATTCTTAGGACTGATCATGAATCTTTAAAACATTTTAAAAGCCAAGATAAACTTGATAGGAGACATGGAAGATGGATGGAGTTCATTGAAACATTTCCTTATGTAATTAAGTATAAGAAAGGCAAAGACAATGTGGTAGCTGATGCATTATCTAGGAGACATGTCCTAGTCGCTAATTTCGATTCTAATGCTTTAGCTAGAAGACGTGTACTTTTAACCACTTTGGATTCTAGAGTCTTAGGCTTTATTTACATAAAGGAATTGTATGAATCTGATTTAGATTTTGGTGAACATTTTCGAAAATGCTTAGAAAAGGGTCCTAATGACAGCTTCTATATACATGAAGGATTCTTATTTCGAAAAGATCAAGTGTGTATTCCTAGATGTTCTTTGAGGTTATTACTTGTTAGTGAAGCACATAGTGGTGGCCTAATGGGACATTTTGGAAGGGATAAGACTTATAACACACTGAAATCACACTTTTATTGGCCACATATGCTTAGGGATGTAGAACATTGCCTTAAGAGATGCATAGATTGCATTAAAGCTAAAGCTAAGCTTATGCCCCATGGCCTTTATACACCACTACCAACCCCATCAGCCCCTTGGGAAGACATATCCATGGATTTCATAGTTGGGTTGCCTAGAACTAAGAAGGGGAGAGATTCTATATTTGTGATAGTGGATAGGTTCTCTAAAATGGCTCATTTCATTGCATGTCATAAAACTGATGATGCTACCAACGTTGCTAATCTATTCTTTAGAGAGGTAGTTAGGTTGCATGGTGTGCCAAAAACTATTGTTAGTGATAGGGATGTGAAATTCTTAAGTCATTTTTGGCGTACCTTATGGAATAAATTGGGAACTAGATTGCTATTCTCTACTTCTAGCCACCCCCAAACTGATGGCCAAACTGAGGTGACTAATAGAACCCTTGCTACTGTCCTACGAGCCATTATTAGGAAGAATTTGAAACTTTGGGAAGAAGCCTTACCTCATGTGGAATTTGCTTATAATAGAACCATGCATTCGGCTACTAAAATCAGTCCATTTGAATGTGTGTATGGTGTTAATCCACTAACCCCTTTTGATCTTACTCCATATCCTATGAGAGACAAAGAATCATTTGAGGCAGGTAAGCATGTCGAGTTCATCAAGGAGCTGCATGAACGAACTCGAGAGAAGCTGAAGCTAAAGGCTGAGTACAATGCTAACAAGGCCAACAAGGGATGTCGCTTGGTCACATTTCAGCCTGGAGATCTTGTATGGGTGCACTTGAGGAAGGAGCGGTTTCCAGAAGCACGGAAGAACAAGCTGTCGCCGCGTGGTGATGGACCATTTCGGATCAAGAAGAGAGTGGGCGACAATGCCTATCAATTGGAGCTTCCTGGAGACATGGGCGTGAGCGCTACATTCAACATCGCCGATCTAATCCCTTACTTTGCGGTGGATGAAGACTTGGATTCGTGGTCGAATCCTTTTCAAGAAGGGGAGGTTGATGCGGGACCATCTTCTACAGCTCCAGACACACCCATTATACTTGGAGAAGGGCCAATGACTCGAGCTAGAGCTAAGAAGCTTCAGAGAGACTCATTCAACTTTGTGGGTCATGCTTTGTTCTCGAGCAAGGTTCAACTCCCCGACACATTGAAGACATATATGTGCATTGGAGTGCATGAAGAGGCCGAGCCACCTTAGACAATGCTTAGACCGAATTTTCCTAAGTGTTATGTCTAATATCAGCTTATGAACATTATTGGGCTGAATTGGGCTTTTTAAATCATTCTTTTTAGGAACCTTATTTATTTTTGTTCTTAGATTTATTTTAAAGCCCATTAGTTAGTAGATCTATCTTATTCTATCAATAAGGGCCGGCCATCATCAGCCTTATGGCCTATATATTTCGTTTTCTTCTTTGTAATTCAATTGGAACATTGATAATTGAAATCTTACTTCTCAAAACGTGTGAAACACCTTAGAGAGAGAGATCAGGCCGAATAGAGCTGTGCTCTTCGCGATCTCAACCGATTGATAATCTCAGCTTGGTTTGCTTTGTGTTCATCAACTTCGTAAGACTTGGTGATCCTAGTTTTCACAAGCCCCCTTCTGGTGCTTCAAGTTGTCCGCTTGATTGTGTCGGATTGTAGAGGCGGGTTGTGTAGGCATTGGTATTGGTTCCTACCCTCTGAGGAGGCCTGGGGTCTTTATCTTGCGCTGCATAGATCGACTCAGTCCTTATCAGGTCGTGTCTTTCAATTCTTGCATCTTAAATTTCGAGTCTTTACTATCTTTATCGAGTCTTTGTTATTTCTTTGAGTCGACATTGAGTCCAGCCTTTGGATCTTGGTGTTCTTGCAAGTTCTTGGTCGAATCTTGGCATTCTTGTCGAGTTTCTTTGAGTCTTTCTTTGTTCTTGCTGCGTTCTTGAGATTCTTGATCAATCTTGGTTATTTCTTGAATCGAATCTTGCTGTTCTTGATTGATCCTGATCGAGTTCTTGTTTGTCTTGTTCAGTTCTTGCTTGTTGTCGAAGATCGGACCAACCTACGGCTAACCCCGTATCAGTTTCTTGCATTGCATAAAAGGTTTCCTCAACAGTTTTACTACCTTGCTTAAGATTTTCTAATCGTTGTCTAAGCTCGCTAGCATAATGTGGAGGAGCAAACCTACTTCTCATAAGTGCTTTTAATTGAATCCAAGAAGCAACAGGTGCATCAAGGTTTCTTCTTCTTTCCTTTACTAGATTATCCCACCAGATTAAAGCAAAACATTGAAATTCTAGGGAAGCTAGTTGCACCTTTTTATGTTCAGAGAAGTTATGACAAATCCATATTCGATCCATTTTAGTTTCCCAATCAATATATGCATTCGGATCGGTGGTACCATAAAATTGAGGAATCTTTACCTTTACCTTAGCAATGCCATCTTGCGCAGGCTCTCTATGATACGGGGTTAGCCGTGGGTTGGTCCGATCTTCGACAACAAGCAAGAACTAAACAAGAAACAAGAACGCAGCAATGTAAGATTCAAGAAACACCAAGAACTCGATCAAGAATTGATCAAGAACTCCAAGAAAGACACGAAACAGTAAGAACAAAAGGAAAGACACGAAATTTAATGGAAAAAATGGAAAGACACGACCTGATAAGGACTGAGTCGATCTATGCAGAACAAGATAAAGACCCCCGGCCTCCTCAGAGGGTAGGAACCAATACCAATGCCTACACAACCCGCCTCTACAATCCGACACAATCAAGCGGACAACTTGAAGCACCAGAAGGGGGCTTGTGGATACTAGATTCACCAAGTCTTGCGAAGTTGATGAACGGCAAAGCAAACCAAGCTAAAACAAACCAATTCGAAGATCAACGAGCACAGCTCTAGTTGGATCAACAAGACACTCCATGTGTTTCACACAATTTGAGAGATCTAAATTCTATTCATCATGTTCTTATTGAATTACAATAGGAGAACTCGGAATATATAGGCCACGCAGGGCTGTTGGGTCGAGTTAGATGATAGAATAAGATAAAACTAACATCTAATGGAAATAATAAAAATAACCTTAAAGTTTCCTAAAATAACTTAAGTATAAGAAATACTAAATAGGAAATAAATATAATGTTCCAAAACTTAACAAAATCCCGTCAAAACCAGCAGCAGCTCAAAGAATGTGGATTTCGGCCAAGCTATAGGACGAATCTGGAAAAACCTTCAACAGCAAAGTTGTAGATCTCTTCGTCCTCGTTCCAACAAGGTATGGCACGCCTCAATCCGATCAATATTGAATCCGTACGACTCATTTTACAGAGACATCGAAAAGCTGTCAAATGACTATGAACGAACCAAAACGTCATTTAATCCAAGCTTGCACCTTGGGACTTCTTCCCATGGTGGAGCCTTCTTCTTCCTCTTGAGAAGGACATCATCCTCATAATCTCGAATCATAGGTGTGTCCGGAGGTGTCGTTGATGATGGCTTGGATGGTCCCGCATCAATCTCCCTTTCTTGAAAAGGATTCGTCCTCGAATCCAAGGTCATATATGATTCCGCACATGCAGCCACACGAGCTCCTGGATCGAACACCATATGCCCATGGAAATCCATCTCAAGAACGATTGGTGTAGAGATTGACCACTCCTCGATGGTTATTGTCTTAGCTTCATCTACAAAATCAAGAAAAGAAACTTTATTAGTGCATAATTCATATTTCATGTCATCTTCATGATGTTCTAACTTAATATGCACTTGAGCTTGGTCATTAATCCCTAAGTTTCCATCCAAAACTAGCAAGTTTTCATCCTTTTTCAAGGCTGAATTTTCAATTAATTCAAGGCTAGCAATAGCAGAAGAATGTGTACCATCAATGATCATATTAGAAACATTGCCTTTTTCCAAGCATTTAGGATGGCATAAATACGCTCTTTGATTATCATCACAAGGCATAGGTTGAACATCTAAATTAATCAAAGAATCATCATGCTCATATTCAATGCAACCATTATCATTACAGGCAAGTAAATTAAGAACTTGATCATTTTCAATATGCTCTACAGTTTCAGCAATAAAAGAAGCATCTATGCTAGAAGAAACATGATGTGGAATAGCATTATTAGGAGGAATAGGATGAGTTTCTTCCCTTTTAATTGGTGGAACTTCATCTCTAGGTGGGACTCCTTGTCCAAACACCGTATTAGATCCAAAACGCTGAAGCTCTATTGCCGTCAAGCTTTTATCTATCTTAGCTAACTTCTCCATGACGGTATTGTACCAGTCGTTGCCCTGGTTAGTAGACATTGCAACAAAGACAAGAAACAAGGAACTATGTAAACGGTTAGATGAAATATAAACAGCTCACAATGTGTTTCGCTCACACTCCCTCTCTAATTGGTATGTCACGCTTGTTGGGGCAATCCGCTTTGGGCAAATCAACAACCAAGCAAAAACTAAGCAATCAAAGTATGTAGTGACTGAAACAACGCAGAAGAGTACTCAACAAGGGCTGTAGAGCACTCGATGTAAGCAACACACTTAGATTCAAGCAAAACAGATGGGAAATTGCAATGAATCAACTCGACACAACAAAGAGATCACTCGGCAGGGGCTGAGATCACTCGACACAAGCTGTTATGTACTCGACACAAAGAAAAAAAAGAAAGAGAAATAAAAGAAAACTTGGAAATTTACCTCTTTTGATTGAAAACCTTTAAGTTATGACGTTGTAGTTGCAGGGTAGGGTTTCAATTTTGTGGAGGTGTATGTGTTTGGGATAGGGTATGTCGACTAGGGCTGATAAGAAGGGGTTCACCAATTGTCCTTTGTGAGCTTTCTTGCACTAGATCAACAAACACTTTCCTCTTTTTTTTTTTTTGACTTACTCTTACCCCTAGTGAATTTTATCCTCCTAGGTCCAAGCTTTAATGTGATTTTCGAAACTGATTTTTTTTTTTTAAATATGAAACTAATGCAAGAAAAGACTCAAATTAATGTATAGGACTCGAAAATCTGGTATAGATGGTGATAAAAGATAAAATTTCAGCCCTATTGATAGATTTATATAGATGAGGCTTTTGCTATCTTTGGTAAGTGGATCTATCTATAGCTTTAAAGATAAATGATAGATAAATAGGAATTATATCTACCAAAAATCAGATTTATGATAAAAGCAATAGATAAATAGGATTTAGATAAAAGATATATCAAAATTCCCAAAGATAGAACAAAGGATAAAAAAGATAAACAAACTAGGGTTTGTCTTTGTGTGGAGGCTGATTTTCGGCCAAGCTAGACTTATGGGGACAAAGATTGCCGTCGGCTCTAGGGTGAACACAAGGGCTGTGCACACGGCTTGGTCGACTCCACTGGTCTCGGCTAGGCTTTGTGTTTAGGCTATGCAACCACAAACAATCACAAACTCAAGATTAGTGCAATAATCAAATAAAGAAACAAGAAGTAAAAGACCAAAACAAGAAAAGGACTCTTTTTTTTTTTGTGGTTTTTGTGTTTAGAAAAGAAAAAGACTCAATCTTGATGTCGGAAACCAAAGCTCTGATACCAATTTGATACGGGGTTAGCCGTGGGTTGGTCCGATCTTCGACAACAAGCAAGAACTAAACAAGAAACAAGAACGCAACAATGTAAGATTCAAGAAACACCAAGAACTCGATCAAGAATTGATCAAGAACTCCAAGAAAGACACGAAACAGTAAGAACAAAAGGAAAGACACGAAATTTAATGGAAAAAATGGAAAGACACGACCTGATAAGGACTGAGTCGATCTATGCAGAACAAGATAAAGACCCCCGGCCTCCTCAGAGGGTAGGAACCAATACCAATGCCTACACAACCCGCCTCTACAATCCAACACAATCAAGCGGACAACTTGAAGCACCAGAAGGGGGCTTGTGGATACTAGATTCACCAAGTCTTGCGAAGTTGATGAACGGCAAAGCAAACCAAGCTAAAACAAACCAATTCGAAGATCAACGAGCACAGCTCTAGTTGGATCAACAAGACACTCCATGTGTTTCACACAATTTGAGAGATCTAAATTCTATTCATCATGTTCTTATTGAATTACAATAGGAGAACTCGGAATATATAGGCCACGCAGGGCTGTTGGGTCGAGTTAGATGATAGAATAAGATAAAACTAACATCTAATGGAAATAATAAAAATAACCTTAAAGTTTCCTAAAATAACTTAAGTATAAGAAATACTAAATAGGAAATAAATATAATGTTCCAAAACTTAACAAAATCCCGTCAAAACCAGCAGCAGCTCAAAGAATGTGGATTTCGGCCAAGCTATAGGACGAATCTGGAAAAACCTTCAACAGCAAAGTTGTAGATCTCTTCGTCCTCGTTCCAACAAGGTATGACACGCCTCAATCCGATCAATATTGAATCCGTACGACTCATTTTACAGAGACATCGAAAAGCTGTCAAATGACTATGAACGAACCAAAACGTCATTTAATCCAAGCTTGCACCTTGGGACTTCTTCCCATGGTGGAGCCTTCTTCTTCCTCTTGAGAAGGACATCATCCTCATAATCTCGAATCATAGGTGTGTCCGGAGGTGTCGTTGATGATGGCTTGGATGGTCCCGCATCACTCTAGGTGCTCGATAGTGATATCGACCTCCTCTATCATTTCGTCTAGGACGTTGCTCCCAATAATCATCCTCTTGGAAGTCGTCGTCGTCCTCCGAGAAGTAGTACTCTTCTCGTTGCCATCGTCCTTTCTCTCGTCCCTGCATATTAGCCATCACAAAACAACAAACAAAGAAATATGTAAAGTTAGAAAAATATAAACAAACTCACAAGTGTTTCGCTCTCACTCCCTCTCTAATTGGTATGTCACGCTTGTTCGGGCGATCCGCTTTGGGCAAATCAACACTCAAGCAAAGACTTAGCAACACAAGGTAAGAGATCAAGAGAATGGAAAGAAACAAACAACCGAAAAAAACCAACAGGACAAAAGTATCGAGTCGGTAGGACAAAGTCTCGAGTCGGTAGTTTCACAACAGAAGCAAAGTATGGACTCGGTATCCCAAGGTATCGACTCGGTATGTGGGGTATCAACTCGGTATGTTAGGGTATCGACTCGGTACCTGTGGGTTTCCAGCACTGGACACACACACAACACTGCACTCGACAAGGGTCAAGAGCAACTCGATATGGACTCAAAAACACTCGATCAAGGGATCAAGCACTTGACAATGCTGAATAACAAAGAAAATAAAAGAAAGCTTGGAAATTTACCTCTTTTGATTGAAAACCTTTAAGTTAGGATGTTGTAGTTGCAGGGTAGGGTTTCAATTTTTGTGGAGGTATGTGTTTGGGACAAGAGTTGTCGACTAAGGGCTGTTGAAATCACCAATTTTGGTCCTTGGAGCTTTCTTGCACTAGTAACAAACTCTATCTTTTTTTTTTGACTTACTTTTGCCCCTAGTGAATTTTATCCTCCTAGGTCCAAGTTCAATCTATATTTTTTTTAATTTTCGAAACTGATTTTTGATTTTTTTTTTTTTTTTTAGAAACTAATGCAAGAAAGACTCTAAGATAGAGAGGACTCAAAAATCTGAGAAATAATGGTGAAAAGATAAAATTTCTAGCCCTAAAGATAAATAAATAGACAACCTTTGGATAAAATAGGAAAGTGGATATATCTTTAGCCTTTTTAGATAGTTGATAGATATAATGGGATTTAAATCTAACAACTTAATAAAATCTGATTTTTAATAGGCAATGGATAAAAGATAAATCAAAATTCCCAAAGATAGAAAAGGATAGAAAAGATAACAAAATAGGGTTTCTTGTGGTAATGTGAATGTCGGCCAAGTGTTTGACTATGGTGACAAGAATGCCGCCGGCTTAGGTGCTGCACAAGGGGTTGCGCACCACTTTGGTCGACTCCACGGTCTTGGCTAGGCTTGTGTTTAGGCTATGCAACCACAAACAATCACAAACTTCAAGATTAGTGCAATAATCAAATAAAGAATGCAAGAAGTAAAAGACCAAAACAAGAAAAGGACTCTTTTTGTGGGTTTTTGTGTTTATGGAAAAGAAAAGACTCAATCTTGATGTCGGAAACCAAAGCTCTGATACCAATTTGATACGGGGTTAGCCGTGGGTTGGTCCGATCTTCGACAACAAGCAAGAATGATCAAGAACTAATAAAGAAACTCAAGAACTTAATCAAGAACGATCAAGAACTTAACGAATGCAGCAAGAAATAACAAGAAAGATGCAAGATTTATGCAAGACTCAACAAGAAAGCAAAGAAACGCAGCAAGACTCTCAAGAATCGATCAAGATAGGGCAAGATCGACCAAGAAACACCAAGAATAGAGGTTGTCCTCAATGTCGACTCAAAGAAGATGAACAAGACTCGATAAAGACTCGAAATTGCAACAAAGAATGAAAAGACACGACCGATAAGGACTGAGTCGATCTATGCAGAACAAGATAAAGACCCCAGGCCTCCTCAGAGGGTAGGAACCAATACCAATGACTACACAACCCGCCTCTACAACCCTACACAATCAAGCGGACAACTTGAAGGCACAAGGAGGGGGCTTGTGGATACTAGATTCACCAAGTCTTGCGAAGTTGATGAACGGCAAAGCAAACCAAGCTAGATCAATACCAATAGTTTCAATTGAAGAGCACAGCTCTATTCAATCGACAAACACTCATTGTGTTTCACACAAAAAGAGAGCTTTTCTCATAAAATTCAACGTGTATGATTACAAAGGAGGCATTCGGCTTATATAGACCTAACTAGGGCCGAATGGGCTGATTTTAATAAAACTAACAACTATAGGAATTAATTAAAATAATCTTAAAGTTTCCTAAAATAACTTGAGAAATATTCTAAAATAGGAAATACTATAAAATCCCGTCAAAACATGACAGCTTGCAAAAATGTTGATTTTCGACCAAACTCTAGGACGAATCTGGAAACACCTTCAACAGCAAAGTTTTAGATCTCTTTGTCCTCGTTCCATCAAGGTATGGCACGCCTCAATCCGATTAATATTGAAGCCGTACGACCCATTTTACAGAGACGTCGAAAAGCTGTCAAACTTCTGAACGAGAGTCTAAAACGTGATTAATCCAAGCTGGCACCTTTGGACCTTCTCCCATGGTGGAGCCTTCTTCTTCCTCTTGAGGATGACTTCGATTGCACGAGCTCGCATCATAGGTGTGTCCGAATCTGTCTTGGATGGTGTCTTGGATGGTCCCACATCACCTTGGAGCAAGAAAGCTTGCCACGAAGGTTCAGCAGATGATCCAAATTTTGAGGTGAAGAGCTCCCTGGAAGCAAAGCGCTTTATGGTTTGAAACAAGCCCCAAGAGCTTGGTATGAGCGCTTGTCAAAATATCTGTTAGAAAATGATTTTAAAAGGGGGTTAATCGACAAGACTCTTTTTATCAAGACCAAAGGAAAGGACATTTTGGTTATTCAAATATATGTTGATGATGTATTGTTTGGTACTACTAACACATCTTTGTGCAAGGAATTTTCTGACATCATTTGCATTGAATTTGAGATGAGCTTGATGGGAGAACTCAACTTCTTCTTAGGATTACAAGTTCATCAATCTAAGAAAGGGATCTTTGTCAATCAAAGCAAGTACACTAAGGATCTCTTGAAGAAGTTCAAGATGGATCAATCCAAAGCAGCCAAGACACCCATGAGCTCAACCTTGTCTCTAGATCAAGACAAGACCGGAAAGAGTGTCAATCAAAAGGATTATCGAGGGATGATTGGATCTTTATTATATCTTACGGCTAGTAGAGTTGACATCATGTTTATGGTGCCCTAAAGAATCTCACCTCGTGGTTGTGAAGAGGATATTTCGATATCTCAATGGCACTAAGGAGCTTTGCTTATGGTGCCCAAAGCAAAGAAATTTTACATTAATCGGGTATTCTGATGCAGATTTTGCAGGCTATAAGGAGGATAGAAAGAGCACGTCAGGATGTTGTCAATTCCGAGGAGAATCCTTGATTAGTTGGCACTCAAAGAAACAGAACTCATTTGCTTTATCCATTGCCGAAGCCGAATACATAGCAGCTGGAGCATGTTGCTCCCAAATCCTTTGGATAGGTCAACAAATGAGAGATCTTGGCATCAACCTAAAAGGTATTCCCATTAAGTGTGACAATACAAGTGCCATATCAATCACAAAGAATCATGTTCAGCATTCAAGGACCAAACATATTGATGTAAGGCATCATTTCATTAGAGACCATGTCGAAAAGGGTGATGTGTACATATCTTTTATTTCAACTGATTATCAATGGGCTGACATCTTTACTAAGCCTTTGTCAGAGGACAGGTTCACCTTCATTAGATGAGAGATTGGAATGTTTAACATGGATACACTTTCGTAGGGGGAGCTTTCCCTTTCCGAAATATAAATTCTACTCAGTGTCAAGACCTTTGAGATTCATGTCAAAGTTTGTGAAGTGAATGGTCGAGAACATATAACGGATCATATGTTTGGTTGATATCTTATTAGATATTTGATCAAATATATTTTTAATGGATTTTTAACCTTCTTTATTTGTTACCGATTTTATTTTATCCGAGTATAGTTTATTTGTGGAACTTATTTTTAAATCGGATAAATCTTTTCTTGCCTTTAAGATTTGAAATGACCTTTTTGAATTTTTACTTATGATCCAACATTTGTCTAACCCATGTAGGTACTTAGTCCGATTATGCCTTGTGATATATCTGCTTGACTAAGTTACATGGATGCACATGTTTTGTCTTTCATCAAGGGGTAGATTGATAACTCCACTCCCTTCATGAAAATTGGAAATAGTTTCAAAGGCTTTGACACTCAATTTGTGTTAAAGGTCTTGAAGCTACACCTGTGTTGATGAAACACAAAACCTGTACTTTATTATATTATGTCCGAATATTATTATATGTTATTATATGCATCCAGATATTATTATATATGCACTAACATTTCAGGAAGCTTTTCGAATTATATCTCCTTCCAAAGACAAAAAGATTAGAAGATCAAATCGGAAAGATTGTGGCTTCAGAGTTTCCCAGTTTAGAAGATCTCAAAGATCCACCCGCAAGCCATAATCATAGTTAGCCGTTGGAGAAGATTCCTTCCTTAAGTGGCGTCGATGATCTTCACTATATATATAAAGGAGATGAAGAAGAGAAGGAAGACTGACGAACACTTACAACATCAACGGCCTACATCGCACTCAGTCTTCAAGCATACTTCTCTCTTCAGCGTGTTCTCTCTACTTGTTCTTAAGAGTCTTATACTCGAGAGTTTGTAACTCATGAACTGGACCCTAGGCGATTGATTCACGAAGTGTAAGAGGATTGTACTAGATAGCTGAGAGAGGTGGGGCTCTTCTAGATTGGTCTAAGACTCCAAGGGTATGCGAGTTGACTAGATTGCAATTGTATAGGAGAGAGGCTTCTAGGTGAGCTATTAGGATCCTAAGTCTTGTGAATCAATAAAGTCGGTTGAATCCTAGGGTTGTGGAAGAACCCTAGGCGGGGACGTAGGCCAAGTTCGTGCCGAACCTCTTTAACAATTCGTTGCGTCCTTTACTTATTGTTTTACCATATTTCCGCACTTGTTTCGAATAGTATAACTTATTTGTGCTTCAGGTTTTCAGAGAAAAGATTAAGTCTAATCTCAAAGGGTTTTGCACGAGCTTCAAAAGTCTTGAGATTATCTGTGAAAAACCGGCATACTCTATTCAATCCCCCTTCTAGAGTATCTTTATATTACTTTGTTATACATTATCGAACCCTCACAGGCGATCGGGCGAGCTCGAGAGCTCCGGTGAGCTCGAGGGCGGCGAAGTCGCAGCACGTCCAGCGTGTGTGCGATGCGGGTGAGAGCGAGAGCGATCTAGGAGGGTGCGAAGATGGGCATGAGCCAAGGCCGAGGCGGGACTGGGCAAAGCGGAGCCAAGGCGCGGCGGGGAGGCGAGGTCGAGCAAGGCAGTGCTGGCAGGCGAGGCGCGAGGAAGATGGCGCCGGCGCGAGAGCCTCCATTTGAATTCAGGAGGAGGATGGAGACGACGTGGCCTTATGGGTCCCCTTTTGCTTACTTATATATATGTGTTATATATTTATACCGGGTTGGGATTATATATTAGCGAGTTCGGTTCGGTTCAGTTAGATTTAAATCGGTTCGGTTGGATTTAAATGGGTTTGGTTCGGTTCGGGTTTATACACTCATTTAAGTATTTAATGGTATTTAAAATAAATATACTATTATTGGGGGTTTAAAATATATTTTTGGATTTGAAGATTTAAAAGGAATTTGGAAAAAAAATTCAAAGATCAGAAAGTGATTTAATAAATAAATTGAAAAAGCATTTTGGTGAGCGTTTTTAAGGGTCGGGACTCTTAATAGTTTAATTTGGATTTTGAAATGGATTTGGGACTAACTTGAGAACCCGACTTATTTGATGACTAACTAGCATGATAAAATAATCGTTTGACTAATGGCATGATATGTGTCACTAATAGTATGACTTGTGGTGAATTATATAAGAGATTAAGGGTTAGTTAATTATGATGATGATGACATATATTCGTGTGAAATGTATGAGTATAAAATGATAGTATGCTAGTTTGACTATATATGATATGAAGGTTATATTAAGCTGATGAGATGGCAGATTATATATGTTGAATACGGTATGAGATGATGAATTGAGATGAGAAATTGAATTGAGACATTAATGTTATTGATGAGGGGATGGTTAACTTATATATGTTTTATGTGAATTTTATGTGTGTGATTTGATATGCTTTGTTTAAGTTAGACTTAGACTTATTATGTTGCTTATCTTCTAGGTGAACTCTAATCTGCCTGGAATTGCTTAATTGTTGTATTGCTTGGATTCTGCGCTTCTCCAGGTAAGTTCTTTGAACTTAATCATGATGGGCGTTCTATGCACTGGGGGTTATATAGTAGGCTAGTGTCGATGCAGCATACGACTTAGAATCACGCTTAGGAGCTAAAATGAAAATCATATGATTGCTATATGTCCTTGCAAGAGAATGACTGTTATCTGTTAAGTAACTAGAGTCATTTCTAGGGTCATAGGACGACCCAGACCCATCGGGTCCCGTCTTGAGTCAATCGAGTCATGGAACTTCCTTTACTTGTATTATGAGCATGATTGCGAAAGCTGCATGCAGGCTTTACTATTTCTTGTGGGGCGGGTTGGGCATGCTTGCTGCCCGATTATTATATAATGCATTCACGAGCTGGCCAGTTTCCGCCCTATCGAAATGGGGTGGAGGTAGGAGAGAGACATGCCACTTGACATTCGGTGTGGATCCATTTATCACTTCCTGCATTATATTAAATTGACAGTGAGTGTGTGTGTGTGTGTGTGTGTGTGTGTGTGTGTGTGTGTGTGTGTGTGTGTGTGTGTGTGTGTGTGTGTGTGTGTGTGTGTGTGTGTGTGTGTGTGTGTGTGTGTGTGTGTGTGTGTGTGTGTGTCCGCCTTGCATTACACATTTCATCTTAGGGATAAGATGCTTATTATATGCCTCTCAGAGTGTGTTTACACACGTGCATGAGTGGCCTGATGATTGACCCAGATCCCCCTTTTTTTTTAGATTCAGGTACCCGTTTCATTGTTTGAATTCGTGTTGTATGGCGGGGTCCATTCGTATGGCAGAGAGCGAGTGCTTAAACCTTTGACTTCACCAGATTTACACTTTTTGGGATTTCTTCTTACTTATACTCTGTTTGACCCAGCCTTGCCGCGACACTTGTTGTATCGTTTTCAGAACTTATGTCATTTGCATGATAAAAGGTTTTCCGCGTACATGGGTTTAACCCGGGGTCTCAAACTGACCTTCGGGATTTTGGTGCGAAGTCCCGCTTTAAACTACAAATCTTATGTTTCAAACCTTCAACCTGTACTCGGAGCACAAGATCCTGACGAGTGGTTTTATCCCCCGAAACGTAACTTGGGAATCATAATCTCGGACCTTTACAAAGGTGGTATCAAAGCTGAGGTTTTGCAATCCGAGTACAATAGGTTGAAGAGGTTTTGAAAATCGCCCAATGTTTCAAATGGTTGTGGAAAATATTTTTAAAAGGGAAAAATGAATTTAATTGGAATTAAACATAAATGAATAAAAGGAAACAATCTCGGGGGTAGAGACCAAAGAGATAGACATCCGTTATGGATTTAGAACTCGGGGAACGGTAGGCAAAATACTAGCTTTTATTTATAGATTGGCCTAGAAGACTCCAAGGAACACCACGGAGGTTGGAGTGTTGAGTTAGGAGGCCGCGAGGTTTTTGCCCCTCCGATTAGTCGTCCCTTGAAAGACGTCATAAATCGTCTCTATGCTTACGTTTATATATACATATATGCAATTGGGCCGGAGGGCGATCCTCCTCGAAGAGGATCATATTAATCTTGTTGATTGCTTCCGTTATGAGTGCTATTGTGCTTAGGATAGCGAACTAATCAATATTCATTGACTTGAATCATTTATTGAATAACCGTGCAAATGGGATAGCGGGAGAAAGCCTTGTTTGACCCACTAGTTTAAGGAAGCATGGTTTGAGGCAATTTGGGGAAACATGCGGAGTTGAGGGAACTAGTCGAGGTAGAGTATGTTGGGAAGAGGATCTAGAGCAGGTCAGCTTGAGGGTCATGGTGATTTGTGGTTGGGAGTACCACTAGTTGGGTTCTGTATTAGAACTGGTCGGGAGTGTCAAGTGTGAGATGGTCAACCTAAGTTGGGTCCTTAGAGGTGGATGGTTAGTGAGAGTGGTTAGTGGCGTGGGAAGTATGATTAGGGTAGCAAGGTGATTCGAGATATCTCTTTGGGGGATGATGTTCAGGCGGAGTCTTGAGAGCCTAGAAAGAGTATGCGAGATTGTTAAGAGGTGTCTATATCAATCGTGAGAGGGGTTTAGTTGAGGATATGGAATATATCTTAGAGGGTAAAGATGGGACTAATAAAGGACCCCTCGGGCAAGGACGTATTACATATGGAGTCTTGGTGGTAGATCGAGTTGTTCAGCTTGTCGGAATGAGGGAATGTTGTGATTTGGGAACCCCGAGAGATAGTTTTCAATGGTCGAATAGAACGTATGACTTTAGCTCGGGATGTCGAAGTGGTTTGAGTTGGTAGAACTCCGTGAATTTAATCTTAATTAATGCAAGAGTTGATGGGTAGTTGTCGTGTTTTGTCATGAATGGTAGTTATAGGTAGGTTCTCTAAAGGATGTGATCTAGCGTATGCTTTACTTGGGGCCGGATGTGGTGCAGATTTTATGCTATAGACAATGTTGACTCTATGATGTATTGTCATTGACAATAGTGAACTGTTAGTACTAACATAGCTGAACTCGATGGAATGCTAGTGTACGGAAGTACTTATTTTCCTCTAATGTGATGACGTTTGGCAGTAGCATGAGTATGATGTGCTTACCTGATTGATATGACGTGCTTATATGATTGATATGGTGTGTAACTTCTGTGAGATGATATGATAAATCCTTCCATGAACGATACGATGCTAGATATGTTATGGTATGTGACTGTTCGTGAGATGAGTATGACTGGTTATGAATGTGTGATACGATGGCTATGTTGGATAATTTCTATGATATATGATGCCTTGAATTGGAATTTCTAGGATTATATAACTGAATTGATGAGATTTGATTCTGACTTGAACCTAGGAAGGAAATATGAGATTAGGCCTTAGAGGTGGATGATTCCACCTCTTGAGATTTGAAAATTGCTTGACTAATGTCGGGTTTCGGAATTTTGAATGGTGTTTAAAAAGGACAAACTTGGGTTTTGAGAAATCGAACGTGATTGATAACTTCAATGATTTTGAGACCAAACATTTTCAAACTAAGGACTCTCTAGAAATTTTCTAACCGAGCTTGCATTATGACGCCCCACGATGTGGATACATGCATTTTATAGGGGCCCATAGAGACTGCTTGCTAAGACCTAGTGGAGATGTTGTAATGTTTTTCGAGTTATGATATAGTCGAGAAGTCGGAGTAAGGATGTGGTAGGGGCCCATATTACATTCTTGCTACGATGTATTAGAGATATTATGATTATGATAACGGGACTGTGAGGATCTCATAGGGGCACTTAAGAGGTGCTTGCAGGATCAATGGTATGATCCTTGAACTCACCAAATTTAAACTTCACCCTCTATTTTAAGATTATTTTTGTCTCGGGGACTAGACTTGTTCTTAGAGATGGCTGATGTAAAGGCACGGAATTTGAAATCCTAAATTTCTGGAAAAAGAAAATTAAAAATTAACTTAAACTGAATTTTAAACTTATTTAGCGGATTCCGACCGGAATATAAAATTTGACGAATAATTTCCATTCTTTTACCTCGAAAATTCAAAATAATTATCGAATGGCAATATCATTCTGATTTAAAAATTTTAATTGATCGAATGGGCGAGAGTCGGGAAAACTAACATGCGGAAACTCATTTCGGGGTTCAAAATTCACGTATACGGGATTTAATTATCGGGAATTGATTTTAACCAAATTCACACTCCACCTCGTACTCACCCACTCCTATTACCTCACCATACCATGCAGTACATTTCCTCCCGCCTATTTCTTCACCATACCCCGTCAACCTCACCATTTCATTCACCATCATCTCCTTCACGCACAACCACACCGTCTCCTCTTCACCATTCCATCGCCTCCATCGATCACCATCGGGCCAGTAGCAGCACTCAGCACCACCTCCTCGAGGCTACCAACAGCAGCTAGAGCCGCCCAACGCCACACCGGAGCCACCAACGCGACCGACGAGCCACCGAAGTGTAACGTCCCCTGTTCGAGTGCGAATAACGTTCTGGTAAGCCGCTCTCCTTCGTTTCCATTCCAAACTACTCTCGAGACCTACCATCACACTCATCCATATCCGGCGTAGGTTCGACAAGCCATGGCGAGCCTTCGACGATGCCCAAACCGCCAATCGAAGCTCCGACGTCCGTGAAATCACCTTGGTGAGCTCTTGTAGCTTCGTTATCTTCTTTGTTTCGAATTCATGCATTATTCGATGATTAAATTAGTCGAGGGTAAGTGAGGGCTGAGTTTGGGACGATCAGGCGAGCTCGAGAGCTCCGGCGAGCTCGAGGGCGGCGAATTCGCAGCACGTCTGGCGTGTGTGCGATGCGGGTTAGAGCGAGAGCGATCTGGGAGGATGCGAGCATGGGCACGAGCCAAGGCCGAGGCGGGGCTGGGCAAAGTGGAGCCAAGGCGCGGCGGGGAGGCGAGGTCGAGAAAGGCGGCGCCAGCGGGCGAGGCGCGAGGAAGATGGCGCCGGCGCGGGAGCCTCCATTTGAATTCAGGTGGAGGATCGAGACGACGAGGCCTTATGGGCCCCCCTTTTTGCTAACTTATATATATATATATATATATATATATATATATATATATATATATATATATATATGTTATTTATTTATACCGGGTTGGGATTATATATTAGGGAGTTCGGTTCGGTTCGGTTGGATTTAAATCGGTTCGGTTCGGTTGGATTTAAATGGGTTTGGTTCGATTCGGGTTTATCCACTCAAAATAAAATATAATATTATTAGGGGTTTAAAATATATTTTTGGACTTGAAGATTTGAAAGGAATTTGAAAAAAAAATTCACAGATCGGAAAGTGATTTAATAAATAAAATGGAAAAGCATTTTGGTGAGCATTTTTAAGGGTCGGAACTCTTAATAGTTTAATTTGGATTTTGAAATGGTTTTGGGACTAACTTGGGAACCCGACTTATGAAATGACTAACTAACATGATAAAATGATCGTTTGACTAACGGCATGATACGTGTGACTAATAGTATGACTTATGGTGAACTCTAATCTGCCTGGAATTGCTTAATTATTGTATTGCTTGGATTATGCGCTTCTCCAGGTATGTTCTTTGAACTTACTCATGATGGACGCTCTATGCACTGAGTGTTATATAGTATGCTAGTGTTCATGCACCATACGACTTAGAATCACGCTTATGAGCTAAAATGAAAATCATATGATTGTTATATGTCCTTGTAAGAGAACGGTCATTATCTGTTAAGTAACTAGAGTCTTTGCAAGGGTCATAGGACGACCCAGTCCCATCGGGTCCCGTCCTGAGTCAATCGAGTCGTGAAACTTCCTTTACTTATATTATTGGTCGTATGGATTCCATATTTATCGGATTGAGGCGTGACATATCTTGTTGGAACGAGGACGAAGAGATCTACAACTTTTCTGTTGAAGGTTTTTCCAGATTCAACCTCGAAATTGGCCGAAAATGCACATCTTTGCAAGCTGTCACTGTTTTGACGGGATTTTACTAAGTGTTGGGACCCCATTTCGCCTAGTGTTCCTATTGGGCCGAAATTGGGCTATTTTAAGTGTTATTTCTAGAGATCTTATTTGCTTATGATTTTAGGTTTTTTAATTAGATGTTAGATATTATCTTTCCATCATTAAACTCGGCCCATCAGGCCTTAGCATAGCTTATATATTTCGATTTCATACATTGTAAACATTCAGCTTTCAATGAATAGAATTAGTTCTCTCAAACTTGTGTGAAACACATTGAGTGATGTTGATCCAACTAGAGCTGTGCTCGTTGATCACGAATTGGTATCTATCTCAGCTTGGTTTGCTTTGTGTTCATCAACTTCGCAAGACTTGGTGATCCTAGTATCCACGAGCCCCCTCCTTGTGCCTCCAAGTTGTCTGCTTGGTTGTGTAGGGTTGCAGAGGCGGGTTATATAGTCATTGGTATTGGTTCCTACCCTCTGAGGAGGCCTGGGGTCTTTATCTTGTTCTATATAGATCGAATCAGTCCATATCAGGTCGTGTCTTTCAATTCTTGTTCTTGAATTTCGAGTCTTGCATCTTTCTTTAGAGTCTTTGTTGCGTTCTTTAACTTCTTGATTGATCTTGCAGATTTCTTGATCGATTCTTGAAGCGTTCTTGCTGCGTCGTTTGAGTCTTGGTTGAATCTTGGTGTTCTTGCCGAGTTTCTTTGAGTTCTTGAGTCTTTCTTTATTGTTTCTTGCTTGTTGTCGAAGATCGGACCAACCTACGGCTAACCCCGTATCAGTATTATATTAAACTGTCAATGTATATATATGTGTGTGTGTGTGTGTGTGTGTGTGTGTGTGCGTGCGTGTGTGCGTGTGCGTGTGCGTGTGCGTGTGCGTGTGTGTGATTTAATTTTCGCCTTTCATTACACATTTCATCTTAGGCATATGATGCTTATTATATGACTCTCAGAGTGTGTTTCCACACACACATGAGTGGCCTGATGATTGACCCAGATTTCAGGTATCGTTCCATTGTTTGAATTCGTGCTGTACGGCGGGGTCCATTCGTATGGCGGAGAGCGAGTGCTTAAAACTCCGACTTCACCAGATTTACACTTTTTGGGATTTCTTCTTACTTATACTCTGTTTGACCCGGCCTTGCCGTGACACTGGTTGAATCGTTTTCAGAATTTATGTCATTTGCATGATAAAAGGTTTTTCGCGTTGTAGACTTAGAACAGGTACACGGGTTTGGGTACGAAGTCCCGCTTACAATCTCGATGGACCTTCAGGATTTGGGTGAACGTTTGTACATTCTCGAAGTGTTGACGGTTTGAAGCCGAAGATTGGTAGTATAAAGCGACACTAGATAGAACATCGATAATAAGAGGAAGGAGTCAATGGGAACATCAATGGTCAGGACGAAATAAGACTAAGAAGAATGTATACTCTTCAACCCTTACAATCTCCCAGACATTTTTGCGGGGTGGATGACAAAATGGTTGAGATCACGAAAGAGGGTTAAATGATGGAAAGACTGTTCCGACAAAACTCAAACTCCGAACCTATAAGAGTAGGATTCCTCCTGTTATCTCACTTGCACAAACGTACAGTACATGGCCTATGGTTAGAAAATAACAGTTAGATCTCTAATCTAAGCATTACAACACTCGATAAGGAGACGATCATCAATAACTAATCTGATTCCTTTCGAAGAGAATCGCCCTTGGGACGAGTTTATAAATAGCACAATCAATATATCTAGAAGCCACCCTTCGAGGGGCGACTAGCCGTAGGGGTGTTAGGAGGAATAATTGACTAAGCAAATATAAATATAAAAAAACCAATCCCTATCCGTACAAATAAATTACAAGACTTCCTCCCGCTCTAGTGATAAGGAGTCAGGATTGATTATCGAGGAAGTGTGTCAGCGCTCACCTAATTAGTCTCGAAAACAACTCTCGGTGTCGACCACAAGTCACTAGATGTCGATTGAGATCACGTCAATTTTGGTTGTGGTAGTCGATCTCTAGTGCAAACCTGTAGAACAACACAAAAGCAATCGACGTCGACAGAAGTGACTCAACATCGAGTTAGGCCCACTCGGTATGGACTAAAGGTTGGTCGATATCGAGTCAAATAATAGAAAAAGGAAACAAAAATGTCGAAAAAGAACGTTTAAAAAATATAGGGATGGATTCGAAAGATGAACAGAAACAGCAGACAGGGTTGTTGTTATCAATATACTAAAAGCTTCCAAGGCAAGGGAATTACAACGACAATAGTCATGCAAGTATCATACTTAACTCATGAAAGATATATGCTTTTAATCAAATAACTTCCATTATTAACAAATAGATAAAGGCCCTCGCATAAATCCTAATTGTTACTATCCTTTTCATAATTAGGGTTAACCAACTCTCGTAAGCAAAACCTAATTACTATCCTAATCCTTAATTAAAATAAAATAAATAAACAAAAGTTCCTTATGGTATATAGGAATTTAACCCATAATGATAGAAACTTCTAAGGAAATAAATGATCTTGATTTCATAATTAAGCTATCTTCCTCCAATTAGGACTCGTCCAAAACGCATCTCGGCGTCTAGGATTCCACTCGACATCGAGTGGTGTCACTCGACATCGAGTCGGTTCATGTGTGTCACGTACTCCTCACTCGATCTCGGGTCATGCAGTGTGAAGTCGAGTGCTTCCTTTTCTTTTCTGGCTTCAAGTGTGGATATGTGGACTCGATGTCGAGTCATCTTCAGTAGACGTCGAGTGGAATCTCCATGGCTTGCTTCATCCAACACTTAGCCAAATTCTGTTTCATTCCAGTAGTTGTCGAGTCATTCCACTAGACATCGAGTGAATCGACAACTCGGTTCCTTCTTCTCTAATTTGCCCCAAAATGTCTCTGATTCATGTGAAATTAAATAGAAACTTGTGTAGACCTCCATAACTCGCAAATAAACATAAACTACACAAATTTAATACTTTCCCAACCTAAAAGCATAAAATATAGCCAGAAATCGAAGTAAAAGCAAGTATAAAACATAGCAAAATAGGCTCACATCAACACCTCATACTTAAGCTTGCTTGTTCTCAAGCAATACTTTCAATGGTCATGCAGGAGAAGAAACTTGTGTAGACCTCTTAACAATCATTTACCATCCTTGCAAAGGTACTCATGTTACCAATTCATGCCTTTGAATAAAAGAAACATCTAACACAAATGAAGGGTTATGCAAAAACAATTTCATACGACAAAGCATTAACAATCAAAAGGACTTTTATGCAAATGGTGGACTAAAGAAAAAAGGTATATTGGTGGGCTATATTTTGGCGATGTGGTGCTAGATCTGATGAAAACTTCTCAAACTTTATTTCTTACTTTAATGCACATTCTCCCATCATATGATATCCCCACATCCCACTTCCTCTCAAAATGACACTCTTTTTTTCCCTTTTTGCAATAATGTTTTTACCTCTCCAACCTTAGCACTGCCTTCTCGCGAGTCACAAACATGGATGTCATGAATGGGCACAGATACTTAGTGTTTTGGACTCCTCACCTTGGTGTCCCATCTCGCCCGAACTAACATCTCAAGCAAGCAGGGTTGATCTACCTTTATCTCCTGGGTGACTGAATTTTCTTTCTCTCATTAAATTTTCCATAAATATCATTATCCTGTAATCAAACTCTAAAAATAATAATGACAACACACACAAACATATAACATCTCCAAATGTGACTTCCATTTTCAACATAAATCACGGATAGGGTCATAAGGTAAAGAAAGAGTAATATATATGAGATGTGGATAAAATATGATGTAAGGCAGAAATATGGTTGGATGCAATGTGAATAAGCATGGGTAAGACTAGGATATATAAGTTCTTATGGAAAATAAGGTCCTCCATCCTCTTATCATGCATATGTCAAAAGCAACATCAATTTTACCTCCTTTTTTGGTTTTCAAGAAAATATGCACTTAATTGTGACTTTCCTTTACTAGATAATTTCATGTTATATATGTAATGAATCTATTTTTGCATCGACGAGTCTTGTTAAAACTTCCACGACACTAGTCAAAATTTTCAATGTGGGTGATAAAATAAACTTTGGATAAAAATATGTAAGTATATAGATAAATACACCATATCCAAAGTACCATGTAAGGAGCAAATCAAGAGATAATCATAAATAAGAAATAAGTAAGCCTTTCCCCCACCCCATACTTAAACATTAGAGTGTCCCCGTTGTATAAAAACAAGGGTAAAGGAAGAAAGTTACTACACACAAGCTCATAATTTCAAAAATAGGTGTTGTATGTTGCTGTTAGGAGTCGATGTCGAGTGGTACTCGGTCGATATTGACTGCAACGTTTGCTCCAAGGGCATCGAGTGGGAATGATCAAATACCCTCGATGTGCTCGCTCGATATCGACTGGGGTCAATCGATATCGAGTGGTCTTCAATACTCCGTCCTTGGTTCTGAATTCTTTGATCTTGCACCTACATTTGTTATAACATAGGGAAAAACAACAAAATAATAGAATAAAATAAATCCAAAACCAAGTTCAAAACCAAATATCCAAACCCTAAAAACCATGGTCTATGTAAATACTCTAGACTTTAAAGACGCTAGACCGACTTCTTCTTTTATGCTTATGGGGGCATTTGCAGGGCCCACGTAGCTCGGGCCTCAAATAGGACTCCATCTTTCACCTTAAGCTACATTCCTCCAGAGTGGATCTTGTGTACCTCGAACAGTCCCACCTTCTTCTCCTTAAACTTGCTAGGGAACCAATGAGTCTTTGATTTGAAGACGTACACCGTATCTATGACTTCATATTCCTTAGAATCGTTATTGTATACCCTGCAAAATCGCACATGCCAAGGCATGCCTTTTCCATTTGAAATGGAGAAATCATTAATTGAAATCAGTGAAGAGATGTTCGTACCTTGACTTACCTGTGTGTCTTCCTTCTAAGCGTCCACTCGATCTCGCCTAATGTCTATCAATGTCGAGTGTGCCTTCGCTTTTAGAGGGTTAATCGATGGAGGATAGTCGATGGGGATGACTCGATGTCTAGTGTGGTCACTCGATGTTGAGTACGATGAGATGACCCCATACTTAGCTTCTCACATGTAATGTGGCTCCTTAGGTGCACTTGAAGTTGACTTGAATGAGTTGATATTGAGTGAGTGCTTAGTGTGTTGCTCATCGTTGTTCCAGATTTATAAGATCTCCTCCAATTGGGCCTCCATAGCCCTCTATTCTAGCTCCTCCGCGGTCATAGTTCTCGTCGTGGGTTCCTTACAAGGGATGTGGCTTCCCTTGATATGCATAGACTTGACATCCATCCTATCGAGCTTCTCCATGGTTTTGTTGAAGGAGAACACGATAACCTCATCACCAATAATGAAAGTAAGCATCCCCTTCCTTACGTTGATGTTGGCGTCTGCAGTAGCTAAGAACGGCCTACCAAGGATGATAGGACATGTAGGATCTTCCGTTATATCAAGCACAATGAAGTCTGTAGGCACAAAGAACATGCCTACTTTGACGGAGACGTCATTAATAACTCTTGTGGGCGTGGCGTAGTTGTTATCGGGCATGTAAAGCTTCATATCCACAGGCTCCAAATCTCTTACGTTTACCATTGACCAAATAGACAAGGGTATGCGGCTTACACTAGCCCCTAGGTCACAAAGAGCCTTATAGCGATGTTGGTTAAGCCCAATAGTGGTGGGGAATCTCCCTAGTTTCGCTCTCTTCTTTGGAAATTCAATCTTGTTGCACTCCTCTGCGATCTCAGCCATCGGTCGGTTCTTGCTTAATATGTATTTTAAGAACATTACATATGATGGCATATCATGAAGAGCTTCGGTGAAGCGTATGGTGACATTGCGCCCTTCAAGCATCTTCACAAAACACTGAAATTTCTTGTTGGCGGGGTCCTTCAAATATTTGGATGGGTAGGATAGCGTTTTCTTCTTCTTTGTGGCTGTTGGAGTCGAGTTGAGTGACTCGACATCGACTGGTGTAGAGTCGACATTGAGTGCAGTAGTAGGTCTCGTGTGGTGTTGCTGAGGGGACTCGATGTTGAGAGTGGGTAGCTCGACGTCGAGTGAAGATGAGTCGACCTCGATTGGGGATGACACGACGTCGACTCGAACTCCAGTAGCTTCATCCTTCGGCTTTTGTTTGGGTGTTTGTAATTGACGCCCACTCATTCGATATACTGCAACCATGTGTCCAGTTGGTTTGCCCTTAGACTCAGATTTGCCCAAGGAGTGGTCCGGATGGTTTGGGTGTCTTGCAGCCAATTGACCCATTTGGATCTCTATTTTCTTCCTCAAGACGTCAATCTCTCCAAGTCTAGAATTGATGTCGTGCAACCGAGTATTGATGGAATTGTTGGATTGCTTGTATTTGGTGTGATTCCTCCTCATCTCATCAAGAACAAGTTGCAGGTTATCCTTCTTTGACTCTTACTAGTACGGATTAGCCATTTATCAGGGTTTTTTTTAACAAAGCATACGAACAAGTTGCAGTTGACTAGAATGAGTTGATATTGAGTGAATATTTAGTGTGTTGCTCATCGTTGTTCCAGATTTATAAGATCTCCTCCAATTGGGCCTTCATAGCCCTCTATTCTAGCTCCTCCGAGGTCATAGTTCTCGTCGTGGGTTCTTTACAAGGGATGTGTCTTCCCTTGATATGCATCGACTTGACATCCATCCTATCGAGCTTCTCCATGGTTTTGTTGAAGGAGAACTCGATAACCTTATCACCAATAACGAAAATAAGCATCCCCTTCCTTACGCTGATGGTGGCGTCTGCAGTAGCTAAGAACGGCCTACCAAGGATGATAGGACATGTAGGATCTTCCGCCATATCAAGCACAATGAAGTCTGTAGGCACAAAGAACATGCCTACTTTGACGAAGACATCATCAATAGCTCATGTGGGCGTGACGTAGTTGTTATCGGCCATGTAAAGCTTCATATCCATAGGCTCCAAATCTCTTACGTTTACCATTGACCAAATAGACAAAGGTATGAGGCTTACACTAGCCCCTAGGTCACAAAGAGCCATATAGCGATGTTTGTTTAGCCCAATAGTGGTGGGGAATCTCCCTAGTTCCGCTCTCTTCTCTGGAAATTCAATCTTGTTGCACTCCTCTACGATCCCAACCATCGGTCGGTTCTTGCTTAAGATGTATTTTAAGAACCTTACATATGATGGCATCTCATGAAGAGCTTCGGTGGAGCGTATGGCGACATTGCACCCTTGAAGCATCTTCACAAAACATTGAAATTTCTTTTTGGCGGGGTCCTTCAAATATATGGATGGGTAGGATAGCATTTTCTTCTTCTTTGCGGCTGTTGGAGTCGAGTTGAGTGACTCGACATCGATTGGTAGAGTCGACATCGAGTGCAGTAGTAGGTCTCGTGTGGTGTTGCTGAGGGGACTCGACGTTGACAGTGGGTGGCTCGACGTCGAGTGAAGATGATTCGACGTCGATTGGCGATGACTCGACGTCGACTCGAACTCCAGTAGCTTCATCCTTCGGCTTTTGTTTGGGTGTTTGTAATTGACGCCCACTCCTTAGATGTACTGCAACCACGTGTCCAGTTGGTTTGCCCTTAGACTCAGATTGCCCAAGGAGTGTTCCGGATGGTTTGGGAGTCTTGCATCCAATTGACCCACTTGGATCTCTATTTTCTTCCTCAAGACGTCAATCTCTCCAAGTCTAGACTTGATGTCGTGCAGTCGAGTATAGATGGAATTGTTGGATTGCTTGTATTTTGTGTGATTCCTCCTCATATCATCAAGAAGAAGTTGCAGGTCATCCTTCTTTGACTCCCACTAGTACAGATTAGCCATTTATCAGGGGTTTTTTAACAAAGCATACGGCCATACAAGAGTTTTTCAACTCCTTTTATCCCTTTCGCTAATAAATGTCTCTCGGGGGTTTTATAAAAACTCACGATATATAATTCTCGCTCATGAGTTTTTTTAAAAACTCCCGAGAAAGCACTATACTTTTGAAGCCGTTTTGCTTTTAATTTTGTCAGGTGTTTTGTTAAAAACTTCTGATACACTTTTTTTTGGAGTTTTAAAAAAACACCTGAGAAGGAATTTTATTTTATTAAAAAAAAAAGGGGGGATGTACCCTGTTCTAGACCGAGGTAGACCACCATTAAAAACCTTCTAAGTCACTACTCTCATCCTGATTAAAATACAATGAACTCTAAATAGTTCCAACCTCTAGAAGCTCCATTAGACATAATAATAAACAAGTACAGTGAAGAAAAGATAGTTAATGGAACAAGCAAGCATCATATTGTAATTTGTGTTTTGACTGTACAATTGATAAAAATAAGAATGACATTAAGAACACATTACAATATCATACATCGCTAAATCATAAACTCTCTCAATCAAAATTAAACAAACTAGGAAGATTGAGAGATAACATACACAGTAAAATAACTCATCAAAGGTGAGCCGATATTCCACAAAGATGATATAGTTACCATGAATTGAAGAAGGTTGAGAGAACTTGGCTGTATTGTTGGCTATTGGGTTGTGCGCATTTTCCAAGTCAGAAGCAGAAGATGACAGTCTAGTACAAAGATTAAAAAAAACATTTGTAAAATTGATGGCAAAATATCAATTATTATCTTTTCTCTGCTCATGCAAAGATAACAGATGTAAGCACCACTTGTCCCAAACATTTGAAAGCCATACAAATACCTAGGTTTTGTTACAGAACAGGCAAGCAGCTAGTTAGGTGTAATCCCTAAATGGCAAGGGATCATTAGCAAAACAACCCGACTCAAAACAAATTCAACCACATATCCGCATCAAATTCAAACACGAACAACAATCGAAACCAGACAATTTTAAGAAGTCGAAGCTTATATTAATCACAATTTTTTCACAAATATTATTAAAAAAAACAAAAAATTATGTTCAGAATTAAATGGCGTGTTAATCTCAAATTATTTTCAAGAACCCACATATTTTTAAGAGTTTTAGTTTATAGTAGAAGTTAAACATTATAAATGAAAACACTCAGGGGCCAAATATAATAAACTTAAAACTATCATAAAATGAACACACTTGAAACTAAATTAAGAAAATTATTGAGTAATAATCTTAAGCAATCATTCAGTTTAAAGTGTGAGTAATAATCACCTATAAAAGTTGTCCAGCAACTTGTTGAATCTCTTCTATGCTCCATCATCTGGAAATGCAATGACAATCTGCAGAAAAATAATAGTCATGTAGGAAAAAGTTGTAACTATTCTGACACTAATTTGAAAGAATGGGAAAAAAGGAGTTGGCAAGAAACACATAATAAAGCTGGAGACCTGATGCGGGATCATCTTCTACAACTCCAGACACACCCATCATACTTGGAGAAGGACCAATGACTCGAGCTAGAGCTAAGAAGCTTCAGAGAGACTCATTCAACTTTGTGGGTCATGCTTTGTTCTCGAGCAAGGTTCAACTCCCCGAGCCTACATTGAAGACATACATGTGCATTGGAGCACAAATGGAGGCCGAGCCCCCTTGATTAAGCTTAGGCCGAGTTTTATTAATTGTTAGAGCTTATTTTCAGCTAAAGAACATTATTGGGCTGAATTGGGCTTTTATTAGTTGTTCGTTTTAAAACATTATTTACTTATGTTCTTAGAGTTATTTCATTAAGCCCATTAGATATTAGTTTTATCTTATTCTATCTCCTAGGAAAACCGGCCAGAACAGCCTTGTAAGGTCTATATATGGCCGCACCTTTCATTGAATCAGATTGGAACTTTTATGAATACAATTCTCTCATATTGAGTGAAAACACATCGAGTGTTTGTTGATTCAACTAGAGCAGTGCCCGTTGGTCATCGATTGATACTTATCTCAGCTTGGTTTGCTTTGCCGTTCATCAACTTCGCAAGACTTGGTGAATCTAGTATCCACAAGCCCCCTCCTAGTGCTTCAAGTTGTCCGCTTGATTGTGTCGGGTTGTAGAGGCGGGTTGTGTAGGCATTGGTATTGGTTCCTACCCTCTGAGGAGGCCTGGGGTCTTTATCTTGCTCTGCATAGATCGACTCAGTCCATATCAGGTCGTGTCTTTCAATTCTTGTTATCAATTTCGTGTCTTTCATCTTTCTTTATCGAGTCTTGTTGAGTCTTGGAGTCGACATTGAGAACAGCCCCCTGTTCTTGGTGTTTCTTGGTCGATCTTGATCTATCTTGGTCGAATCTTGAGAGTCTTGCATTGTTCTTGTTTATTCTTGCTGCGTTTCTTGAGTTCTTGTTGGAATTGATCATTCTTGATTGTTTCTTGCAGATCTTGAACCGTCTTCTTGATTCTTTCTTTAGTTCTTGCTTGTTGTCGAAGATCGGACCACCAAACGGCTAACCCCGTATCAGACGCTTTGTGCGAGATTTCAGCACCATCTCAGCCCCACTAACAGTACAAAGAGAAGGAGTGAGTTCACATGGGGAGCAGCTCAGGAGGAAGCATTCAACACACTTAAGGACAAGCTGACCCACGCACCTCTATTAGCTTTGCCGAACTTTACTCATCCTTTTGAGATCGAGTGTGATGCTAGCGGAGTCGGAATTGGTGGAGTCCTTATGCAGGGAGGTAAGCCTATTGCTTTCTTTTCCGAGAAGTTGAAAGGTGCTTGTCTTAATTACTCTACCTATGATAAGGAATTGTATGCATTGTTTAGAGTACTTAAGACATGGTCTCACTACCTATGGCCTAGCGAGTTTATTCTTAGAACTGATCATGAATCATTGAAACACTTTAAAAGCCAAGATAAACTTGATAGGAGACATGGTAGATGGATGGAGTTTATTGAAACATTTCCTTATGTAATTAAGTATAAGAAAGGCAAAGACAATGTGGTAGCTGATGCATTATCTAGGAGACCTATTCTAGATGAAGATGTCGATTCTAATGTGTGAGCTAGGAGACATGTTCTTTAAACCACTTTGGATTCTAGAGTCATAGGCTTTGTTTACATAAAGGAATTGTATGAATCTAATTTGGATTTTAGTGAACATTTTCGAAAATGCTTAGAAAAGGGTCCTAATGACAGGTTTTATATACATGAAGGATTCTTATTTCGAAAAGAGCAAGTGTGCATTCCTAGATGTTCTCTACGATTATTACTTGTTAGTGAAGCCGATAGTGGTGGATTAATGGGACATTTTGGTAGAGATAAGACCTATAACACACTGAAATCACACTTTTGTTGGCCACATATGCTTAGAGATGTAGAACATTGCCTTAAGAGATGCATAGATTGCATTAAAGCCAAAGCTAAGCTTATGCCTCATGGCCTTTATACACCACTGCCGACCCCTTCGGCCCCTTGGGAAGACATTTCTATGGATTTTATTGTTGGGTTGCCTAGAACTAAGAAGGGGAGGGATTCAATATTTGTAGTGGTTGATAGGTTCTCTAAAATGGCTCATTTCATTGCATGCCACAAAACTGATGATGCTACCAACGTTGCTAATCTATTCTTTAGAGAAGTAGTTAGGTTGAATGGCGTGCCTAAAACCATTGTTAGTGATAGGGATGTGAAATTCTTAAGTCATTTTTGGCGAACTTTATGGAACAAATTGGGAACTAGATTGCTATTTTCTACTTCTAGCCACCCCCAAACTGATGGCCAAACTGAGGTGACTATAATAGAACCCTTGCTACTGTCCTAAGAGCCATTATTAGGATGAATTTGAAACTTTGGGAAGAAGCCTTACCTCATGTGGAATTTGCTTATAATAGAACCATGCATTCTGCTACTAAAATCAGTCCATTTGAATGTGTGTATGGTGTTAATCCACTAACCCCTTTTGATCTTACTCCATATCCTATGAGAGACAAAGAATCATTTGAGGCAGGTAAGCATCTCGAGTTCATCAAGGAGCTGCATGAACGAACTCGAGAGAAGCTGAAGCTAAAGGTTGAATACAATGCTAACATGGCCAACAAGGGACGTCGCTTGGTCACATTTCAGCCTGGAGATCTTGTATGGGTGCACTTGAGGAAGGAGCGGTTTCCAGAAGCCCGGAAGAACAAGCTGTCGCCGCGTGGTGATGGACCATTTCGGATCAAGAAGAGAGTGGGTGACAATGCCTACCAATTGGAGCTTCCTGGAGACATGGGCATGAGCGCTACATTCAACGTCGCCGATCTAATCCCTTACTTCGCTGTGGATGAAGACTTGGATTCGTGGTCGAATCCTTTTCAAGAAGGGGAGGTTGATGCGGGACCATCTTCTACGACTCCAGACACACCCATCATACTTGGAGTAGGACCAATGACTCGAGCTAGAGCTAAGAAGCTTCAGAGAGACTCATTCAACTTTGTGGGTCATGCTTTGTTCTCGAGCAAGGTTCAACTCCCCGAGCCTACATTGAAGAATTACATGTGCATAGGAGTTGCTGAAGGTATCGATGCCGACACCAGAGGTATCGACGCCAATGTCTAAACACATGTTTGAGCACTGAATGCCTCGGCGCCAACACTCAGCCCTCGGCGCCGACACCAGTTTGCCTAGAAACCTTATGGGCCGAATTGGGCTTATTTAAGTTGTTATTTTTAAGACCTTATTTACTTATGTTCTTAGGTTTATTTCATTAAGCCCATTAGTAATTAGATTTATCTTATTCTATCTAGTTAGGCCGGCCCCCAGCCCTATTCATCTATATATTTTCGATTCAACTTTGTAATTCAAGGGGAACATTCATAATACAGAAAGTATTCTTCTCAAACGTGTGAAACACATAGAGAGAGAGATCAGGCCGGATTGAGCTGTGCTCTTCGTGATCTCGAATCGATTGATAATCTCAGCTTGGTTTGCTTTGCCGTTCATCAACTTCACAAGACTTGGTGAATCTAGTATCCACAAGCCCCCTCCTTGTGCTTCAAGTTGTCCGCTTGATTGTGTAGGGTTGTAGAGGCGGGTTGTGTAGTCATTGGTATTGGTTCCTACCCTCTGAGAAGGCCTGGGGTCTTTATCTTGTTCTGCATAGATCGACTCAGTCCTTATCGGTCGTGTCTTTTCATTCTTTGTTGCAATTTCGAGTCTTTATCGAGTCTTGTTCATCTTATTTGAGTCGACATTGAGGACAGCCTCTGTTCATGGTGTTTCTTGGTCAATCTTGTCCTATCTTGATCCATTCTTGAGAGTCTTGCTGCGTTTCTTTGCTTTCTTGTTGAGTCTTGCATAAATCTTGCATCTTTCTTGATATTTCTTGCTGCGTTCTTTGAGTTCTTGATCGTTCTTGATTAAGTTCTTGAGTGTCTTTATTAGTTCTTGATTATTCTTGCTTGTTGTTGAAGATGGGACCAACCTACGGCTAACCCCGTATCAAGACCTTGTCAACATTGGGGAGTTGCTGGAGACGTTGTTTCAACAGAAGAATCCCAGTTTCGAAGCAGGGCAGTACATTGTCCCCGAAGTAGAATCTTTCTTGTGCAGGATAACAAGAAAAATGTCTAAAGTTAAGTTGAGATGAAAATTGAAAAGATGTAAAACTTTAAGCAATTGAAGAAGGTAAAAAATCAGCAAAGAACTTCACTTCTTCAAAACAACACAAATATACTATAATTTCCAAATTAGAATTCATACCACTAATAACTAAAGTTTACTATATCTACTCCAACACCTCCTTACAATAGTTTTATTTTTAGAAGATGAACTTCACTTTATAGTCATCTGACGCATTAATCTCACATATAGAGGCATACGACAATACAAAACAAAAATCAACAGCAAGAGAGAGAACTACATTCATCTTCATGATTTGCAAAATTACACACCTTAAATGGATGCACACATTGATGCTTTTTACACACACAAGAGTAATAATCAATATAATTTTTTGTTCATCTAGATTGAAATTTTTAACTGACTATGTTCAAAAGTTGAACTCACCCAAATTGGTATCTTTTCTTTCTAATAAGAACTTACCATATTTCTTCGCAGAAAATGATGCAAAATGCTAAAAAGCATCCGAATTCTAAACCTACATACCTATTCTTATTGCCATGATAATCAGAATAAACTGAAAAGTGTCAAAGGATACAATTTGATTATAAGTAACAATCTCCATAGCTAAATATTATCATTTGAACCGCATCATAAAATCAATCTCGATGAATCTATAATCTTATTCTTATTTGCTCATTGCTGATAAATCCTTCATTTCCCATAGTTCATGAAGGCATACACAATAAGCTGTTTACTATAGGCAAATAAACATAAGGAAACCCCATATATCAGATTGTTAATCATGGTCTGACGGAAAGTGAAACGAACCTGTAAAGCATGAATGTGATAAATGACCAAGCTGGTTGGACCACCCCTGGATATAGGGATGTTTGACAAAATCCTCGCCATTGTAAATGTTGTTGCAACGTCCCCTTCCTCTTCCATTCGCTCAAAGGATACCATTGGAAAAAAAAGGTGACACCAAAGTAAACGAAGCAACAAACAAGCGAGGAAGTGCAAATATGACAGACAGTTGCTCGAATATGACAGTCGGGGAGCTAAAAGATGCGAAAAAGGCAACATGATGGCCTCGGATATCTTGTGCATCATTTATGTAGAGATTTGGGAAGCCGTCATCAAAGCTTTAGATGTGCACGTAAACACCATTCGATTTCCCCTCAAAGACAGTGTCTTCGTCAAGTACCACATATATTTCATTATAATATAATTTCAATTAATCACCTACTTATCAACCCAATGTAATCCCGCTTAAAACAAGTTCTTGGGGGCCAAGATGTAAATAAAGAGGGTGATTCCGAAAGATCCGGAGATGATAAGAGTAAGATAGAAAACTGAATTCAGCCATGTCAAAAAAAATACTGAATTTAAGCTAATAAAAAAGACTTTATCAACACAAACAAGTTCAGTAGCATGAAATTCCATTGGCCTTAAACATGCTCAAAAGCATTTAACAACTAATAAATACATAAATAAATAAACAGTTGTGCATGCTCAAACAATCGCACTCACAAAGAATGCAGAAAAAATAACAAAAGTTGAAATCAGTGTTTGTGGTCATTTCCTAGTCAATATTGCCAACTGAATACAGTACAAAACAGAAGCAAACACCATCAAAATATTGTAAACAGGGATAGGTACGAACCTTAATGACCTAATTAAGGCCAAAAGACAATGTTGCCAACTGATTGACTAGAGAGAATCATCTGCTTGAACAGAGAATAGACTAACGAACCTAATAGAAGATAGAAGCAACGAGCCCTAATTAGTGGAAGAAGACAAAATCGTCAAATGATTATCGAAGAGGGCGAAGAAAGAAACAAGTAACGAACCCGAGAGACCTAATTGATTGAAGAGGCCAAGAAAGTAGTAGCTTATAAATGGTTGGTCTGCACTCCCTCCTTCACAAAGGGCAACGAGATCGAATAGAGGGGGAAGAGAGAATATGCAAAATCACCAACGCCCTCTGAAATTGCTGATGAACCGGAAGATTTCACCTGACACTCGTCTTCTTCAAGAACTAGCTGATCGATTGAAGGGGTGTTTGATCTCCAGATCGACGTGTTCCGCTTGATATCGATAGTATAGAGGGCTTAGCGAGGGTTGTCTTTGGGTCTTCTAATAAAACGCCCGAGAGAATATAGACGATTTTTTAAAAAAAACAAGCTTTTATCAGGAGTTTTTATAAAAACTCCTTTGCGAGAAGCATTTCCCAAGAGTTTTTTAAAACTCCTGATAATTTTCTGTTGTAATATAACCAATTTGTACTACCATCTCAACGTATCCAAGAGCTTTGTATAGTAATGGAGGATCCTTTTGGTATTGGGGTTAATGGTATCCCCAATTCTGCCGATGTCCTCCATAATTACGACCCCCCATGTACCGTGCGTCCTCATGTGTCTCCGCAAGCTGGACTTGTTCAGAATGTGGGCAGACGGTGGTGTTGTACCTGACTAGCCCACACTCCAAACAAGGTTGGTTGTTGGTGAGGAATTTGACTTGCTTCTGAAGTCGCCGCACTTGGTCCTTTGTGAATTGATCCCTTACGTCAGAATCAATCTCTTTCAATGGCGCATAGAGTGGCGTAGATGGGGCAGGCCTTACGACAGAAACCTCAGGAGTCCAATAAGTGTTGTCGAACTCAACTAACCTCTCAAGGGTACCCCAAGCTCGTTGTGGTTTGGACACAAGATACCTATAAGTTGTATATGTGTTGATTCTCTCCTTTGTAGGCACATCCAAGGAGTTGTAGATTGATAACTCCACTCCCTTGATTAAAATCGGAAATGTTTTCAAAGGCTTTGACACATAGCTTGTGTCAAAGGTCTTGAAGCTACAACTGTGTTGATGAAAAACAAAACCTGTATTATGTGCATAATGTTTCTGGATGTTATTTTATGTTATTATTACATATTTCCAAATATTATTATATATAATTTGCACTAACAATGCAGCAAGTATTTTGAATTAAAATCTCCTTCCTTAAGCTAAAGGACATGAAGATCGAATCTGGTGGATCATGGCTTCGAAGTTTCCCAGAATAGAAGATTGTGAAGATTGCCATGATCTGTTCTAGCCGTTGAAGAGAAGATCCTTCTTTGAAAGAGGCGCTGATTTTTTCTACCATAAAAAGAAGATAAAGAAGAGAAGACAGACATAGTTGTTGAACACAAGCATTCATTCACACTCAAGCCTTCAAGTCAATCTGTCTTCTTTGTGTACTCTCTGCTTAGTGTTAAGAGTCGTATCTTTTATTTCAAAGCATTTGAGAGTTACACGGTGAGCTTACAGGATATATTTCGAGAGAGTGTTATACTCGAGAGTTTTTAACTCAAGAAGTGGACACTAGGCGATTGATTCACGAAGTGTAAGTGGATTGGTCTAGGACTCCAAGGGAACGTGAGTTGACTAGATTGCAATTGTATAGGAGAGAGGGTTCTCGGTGAGGTACTAGGATTCTAAGTCTTATGAATCAATAAAGCCGGTTGAATCCTAGGGGTGTGGAAGAACCCTAGGCGGGGACTAAGCCTTTAAGGAGCCGAACCTCGTTAAAAATTTGTTGCGTCCTTTACTTATTACTTTATCATATTTCCGCACTTGTTTCGAATTGTATAACTCTTTTGTGATTCAGGTTTTCTAGAGGAAAGAATTAAGTCTAGTCTCAAAGGGTTTTGCAAGCATGTAAAAAGTCTTGAGATTATCAGCAAAAAGTTGGCATACTCTATTCAACCCCCCTTCTAGAGTATCTTTATTCTACTTTGTTATACATTATCGAACCTTCAATGGGTATCAGAGCTTTACTCACTGCTTTTGATCTAACAATTTTGTGAGTTTTTATCATGTCTAGTGAAGCAAGCGGAGGATTTGCACAAGAAAGGTTTACTAGTAGACCACCACTTTTTTTGGGAAACAACTTCGTCCACTGGAGGTCCATGATGAAAATGTTCATTATAGATAAAGATCTGGAACTTTGGAACATTATAGAGACTGGTCCGAAGGTTCTAGTGAAAGGCGGACCAAAAGGAACCAAAGTCGCGAAGACCGAGGCTGAAGTCATCCAAGCGGATCTTGAACTTGTCTCCAAGAACTACAAGGCTATTAACTTACTCTATTGTGGTCTTAGCACTCATGAGTTTAACCGTATTTTATCTTGTAGGTCGGCTAAAGAGATTTTGGGACAAGTTGGTTGTCACCCACGACGGAACCAGTCAAGTGAACGACATCAAGATCAGCATCTTCTTTCGAAAGTATGAACTCTTCAAAATGAAGCCTGATGAGTCCATTAAGGCCATGTTCACACGGTTCACGGAAATCACGAACAACCTTGAGTCTCTCGGCAAGACCTTTGAGAATGTCCAGAAAGTGAGGAAGATATTGAGGTGCCTCCCAAAAGACAAATGCGGTCCGAAAGTGACAGCCATAGAAGAAGCCCAGAATGCCATCACTCTACCCCTTGATGACTTGCTTGGGAAGCTGATCACACATGAGATGATTCTCAATGAAGACGATGGAGAACTTCCAACAAGCACTAAGAACTTGGCACTCAAGTCTAGGAAGGATGAGCCCAAAGTCGTGTCTGATTTTGAATATGATGATGAGGATGAGGATGATCCCTTTGCTCTTATTACAAGGGGTATTTCTCGAATCCTCAAAATGAAGAAGCAATTCAACAACAAGGATGGATCAGAGTCTTCTAAATTTCGAGGTAAGTCTCAATACAACAAATATGACAAGAAGACTAAACCTTTGTCTTATTTTGAATGTGGTGAAACAGACCATCTTGTGAAGAAGAGTCATTTCAAGAAAGGTGATAGTTGGAAAAAGAAAGCCACGGTGGTAGCTTGGAGTGATTCTGACTCAGGTGACTCAGATTCGGATGATAAAAAGGCCACCCTTTGTCTCATGGCCTCAGGAGATGAATCTCACGATGAGCAACTTGAGGTAACTGTAAGAGAGCTTATGGCAAGTCCAAAAGAGGTATTATCGGAATTCCTTTCTAATATGATCGCCAATGAAGAGAAACTTATTGCCCATACCAACACTCTTATTAAGAAAATTGTGGACCAGGAAAGAACTATTGAGAAACTGATGTAGCAGCGGGAAGTCAGGATTTAGGCCCACACAAATAATTACAAGACCTCCTCCTGATGTAGCAGCGGGAAGTCAGGATCGATCCCCGAGGAAGCACGCCAGCGGATCTCAGGTAGCGGCAAATCTCACATACAGAAAATCAAACAGACAGACAGAAACAATAGAGAAAAGCAGAAAAGAAAGCAAAGATAGCAAACTTGGTCGATATTGAGTGCTGTTACTCGATATTGAGTAGGAAAATCGACCAAAGTGACTCAGTATTGACCCAAAACAGAAACAGAACACAAGTGCAGAACCTTGGTCGATATCGACTATAGCAACTCGATATCGACTAAAAAATCGACAGGAGACAACTCAATATTGACTGCAGAAACTTGAAAATTCATAACTTTGTGAAATAAATCAGTGAACTAAAATACTTCCAAGATCGGGGATTCAACACCAAAACGATAACCATGCAAAATAACACATAAAAGCATAAAAGATCGTGCTTTTTTATCAAATAACTTTCGTTATTAACAAATAGGAATATAGAGGCTTTCGCATGAACCCTAATTGTTACTAACCCTTTTCACATAATTAATCCAAGTTGTATTAAGATCACTTTCGCTACAATAACACAAACGAGGATCACTTTCAACTTTCGCAAAAGAATCATGCTTTCAGGGATAGAAGATGAATTGCATAAAAAGATCGTACCTTTACCGCATCACCTTACATGGCTACCGTCGGGCTCACCCCTACCCTAAAAGTGTGTGGACTACTCGCTCTTCATCGCTATCACAGACATCATTGATGGAAAAGAAACAGCTTGCATTAAACTCAACCAAAGCTTACAACCGATTGAAGCCAATTCCGCTCTCGCTTCACAACTCCATTCGGCCACAAACTCTCTCCCTCTCTCTCTACTTGTAACTACTTGTGTATCTCTGAAATTGAATGAATAAAACTCAGCCCCTAAGGCTTTATTTATAGCCTTCATTCCCCGCTAATCAAGGAAAGAAAACTATATCTATATCTATTTCTATCTATCTACTTACTTAAGATAAAAACTTGGAAACAAAGAAATAAATCTAAAAGGAATTATATCTAATATAGGTAAATATCTTCTCCTCCTGATCGCACTTGATAGATCTTGATGGAATTTGCTCTCGAAAATATCTTCATGCGGGACCATCCAAGCCATCATCAAAGACACCTCCGGACACACCTATGATTCGAGATTATGAGGATGATGTCCTTCTCAAGAGGAAGAAGAAGGCTCCACCATGGGAAGAAGTCCCAAGGTGCAAGCTTGGATTAAATGACGTTTTGGTTCGTTCATAGTCATTTGACAACTTTTCGACGTCTCTGTAAAATAGGTCGTACAGATTCAATATTTATCGGATTGAGGCGTGCCATACCGTGTTGGAACGAGGACGAAGAGATCTACAACTTTTCTGTTGAAGGTTTTTCCAAATTCGACCTCGAGATTGGACGAAAATGCACATCTTTGCAAGCTGTCACTGTTTTGACGGGAATGGATCCTATTAGGCCGAAATTGGGCTATTTACTTATGTTTTAGGTGTTTAATTTAGTTGTTTATTTTATTCACTTAAATCGGCCCATCAGGCCTTAGCATAGCTTATATATTTCGATTTCATACATTGTAAACATTCAGCTTTCAATGAATAGAATTAGTTCTTTCAAACTTGTGTGAAACACATTGAGTGATGTTGATCCAACTAGAGCTGTGCTCGTTGATCATGAATTGATAATCTCAGCTTGGTTTGCTTTGTGTTCATTAACTTCGCAAGACTTGGTGAATCTAGTATCCACAAGCCCCCTCCTTGTGCCTTCAAGGTGTCCGCTTGATTGTGTAGGGTTGTAGAGGCGGGTTGTGTAGTCATTGGTATTGGTTCCTACCCTCTGAGGAGGCCTGGGGTCTTTATCTTGTTCTGCATAGATCGACTCAGTCCATATCAGGTCGTGTCTTTCCATTCTTGCAATTCAATTTCGAGTCTTTATCGAGTCTTGTTCATCTTCTTTGAGTCGACATTGAGTCCAGCCTTAGGATCTTGGTGTTCTTGCGAGTTCTTGGTCGAATCTTGGCATTCTTGTCGAGTTTCTTTGAGTCTTTCTTTGCTGCGTTCTTTAGTTCTTGCTTGTTGTCGAAGATCGGACCATCACACGGCTAACCCCGTATCATATCTCCATCGGATTCGGGATAGAAACTTAACAAGAAGTCGGTTAAGCTCGAAATCGGCCACTATGGTCCACTCGATATCGAGTAAGGTCACACGATATTGACTTGTGCATCCACGGTTTCTCTTCAAATGCTTGATATTGACTCGAGAGATGAAAATCGAGTTGATTTGTACTCGATATCGAGTTCAGTTACTCGATATCGACTAGCATGTCTCAGCTCCAGCTTTCTTGACTCGATTCCAGGATGTTGACTCGATATGGGCCACTCGATATCAACTAGGTTAAGTCGACATCGACCACTGTTCTTCAGCCTTGTCTATTCTGGCCAACTCTGAGCCGATTTGGAGAATATCGACCTAAATCTAGTCGATATTGAGTTTGCTTGGTCGATATCGACCAGTCTTCTCAGCATCCTACTCTGTTCTTGAAACGCTATTTCCCGAGCCTTCGTTAGTCGGATTGACGCATATGAGCATGCATTGGAAAGCTCTTTCCGAGGGCTACAACTCTCATGAAGACTTAAAAACTTGAATCGACATGATGAATGGTGAAAAATGGGCTTTTCTCCAGCAGCACCATCCTTAGCTTCTTCATGACTTTCCTTTAAGCTTCAAAGTGCGTCCAATTTCTGCGAAATATAACAAAAACTTGTGTAGACCTCCATAATTGGCAAATAAGTGTAAACTACACAGATTCTGTATTATTTTAACCCAAATGTACGAAATGCATGCAGAAATCGATATAAAAGTAACTATAAAACATGGCAAATTAGGCCCACAACATCTATGACGGTCAAAAGTCTTGAAACCTCTTATTCAGGTCTTAACATTAAAGTCAAGATTCCTGACTCAGAGAAATCTGAACTCAAGCAGGATCTCTCGTCTCTAAGAAATGAACATCATGACTTAGAGAACGAGAAGATCTCCCCGAATAAGAAGATTCAAGACCAACAGACAGCCCTCATAAGTTTTACCAAGTCAAAAGGCACTCTAGATAGGATGTTGGGTGAGAAACGAAGTTCTCTAAACAAAAGTGGTATTGGTTACAATCCAAGGTTTTTAAAGAAGCAGCACATTACCACTTTTGTAACGGCAAAAGGAAGCAGAACATCTCCTATATGTCACCACTCTGCAAGAAAGGGACATGTAAAAGAGACCTGCCCCTATAGAAGAAGGGATCCACATATCATTCGCAATACATTTCCTGTTCACTTGAGAAAAAAACGGATAACGCAAGTTTGGGTCCATAAAGGCACTATTTTACCAAATATGGTTTATCCCAATAATTGATCTAAATTTGCTTGTTGGTCTAGCCACAAAGGTTGATTTTTGTCTTGCACGAGATCACCAAGGTGAAAGAGCAAAAATGGATTATTAATAGTGGATGCTCAAGACATATGAGTGGGAAGAGGTCTCTTTTCCATGATCTCAAGAAGCAATCCACTAGAACAATCACTCTTGGTGACAAAAGAAAGTGTGACATCGTTGGTATCGGTAGTGTTGGGAGTGATCCTAACCATAGCATTAAAAATGTTTATCTTGTTAATGAGAAGATACAGGTGAAGTAGTTCTAACTGCCTATTGCTACAATAGCATCTATGCTGTGAATGCTAAGCAAGTGGCTCAAGGAAGCTTATCTTGTCTAAAAGCTTTGGCAGAAGATCCAAAGCTTTGGCACAGGAGTCGGTCATGTAAGCCCACATACACTACAAAAGCTTGTATCTAAAGGGCTTGTAAGAGGATCGGACTACTTGAGATTGACTTCAAAGGTATTGATATGTGCAAAGCATGCACACGAGGTAAACAAACACGTACCTCTTTCAAACCCAAAAAGGTTGTAAGTACCTCTAGACCCCTTGAACTGTTACATATGGATTTATGTCCTCCTATGCGAGTTAAATCTCCCAATGGTAAAAAGTACATGCTTGTTGTTGTTGATGATTTTTCGAGATATACTTGGGTTGCATTTTTAAAAGAAAAATCAGAGGCCTTGTTTGAGTTTTCAAAACTTTGTAAGGAGTTGCAAACTTTAAGAAACGAGCCCATAGTGTAAATTCGAAGTGATCATGGTAGGGAGTTTGATCAACTTCAGTTTGATTTATTTTGTGCTAAATATGGCATCTCCCATAATTTTTCTGCTCCTAGGACACCTCAACAAAATGGGGTTGTGGAACGAAAAAACCGCACCCTAGAGGACATGGCCAGGACATGTCCAGGACTATGCTTTTAGAAAATGCATTACCTAAAACCTATTGGGCTAAAGCTGTTAACACAGCTAACTATATTTTGAATCGTTGTCTTATTCGATCCATTTTAAAGAAAACTCCTTATGAACTTTTCAAAGGCCGGAAACCCCTTATATCGTATTTTAAACCCTTTGACTGTACTTGCTTTGTTCATATCAATGGAAAAGATAACCTTGGGAAATTTGATGCGCGTAGTGATGAAGGTATATTTCTTGGCTACTCCACAAGTAGCACAGCATATAGAATCTTCAATGAGAGGACCAAGATTGTTGAGGAAGATATACTTGTTATATTTGATGAATGCAATGACGGTTCTTTAAGTGAAAATGTTGCAGATCTAGATCTTAACAGCAATACAGAGAATGAGGATAGTGATGATATTGCTACCAAGAACACAAAGAAGAGGAACATGCATGATCAGATTCTAAACGCTGAAGAATTTGCCCAAGGTGTTGAAGCTCAGTCCAAAGCCCTTGGCGACCAATCCAAAAGTGCTGAGACTTCAGAAACTGCAGCAATTGAGCCTAACACACACACGGAGTCAGATGTACCACAAATCAATCATGTTGTTGTGACAAACCAGGGAGCTGAAACTAGCAAGAGAAAGTTTAAATACTCCTCATCACACTCATTAAAGGATATCATCTCTGACCCTACATCTAGTGTTCAAACTCGTTCTAAACTTAAAGATCTTTGTGCTTTTCACGCGTTTGTTTCTCTTATAAAACAAAAGAAGGTAAATGAGGCCCTTCAAGAGCCAGACTGGATCATTTCTATGCAAAGTGAGCTTAACGAATTTGAAAGGAAAAAAGTCTGGACCTTGAAGTCTAGGCTAAAGCATCAATAAGTCATTGCCACACGTTGGGTTTTTCGGAACAAGCGAGATGTGAATGATAAGATCGTGAGGAACAAAGCAAGGCTTGTTGCTCAAGGCTACAATCAAGAGGAAGGTATTGACTACGACGATACTTTTGCTCCCGTAGCCCAGCTTGAAGCCATTCTCATCTTACTAGCATTTGCACCTTTTATGGGCATTAAATTATATCAAATGGATGTCTAGTGTGCTTTTCTTAATTGTTTCTTAGAGGAAGAAGTCTATGTGGCTCAACCCCCAGGCTTTGAAAGTTCGGAATTTCCTAATCATGTTTACAAATTAGACAAAGCGATATATGGTTTGAAACAAGCCCCAAGAGCTTGGTATGAGCGCTTGTCAAAATATCTTTTAGAAAAAAAATTTAAAATGGGGTTGATCGACAAGGCTATTTTTATCAGACCAAAGGAAAGGACTTTTTGGTTATTCAAATATATGTTGATGATATATTGTTTGGAATTATGGAATTTTCTGACATTATGTGCAGTGACATTGAGATGAGCTTGATGGGTGAACTCAACTTCTTTTTGGGATTACAAGTTTATCAATCTAAGAAAGGGATCTTTGTCAACCAAAGCAAGTACACTAAAGATCTCTTGAAGAAGTTCAAGATGGATCAATCCAAAGCAGCCAAGACACCCATGAGCTCAACCTTATTCCTAGATCAAGACAAGACCGGGAAGAGTGTCAATCAGAAGGAGTATCGAGGGATGATTGGATCTTTATTATATCTTACTGCTAGTAGACCTGACATTATGTTTAGTGTTTGCATGTGTGCTAGGTTTCAAGGTGACCCTAAAGAATCTCACCTCGTAGCTATGAAGAGGATCTTTTGATATCTCAATGGCACTAAGGAGCTTGTCTTGTGGTACCCTAAGCAAAGAGATTTTACACTAATTAGGTATTTTGATGCAGACTTTGCAGGTTATAAGATGGATAGGAAGAGCACGTTGGGATGTTTCCAATTCTTAGGAGCATACTTGATTAGTTGGCACTCAAAGAAACAAAACTCGGTTCTTTATCCACTGCCGAAGCCGAATACATAGCAGCTAGAGCATGTTGCTCCCAAATCCTTTGGATAACTCAACAAATGAGAGATCTTGGCATTAACTGATGTGATCACACCTATGATCAATCAAGAAGCAAGACCTACCGAAGCTCCAAATGAGCAGCCTCTCGGATCCATCGCTCGAGCTCGGGCAAGACGTCTTCAAGCCGAACTTCTTCAAGGACTCTTAACCATTTCCATAAACTATGAAGATCAAGGTCAAGCATTCACAAGTTTACAACAAATTGAAGATCGCAACCCGCAGCCCAAGAAGCCCAGAAATGCCTCGGTTCCCGCTATTTATTATGGAGCCAAATCTGATTCAAATTCAAACTTCTCATGCATTTAAAGGCACATTGGGAAGAGAAGACATCATGGAATACATCCCCCATGCAGCTGGTGGTTTTGTGCAGAGAACAACTTCCAAGATTGCATTTAATGCAAGCCACCTTTTTTCCAAGCATGCACAAGTTGTCCACAAACTTGCTCTATATTACTCAGCCCTTATGGCCATTAGAGGGCACGAAATTATCATCAAAGAACCAGGTTTATATCCTTTGTTTGAAGCTTGAAAACTTCATCTCCTTCGTGAGTCATATCGAAGGTCCGATCTTGTATTTTCGGTGCGTAATATCCGTTTGTACTTAATCTTTGTTCAAGAACTTGTGGGGAGTCATATCCACTTGTTTTTGTTCACCTATCCTTTATAAAATTCAGTTTGTTTTCCCCCAAATCTGAGTTTTATCATTATCGCAAAAATACCAAAAAATATTCCACCGAAATCCATCTCTATCATCTATCTTCCACCGGCTGATTCGAGGCTTGTTCCGACTTACTTTGTACTGAGATTTAAGGATCCTCAAGGGGAAACTCATCAAGTGGTATCAGAGCTATCTTCAAGGTAAGTTTCTCAAGCCAAAGGGGTACGAATTATCTCTCCATTTTCGGTTTGTTTTGCTCGATTTTCAGCCATTTCTATCCATCCTTGTTCCTGATTTTTCTCCATCATTTTCCATCATTTTTTTCATCCTTTCTAGCTTTATATGTGTGTTTAAGATCTGCAAAAAAAAAAAAAAATTCAGATCTGTCAATTGTTATTTCGGTTTTCTATGCTTCTATCTAGTGTTCTTGTGTGTTTGCATAAACCTTCATCCTTCTTACCCAAAATCTGAACTTCACCCTCAAAGTGTTGCACCATTATTCTCCTAATTCTTTGCATAGTATATGGTGATGAGCTATTGATGGAATGTGCTTGATAAGTGTTTGAAGATTGAAGTAAGTTCTGATTTGCAAGTGTTGTTTGTGTGCTTGGATTCTGGAAAATAGAAAAGAAAAAAAAAAAGAGAAAAGAAAAGAAAAGGAGAAGAAGTTAGAAAAGCTCCAAAAGTTGTTATATGTGCAAGTTGTGAGCATTTGAAGTGCAAGTTGTGTTGTTGTTGTTCTCGAAAACAAGACATTCTCATCATATCACTAGCTACTCCAAGCCTTGTGTCTTGCCTTGTCTAAACCTTGTTTACCCTTTCCCGTTCGAGCATTACTTACTTGATTTTGGAATTTGGTAAATACTCGCCTTTGGGCTTGCCTTGGCTTGTGCTTTTGATACTTTGTGTGAGTTTCCAAGACAGCATCACTAAGTAGCCTTGCCTCAGCGGAGATAGACCATGTTCTAGCAAGGAAGAAGCACCCTCACATCGCTTGCTTGAAGAAGTACCGTTTGCATACTTGTGCGCTTACAATATGAGTTTTGAGTGAAGTGAGATCACATTCAAAGTGAGGGAGAGTTTCACCCCCAAAGGAAAAATCCATGAGTGAAAAGAATATGAGGGAGGTGAGAGAGAGATCTTTTGATTTCTAACCCTAACGTGTTTGCATGTTTTTGTGATTTTCTCGGTTCTTCTTTGTTTTTCCTTTTGTTTGTGCATTTTGTGTGTAGGAAAACATGTCTAATGCAGGAAATGAAGGAAGATACCCCACCCTAGCTGATTTGCAAGGCATTTTTCGACAATTTAGGGAAGAAGATGCAGCTAGGAGACAACAAGAGTATGAGAGAACAAGGGAAGGAAAAGCCCCCACCCTAGCTGATTTGCAAGCCATTCTTCGACAAAATAGGGAAGAATATGCAGTTGAGAGACAGCAAGAGTATGAGAAAATTAAGGAAGGCGTATTGAGAGGCCTAGATGAAAAGCTTGATAAGTACTTGGGTAAGGGTCATTTTTCTAGAGAATGTCGTACTCAAAAGCAAGTGCTACTCAATGATCAAGGAAAGTATGAATCTAATGAGGAGAGCCACGAAGAGCCAACCTTAGAAGATGAGAAAGAGGAGATTCATGCTAATGCTGATGTTGGACAGTGTTTTGTGGTAAAGAGAGCATTGATCTCCAATGATGCTCTTTCTTTACCCACTCAAAGAGCCTCTCTTTGAGAAAGAGGGGCTGCTCAAACACTTTAAAATAATAAAAATAGAATAAGAAAAGAGCATACTTTCAAGGTAGGGGATCACCACAACAATAGACATATGTGTACATTATAAATCGCATAAAGATACATGCTTTGTATCATCTATTACTCTCGTAAGAGAATTATGCATATATGATAGAATATGATAAAGACATATAACAAGACATAATAAAAGATACATGCTTTATATCATCTATTACTCTCGTAAGAGAATTATTCATAAATTCATAAATCAAACACCCATATCTATGTTGGGATCACCCCAACCCTAGAAGAAGAAAATTAGAAACAAGACATAACAAAAGATGGGTGTCCCTATATACACCGCAAATCCGTAGATTAGAGCTGCTAATCAACGTCGAATCCGACGTTGCAACATTAATTATATTACAACGTCAGATCTAACGTTGTAATATGTGAAGTGAAGGATCAGATCGGGCCGAACCGGGCTAACAACGTCGGATCCGACGTTGCTAAGGTAGAAAAAAAAAATTCACACCCACCCACCCATAATCACAAAAAAAAAACACAATATTCTTTTGGACGTTGCAAATTAATTTTTTTTTGTTTTTTTTTAATATCTTATAATAGGCCCGATCTGACCCGTATTAGCAACGTTCAATTTGACGTGGGAAAACGTCAAATTCAACGTTGTTATAACATCCGATAAGTGAAATTAGCACACAATTAACAACGTTGGACTGGACGTTGTAGCAACGTCTAATCCAACGTTGCTACAACGTTGAATCCGATGAAGTATTTGCGGTGTATATAGGGAACGTGTAAAAGAAAATAACTTTATCATAAAATAAAACTAAAACTTACAATTGTTCGCCTCCTCAATCCTCACATCTCTCTCCTCTCGGATCCTCTCTCTCTCTCTCTCTCTCTCTCTCTCTCTCTCTCTCTCTCTCTCTACCTACCTTACTGCGTCCGAAGACGACTTGACTTGAATGAATTAAAAAACCAGCCCCTAGCGCTTTATTTATAGGGTTCAATCCTTGCTACACAAGGAGAAAAAATATCTATCATCTATCTAATTCTATCTAAAGATAAAAGTTCTCAAATTTAAATGAATAAAATAAATAGAAAATTTTCTAGGTAAAATAGATTTCAACCAAAGAGGATAAAAACTAGATCGAATGACAAAAAAATCTCTTTCTTCACGTGCAAGTATTCCTCCTCCACAAAGGATTTGTCAAAAACGCGTCGGAGTCTTCTACAAGCTCACTCGATAGTCGATATTGAGTCTATGGACTCGATAGTCGATATTGAGGAATTCAAAACCTTTTAACATGTTTCAAAACAACCAAAGCGCTTTGAGGCATTTAAATCAGTACAATCAAACACCCTTTGAAAATCCGTAAACTCATATTTTATTTAATAATCCCTTAAAAAAATTATATTCAAAATTCACATTTTCAAATTAACAATCAACATTAAACCCGACATAGATTGGTCCAACCAAAAAACCAACCAAGGGACCAAAGGATCAAGGGCACCACCTCAGCCAAGGTGTCTGGATCAGTTTTGTCGCGGCAAAATGGTTGCTCGCTGTGAAGAAACCCATCCACTGACTCTAGAGAGACAAGACACTCGCTGGTCGTGAGAGGACCCTTTTTCCATGGCGAAAAGGTCCTTCACGTCCGCGAAATACCCATCCTCTTCCTCTGGTTTCTGTTCTAACTCGTCGCGACAACCACGGTTTCACCGCGGTAAGATTCGAACATTTTGGCTTGTTTTTAGTTTGAATCAAACCCTTTATTTGTCAACGAACGAGGACCAGAGGGAGAAAGCGGAAGAGGGATTACCGAGGTCTTCAAGGAAAGTCTTCAAGATGCTCCAATGGCGGATTCCAACTATGAGAGTGTTCGAGGATCTTTGTTTGAGGCTTAGGAAGGTTGGAGAGTAAATAAAGGTGGGTTTTGATGATGCTTAGAAGCAAAACGAGCACGGAAAAAATAAGGATTGAGCTTACACGGAAAACAAGGGGTGCGAACTTAAAATGGCTCAACCAAGCTCCTTTGAGGCTAGAACTTCCTCTTTCTTGGATTAAAAGTGTGAAGGAAAGTTAAAGGTACGCCTTTATTAAGTTTGGAAGTGAAAGGATGTAAGGAAAGGGGAAAACGAGCTCATTACCGCGAGCAGAGACAAATAGGGCGTTGGCTGAGTTCCTTCTCAAGGCAGCGACAGGGAACTTGTGGCAGAGAAACCTCCTGCAACTTTTGTTTTGGCTCGAATCGGTGGCTGGCCTTCGTCTTCTTCGCTTGTTCTTCAGAGGGGAGAGAAAGGAGGTTTTTGTGAGGTGCTTAGGGCTGGAAAAATACAAAATAAATGAGATTTGGGGTGGCTTGAAGATTTGAGATGGAAAATGGAGGAGGATGTTTGGGTTCCTTCCTTTGAATTCAAAAAGAGAGAAGAAGAGTGTGGGGTGTTAAGATTTGTGCGTGGTGGCTCAGATTGCCATGTTGATGTTTAGGGTTTGGGGATTGATTCTTACCTTATACAGAGGAGGAAAGGGGGCTTTATGGGGGTTATTGGGAAAAGGATAAAAGAGTGAAGGAAAGAGTGAATGGAGAGGGAAACCGAGAGAGAGAGAGAGAGAGAGAGAGAGAGAGAGAGAGAGAGAGAGAGAGAGAGAGAGAGAGAGAGAGAGAGAGAGACGATCGCACAAGGTCCCGCAAGGCTAGAATATATAAGCTCTTATGGAAAATAAGGTCCTCCATCCTCTTATCATGCATATGTTAAAAGCAACATCAATTTTACCTCCTTTTATGGTTTTTAAAAAATATGCACTTCATTGTGACTTTCCTTTACTAGATAATTTCATGTTCTATCTGTAATGAATCTATTTTTGCATCGTCGAGTCTTGTTAAAACTTCCACGACACTAGTCAAAATTTTCAATGTGGGTGATAAAATAAACATTGGATAAAAGCATGTAAGTATATAGATAAATACACCATATCCAAAGTACCATGTAAGGAGGAAATCAAGAGATAATCATAAATAAGAAATAAGTAAGCCTTTCCCCCACCTCATACTTAAACATTAGAGTGTCCCCGTTGTATAAAAACAAGGGTAAAGGAAGAAAGTTACTACACACAAGCTCATAATTTGGAAAGTAGGTGTTGTATGTTGCTGTCAGAACTCGAAGTCGAGTGGTACTCGGTCAATATTGACTGCAACATTTGCTCCAAGGGCATCGAGTGAGAAAGATCATATAGCCTCGATGTGCTCGCTCGATATCAACTAGGGTCAATCGATATCGAGTGGTCTTCAATACTCCGTCCTTGGTTCTGAATTCTTTGCTCTTGCACCTACATTTGTAATAACATAGGAAAAAAATACAAAACAATAGAATAAAACAAATCCAAAACCAAGTTCAAAACCAAATATCCAAACCCTAAAAACCATGGTCTATGTACATACTCTAGACTTTAGAGACGCTAGACCGACTTCTTCTTGTATGCTCATGGGGGCATTTGCAGGGCCCACGTAACTCGGGCCTCAAATAGGACTCCGTCTTTCTCCTTAAGCTACATTCCTCCAAAGTGGATCTTGTGTACCTCAAACGGTCCCACCTTCTTCTCCTTAAACTTGCTAGGGAATCAATGAGTCTTTATTTTGATGATGTACACCGTATATACGACTTCATATTCCTGAGAATCGTTATTGTATACCCTCCACAATCGCACATACCAAGGCATGCCTTTTCCATTTCTAATAGATAAATCACTAATTGAAATCGGTGAAGAGATGTTCATACCTTGACTTACCTGAGTGTCTTCCTTCTAAGAGTCCACTCGATCTCGCCTAATGTCTGTCGATGTTGAGTGTGCCTTCGCTTTTGGAGGATCAATCGATGGAAGAGAGTCAATGGGGATGACTCGATGTCGAGTGTGGTCAGTCGATCTCGAGTACGACGAGATGACCCCATACTTAGCTTCTGACATGTAATCTAGCTCCTCAGGTGCACTCGAAGTTGACTGGAATGAGTTGATATTGAGTGAGTGCTAAGTGTGTTGCTCATCGTGGTTCCAGATTTATAAGATCTCCTCCAATTGGGCCTTCATAGCCCTCTATTCTATCTCCTCCGGGGTCATAGTTCTCGTCGTCGGTTCCTTACAAGGGATGTGGCTTCCCTTGATATGCATAGACTTGACATCCATCCTATCGAGCTTCTCCATGGTTTTGTTGTAGCAGAACTTGATAACCTCATCACCAATAATGAAAGTAAGCACCCCCTTCCTTACGTTGATGTTGACGTTTGCAGAAGCTAAGAACGGCCTACCAAGGATGATAGGACATGTAGGATCTTCCGCCATATCAAGCACAATGAAGTCCGTAGTCACAAAGAACATGCCTACTTTGACGGGGACGTCATCAATAACTCATGTGGGCGTGACGTAGTTGTTATCGGCCATGTAAAGCTTCATATCCATAGGCTCCAAATCTCTTACGTTTACCTTTGACCAAATAGACAAAGGTACGAGGCTTACAGCAGCCCCTAGGTCGCAGAGAGCCTTATAGCGATGTTGGTTTAGCCTAATAGCGGTGGGGAATCTCCCTAGTTCCGCTCTCTTCTCTAGAAATTAAATCTTGTTGCACTCCTCTGCGATCGCAGCCATCGCCCGCTTCTTGCTTAAGATGTATTTTAAGAACCTAACATATGATGGCTCGGATTTTCAAATCCTAATTTTTCGGAAAAAAAAAAGAAATTAAAAATGAATTTAAATCGAATTAAAAGCTGGTTTAGCGGATTCCGACTGTAATATAAAATTTGACGAACGATTTCCGTCCTTTTACCTCGAAAAAATGAAAATAATTATCAGATGGCGATATCCTTGTCAATTTTTAAAATCTCATTGATCGAGAAAGCGGGATTCTGGGAAACTAACATTCAGAAACTAATTTCGGGATTCAAAATTCACGTATTCGGGATTTATTACTGGGTATTCAATTTGACTGATGTCTTAATTAATACCTGTCAAATCCTCCGCCAGTTCAGCCCCTCCCCTACTCCTCTGCAACCCACAACTAGCTACTTTGTTCCTCTTTTGCTGTACGTCATCGCTCCATCACCATCACCACTCCGCCCTCTTTATATCATCTCCATCACATTCACACTCTCCATCACCATTTCAACATAACTCATCACCACCACCACCGTCACCTCCCGCCTCTCTTCACACAACACCACCGCGATCCTTCTTCACTCCCTCGTCCTCCTCCTTCCTCGAGAGCGCAGAAACCATGGCAACACCTTCGACCCCTCCTCGAAGCCCCCAGCAGCAGCCGCAACATCCCTCGAAACGTAACTCGGGAATCACATTCCTGGGCCGGACATTATGCCCTTGAAGCATCTTCACAAAATACTGAAATTTCTTATTGGGGGGTCCTTCAAATATTTTGATGGGTAGGTGATACGGGGTTAGCCGTGGGTTGGTCCGATCTTCGCCAACAAGCAAGAACTAAACAAGAAACAAGAACGCAGCAATGTAAGACTCAAGAAACACCAAGAACTCGATCAAGAATTGATCAAGAACTCCAAGAAAGACACGAAACAGCAAGAACAAAGGGAAAGACACGAAATTTAATGGAAATAATGGAAAGACACGACCTGATATGGACTGAGTCGATCTATGCAGCGCAAGATAAAGACACCAGGCCTCCTCAGAGGGTAGGAACCAATACCAATGCCTACACAACCCGCCTCTACAATCCGACACAATCAAGCGGACAACTTGAAGCACCAGAAGGGGGCTTGTGGATACTAGATTCACCAAGTCTTGCGAAGTTGATGAACGGCAAAGCAAACCAAGCTAAAACAAACCAATTCGATGATCAACGAGCACAACTCTACTTGGATCAACAAGACACTCCATGTGTTTCACACAATTTGAGAGATCTAAATTCTATTCATCATGTTCTAATTGAATTACAATAGGAGAACTCGGAATATATAGGCCACGCAGGGCTGTTGGGCCGAGTTAGATGATAAAATAAGATAAAACTAACATCTAATGGAAATAATAAAAATAACCTTAAAGTTTCCTAAAATAACTTAAGTAAAAGAAATACTAAAAATAGGAAATAAACATAATGTTCAAGACTTAATTAAAATCCCGTCAAAACAGTGCAAAGATGTGCATTTTCGGCCAATTTCGAGGTCGAATCTGGAAAAACCTTCAACAACAAAGTTGTAGATCTCTTCGTCCTCGTTCCAACAAGATATGGCACGCCTCAATCCGATAAATATTGAATCCGTACGACCCATTTTACAGAGACGTCGAAAAGCTGTCAATGTTCTGAACGAGAGTGTAAAACGCCAAGCTCCCACCTTTGGACCTTCTCCCATGGTGGAGCCTTCTTCTTCCTCTTGAGGATGACTTCATTCTCACGAGCTCGAATCATAGGTCCATCCCCAAGTATAGATGTGTCCGGAGGTGTCTTGGATGATGTCTTGGATGGTCCTGCATCAATCTCCCTTTCTTGAAAAGGATTCGTCCTCGAATCCAAGGTCGCATTTGATTCCTCAAAGGCATCCACACGAGCTCCTGGATCGAATACCACATGTCCATGGAAACCCTTGTCAAGGCTGATTGGTGTAGGGATTGACCACTCCTCGATGGATATTATCTCAGCTTCATCTACAAAATCAAGAAAAGAAACTTTATGAGTGCATAATTCATATTTTATATCATCATTATGTTCTAACTTAATACCAATTTAGACATGGCAAATAAAGACAAACAAAAAACTATGTAAAAGTTAGAAAAATATAAACAACCTCACAATGTGTTTCGCTCACACTCCCTCTCTAATTGGTATGTCACGCTTGTTGGGGCAATCCGCTTTGGGCAAATCAACAACCAAGCAATAGACTAAGCAATCAAGGTATGTAGTGAATGAAACGAACAACAAAGCACTCGATAAAGGTTAAAGAGTACTCGACAGTAGCTGTAAACAATAGATTCAAGCAAAGCAGATGGGTAATTGCAATGAATCAATTCGACACTCAAAGAGATCACTCGGCAGGGGCTGAGATCACTCGACACACACAAGAGAGAACTCGGCAAGGGCTGAGATCACTCGACTCAATCAAAGCAAATACACAACAGTACTCGATCAAGAAGAGAAAGAGCACTCGACACAAAAGAATAAGAAAGCAAAAGAAAACTTGGAAATTTACCTCTTTTGATTGAAAACCTTTAAGTTAGGACGTTGTAGTTGCAGGGTAGGGTTTCAATTTTGTGGAGGTGTATGTGTTTGGTATATAGGGCTGTCGACTAGGGCTGAGAGAAGGGATTCACCAATTGTCCTTGGGAGCTTTTATGCACTAAATCAAACAAACTCTTTTTTTTTTTTTTTTTTTTTGACTTACTTTTGCCCCTAATGAATTTTATCCTCCTAGGTCCAAGACCAGTGGAGTCGACCACAAGTGTGCACAACCCCTGTTGTGTACTCTAACCGCCGACGACAGCCCTAGCTGTCCCCATAAGTCCTTGCTTGGCCGACTCTACCACCACACAAAGACAAACCCTAGTTTGTTTATCTTTTCTATCCTTTTCTATCTTTGGGTTATTTATTTTATCTTTGAGATATTTTAATTCTATCTATTTTCTTGCCTTATTGAGAAATCAGATTTTATTTGGTGGAATAATGCAATTATATCTATCAAGTATATCTAAAGGCATAAGATAGATCCACTTACCAAAGATAACAAAAACCTCACCTATTTCTACCATTCTAGGGCTGAATTTTATTTTATTCACCAAATTTTCGAATTTCCCTTGCATTTTATTTAATTTTCGTGCATTATAGAGCTGCTGTAAAAAAAAAAAAAAAAAAAAAAAAAAAAAAAGAGAAAGAGAGAGAGAAAAATCAGATCCGAAAATACCAAAAGAAAAAAAAAAAAAGGAAAGAAAGTTGTTTGATTTGTGTTCTTTGGAGCTCTTTGTTCATCTTTTGCAAGGAATCATCAAGGGACTACATTGGTGTTGAAATCAGCCCTAGACCAATCTCATTACCTCCTAAACACAATCTTTAAACCCTACCCTTGCAACTACAACATCCTTACTTGGGGTTACAATCAAAAGAGGTAAATTGATCAAAGGTTGTTCCTTTCTTTTCTTTCCACATAAAATCAGTCCCTATTGTGTCTTAAATTGCCATTGTTGAGCAATTCTCCTACCATATCGAGTTTCTGTTTGTTGTGTCGAGTAGAGCTCAGCCTTGTCGAGTTCTCTTTATTGCATATCGAGTTGCTTTTGCTTGTTTCTGCCTTGTGTCGAGTACTCTTCCTCTATATTGAGTATTCTTTTGTCGAAACAGGTCCTGAGAAGCCACGTCGAGTACTGTTTTGGTTGTGTCGAGTACTGATTTTCCTTGATCAAGTGCTCTCCTTGCTTTGTCGAGTACTACAGCCCTTGTTGAGTACTCTTGTGTGTTGTTTCATTCATTCTCTTGATTCATATACTATGATTGCTTAGTTCTTTGCTTGGTTGTTGGTTCGCCCAAAGCAGATTGCCCCAGCAAGCGTGATATACCAATCGGAGAGAAGAGTGTGAGCGAAACACAATTGTGAGGTGTTTATATTTTTCTAACTTTTACTTAGTTCTTTGTTTGTTTTATTTGATATGTCTAATCAGGTCACCATGTTCCACACCATGATGGAGACCTTAGCTAAGATAAATAAAGGATTGGCGGCATTAGAGGCTCGGCCATCCGGATCTAACAACATGGCTGGGCAAGGTAATCCCCGGCGTACTAAAGCGCCTCATGATGAAAGGGAAGTACATAATCCTAATCCTAATCCTCATTTAGCTAAACCTTTATTTGATAAGAACATCTCTCCACAAAGGGAGAGACATGGTAGGAATAATGCGTTTGCTAATATGCAGGGACGAGGGAAAGGACGATGGCAACAAGATGAGTACTACTTCTCAGAGGACGACGACTACTTCCAAGAGGATGATCATTGGGAGCAACGTCCTAGACGAAATGATAGAGGAGGTCAATACCACTATCGAGCACCTAGAGAGCCTGCGCAAGATGGCATAGGTATGGTAAAGGTAAAGATCCCTCAATTTTATGGTACCAACGATCCAGATGCTTACATTGATTGGGAAATTAAAATGGATCGAATATGGATTTGTCATAACTTCTCTGAACATAAAGAAAGAAGAAGATTCCTTGATGCACCTATTGCTTCTTGGATTCAATTAAAAGCACTTATGAGAAGTAGGTTTGCTCCTCCACATTATGCTAGCGAGCTTAGACAACGATTAGAAAATCTTAAGCAAGGTAGCAAAACTGTTGAGGACACCTTTTATGCAATGCAAGAAACCATGGCTAGAGCTAATGTAGTTGAGTCCTATGAAGATACAAATGCTAGGTTTCTTAGAATATTGCACCCCGCCTTAGCTCGTGAAATTGATTACTTTCCATATTCTACGCCTACTGAAATTTTACATTTAGCTATGAAAGTGGAAAGGAATGCTAGATACAGGAGCCAAGGTGGTAGAATGTCGAGTGGGCAACCCCAAAGGTGGCACCAAGGCCATGTGCAGCAGCCCCAAGGGAGGTTTGATGGCGGATCAAGGGAGAAAGCAAACCAACCCCATGGGGGTAGTGAAGGCCGAACACCCCAACAGCCCATCGACAATGGTGAAGCGTCTTGGAATGGACATGAATCGTCTAGGGTATCTACTGGCCCTAAAGGGAGTAATCCTAACTCTTCTACTCTTGAACCTATGTACATTCCTTGCTTTATATGCCAAGGTAGAGGACATATTATGAAGGATTGCCCTAATAAGAAAACTCTCATGATTAATCACCTAGGCGATAATGAATCTGAAAATTCTAGTGATAAACATGATGAGCATGTTCATAATGATCAAGATATTAGTTTACTTTCTTCTAACGATGATTGCCTTGAACATGAGCATGTTGATTCTTTGATTGATTTAAATGTTCAACCTATACCCTGTGCTGATAATCAAAGCAAAGATTTGTGTCAAACTACATGCTTAGAAGAAGGCATAGTTTCTAATATGATCATTGATGATGAAACTTCTTCTACTATTGCTAGCATTGAGTTAATTGAAAATTCAGCCTTGGAAAAGGATGAAAACTTGCTAGTTTTGGATAGAAACTTAGGGATTAATGACCAAGCTCAAGTGCATATTAAGTTAGAACATCATGAAGATGACATGAAATATGAATTATGCACTAATAAAGTCTCTTTTCTTGATTTTGTAGATGAAGCTGAGACAATAACCATCGAGGAGTGGTCAATCTCTACACCAATCGTTCTTGAGATGGATTTCCATGGGCATATGGTGTTCGATCAAGGAGCTCGTGTGGCTGCATGTGCGGAATCATAGACTCTTAAGAATCGATCAAGATAGGGCAAGATCGACCAAGAAACACCAAGAACAGAGGTTGTCCTCAATGTCGACTCAAAGAAGATGAACAAGACTCGATAAAGACTCGAAATTGCAACAAAGAATGAAAAGACACGACCGATAAGGACTGAGTCGATCTATGCAGAACAAGATAAAGACCTCAGGCCTCTTCAGAGGGTAGGAACCAATACCAATGACTACACAACCCGCCTCTACAACCCTACACAATCATGACAACTTGAAGGCACAAGGAGGGGGCTTGTGGATACTAGATTCACCAAGTCTTGCGAAGTTGATGAACACAAAGCAAACCAAGCTGAGATAGATACCAATTCGTGATCAACGAGCACAGCTCTAGTTGGATCAACATCACTCAATGTGTTTCACACAAGTTTGAGAGAACTAATTCTATTCATTGAAAGCTGAATGTTTACAATGTATGAAATCGAAATATATAAGCTATGCTAAGGCCTGATGGGCCGAGTTTAATGATAGAAAGATAATATCTAACATCTAATTAAAACACCTAAAATCATAAGTAAATAAGATCTCTAGAAATAACACTTAAAATAGCCCAATTTCGGCCCAATAGGAACACTAGGCGAAATGGGGTTCCAACACTTAGTAAAATCCCGTCAAAACAGTGACAGCTTGCAAAGATGTGCATATTCGGCCAATTTCGAGGTTGAATCTGGAAAAACCTTCAACAGGAAAAGTTGTAGATCTCTTCGTCCTCGTTCCAACAAGATATGGCACGCCTCAATCCGATAAATATTGAATCCGTACGACCCATTTTACAGAGACGTCGAAAAGCTGTCAAATGACTATGAACGAGCTAAATGTTAAGCTTCCACCTTTGGACCTTCTCCCATGGTGGAGCCTTCTTCTTCCTCTTGAGGATGACTTCATTCTCACGACCTCGAATCATAGGTCCATCCCCAAGTATAGATGTGTCCGAAGGTGTCTTGGATGGTGTCTTGGATGGTCCTGCATCAATCTCCCTTTCTTGAAAAGGATTCGTCCTCGAATCCAAGCTCATATATGATTCCGCACATGCAGCCACACGAGCTCCTGGATCGAACACCATATGCCCATGGAAATCCATCTCAAGAACGATTGGTGTAGAGATTGACCACTCCTCAATGGTTATTGTCTCAGCTTCATCTACAAAATCAAGAAAAGAAACTTTATAAGTGCATAATTCAGATCCCATATCAATGTCATGATGTTCTAACTTAATACGCACTTTATCTTGGTCATTAAACCCTAAGTTTCCATCCAAAACTAGCAAGTTTTCATCATTTTCCAAGGCTGAATTTTCAATTAACTCAATGCTAGCAATAGTAGAAGAAGTTTCATCATCGATGATCATATTAGAAACTATGTCTTCTTCTAAGCATGTAGTTTGACACAAATCTTTGCTTTGATTAGCAGCACAGTGTATAGGTTGAACGTTTAAATCAATCAAAGAATCAACATGCTCATGTTCAAGACAATCATCTTTAGAGGCAAGTAAGCTAATATCTTGATCATTATAAACATGCTCATCATGTTTATCACTAGAATTTTCAGATTCATTTTTGCCTAGGTGATTAATCATGAGAGTTTTCTTATTAGGGCAATCCTTCATAATATGTCCTCTACCTTGGCATATAAAGCATACTATATCTCTAGAACGAATGGTAGAAGGGTTAGGATTACTCCCTTTGGGACCAGTAGATGTCCCAGACGATTCTCGTCCACTCCATGGGCCTTTACCCTTGTCGAGGGGCTGTTGGGGCTGTCGGCCTTCACTCCTCCATTGGGGCTGCTGAGCTCGCTCCCTAGAGCCCATCTCCGAGCGCCCTTGGGGCTGTTGGGGCCGAGATTGGCGCCACCCTTGTTGCTGGCCACTCGACACTCTATTGCCTTGGCTTTCGTAGCGTAGTCCCTTTTCTACTTTCATAGCTAGATGTAAAAGTTCAGTAGGAGTAGTACGCGCACTAGTACAAAAAACTGATTTTATCACCCTTGATTTATCACGGTTATGACCTTTGCGTCCTATTTAGTCATTTTGGATTTTTTAATCTCGGCTATTTTACACCCGTTATATTATCGGATACTAAACCGTGATATTTTATTAATTTTAGGCGTCTTTAAAAAAAATTAAATAGATGTCATTCCCCCCTCCCTCGTTCCTCTCCTAATCCTAAACCCTAACCTTACAATCCTCTCCTAGTCGCCAATCTTTGTCCTCCGTTAACCATCGCCGGACGTCCACTTCGGCCATCAGGCATTCGCCAATGGCCTGTTCGCCACTAGCGCCTCCCAGTCTTCCATGTAGTCTCTTTCTCCTTCAAGTGTTCGGTACCTTACACCTCTTTCTCGCCATCCATCGAGCATATCGCCGATTGTCGACCAACCTTCAACCTCTATCCCTCTTAATTAACTACCGTACTACCTCAATCGGTCTCTTAGTGAGTACAATCCATCTCTCGTTCTCTCTTTGACCCTCTTCCTCTCCCTCACAAATGTCGACTGGACCAGACGACTCCAAATCCAAATTCGAATCCCTTTGCCTCTGAATCTGTCACCTGTTGTAGACAGAAACTTCCATCATCTACAATTGGGCTATCACAACAAACAAACTTGCCTGCCATATCTTGCCTGCCATAGCTTAGGTGCTACAATTTTTGTTGTCATACTACTGCTGATTTAAGGGTTGAAATGGGTTGTTTACTGATGCATTTGAGTACTAGGTACTACAATTTTTATTGCTTTTAGTTGAGTTTTTACTTATGCATATATGGGTGAGTTTATGTAAGAAATTGAATGAGATAAACAACTAGAGGGATGGAAATACGCAACTACAACAAAGAAAATAAATAACTATAGTAGTCGTTGGTAGTGTTCTGTATTGTTGCAATGAATTGTCCAATTAGGTGGATTTTAGTTTGATTACTCTAGATATATATATATGTGTGTGTGTGATTTTCTTTTTATTTGATTTTCCTCTAAAAGCAGAGAGTTGTGTATGTCTTTGTGTGACTAATTAATGCCGATGTCTTACTCGAGGTCGTCATAGGGAAGCCTTACATGCCCTTTCGACTCTTATTTATGGTTGATTTGGGTTGGACGTTATGTGTTGATTTGGTGTTTTCGGGGATATTGGCATTGTTTTTGAGTTAAATTTTGGGCCTTTTGTTGAGAAATTGTGGAGCCTTGAGTGGGATATTTATGTGCCAAGATTATGTTTCTCATTAGAAACATACATATGAAAGCTCAAATTAAAGTTTCTTGTTCCTGCACCCCTTTGAAAGATCACACTTATTGTTCTTAATAGTTGAATCAATTCATTAGGCAAAATTCTTCATTCTCTGAACCATCAGTGCATATTATTTTTAGTCAAGCTTTCCTAATAGTTGAATCAATTCATTAGGCAAAATTCTTCATTTTCTGAACTATCAGTGCATATTATTTTTAGTCAAGCTTTCTGGTTTTCCTCACCTATAACAACATATATTACTCAGGCTTTTCTAAATAGACATTTCCAGATTATTGTTTAATCTATCTTCTCTGAATGATAATTTACTCAGGCCTTGGATTTTCATTTGTGGATTAGAAGAGTCAAGAGGCTAAAGAGTGCTTTTAGCTTACGAAAATTTATGATATACATATCATTCAATTTTTCCCAGCTGTTATGTTATTTTTAGTTCTTTGATATTTATTGTCCTTATTGTTTAATTTACCTTCTCTGAATGATAATTTACTCGGGCCTTGGACTTTCATTTGTGAATTCGTAGAGTCAATAGGCTAAAGAGTACTTTTAGCTTACTAAAATTTATGATATATAACATATCATTCAATTTTTCCCAGTATGGTATAAAGTGTATGTTATGTTGTTTTTAGTTCTTTGATGGAATTAAATGGAATAATCTAGCGTTATGAATTAGATTTTAGGGATTTACAATGCAGATATACTCAAATTGCATCCTACACCTATGTTGACATATTCTATTGGAATAGTCCAACATATATGATTTTCTTTCCTGTTTATATGTTTGTCAATTCATCTCAGTCGCCCAGACCATACCGACCACCTATTGCTTTGTTAATAATCAAATTTTTTTTGAAGTTTTGCAGTATCTCAGCTCATTTGATCATTTCTAATTTGTTAAAAGTAGTAAAATAAGAAACAAATGTTTTCCAATTGAAAAAGAAGCAATTTGATGAAATGTTTGGATCTCTAATACGATTAGTAGTGAACTTTTTTTCCTTTTTAAATCTTGGTGCTGACTGCTGCTGTCAAAATTATACTCCAGATCATGATGCTCTGGGGAAGCAGCCTTGGGATGGATCAATAGCTTACTGGTGTCAGAATTATACTCTAGATCATGATTCACGTTCTCCCCTTCGTCATTGTCCATGTTCTCCATTACCTCCTTTAAGCCAGCGCTTCTATTCTCAAAGGTCTCCTTTTTCCTTTCTTCAATTTAATTCCTAATTGCTAGTTTTTCTCTTAATCAACACTTACGGGAATTTTCCGCCTCTTCTAAGTTCGATTACTTTTATATCTAAGTAAACTCGGTTATGTAGTTGTGAGTTTTGTTGACTTTGACCTTATATGAGGCTTCATGGGGCCTACAATTTAGTTCAAACTTCAAACTGCTATGTATTCATTTGACAATGATCCTGAAATCCCATAGTTAGAAATTGTTATTAGAGCTTCTACCTTGAGGAATCAATAGAATTGAACCTTGGATTCTTTATTAACTTGTATATTCATTATTGTTTATACAATCAGCGAGTATGGACAGGTGATTTGCTGTTTATAGTGGGATCTGATGTTAAGTTTGTTGATTTCCCAATTTAAGCGTTGCATTTCATAGTCCTTACCTGCATATGAACTCTTATCATGCTTTCTAGGTTATTGAAGATTTCAACATTGTTCACGATGCTTTAGAGTATGGAGACTGAAGGTTATCAATAGCAGTAAGTATCTGTTGCATTTTTAACAAATTTTAGATTTGAGAATATGAATTCTCTGAAGGAACTTGCGGAAATGCCTGAATGGATAGCTGAGAAACCTCTTCAAGTTGCCACTAGTTTTACTTATTTTGTGATAAACATTTACATTGTATCATACTATGACAGATATGTGGGCCTCAATGGTGATTGCTCCCATCTTGATGTTTGTGCAGATGGGTCCAAAATTTCATGCTAAAGAATGGACTTAACCATGTAACCTTTTCAACTACTAATGGTGCTCTAGAGGCGGCCTTTGCAGTAAGAATAAACTTTTGTTGAGGCTTTTAGTTACTAGTCAATCTGTATCCTTTTAATTTTATTTGGCTTCTATTTCTTAGATGGGGATAGATGATGCAATTTTGAACCTAGTAAGGAGTGGAACAACACTAATAGAGAATAACTTGAAAGAAATTGGAGGAGGAGTTGTACTGCAGAGCTAGGTAGACTTCCTTTTGCCTCAGTTGTGATGTTCAGTATATTATGATGTTCTCCACAGCTGTGAAAACTTTTGCCTCAATATTTTTGGATGCAAGGATTTTTTTTAATGGTGTATGTTGTTCTACAAAGTCTACCAATTTCATTGTATTGCTAACTCGTTTTGTTTTGATGTAAGAGCACACGAGACGAGATCGGATTTGAAGTAATCAAGGAGATGATTTTAAACACTTTATCTACAAAGGGCTCTATGTTACAAGGAGCACAATAAAGCACATGGAGAAGGAAACGAGAGGAGACTGACAGGGAAGTACTAGACTTTTGACATCAACACAACAAAATTTCATTGTATTTGTACAATATATATATAAATGAATTTTTAGTGTGTTGTTCTTTAATCCCTTGAAGTGGGTATGTTTTGTGATATCAATGATTATGTATAGAAAATGATTTCTGATCAGATTCTGTTTAATAGAAAAGCAATTCTTTGTTTTTATTCTCAAGTTTTTTTTAGCAAATAGAACCGGTTCGGTTAATCTAAAGAGGACCGGTTCTATATGAACCAATTTTTTTTTGGGAAAAAATTGGTTTAACATCACGGTTATTGCCTAAAACCGTGATATATAGTTCTATTCTATACTCTTCGTATTTATGTATATATCACGATTGATGAAGCATATATCGCGGTTGTAACCGTGATATAAAGCTTTGGTTTATGTGTACAACCTTCTTTTATCAGGGTTTGATAATGTTTTTTATCACGGTTATAAACCGCGATAAAATGTATTATTTATCACGGTTGTGTACCGCTTTCTCTTTTATCGCGGAACATTTTATCACGGTTCAAAACCGTGATAAAAAGCTAAATAGAACCGTGATAAAAAGGGTTTTTTGTACTAGATAGGGAAAATAATCAATTTCATGAGCTAAAGCAGGATGTAAGATTCGAAGATATCTAACATTAGTTTTCTCATGAGTTTCGACTATATTAGCTCTAGCCATGGCTTCTTGCATAACATTAAATGTTTCCTCAACAGTTTTACTACCTTGTTTAAGGTTTTCTAATCTGTTTAATAGCTCTCTATCATAGTGTTGAGGTACAAACCTATTTCTCATTACCACTTTTAATTGTTCCCAAGAAGCAATAGGTGCATCAAGGGATCTTCTTCTTTCCTTAACAAGATTATCCCACCAGATTAATGCAAAACCTTGAAACTCTAGGGAAGCTAGTTGTACTTTCTTAGGCTCTGAGAAATTATGACAATTCCAGATTTGCTCCATTTTAATTTCCCAATCAATATAAGCATCTGGATCAGTTTTACCATCAAAAGGAGGAATCTTTACCTTAACCTTACCTATACCGTTGTCGTCATTGAACCTAGGTGGTCGGTTCTGAATTCTTCTTTGATTACGTCTCGGGCATTGCTCCCAATACTCCTCTTCTTGGAAGTCATCATCTTGCTCCGAGTAATAGAAACGTTCTTGATAACCACGTCCTCTTCCCCTTCCCTGTCCTTGACCTTGCACATTAACAAACCCATTATTCCGATCATTTCTCCCACCTCGTGGAGAGTTGTTTTCATTGAATAAAGGATTCTGGAAATTAACATTATCATGAGGATTAGGAATAGGATTAGGATTATGTACTTCCCTGATGCAGGACCATCCAAGACACCATCCAAGACACCTTCAGACACATCTATACTTGGGGATGGACCTATGATTCGAGCTCGTGAGAATGAAGTCATCCTCAAGAGGAAGAAGAAGGCTCCACCATGGGAGAAGGTCCAAAGGTGGAAGTTTAACATTTAGCTCGTTCATAGTCATCTGACAGCTTTTCGACGTCTCAGTAAAATGGGTCGTACGAATTCAATATTTATCGGATTTAGGCGTGTCATATCTTGTTGGAACGAGGACGAAGAGATCTACAACTTTTATGTTGAAGGGTTTTCCACATTCAACCTTGAAATTGGCCGAATATGCACATCTTCGCAAGCTGTCAGTGTTTTGACGGGATTTTACTAAGTGTTGGAACCCCATTTCGCCTAGTGTTCCTATTGGGCCGAAATTGGGCTATTTTAAGTGTTATTTCTAGAGATCTTATTTACTTATGATTTTAGGTGTTTTAATTAGATGTTAGATATTATCTTTCTATCATTAAACTCGGCCCATCAGGCCTTAGCATAGCTTATATATTTCGATTTCATACATTGTAAACATTCAGCTTTCAATGAATAGAATTAGTTCTCTCAAACTTGTGTGAAACACATTGAGTGATGTTGATCCAACTAGAGCTCTGCTCGTTGATCACGAATTGGTATCTATCTCAGCTTGGTTTGCTTTGTGTTCATCAACTTCGCAAGACTTGGTGTTGTTCTTGTAATGGATTTCCATGGACATGTGGTATTCGATCCAGGAGCTCGTGTGGATGCCTTTGCGGAATCAAATGCGACCTTGGATTCGAGGACGAATCCTTTTCAAGAAAGGGAGATTGATGCGGGACCATCCAAGCCATCATCAAAGACACCTCCGGACACACCTATGATTCGAGATTATGAGGATGATGTCCTTCTCAAGAGGAAGAAGAAGGCTCCACCATGGGAAGAAGTCCTAAGGTGCAAGCTTGGATTAAATGACGTTTTGGTTCGTTCATAGTCATTTGACAGCTTTTCGACGTCTCTGTAAAATGGGTCGTACGGATTCAATATTTATCGGATTGAGGCGTGCCATAGCTTGTTGGAACGAGGACGAAGAGATCTACAACTTTGCTGTTGAAGGTTTTTCCAGATTCGACCTCAAGATTGGACGAAAATGCACATCTTTGCAAGCTGTCACTGTTTTGACGGGAATGGATCCTATTAGGCCGAAATTGGGCTTTTCTACATGTTATTTTTAGAGACCTTATTTACTTATGTTTTAGGTGTTTAATTTAATTGTTTATTTTATTCACTTAAATCGGCCCATCAGGCCTTAGCATAGCTTATATACTTCGATTTCATACATTGTAAACATTCAGCTTTCAATGAATAGAATTAGTTCTCTCAAACTTGTGTGAAACACATTGAGTGATGTTGATCCAACTAGAGTTGTGCTCGTTGATCACGAATTGGTATCTATCTCAGCATGGTTTGCTTTGTGTTCATCAACTTCGCAAGACTTGGTGAATCTAGTATCCACAAGCCCCCTCCTTGTGCCTTCAAGTTGTCCGCTTGATTGTGTAGGGTTGTAGAGGCGGGTTGTGTAGTAATTGGTATTGGTTCTTACCCTCTGAGGAGGCCTGGGGGTCTTTATCTTGTTCTGCATAGATCGTTTCAGTCCTTATCGGTCGTGTCTTTATCGAGTCTTGCATAGTCTTGTCGAGTCTTTGTTCTTTCTTGATCGATCTTGAACTGATCTTGGTCGAATCTTGGAAATCTTGCATTGTTCTTGCTGCGTTCTTTGAGTCTTTATTCATTCTTGCTTCCGCTCTTGAGTTTCTTGCTTGTTGTCGAAGATCAGGCCATCCCACGGCTAACCCCGTATCAAAGAATACATTGCAATATCGTACATCGCTAAATCATAAACTCTCTCAATCAAAATTAAACAAACTAGGATGATTGAGAGATGAAATACAAAGTAAAAGAACTCATCAAAGGTGAGTCGATATTCCACAAAGATGATATAGTTCCCGTGATTTGCAGAAGGTTGAGAGAACTTGGTTGTATTGTTAGCTATTGGGTTGTGCGCATTTTCCATGTCAGAAGCATAAGATGAGACTTGTTGATGCGGGACCATCTTCTACAGCTCCAGACACACCCATCATTCTTGGAGAAGGACCAATGACTCGAGCTAGAGCAAAGAAGCTTCAGAGAGACTCATTCCTATTCGTCACTCACACTTTGTTCTCGAGCAAGGTTCAACTCCCCGAGCCTACATTGAAGACATACATGTGCATTGGAGCACAAATAGAGGCCGAGCCACCTTAGAAATGCTTAGGCCGAAATATTCTAAGTGTTGGAAACCCTTTTCAGCTTAAGTGTTCTATTGGGCTGAATTGGGCTTTTTTAGTCATTCTTTTTAGAGACCTTATTTATTTTTGTTCTTAGATTTATTTTAAAGCCCATTAGAAAGTAGATCTATCTATTTCTATCTAGTTAGGCCGGCCAACAGGCCTTAGTTCCCTATATATTTCGATTTCAGCCTTGTAGAACAATTGGAACATTCATAATACAAGTTATTCTTCTCAAAACGTGTGAAACACTTTAGAGAGAGAGATCAGACCGAATAGAGCTGTGCTCTTCGTGATCTCAACCGATTGATAATCTCAGCTTGGTTTGCTTTGTGTTCGTCAACTTCGCAAGACTTGGTGATCCTAGTATTCACAAGCCCCCTTCTGGTGCTTCAAGTTGTCCGCTTGATTGTGTCGGATTGTAGAGGCGGGTTGTGTAGGCATTGGTATTGGTTCCTACCCTCTGAGGAGGCCTGGGGTCTTTATCTTGTGCTACATAGATCGACTCAGTCCTTATCAGGTCGTGTCTTTCCATTCTTGCATTCATTTTCGAGTCTTTATCTATCTTTATCGAGTCTTTGTCATTCTTGTTTAGTGTCGACATCAAGAACCCTTGTTCTTGGTGAATCTTGCTGCGTCTTTATTGATTCTTGGCTGTTCTTGATTGATCTTGATCGAGTTCTTGCTTTTCTTGTTCAGTTCTTGCTTGTTGTCGAAGATCGGACCAACCCACGGCTAACCCCGTATCAAATTGGCATCAGAGCTTTGGTTTCCGACATCAAGATTGAGTCTTTTTCTTTTCTAAACACAAAAACCACAAAAAAAAAAGAGTCCTTTTCTTGTTTTGGTCTTTTACTTCTTGTTTCTTTATTTGATTATTGCACTAATCTTGAGTTTGTGATTGTTTGTGGTTGCATAGCCTAAACACAAAGCCTAGCCGAGACCAGTGGAGTCGACCAAGCCGTGTGCACAGCCCTTGTGTTCACCCTAGAGCCGAAGGCAATCTTTGTCCCCATAAGTCTAGCTTGGCCGAAAATCAGCCTCCACACAAAGACAAACCCTAGTTTGTTTATCTTTTCTATCCTTTGTTCTATCTTTGGGAATTTTGATATATCTTTTATCTAAATCCTATTTATCTATTGCTTTTATCATAAATCTGATTTTTGGTAGATATAATTCCTATTTATCTATCATTTATCTTTAAAGCTATAGATAGATCCACTTACCAAAGATAGCAAAAGCCTCATCTATATAAATCTATCAATAGGGCTGAAATTTTATCTTTTATCACCATCTATACCAGATTTTTGAGTCCTATACATTAATTTGAGTCTTTTCTTGCATTAGTTTCATATTTTGAAAAAAAAAAAAAAAAAAAAAAAAAAAAATCAGTTTCGAAAATCACATTAAAGCTTGGACCTAGGAGGATAAAATTCACTAGGGGTAAGAGTAAGTCAAAAAAAAAAAAGAGAGGAAAGTGTTTGTTGATCTAGTGCAAGAAAGCTCACAAAGGACAATTGGTGAACCCCTTCTTATCAGCCCTAGTCGACATACCCTATCCCAAACACATACACCTCCACAAAATTGAAACCCTACCCTGCAACTACAACGTCATAACTTAAAGGTTTTCAATCAAAAGAGGTAAATTTCCAAGTTTTCTTTTATTTCTCTTTCTTTTTTTCTTTGTGTCGAGTACATAACAGCTTGTGTCGAGTGATCACAGTCCTTACTGAGTTCACTTTTGTGTGTGTCGAGTGCATTAGACCCTTGTCGAGTGCACCTTAGTTTGTGTCGAGTGATTCCTTGCAATTTCCCATCTGTTTTGCTTGGATCTAAGTTTGTTGCTTACATCGAGTTCTCTACAGCCCTTGTTGAGTACTCTCCTGCATTGTTTCATTCATTACATACCTTGATTGCCTTGTTTTTGCTTGGTAGTTGATTTGCCCAAAGCGGATTGCCCTAGCAAGCGTGATATATCAATCTGAGAGGGAGTGTGAGCGAAACACAATTGTGAGCTGTTTTATAAGTTTTTACTAACCTTAACTTAGTTCTGTCTTTCTTTGTCTTTGTTATCATGTCTAACAATCAGGGAAACAATGGTGTTAACAACCCCAACAATGAGGGTAACTCGAGTGCTACTGTGACACCCGAGCAATTCAACAACCTCACCAACACCTTGACGGCCATTCTAGATCGATTGACAGCCTTAGAAGCTAGGCCGAGTGGCTCTAACACGGTGGGTGGTCAGGGAAATCCAAGGCGTGACGAGACGCCTAATGATGAAAGAGAGGTCGTAAATCCTATCCCTAATCCTAATCCTCATGTCAATTTAGAAAATCCTTTATTCAATGAAAACAACTCTCCACGAGGTGGGAGAAATGATCGGAATAATGGGTTTGTTAATGTGCAAGGTCAAGGACAAGGAAGGGGAAGAGGTCGAGGCTTCCAGGAGCACTTCTACTACTCGGAGCAAGATGATGACTTCCAAGAAGAGGAGTATTGGGAGCAGCGTCCGAGACGGAATCAAAGAGGAAATCAGAACCGACCACCTAGATACAATGACGAGGACGGCATAGGTAAGGTCAAGGTAAAGATTCCTCCTTTTGAAGGTAAAACTGATCCGGATGTTTATATTGATTGGGAAACTAAAATGGATCAGATTTGGAGTTGTCATAATTTCTCTAATGCTAAAAAGGTGCAATTAGCTACTTTAGAGTTCACAGGCTTTGCTTTAATTTGGTGGGATAACTTAGTTAAAGAAAGGAGAAGAGCTCTTGATGCACCTATCGCTTCTTGGGAACAACTTAAAGCATTAATGAGAAATCGATTTGTACCTCAACATTATGCTAGAGAGCTTAGGCAAAGATTAGAAAATCTTAAGCAAGGAAATAAAACTGTTGAGGAAACATTTAATCTTATGCAAGAAACTATGGCTCGAGCTAATGTGAATGAACCTCATGAAGATACCAATGCTAGATATCTTAGGATATTGCATCCCGCTTTAGCTCATGAGATTGATTATTTTCCCTATACTACTCCTACTGATTTGTTACATTTAGCAATTAAAGTAGAAAAGGGACAACGTTACAAGAGCCAAGGAAGAATGTCGAGTGGCCAACAGCCCCAATGGCGCCAACCTCGGCCAAATCAGTCCCAATGGCGTGGTGAGGGTGGTTCACGAGATCGACCAAGCCAGCCCCAAGGGAGAGGAGATAGCCGAGCACCTCAACAGCCCCTCGACAAAGGAAAGGGTCCATGGAATGGACGTGAATCGTCTGGGACATCTACTGGTCCCAAAGGGAGTAATCATAATCCTTCTACTACTCGTTCTAGAGATATCGTATGCTTTAAATGCCAAGGTAGAGGACATTATATGAAGGATTGCCCTAATAAGAAAACGCTCATGGTTAATCAATTTGGAGAATATGAATCTGAAAATTCTTGTGATGAACCGGATGAGCATGCTAATGACAATGATCAGAACTTAAACCTTGTTTGTTATGAAAATGATGATAATGAGGTTGAATATGAACATGGAGAATCTTTGATTGTTAGGAGAGTTTTAAGTGTTGTTCCTACACCATGTGAAGATAATCAAAGGGAAAACTTGTTTCATACTCGTTGTCTAGTTAAAGGAAAGGTTGTAAATGTGATCATTGATGGAGGTAGTTGCTGTAATTTAGCTAGTCAAGAAATGGTTGACAAATTGCATTTACCTACTGTCCAACACCCCCGACCTTACAAATTGCATTGGATGAATGATTGTGGTTTATTAAGAGTTCATAGACAAGTTAAAGTGCATATTAAGCTAGGACATTATGAAGATGATGTTTTATGTGATATTGTGCCTATGCAAGCTTGTCACATTCTTTTAGGCCGTCCTTGGCAATTTGATCGTAAGGTCCAACATGATGGTCATTCTAACCGATATGCCTTTACATTTCAGGGGAAAAACGTTGTTCTCAAACCCATGACGCCAACACAAGTGGCTGACGAGATTGAGAAGCGCAAGGTAAGTAAAGGTGAGTTAGATCAGGAGGCTCAGTCGAGCCAAGTGGATCCTCAAACTCGGCCTAAAGGTGTACTAATGGCTTCCAAGAGTACATTTTTAGACGAATTTGCGGATGGAGAAACCACCCTTATGCATCTCATTAAGAGCTTGAATATGTTGAGTGAAGAGCTTAAAGCTTCTCTTCCAGCCAATATACTCGCTGTACTTGAGGAGTATAAAGATGTGTTTCCCGATGACATACCACCAGGTCTACCCCCTATTCGTGGAATTGAGCATCAAATTGATCTTATTCCAGGGGCTGCATTGCCTAATCGACCTGCGTATCGTATGAATCCCACTGAGACCCAAGAGGTCCAAACCCAAGTCCAGGAACTGTTGAACAAGGGTTATATTCGAACTAGCTTAAGTCCGTGTGCTGTGCCTGTGTTATTAGTCCCTAAGAAAGATGGATCATGGAGAATGTGTGTAGATTGTAGGGCTATTAATAACATTACTATCAAATATCGTCACCCTATTCCTAGATTAGATGATATGCTAGATGAGTTACATGGAGCTTCTATATTTTCTAAAATTGATCTTAGAAGTGGCTATCATCAAATTAGAATGAAAGAAGGTGATGAATGGAAAACAGCCTTTAAGACTAAGCTTGGGTTATATGAGTGGTTGGTTATGCCTTTTGGTTTAACTAATGCTCCTAGCACTTTTATGCGTTTAATGAATCATGTGCTTCGAGATTTCATTGGAAGATTTGTTGTTGTTTATTTTGATGATATTCTGATTTATAGCAAATCTCTTAATGAACATGAATCACATCTTAGAGAAGTGCTTAAAACGCTGAGAATTGAACGCTTGTATGCTAATTTAAAGAAGTGTGAATTATGTCATGACCAAGTGTCTTTTCTTGGATTTGTAGTGAGTTCGAAAGGACTGCGTGTCGATGAGGCTAAGATCAAGGCGATCCAGGAGTGGCCAACACCCACCAACATCGGCCATGTACGCAGCTTCCAAGGATTGGCGAGCTTCTATCGTCGATTTGTTCGAGATTTCAGCACCATCTCGGCACCCCTCACTGAGCTCACGAAAAAGCGGAGTGAATTCACATGGGGAGCAGCTCAGGAGGAAGCATTCAACACCCTTAAGGACAAGCTCACTCACGCACCTCTATTAGCTTTGCCGGACTTTACTCAGCCCTTTGAAGTAGAGTGTGATGCTAGCGGAGTTGGAATTGGTGGAGTCCTTATGCAGGGAGGTAAGCCTATTGCTTTCTTTTCTGAGAAGTTGAAAGGTGCTTGTCTTAATTACTCTACCTATGATAAGGAATTGTATGCATTGTTTAGAGTACTTAAGACATGGTCTCACTATCTATGGCCTAGCGAGTTTATTCTTAGGACTGATCATGAATCTTTAAAACACTTTAAAAGCCAAGATAAACTTGATAGGAGACATGGACGATGGATGGAATTCATTGAAACATTTCCTTATGTGATTAAATATAAGAAAGGCAAAGACAATGTGGTTGCAGATGCATTATCTAGGAGACATGCTCTAATAGCTGATTTCGATTCTCATGCTTTAGCTAGAAGACGTGTACTTTTAACCACTTTGGATTCTAGAGTCTTAGGTTTTGTTTACATAAAGGAATTGTATGAATCTGATTTGGATTTTGGAGATCATTTTCGAAAATGCTTAGAAAAAGGTTCTAATGACAGCTTTTATATACATGAAGGATTCTTATTTCGAAAAGATCAAGTGTGCATTCCTAGATGTTCTCTACGATTATTACTTGTTAGTGAAGCCCATAGTGGTGGATTAATGGGACATTTTGGTAGAGATAAGACATATAACACACTGAAATCACACTTCTATTGGCCACATATGCTTAGGGATGTAGAACATTGCCTTAAGAGATGCATAGATTGCATTAAAGCCAAAGCTAAGCTTATGCCCCATGGCCTTTATACACCACTACCAACCCCATCAGCCCCTTGGGAAGACATATCCATGGATTTCATAGTTGGGTTGCCTAGAACTAAGAAGGGGAGAGATTCTATATTTGTGGTAGTGGATAGGTTCTCTAAAATGGCTCATTTCATTGCATGCCACAAAACTGACGATGCTACCAATGTTGCTAATCTATTCTTTAGAGAAGTAGTTAGGTTGCATGGTGTGCCTAAAACTATTGTTAGTGATAGGGATGTGAAATTCTTAAGTCATTTTTGGCGTACTTTATGGAATAAATTGGGAACTAGATTGCTATTCTCTACTTCTAGCCACCCCCAAACTGATGGCCAAACTGAGGTGACTAATAGAACACTTGGAACACTCCTTAGAGCCATTATTAGGAAGAATTTGAAACTTTGGGAAGAAGCCTTACCTCATGTGGAATTTGCATATAACCGAACCATACATTCAGCTACTAAAATCAGTCCATTTGAATGTGTGTATGGTGTTAATCCACTAACCCCTTTTGATCTTACTCCATATCCTATGAGAGACAAAGAATCATTTGAGGCAGGTAAGCATGTCGAGTTCATCAAGGAGCTGCATGAACGAACTCGAGAGAAGCTGAAGCTAAAGGCTGAATACAATGCTAACAAGGTCAACAGAGGACGTCGCTTGGTCACTTTTCAGCCTGGAGATCTTGTATGGGTGCACTTAAGGAAGGAGCGGTTTCCAGAAGCCCGGAAGAACAAGCTGTCGCCGCGTGGTGATGGACCATTTCGGATCAAGAAGAGAGTGGGCGACAATGCCTACCAATTGGAGCTTCCTGGAGACATGGGCGTGAGCGCTACATTCAATGTCGCCGATCTAATCCCTTACTTCGCTGTGGATGAGGACTTGGATTCGTGGGCGAATCCTTTTCAAGAAGGGGAGGTTGATGCGGGACCATCTTCTACAGCTCCAGACACACCCATCATTCTTGGAGAAGGACCAATGACTCGAGCTAGAGCAAAGAAGCTTCAGAGAGACTCATTCCTATTCGTCACTCACACTTTGTTCTCGAGCAAGGTTCAACTCCCCGAGCCTACATTGAAGACATACATGTGCATTGGAGCACAAATAGAGGCCGAGCCACCTTAGAAATGCTTAGGCCGAAATATTCTAAGTGTTGGAAACCCTTTTCAGCTTAAGTGTTCTATTGGGCTGAATTGGGCTTTTTTAGTCATTCTTTTTAGAGACCTTATTTATTTTTGTTCTTAGATTTATTTTAAAGCCCATTAGAAAGTAGATCTATCTATTTCTATCTAGTTAGGCCGGCCAACAGGCCTTAGTTCCCTATATATTTCGATTTCAGCCTTGTAGAACAATTGGAACATTCATAATACAAGTTATTCTTCTCAAAACGTGTGAAACACTTTAGAGAGAGAGATCAGACCGAATAGAGCTGTGCTCTTCGTGATCTCAACCGATTGATAATCTCAGCTTGGTTTGCTTTGTGTTCGTCAACTTCGCAAGACTTGGTGATCCTAGTATTCACAAGCCCCCTTCTGGTGCTTCAAGTTGTCCGCTTGATTGCGTCGGATTGTAGAGGCGGGTTGTGTAGGCATTGGTATTGGTTCCTACCCTCTGAGGAGGCCTGGGGTCTTTATCTTGTGCTACATAGATCGACTCAGTCCTTATCAGGTCGTGTCTTTCCATTCTTGCATTCATTTTCGAGTCTTTATCTATCTTTATCGAGTCTTTGTCATTCTTGTTTAGTGTCGACATCAAGAACCCTTGTTCTTGGTGAATCTTGCTGCGTCTTTATTGATTCTTGGCTGTTCTTGATTGATCTTGATCGAGTTCTTGCTTTTCTTGTTCAGTTCTTGCTTGTTGTCGAAGATCGGACCAACCCACGGCTAACCCCGTATCACTTGTTGTTGCATGAGGATGGTCAAGTATGAAATACATATAAATATAAAATTAGACTGACTCCCTGTCTCAGCAAATAAATACAAGACTTCCTCCCGTTGTAGAAGGCAGTCAGGATCGATCCACGAGGAAGCGTGTTAGCGCCCGCCTTTTCACTTCAAAAACTCAGCAGAAAATAAACAAGACAAATAGAAATAACAGAAGAAAGCAAAGAAACAAAACGAAAGCAGCAATTTTTGGTCGATATCGACCTAACAGACTCGATATCGAGTGAAAATATCGACTAGCGTAGCTCGAAATCTACTTGGACAGTAACTTGAAATCCGAAATTTGTAAAATTAACCAATAAAATAAAGACTTCCAAGATCAGGGCTTCGACACCACAGCGATAACCATGTAAAATAACACATAAAGGAATAAAAGATCATGCTTTTCATCAAATAACTTTCGTTATTAATCCCTAATTGTTACTAACCCTTTTTCACATAATTAATCCTTTTTCACATAATTAATCCAAGTTGCATCAAGATCACTTTCGCTTCAATAACACAAACAAGGATCACCTTCAACTTTCGCAAAAGAATCATGCTCGTAAGGATAGAAGACGAATCGCATAAAAAAGCTTGTACCTTTACCGTGTCAACTCACATGGTTACCGTCGGGGTCACCCCAACCCTAGAAGTTGGGTGACTACTCGCTCTTCATCATCAAGAAAGACATCAATAATAAAAGGATTTGAACTTTGCATTTAAATAAAACTAAAGAGAGCATACAACCAATCGAAGCCAAATCACGCTCTCGCCTTCTCCAACCTCAATCACCACAAACACACTCTCTCTCTCTTTCTCTATGTAACCAATTGTATCTCTCTAAAATGGAATGAATAAAACTCAGCCCCTAAGGCTCTATTTATAGTCTTCATTCCCTGGATATTTAGGAAAGAAACTCTATCTATATCTATATCTATCTATATACTTACTTAAATATAAAATAATGGAATAAAAGAAATAAATCAACAAGGACTATATCTAAAATAGATAATTATCTCTTCCAACTTGATAGATCTTGATAGAATTTGATCTTGTGGATATCTCCGTTGGATTCGGGATAGAACCTAAACAAAAACTCGGACTAGCTTGAAATCGGCCACTGTGGGTCCAGTCGATATCGACCTGCAACTTTCAGCTTCTTCTTCCTTGACTCGATCTCGACTCCAGGATGACATATCGACTATCTTCAACTCGATATCGAGTAGGCTAACTCGATATCGACCTGTGTCTTTCTTCTTCAGCTGGCTTGGTCGATCACTGGATATCTGCTCGATTTTTGGGTTAAGCGATATCGACTAAGGGAAGTCGATATCGACCAACTCTGTTCTCCTTCCTCGATTCTAGCTTGCCTGAGTGGAAATCGACTGCTTACTCGATATCGACTAATGGTACCCGATATCGACCAAATGGTGTCGAGTCGATTTTCTTGTTTCCAGCTCGATTTGTCCTGGTTCCGCTACTCCTCGACCTCGGACTTTCTGTGGTTGTCTTCGAGCTTTTCCTCCTTTCTCTGAACTGTTGTAAATTGCCTTAATTTCTGCGAAATAAAACAGAAACATGGTGTAGACTCCATATGATACGGGGTTAGCCGTGGGTTGGTCCGATCTTCGACAACAAGCAAGAACTAAACAAGAAAAGCAAGAACTCGATCAAGATCAATCAAGAACAGCCAAGAAACAATAAAGACGCAGCAAGAACGATCAAGAACAAGGATTCTTGATGTCGACACTAAACAAGAATGACAAAGACTCGATAAAGACTCGAAATTGCAACAAAGAATGAAAAGACACGACCGATAAGGACTGAGTCGATCTATATAGAACAAGATAAAGACCCCAGGCCTCCTCAGAGGGTAGGAACCAATACCAATGACTATATAACCCGCCTCTACAATCCGACACAATCAAGCGGACAACTTGAAGCACCAGAAGGGGGCTTGTGGATACTAGATTCACCAAGTCTTGCGAAGTTGATGAACGACAAAGCAAACCAAGCTAGATAGATACCAATCGATGATCAACGAGCACAGCTCTAGTTGGATCAACAAGACACTCCATGTGTTTCACACAATTTGAGAGATCTAAATTCTATTCATAATGTTCTTATTGAATTACAATAGGAGAACTCGGAATATATAGGCCACGCAGGGCTGTTGGGCCGAGTTAGATGATAGAATAAGATAAAACTAACATCTAATAGAAATAATAAAAATAACCTTAAAGTTTCCTAAAATAACTTAAGTATAAGAAATACTAAATAGGAAATAAATATAATGTTCCAAAACTTAACAAAATCCCGTCAAAATCAGCAGCAGCTCAAAGAATGTGGATTTCGGCCAAGCTATAGGACGAATCTGGAAAAACCTTCAACAGCAAAGTTGTAGATCTCTTCGTCCTCGTTCCAACAAGGTATGGCACGCCTCAATCCGATCAATATTGAATCCGTACGACCCATTTTACAGAGACGTCGAAAAGCTGTCAAATGACTATGAACGAGCTAAACGTCAAGCTTCCACCTTTGGACCTTCTCCCATGGTGGAGCCTTCTTCTTCCTCTTGAGGATGACTTCATTTTCATGAGCTCGAATCATAGGTCCATCCCCAAGTATAGATGTGTCCGGAGGTGTCTTGGATGGTGTCTTGGATGGTCCTGCATCAATCTCCCTTTCTAGAAAAGGATTCGTCCTCGAATCCAAGGTCGCATTTGATTCCGCAAAGGCATCCACACGAGCTCCTGGATCGAATACCACATGTCCATGGAAACCCTTGTCAAGGCTGATTGGTGTAGGGATTGACCACTCCTCGATGGATATTATCTCAGCTTCATCTACAAAATCAAGAAAAGAAACTTTATGAGTGCATAATTCATATTTTATGTCATCTTCATGATGTTCTAACTTAATATGCACTTGAGCTTGGTCATTAATCCCTAAGTTTTCCATCCAAAACTAGCAAGTTTTCATCCTTTTTCATGGCTGAATTTTCAATTAATTCAAGGCTAGCAATAGTAGAAGAATTTGTACCATCAATGATCATATTAGAAACATTGCCTTTTTCCAAGCATTTAGTATGGCATAAATACGCTCTTTGATTATCATCACAAGGCATAGGTTGAACATCTAAATTAATCAAAGAATCATCATGCTCATATTCAATGCAACCATTATCATTACAGGCAAGTAAATTAAGAACTTGATCATTTTCAATATGCTCTACAGTTTCAGCAATAAAAGAAGCATCTATGCTAGAAGAAACATGATGTTGAATAGCATTATTAGGAGGAATAGGATGAGTTTCTTCCCTTTTAATTGGTGGAACTTCATCTCTAGGTGGGACTCCTTGTCCAAACACCGTATTAGATCCAAAACGCTGAAGCTCTATTGCCGTCAAGCTTTTATCTATCTTAGCTAACTTCTCCATGACGGTATTGTACCAGTCGTTGCCCTGGTTAGTAGACATTGATACAAAGACAAGAAACAAGGAACTATGTAAACGGTTAGATAAAATATAAACAGCTCACAATGTGTTTCGCTCACACTCCCTCTCTAATTGGTATGTCACGCTTGTTGGGGCAATCCGCTTTGGGCAAATCAACAACCAAGCAAAAACTAAGCAATCAAAGTATGTAGTGACTGAAACAACGCAGAAGAGTACTCAACAAGGGCTGTAGAGCACTCGATGTAAGCAACACACTTAGATTCAAGCAAAACAGATGGGAAATTGCAATGAATCAACTCGACACAACAAAGAGATCACTCGGCAGGGGCTGAGATCACTCGACACTCACACAAACAACTCGATCAATACAAGAGAGAACTCAACCAGGGGGAGATCTCTTCGACACACACACAAACAGTACTCGACTAATGCAATAGAGTACTCGACACAAATAGAAAAGAGAGAAAAATAAAGAAAAACTTGGAAATTTACCTCTTTTGATTGAAAACCTTAAATTATGATGTTGTAGTTGCAAGGTAGGGCTTCAATTTAGAAATTTGTGGAGGTATGTGTTTGGGAATAAGGGTATCGATTAGGGCTGAGAAAAGGTTCACCAATTAGTCCTTGGGAGTTTTCTTGCACTAGATCAACAACAACTAACAAACACTTCCTTCTCTCTTTTTGTTTCCAATTTTCGGATATGTTTTTCTCTCTCTCTTTTTTTTTTTTTTTTTTTCAAATCTGAAACTAATGCAAGAAAAGACTCAAAATAGTGTATAGGACTCGAAAATTTGATGAATGTGGTGAAAAGATAACAAAATTCAGCCCTAATGCAAATATATAGGTAAAATGGCTATTTTAGGAAATAGGATATATCTTATGCCTTAATAGATATTTGATAGATATAATGTCTTTTATCCACCAAAAATCAGAATTTAAATAGGCAATGGATAAAATATAAATAGATATAGATAGATCAAAAGTTCCAAAGATAGAACAAAGGATAGAAAAGATAACAAACTAGGGTTTGCTTTGTGTGGAGGCTGATTTTCGGCCAAGAGAAACTATGGGGACACTTTGTGCCGTCGGCTAGGGTGTACACAAAGGGATGTGTGCACTGACTTGGTCGACTCCACGGTCTCGGCTAGGCTTTGTGTTTAGGCTATGCAACCACAAACAATCACAAACTCAAGATTAGTAATTTAATCAAAAAGAATGCAAGAAGTAAATAACCAAACAAAGAAAAGACTCTATTTTTGTGTTTTTGTGTTTAAGAAAAGAAAAAGACTCAATCTTGATGTCGGAAACCAAAGCTCTGATACCAATTTGATACGGGGTTAGCCGTGGGTTGGTCCGATCTTCGACAACAAGCAAGAACTAAACAAGAAAAGCAAGAACTCGATCAAGATCAATCAAGAACAGCCAAGAAACAATAAAGACGCAGCAAGAACGATCAAGAACAAGGATTCTTGATGTCGACACTAAACAAGAATGACAAAGACTCGATAAAGACTCGAAATTGCAACAAAGAATGAAAAGACACGACCGATAAGGACTGAGTCGATCTATATAGAACAAGATAAAGACCCCAGGCCTCCTCAGAGGGTAGGAACCAATACCAATGACTATATAACCCGCCTCTACAATCCGACACAATCAAGCGGACAACTTGAAGCACCAGAAGGGGGCTTGTGGATACTAGATTCACCAAGTCTTGCGAAGTTGATGAACGACAAAGCAAACCAAGCTAGATAGATACCAATCGATGATCAACGAGCACAGCTCTAGTTGGATCAACAAGACACTCCATGTGTTTCACACAATTTGAGAGATCTAAATTCTATTCATAATGTTCTTATTGAATTACAATAGGAGAACTCGGAATATATAGGCCACGCAGGGCTGTTGGGCCGAGTTAGATGATAGAATAAGATAAAACTAACATCTAATGGAAATAATAAAAATAACCTTAAAGTTTCCTAAAATAACTTAAGTATAAGAAATACTAAATAGGAAATAAATATAATGTTCCAAAACTTAACAAAATCCCGTCAAAATCAGCAGCAGCTCAAAGAATGTGGATTTCGGCCAAGCTATAGGACGAATCTGGAAAAACCTTCAACAGCAAAGTTGTAGATCTCTTCGTCCTCGTTCCAACAAGGTATGGCACGCCTCAATCCGATCAATATTGAATCCGTACGACCCATTTTACAGAGACGTCGAAAAGCTGTCAAATGACTATGAACGAGCTAAACGTCAAGCTTCCACCTTTGGACCTTCTCCCATGGTGGAGCCTTCTTCTTCCTCTTGAGGATGACTTCATTCTCATGAGCTCGAATCATAGGTCCATCCCCAAGTATAGATGTGTCCGGAGGTGTCTTGGATGGTGTCTTGGATGGTCCTGCATCACCATAATTGGCAAATAAACATAAACTACATAGTATATAACAACACAAATTATTATCTCAGCGAGCAGGGTCGATCTACCTTTATCTCCTGAGGTGATCGGATTTTCTTTCACTCATTAAATTTTCCATATATTTTTTTCAATTTCCTACCAAACTCCAATAACAATATATAACAACACAAACACCATATAATATCTCCATAATGTGACATCATTCTCAACATAATCACCGGATAGGAAATCAAGCAAAGAATGGGCCATATTTAGATCATGTGGAGCATAATATGAAATAAGGCTCAATATGGCTTTTGTGATGCATAAGCATAGGTAAGGCTAAGGAATAAACAATAAGAGCATTATATGGAAATATACAGTCCTCAATCCTCTTATCATGCAACATGTCAAAAGCAACATCAAAATTTACCTCCTTCCATGGTTTTCAATAAAATAATGCACTTCATTATGACTTACCTTTACTAGACAATTTCATGCTATATCTCTAATGAATCCAATTTTGCATTGTGGAGTTCAATATTAAACTTCCATGACATTAATCAAAATTTCAATGGGGGGTCATTTTTCAAACTTTGGAAAACATGCATGTAAGCACATAAATAAAATATATATGAATTCCAAAATAGCCATTTATAAGCAATCCAAGAAATAAACTCTAAACATGCACACATAATGTCAAATATGTCAAATATGCACAAAGTAAGCCCTTCCCCCACCCCATACTTAAACATTACAGTGTCCTCACTGTATATAAAACAAGGGTAAAGAAAGAAACCCACTAGACAAATGTGCAGAGCTTCAAAATCGAGTGTAAATGCTGCTGGCCCTGATCGATTTTGACTGCTTTGTTCTTCCTTGTTCCTGAAAAAATTAGAAGATAAATACCCATAATAGAAAATAATGTCCAAAACCAAAAACAAAAGCAACAATGTCCAAGCTCTAGATTTTATAGTCGCTAGGCCGACTTCTCCATTAAGCTCAAGGTGGCATTTGCAGGGCCCATGTAGCTTGAACTTCAAACATGACTCCATTCTTGTCCATCGGCTGCAGTCCTTCGGAATGGATCTTATTCACCGTGAAGGGGCCCATCTTCTTTTATGTGAACTTTTTAGGAAACCAATGATCGTTTGATTTGGCAACATAGACTTTGTCACCAACTTCATATTCCTTAGGCTCATCATTGGAAATCCTGCATAAGCGCACATACCAAGGCAAACCTCTCCCATGTATAGATAGATCATTAATTGAAATAGGAGAAGAAAGATCCATACCTTGGCAAGGCAGGATTGAAGGTTGTTTTCCTCGGACCATGTTGTTTTCCTTGGCTTTATTGTATGCAAGGCAGGATTGAAGGTTGATGAAGAGAAGGTCAAGGCCATCCAAGAGTGGCCTACTCCCACGACCATGACTCAAGTGAGGAGTTTTCTAGGGTTAGCGGGGTTCTACCGCAGATTTGTAAGGGATTTCAGCACATTGGCTTCTCCCTTGACCGAGCTCACCAAGAAGAATGTTCCATTCACATGGAATAAACCACAAGAACAAGCTTTTGATATTCTCAAGGAGAAACTAACTCATGCACCTCTATTGGTCTTACCAGATTTCTCGAAAACCTTTGAGATAGAGTGTGATGCATCCGGCATTGGCCTTGGAGGAGTGTTGATGCAAGAAGGGCGCCCCATTGCCTTCTTTAGTGAAAAATTGAGTGGCGCTGAGTTGAACTACCCTACATATGACAAGGAGTTGTATGCTCTTGTTCGTGTGCTCAAAACATGGCAACACTACCTCTTGCCTAAGGAGTTTGTCATCCATTCTGATCATGAGGCACTTAAGTTCTTAAGAGGCCAAAGCAAACTAAACAAGAGACATGCTAGGTGGGTTGAATTCATAGAAGCTTTCCCATATGTGATCAAGTACAAGAAGGGGAAAGACAATGTAGTGGTTGATGCACTCTCAAGGAGGTATTCTCTTATCTCTACCCTAGATGCTAAAATGTTGGGCTTTGCTTTCATGCGTGAATTATATGCTAATGATGTTGATTTTGCTGAAATCTATCACATTTGCATGGATAAGGGTAGTCGTGATCAGTTTTACATGCATGATGGTTATCTCTTTAAGTGTGAAAAGCTTTGCATCCCTAGTAGTTCTATTCGTAGATTGCTTGTTCATGAGGCTCATGGAGGTGGTTTAATGGGACATTTTGGTGTTACCAAAACCTTGAATACTTTGAAGGAGCACTTCTTTTGGCCTCGCATGCATAGGGATGTAGAGAAATTTTGTGCTGCATGTACTACTTGTTTAAGTGCTAAGTCGAAAATGAATCCCCATGGATTGTATACTCCCCTGCCTATTCCTCATGCTCCTTGGGAAGACATTTCCATGGACTTTGTATTGGGACTTCCTCGTTCCAAAAGGGGGAGAGACTCTATTTTTGTTGTGGTTGATCGGTTTTCCAAAATGGCTCATTTCATTGCATGTAATAAAACTGACAATGCTTCTCATGTGGCTGATTTGTTCTTTAAAGAAGTTGTTAGATTGCATGGAATTCCTAAGACCATTGTCTCTGACCGTGATGCTAAGTTTCTTAGTTATTTTTGGAAAACACTTTGGTCTAAACTAGGAATTAAGTTACTTTTCTCTACTTCTTGTCATCCTCAAACGGATGGACAAACTGAAGTTGTGAATAGAACTCTGGGTGCTTTGCTTCGATCTTTGTTGAAAACTAACCTTCGTAGGTGGGAAGAATGTCTTGCTTTTGTTGAATTTGCCTACAATAGGTCAGTCCACTCGGCCACCAAGAAGACACCATTTGAAGTTGATTATGGTAAGAATCCAATCACTCCTCTTGACTTGGTTTCCCACTCCATGAAAGATCAAGAAAGTGTTGAAGGAGCAACCCAAGCTGAGCACATCAAGAGTTTACACGAGTCCACTCGTTTGCAACTTGAAAAGAGGACTGCCCAATATGTGAATCAAGCTAACAAAGGAAGAAAGGAAGTCATCTTTGAACCGGGTGATCTTGTATGGATTCACCTTAGAAAAGATCGATTTCCTACATTGAGAAATTCCAAGCTGAAGCCAAGAGGAGACGGTCCATTTCAAGTGCTTGAAAAGATCAACAACAATGCCTAAAAAATTGAGCTTCCCGGTGAGTATGGTGTTCATGATGTGTTCAATCGAGCTTCTCCTTTTGTTGTAGGTGATGATGAACAAGATGACGGGTCTGATTCGAGGTCGAATCCTTTTCAAGGAAGGGAGGATGATGTGATCACACCTATGATCAATCAAGAAGCAAGACCTACCGAAGCTCCAAATGACACATCAAATGAGCAGCCTCTAGGAGCCATCACTCGAGCTCGGGCAAGACGTCTACAAACTGACCTTATTCAAGGACTCTTAACCATTTCCATAAACTACGAAGATCAAGGTCAAGCATTCACAAGTTTACAACAAACTGAAGATCGCAACCCGTAGCCCAAGAAGCCCGGAAATGCCTCGGTTTCCGCTATTGATTATGGAGGCAAATCTGATCCAAATTCAAACTTCTCATGCATTTAAAGGCACATTGGGAAGAGAATACATCAAGGAATACATCCCCCATGCAGCTGGTATTTTTGTGCAGAGAACAACTTCGAAGATTGCATTTAATGCAAGCCACCTTTTCCCAAACATGCACAAGTTGTCCACAAACTTCCTCTATATTACTCAGCCCTTATGGCCACTAGGGGGCACGCCATTTTCTATCAAAAACCAGGTTTATATCCTTAGTTTGAAGCTTGAAAACTTCATCTCCTTCGTGAGTCATATCGAAGGTCCGATCTTGTATTTTCGGTGCGTAATATCCGTTTGTACTTGATCTATGTTCAAGAACTTGTGGTGAGTCATATCCACTTGTTTTTGTTCACCTATCCTTTATAAAATTCAGTTTGTTTTCCCCCAAATCCGAGTTTTATCATTATCCCAAAAATACCAAAAATATTCCACCGAAATCCATCTCTATCATCTATCTTCCACCGGCTGATTCGAGGCTTGTTCGGACTTACTTTGTACTGAGATTTAAGGATCCTCAAGGGGAAACTCATCAGCCATGATCTCTTCCACCTGGGCTTCCATTTCCCTCTTTTCCAGCTCTTCGGGAGTTATATTTCTTACCTTAGGCTCCCCGCAAGTAATGTAACCAGATGATATGGACTTTACCTCTTCCATGGGACATGTATGCCTTTCAGTTTTATTGAAGGAATACTCAATTATCTCATCGCTGATGTTGAAAGTGAGCACTCCCTTCCTTATGCTTATGTTGGCATCCACCGTCTCCAAGAAGGACCTTCCTAAAATAATTGGCCAAGCAGGGTCCTCTACCATATCAATAACTAAGAAATCAGTAGGGACGAAGAACTTACCTACTTGTACTGGCACATTATTCACCATGCTTGTTGGGATGACCACCGTGTTGTTCGCCATATAAAGCTTAGCATCCATAGGCGATACGGTACCTATCTTAAGCTTGGACCATATTGATAGAGGCATTATACTCACACTAGCTCCAAAATCACATAAAGCATTAAATTTATATTGACCAAATCTTATGGTCATAGCAAACTTACCTGGATCTGGCCTTTTCTCTAGTACGTCCATCTGGCTGCACTCCTCTGCGATCTCAGCCATTGACCGCTCCTTGCTTAGAATCTCCATAAGGAACTTGACGTAGGACGGCATCTCATTAAGAGCTTCTATAAATGGTATTGTGACATTGAGCCTCTGAAGCATCTTGATGAAGCACTGGAATTTCTTTTCTATTGGATCCTTTTGAGATTTTGTCGAGAAAGATAGCTTTTTCTTCGGCGGAGGTGCATAAGTCGAGTGGGGATGGTTGAAATCGACTGGCGTCTGGTCGATATCGACCTATGTTTGGTCGTATCCGAGTAGATCTGCTGGCCTTGGGATTTGCTGAGGATTCGGGTCGATTTCGACTTGTGGGTGGTCGATATCGACTGGGGTCTGGTCGATATCGAGTGGGTTGGTCGATATTGACTGGTCTCCAGCGCCCGTTTCCTATGTCGTTTGCTCCGGCGTTTGCATATATTGCCCACTCCTTAGGTTCAGAGGTTTTAGGGAGCGTACCTGACTGTCTGGGGACGGATGCTGTCATCTGGCAAATCTGTGTGTCAATCAATTTTCTCCAAATATCGATTTTCCTAAGCCTAGAGTTAACACCATCCAACTGAGTTTGGATGGAATTGATAGACTGCTTGGTGTCTAAATGGTTCCTTCGCATTTCCTCAAGGATGGTCTGCAGGTCATCCTTCTTTCCTTCTCTGTCAGGGTGACCAGGTGCTCTGTAGGGAGGAGGATTCTGATGCTGGGGCTGGCGATAATAGCTCTAATTTTGATCCTATTGTGGCCCTGAGTAGTGTCCCCCTGTATACCTTACCTCTTCGTGGGTCTCTCTTTGATGTACTTGATCGACGTGTGGGCACGCAGTAGTGTTGTGCCTCACAGACCCACATTCCAAACAAGGTTTGTCTTTAGAGAGAAATTTTACCTGTTTGGTGAGACGGCGTACCTGATCGTTGTGGAACTGGTCCCTGACATCTGGATCAACATCCTTAGGTGGCACATACAACGGCATAGATGGGGCAGGCCGGGTCATAAGCGGCCGCAGAAGTCTCATAGGTATTGTCGTAGTTTGCCAGCGTCCCAAATACCTCCCATGCTCGGCGTGGAGTGTATCCAAGATACTCATAGGTGGTGTAATTGTTGATCTGATCCTTAGTAGGCGCATCCAGGCAGTTGAAGATGATCTTCTGGATGACGTAGCGCGACTGGCCATGAGTAGGGCAAGATTTCAGAAGCCTCTTGTAGCGCTCCCAGACTTGTGCCAGTGGTTCTCCTGGCTTTTGTCTGAAAGTCGTGATTTGTTGTCTGAGGGCAGTTGTCTTTGTAGGAGGAAAGAACTTATTGAGGAACAAGTCCTGTAGCTCATTCCAAGTGCGAATTGATCGTGCAGGCAATCCTTCCAGCCATTGTTAGACTATTCCTGCAAGGGACCAACAAAAAGCCTTTAGTTTTAGATATTCAAGATTGGCACTATCAACTATAGCTTTGCATAAGTCTATAAAAGTGGTGACATGCTCTAAAGGACATTCATTTATTCTTCCCCTAAATTGACTCCTTATTATTTCAGTAATAAAAGAAGGACAAATTTCAAAGTTAATAGCGGGAAGAATGATTGCTGATTCTGGAACTTCCAGTACTCCTTTGCATTGGCTGGGATGTGCCCAACCCGCTCCTTAAGTTCCCTTCTCGCGTTGATCTCGCGATCTACACTTGCCTTCCACCGTTGCTGGTTTTGTGCATATTCCGCCTCTCGTCGGGCGTGTTCAGCTTCTCTAGTGGTGAATGCCTCAATTTGTTGGCGGAGTTGCTCATGCTCTTGTGTGCAGGTGTGAGCGGGCCTGCATTCTCGTTGTCGGATGTTGACATAAGTCTCCTCTTAAGCCTTTGCTGAAGATGGAAAAACCGCTCAGGCTTGAGAATTAGGTCTATAGGCTTGCGATCAGTTCTTCGCATCCACTTGAAAATCAAATAGAAAAAGCAAGTAAAAAGGAACTAAAAAGTAAAAATAAATATAAAGAAAAGAAAAAGAACTAAAAAGGACGTGATTGATGGCTTTTCTAGCAACGACGCCAATTTGTTGTTGCAAGAGGATGGTCAAGTATGAAATAAATATAAATATAAAATGAGACTAACTCCATGTCTCAGCAAATAAGTACAAGACTTCCTCCCGTTGTAGTAGATGGCAGTCGGGATCGATCCATGAAAATAAACCAGACAAACAGAAATAACAGAAGAAAGCAAAGAAACAAAACAAAAGCAGCAATTTTTGGTTGATATCGATTTAACAGACTCGATATCGAGTGAAAATATCGACTGGTGTAGCTCAAAATCGACTTGGACAGTAACTTGAAATCCAAAATTTGAAAAATTAACCAATAAAATAAAGACTTCCAAGATCAGGGTTTCAACACCACGATGATAACCATGTAAAATGACACATAAAGGCATAAAAGATCATGCTTTTCATCAAATAACTCTCGTTATTAACAAATAGGAAGATAGAGGCTTTCACATAAACCCTAATCGTTACTAACCCTTTTTCACATAATTAATCCAAGTTGCATTAAGATAACTTTTGCTTGAATAACACAAACAAGGATCACATTCAACTTTCGCAAAAAAATCATCCTCGTAGGGATAGAAGACGAATCGCATAAAAAAGCTTGTACCTTTACAGTGTCACCTCACATGGCTACCGTCGGGCTCACCCTGACCCTAGAAGCTGGGTGACTACTCGCTCTTCATCATCAAGAAAGACATCAAAAATAAAAGGAAATAACTTTGCATTTAAATAAAATTAAAGAGAGCTTACAACCAATCGAAGCCAAATCCCGCTCTCGCCTTCTCCAACCTCAATCACCACAAACTCTCTCTCTCTCTCTCTCTCTCTCTCTCTCTCTCTCTCTCTCTCTGTAACCAATTGTATCTCTCTAAAATTGAATGAATAAAACTCAGCCCCTAAGGCTCTATTTATAGGCTTTATTCCCAAGATAATTAGGAAAGAAACTCTATCTATATCAATATCTATCCATCTACTTACTTAAAGATAAAATAATGAAATAAAAGAAATGAATCAGCAAGGATTATATCTAAAATAGATAATTATCTCTTCCAACTTGATAGATCTTGATAGAATTTGATCTTGTGGATATCTCCATTGGATTCGGGATAGAACCTTAACAAAAACTCGATCTAGCTTGAAATCGGCCACTGTGGGTCCAGTCGATATCGACTAAGGTCACTCGATATCGACCTACAACTTTCAACTTCTTCTTCCTTCACTCGATCTCGACTCCAGGATGACATATCGACTATCTTCAACTCGATATCGAATAGGCTAACTCGATATCGACCTGTGTCTTTCTTCTTCTAATTGGGTTGGTCGATCACTGGATATCTGATCGATTTTTGGGTTACTCGATATTGACTAAGAGAAGTCGATATCGACCAACTCTTTTCTCCTTCCTCGATTCTGGCTTGTCTGAGTGGAAATCGACTGCTTACTCGATATCGACTAATGGTACTCGATATCGACCAAATGGTGTCGACTCGATTTTCTTGTTTCCAGCTCGATTTGTCCTGGTTCTGCTACTCCTCGACCTCGGACTTTCTATAGTTGCCTTCGAGCTTTTCCTCCTTTCTCTGAACTGCTGTAAATTGCCTTAATTTCTGCGAAATTAAACAGAAACTTGGTGTAGACTCCATAATTGGAAAATAAACATAAACTACATAGATTATGTACTATTCTAGCCCAAATGTATGAAATGCATGTAGAAAACGATAAAAAAGTAAGTATAAAACATGACAAAATAGGCTCACAACAAGACTCTACTACAGAGATTAAAAAAAACATTTGTAAAATTGATGGAAAAATACCAATTATTATCTTTTATCTGCTGAAACAAAGATAATAGATGTAAGCACCACTTGTCCCAAACACTTGAAAGTCATACAAATACCTGGGTTTTGTTACAGAACATGCAAGTAGCTAGTTAGGTGTAAACCCTAATCGGCAAGCGATCATTAGCAAAACAACCCAACTCAAATCAAATTCAACCAAATATCCGCATCAAATTCAAACACGAACCACAGTCAAAACCAGTCAATTTTTCAAAATTCGAAGCTTATATTAATCTCAAAATTTTCACAAATATTATATAAAAAAAACAAAAATTTACATTCAGAATTAAATGGCGTGTTAATCTCAAATTATTTTCAAGAACCCACATTTTTTGAAGAGTTTTAATTTATAGTAGAAGTTAAACATTATAAATGAAAACACTTAGGGACCAAATATAATAAACTTAAAACTATCTTAAAAGGAACACACTTGAAACTAAAATAAGAAAATTATTGGGTAATAATCTTAAGATATCATTCAGTTTAAAGTGCGAGTAATAATCACCTAGAAAAGTTGTCCAGCAACTTGTTGAATATTTTCCACGCTCCATCATCTGGAAATGCGATGACAATCTGCAGAAAAATAACAGTCATGTGGGCAAAAATTGTAACTATTCTGACACTAATTTGAAAGAACGGGAAAAAAAGGAGTTGGCAAGAAACACATAACAAAGCTAGAGACCTTGTCAACATCGGGGAGTTGTTGGAGACGTTGTTTCAACAGAAGAATCCTAGTTTCGAAGCAGGGCAGTACATTGTCCCCGAAGTAGAATGTTTCTTGTGCAGGATAACAAGAAAAATGTTGAAAAGGTGTAAAACATTAAGCAGTCGAAGAAGATGAAAAATCAGTAAGGAACATCACTTCTTCAAAACAACACAAATATACTATAATTTCCGAATTAGAATTCATACCACTAATAACTAAAGTTTACTATATCTAATCCAACAACTCCTTACAATAGTTTTATTTTTAGAAGATGAACTTCACTTTATAGTCATCTGACGTATTAATCTCACATATAGAGGCATACGACAATACAAAACAAAAATCAACATCAAGAGAGAGAACTACATGCATCTTCATGATTTGCAAAATTACACACCTTAAATTGATGCACACATTGATGCTTTTTACACACACAAGAGTAATAATCAATATAATTTTCTGTTCATCTAGATTGAAATTTGTAACTGACTATGTTCAAAAGTTGACCTCACCTAAATTGGTATCTTTTCTTTCTAATAAGAACTTACCATATTTCTTCACAGAAAATGATGCACAATGCTAAAAAGCATCCATATAGGGATGTTTGAACCGCATCATCAAATGAATCTCGATGAATCTATAATCTTAATCTTATTTGCTCATTGCTGATAAATCCTCCATTTCCCATAGTTCATGAAGGCATACACAATAAGCTATTTACAGTAGGCAAATAAACATAAGGAAACCCCTTATATCATATTGTTAACCATGGTCTGACGAAAAGTGAAACGAACCTGTAAAGCACGAATGTCATAAATGACCAAGCTGTTTGGACCACCCCTAGATATAGGGATGTTTGACAAAATCCTCGCCATTGTAAACGTTGTTGCAACGTCCCCTTCCTCTTCCATTCGCTCAAAGGATCCCGTTGGAAAGAAAGGTAACAACAAAGTAAACGAAGCAACAAACAAGCGAGGAAGTGCAAATATGACAGACAGTTGTTCGAATATGACAGTCGGGGAGCTAAAAGATGCCAAAAAGGCAACATGATGGCCTCGGATATCTTGTGCATCGTTTATGTAGAGATTTGGGAATCCGTTATCAAAGCTCCAGATGTGCACGTAAACACCATCAGATTTCCCCTCAAAGACATTGTCTTCGTCAAGTACCACAGATGTTTCATTAGAATACCATTTCAATTAATCACCTACTTATCAACCCAATGTAGTCCCGCTTAAAACAAGTTCTTGGGGGGCAAGATGTAAATAAAGAGGGTGATTCCGAAAGATCCGGAGATGATAAGAGTAAGATAGAAAACTGAATTCAGCCATGTCAAAAAAAATACTGAATTTAAGGTAATAAAAAAGACTTTATCAGCACAAACAAGTTCAGTAGCATGAAATTCCATTGGCCTTAAACATGCTCAAAAGCATTTAACAACTAATAAATGCATAAATAAATAAACAATTGTGCATGCTCAAACAATCGTACTCACAAAGAATGCAGAAAAAATAACAAAAGTTGAAATCAGTGTTAGTAGTCATTTCGTAGTCAATATTGCCAACTGAATACAATACAAAACATAAGCAAACACCATCAAAATATTGTAAACACGGATAGGTACGAACCTTAATGACCTAATTAATGCCAAAAGACAATGTTGCCAACTGATTTACTAGAGAGAATCATCTGATTGAACAGAGAATCAGCTAACGAACCTAATAGAAGATAGAAGCAATGAGCCCTAATTAGTGGAAGAAGACAAAATGCTGCGGGACCATCTTCTACATCTCCAGACACACCTATCATACTTGGAGAAGGACCAATGACTCGAGCTAGAGCTAAGAAGCTTCAGAGAGACTCATTCAACTTTGTGGGTCATGCTTTGTTCTCGAGCAAGGTTCAACTCCCCAAGCCAACATTGAAGACATATATGTGCATTGGAGTGCATGAAGAGGCCGAGCCACCTTAGAGCATGCTTAGGCCGAATTTTACTAAGTGTTATGTCTAAATTCAGCTTATGAACATTATTGGGCTGAATTGGGCTTTTATTAGTTATTCGTTTTAAAACCTTATTTACTTATGTTCTTAGGTTTATTTAATTAGGCCCATTAGTATTTAGAACTATCTTATTCTATCTTCTAAGTCTTAGAATCGGCCAGAACTAGGAGTAAGGCCTATAAATATTTTCGATTCATCCTTGTAACAACTTGGAACTTTGATAATTACAATTCTCTCATAAAGAGTGTTTACACCTTCGAGTGTTTGTTGATTCAATTAGAGCTGTGCTCATTGATCATCGATTGATACATATCTCAGCTTGGTTTGCTTTGTCGTTCATCAACTTCGCAAGACTTGGTGAATCTAGTATCCACAAGCCCCCTTCTGGTGCTTCAAGTTGTCCGCTTGATTGTGTCGGATTGTAGAGGCGGGTTGTGTAGGCATTGGTATTGGTTCCTACCCTCTGAGGAGGCCTGGGGTCTTTATCTTGTTCTGCATAGATCGACTCAGTCCTTATCAGGTCGTGTCTTTCCATTCTTTCCATTAAATTCCGTGTCTTTCCTTTTGTTCTTACTGTTTTCGTGTCTTTCTTGAGTTCTTGATCAATTCTTGATCGAGTTCTTGGAGTCTTACATTGCTGCGTTCTTGTTCTTGTTTAGTTCTTGCTTGTTGTCGAAGATCGGACCAACCCACGGCTAGCCCCGTATCAAATTGGCATCAGAGCTTTGGTTTCCGACATCAAGATTGAGTCTTTTTCTTTTCTAAACACAAAATCCACAAAAAAAGAGTCTTTTTCTTGTTTTGGTTATTTACTTCTTGCATTCTTTTTGATTAATTTACTAATCTTGAGTTTGTGATTGTTTGTGGTTGCATAGCCTAAACACAAAGCCTAGCCGAGACCGTGGAGTCGACCAAAGGTGCACACAATTCCATTGTGAACACCCTAAGTCGGCGGCAATTCTCTCCCCATAGTCTCATTTGGCCGATTCTACTACACCACACAAAGAGCAAACCCTAGTTTGTTATCTTTTCTATCCTTTGTTCTATCTTTGGAACTTTTTATCTATCTTTTATCTATTTCCTTTATCTCTTGCCTATTTTAAATTCTGATTTTTGGTGGATAAAAGTCATTATATCTATCAAATATCTATTAAGGCATAAGATAGATCCTATTACCTTAAATAGCCTTTCTATCTATAAATTTACATTAGGGCTGAATTTTTATCTTCTATCACCATCATATTCATAATTTCGAGTCCTATTACATATTTGTTTGATCTAGTGCAAGAAAGCTCCCAAGGACAATTGGTGAACCCTTTTCTCAGCCCTAGTCGACATACCCTATCCCAAACACATACACCTCCACAAAATTGAAACCCTACCCTGCAACTACAGCGTCCTAACTTAAAGGTTTTCGATCAAAAGAGGTAAATTTCCAAGTTTCTTTTATTTCTCTTCTTTTTCTATTTTGAGTCGAGTAGAGCTCTGTTTTGGTCGATTTCTCTCTTGTCTTGGTCGAGTGATCTCAGCCCCTGCCGAGTGATCTCTTGTGGTGTCGAGTGCTCCCTTGCTACTGTCGAGTACTCCTTAGTCTATTTCGAGTTGAATTCTTGCAAATTCCCATCTGTTTTGCTTGAATTGAGTTGTTTGCTCACATCGAGTGCTCTACAGCCCTTGTTGAGTACTCTTCTGCGTTGTTTCATTCATTACATACCTTGATTGCCTTGTTTTGCTTGGTAGTTGATTTGCCCAAAGCGGATTGCCCTAGCAAGCGTGATATATCAATCAGAGAGGGAGTGTGAGCGAAACACAATTGTGAGCTGTTTTATAAGTTTTACTAACCTTTAACATATTTCTGTGTTTCTTTTATCTTTGTTATCATGTCTAACAATCAGGGAAACAATGGTGGTAACAATGCCACTAACTCAAGTGCAACTGTGACGCCAGAACAGTTTGCCACCATGATGGCTAACATTACTACCATCATGAACACCATGGCTAACAAGGAGTCCGTAGCTGAACTAGCCGCCAAGGTGACAGCTTTGGAGAACTCTAGGCCGAGTGGTTCAAACACCATAGGAGGTCAGCAAGATCGAGTGGAGATACATCATGATGAAAGAGAGGTCGTAAATCCTAACCCTATTCCTAATCCTAATCCTCATGTCAATTTAGAAAATCTTTTATTCAATGAAAACAACTCTCCACGAGGTGGGAGAAATGATCGGAATAATGGGTTTGTTAATGTGCAAGGTCAAGGACAAGGAAGGGGAAGAGGTCGAGGCTTCCAGGAGCAATTCTACTACTCGGAGCAAGATGATGACTTCCAAGAATAGGAGTATTGGGAGCAGCGTCCGAGACCAGGTACAATGATGAGGTTTGTTAATGTGCAAGGTCAAAGAGGAAATCAGAACCGACCACCTAGGTACAATGATGAGGACTGCATAGGTAAGGTCAAGGTAAAGATTCCTCCTTTTGAAGGTAAAACTGATCCGGATGTTTATATTGATTGGGAAACTAAAATGGATCAGGTTGTCATAATTTCTCTAATGCTAAAAAGGTGCAATTAGCTACTTTAGAGTTCACAGGCTTTGCTTTAATTTGGTGGGATAACTTAGTTAAAGAAAGGAGAAGAGCTCTTGATGCACCTATTGCTTCTTGGGAACAACTTAAAGCATTAATGAGAAATCGATTTGTACCTCAACATTATGCTAGAGAGCTTAGGCAAAGATTAGAAAATCTTAAGCAAGGTAATAAAACTGTTGAGGAAACATTTAATCTTATGCAAGAAACTATGGCTCGAGCTAATGTGAATGAACCTTATGAAGATACAAATGCTAGATATCTTAGGATATTGCATCCCGCTTTAGCTCATGAGATTGATTATTTTCCCTATACTACTCCTACTAATTTGTTACATTTAGCAATTAAAGTAGAAAAGGGACAACGTTACAAGAGCCAAGGTAGAATGTCGAGTGGCCAGCAACAAGGATGGCGTCCAAACCGACCTCAACAGCCCCCAGGGCGCTCGGAAATGGGTTCCAAGGAGCGAGCTCAACAGCCCCAATGGAGGAATGAGAGTCGACAACCCCAGCAGCCCCTCGACAAAGGAAAAGGTCCATGGAATGGACGAGAATCGTCTGGGACATCTACTGGTCCCAAAGGGAGTAATCCTAATCCTTCTACTACTCGTTCTAGAGATATTGTATGCTTTAAATGCCAAGGTAGAGGACATTATATGAAGGATTGCCCTAATAAGCAAACGCTCATGGTTAATCAATTTGGAGAATATGAATCTGAAAATTCTTGTGATGGACCGGATGAGCATGCTAATGACAATGATCAGAACTTAAACCTTGTTTGTTATGAAAATGATGATAATGAGGTTGAATATGAACATGGAGAATCTTTGATTGTTAGGAGAGTTTTAAGTGTTGTTCCTACACCATGTGAAGATAATCAAAGAGAAAACTTATTTCATACTCGTTGTCTTGTTAAAGGAAAGGTTGTAAATGTGATCATTGATGGAGGTAGTTGCTGTAATTTAGCTAGTCAAGAAATGGTTGACAAATTGCATTTACCTACTGTCCAACACCCTAGACCTTACAAATTGCATTGGATGAATGATTGTGGCTTATTGAAAGTTCATAGACAAGTTAAAGTGCATATTAAACTAGGACATTATGAAGATGATGTTTTATGTGATATAGTGCCTATGCAAGCTTGTCATATTCTATTAGGCCGTCCTTGGCAATCTGATCGTAAGGTTATTCATGATGGGTTTACTAATCGCTATACCTTTACTTTTCAGGGAAAGAATGTCATTCTCAAACCCATGACGCCAACGCAAGTAGCTGATGAGATTGAGAAGCGGAAGGTAAGTAAAGGTGAGTTAGACCAGGAGGCTCAGTGGAGCCAAGTGGATCCTCAAACTCGAGCTAAGAGTGTGTTCTTGGTCTCCAAAAGCACATTCCTGTACGAATTTGCGGATGGTGGAACTATTCTTATGCGCCTTTGCAAGAGCTTGAGCATGTTGAGTGAAGAGCTTAAAGCTTCTCTTCTAACAAACATTCTCGCTCTTCTTGAGGAGTTTAAGGATGTGTTTCCCGATGATATACCACCAGGTCTACCCCCTATTCGTGGAATTGAGCATCAAATTGATCTTATTCCAGGGGCTACATTGCCTAATCGACCTGCGTATCGTATGAATCCCACTGAGACCCAAGAGGTCCAAACCCAAGTCCAGGAACTGTTGGATAAGGGTTATATTCGAATTAGCTTAAGTCCTTGTGCTGTGCCTGTGTTATTAGTCCCTAAGAAAGATGGATCATGGAGAATGTGTGTAGATTGTAGGGCTATTAACAACATTACTATTAAATATCGTCACCCTATTCCTAGATTAGATGATATGCTGGATGAGTTACATGGAGCTTCTATATTCTCCAAAATTGATCTTCGAAGTGGCTATCATCAAATTAGAATGAAAAAGGGAGATGAATGGAAAACAGCCTTTAAGACTAAGCTTGGTTTATATGAGTGGTTGGTTATGCCTTTTGGTTTAACTAATGCTCCTAGTACTTTTATGCGCTTAATGAATCATGTGCTTCGAGATTTCATTGGAAAGTTTGTTGTTGTTTACTTTGATGATATTCTGATTTATAGCAAGTCTTCTAATGAACATGAATCACATCTTAGAGAAGTGCTTAAAACGCTGAGAATTGAACGCTTGTATGCTAATTTAAAGAAGTGTGAATTATGTAATGAACAAGTGTCTTTTCTTGGATTTGTAGTGAGTTCGAATGGACTGCGTGTCGATGAGGCTAAGATCAAAGCGATCCAAGAGTGGCCAACCCCCACCAACATCGGCCATGTACGCAACTTCCAAGGATTGGCGAGCTTCTATCGTCGATTTGTTAGAGATTTCAGCACCATCTCGGCACCCCTCACTGAGCTCACGAAAAAGAGGAGTGAATTCACATGGGGAGCGGCTCAGGAGGAAGCATTCAACACCCTTAAGGACAAGCTGACCCACGCACCTCTATTAGCTCTTCCCGACTTTACTCAGCCCTTTGAAGTAGAGTGTGATTCTAGCGGAAATGGAATTGGTGGAGTCCTTATGCAGGGAGGTAAGCCTATTGCTTTCTTTTCTGAGAAATTGAAAGGTGCTTGTCCTAATTACTCTACCTATGATAAGGAATTGTATGCATTGTTTAGAGTACTTAAGACATGGTCTCACTATCTATGGCCTATCGAGTTTATTCTTAGGACTGATCATGAATCATTGAAACACTTTAAAAGGCAAGATAAACTTGATAGGAGGCATGGTAGATGGATGGAATTTATTGAAACATTTCCTTATGTGATTAAGTATAAGAAAGGCAAAGACAATGTGGTTGCTGATGCATTATCTAGAAGACATGTTCTTTTAACCACTTTGGATTCTAGAGTCTTAGGCTTTGTTTACATAAAGGAATTGTATGAATCTGATTTGGATTTTGGTGAACACTTTCGAAAATGCTTAGAGAAGGGTCCTAATGACAGCTTTTATATACATGAAGGATTCTTATTTCGAAAAGATCAAGTGTGCATTCCTAGATGTTCTCTACGATTATTACTTGTTAGTGAAGCCCATAGTGGTGGATTAATGGGACATTTTGGTAGAGATAAGACCTATAACACACTGAAATCACACTTTTATTGGCCACATATGCTTAGGGATGTAGAACATTGCCTTAAGAGATGTATATATTGCATTAAAGCCAAAGCTAAGCTTATGCCTCATGGCCTTTATACACCACTGCCGACCCCCTCAGCCCCTTGGGAAGACATTTCTATGGATTTTATAGTTGGGTTGCCTAGAACTAAGAAGGGGAGAGATTCTATATTTGTGGTAGTGGATAGGTTCTCTAAAATGACTCATTTCATTGCATGTCATAAAACTGATGATGCTACCAACGTTGCTAATCTATTCTTTAGAGAAGTAGTTAGGTTGCATGGCGTGCCTAAAACCATTGTTAGTGATAGGGACGTGAAATTCTTAAGTCATTTTTGGCGTACTTTATGGAATAAATTGGGAACTCGATTGCTATTCTCTACTTCTAGCCACCCCCAAACTGATGGCCAAACTGAAGTGACTAATAGAACCCTTGCTACTGTCCTAAGAGCCATTATTAGGAAGAATTTGAAACTTTGGGAAGAAGCCTTACCTCATGTGGTTGCTTATAATAGAATCATGCATTCGGCAACTAAAATCAGTCCATTTGAATGTGTGTATGGTGTTCCACTAACCCCTTTTGATCTTACTCCATATCCTATGAGAGACAAAGAATCATTTGAGGCAGGTATGCATGTCGAGTTCATGAAGGAGCTGCATGAACGAACTCGAGAGAAGCTGAAGCTAAAGGCTGAATACAATGCTAACAAGGCCAACAAAGGACGTCGCTTGGTCACATTTCAGCCTGGAGATCTTGTATGGGTGCACTTGAGGAAGGAGCGGTTTCCAGAAGCCCGGAAGAACAAGCTGTCGCCGCGTGGTGATGGACCATTTCGGATCAAGAAGAGAGTGGGCGACAATGCCTACCAATTGGAGCTTCCTGGAGACATGGGCGTGAGCGCTACATTCAACGTCGCGGATCTAATCCCTTACTTCGCTGTGGATGAAGACTTGGATTCGTGGTCGAATCCTTTTCAAGAAGGGGAGGTGCTGAGATATGTATCAATCGATGATCAATGAGTACAACTCTAATTGAATCAACAAACACTCGAAGGTGTAAACACTCTTTATGAGAGAATTGTAATTATCAAAGTTCCAAGTTGTTACAAGGATGAATCGAAAATATTTATAGGCCTTACTCCTAGTTCTGGCCGATTCTAAGAATTAGAAGATAGAATAAGATAGTTCTAAATACTAATGGGCCTAATTAAATAAACCTAAGAACATAAGTAAATAAGGTTTTAAAATGAATAACTAATAAAAGCCCAATTCAGCCCAATAATGTTCATAAGCGCGCTGAATTTAGACATAACACTTAGTAAAATTCGGCCTAAGCATGCTCTAAGGTGGCTCGGCCTCTTCATGCACTCCAATGCACATATATGTCTTCAATGTTGGCTCGGGGAGTTGAACCTTGCTCGAGAACAAAGCATGACCCACAAAGTTGAATGAGTCTCTCTGAAGCTTCTTAGCTCTAGCTCGAGTCATTGGTCCTTCTCCAAGTATGATAGGTGTGTCTGGAGCTGTAGAAGATGGTCCCGCATCACAAAATTGCCAATTAATTATCGAAGAGGGTGAGGAAAGAAGCAGCTAACGAACACGAGAGACCTAATTGATTGAAGAGGCCAAGAAAGTAGTAGCTTATGAACGGTTGGCCTACACTCCCTCCTTCGCAAAGGGCTATGAGATCGAATAGAGGGAGAAGAGAGAATATGCAAAATCGCCAACCCCCTCTGCAATTGTTGATGAACCGGAAGATTTCATCTGACACTCGTCTTCTTCAAGAACTAGTTGATCGATTGAAGGGGTGGTTGATCTCCAGATCGACATGTTCCATTTGATATAGATAGTATTGAGGGCTTAGAGAGGGTTGTCTTTGGTTCTTCTAATAAAATCTTCCGAAATAGATTGATATTTATCAGAAGTTAAATAATAACGCCCGAGAGAATATAGACGATATAAAAAAAAACAAGCTTTTATCAGGAGTTTTTATAAGAAAAACTCCTTTGCGAGAAGCATTTCTCAGGAGTTTTTTAAAACTCCTTATAATTTTCTGCCGTAAGATAACCAATTTGTACTACCCTCTCAACGTATCTAGGAGCTCTGTATAGTGGGAGGATCCTTTTGGTATTGGTGTTGATGGTATCCCCAATTCTGTCGATGTCCTCCATAATTACGACCCCCCATGTAGCGTGCCTCCTCATGTGTCTCCGCACGCCGGACCTGTTTAGAATGTGGGCAGGCGGTGGTGTTGTGCTTGACTAGCCCACGCTCCAAACAAGGTTGGTTGTTGGTGAGGAACTGGATCGACTTGCTTCTGTAGTCGCCGCACTTGGTCCTTTGTGAATTGATCCCTTACATCAGAATCAATCTCTTTCGATGGTTTATAGAGTGGCACAGATGGGGCAGGCCTCGCGTCAGAGACCTCAAAAGTCCCATAAGTGTTATCGAACTAAACTGGCCTCTCAAGGGTATCCCAAGCTCGTTGTGGTTTGGACTAAAGATACCTATAAGAAGTATATGTGTTGATTATCTCCTTTGAAGGCACATCCAAGGAGTTGTAGATGATATCCTAAATAACATATGGCGGGTGCCCATGCACCGGGCAATATTTCAGCAGGCGTTTGTAGTGCTTCCAGACTTGTGCCCATGCACCGGGTAATATTTCAGAAGGCATTTGAATTCCATGATCTTTTGTCTGAGTTGTGTTGTGTTTGCTGTTGGGAAGAACTTGTTGAGGAACAACTCCTTGTGATGCGGGACCATCCAAGCCATCATCAAAGACACCTCCGCACACACCTATGATTCGAGATTATGAGGATGATGTCCTTCTCAAGAGGAAGAAGAAGGCTCCACCATGGGAAGAAGTCCCAAGGTGCAAGCTTGGATTAAATGACGTTTTGGTTCTTTCATAGTCATTTGACAGCTTTTCGACGTCTCTGTAAAATAAGTCGTACGGATTCAATATTTATCGGATTGAGGCATGCCATATCTTGTTGGAACGAGGACGAAGAGATCTACAACTTTTCTGTTGAAGGTTTTTCCGGATTCAACCTCGGAATTGGCCGCAAATGCACATCTTTGCAAGCTGTCACTATTTTGACGGGATTTTACTAAGTGTTGGAACCCCATTTCGCCTAGTGTTCCTATTGGGCCGAAATTGGGCTATTTTAAGTGTTGTTTCTAGATATCTTATTTACTTATGATTTTAGGTGTTTTAATTAGATGTTAGATATTATCTTTCTATCATTAAACTCGGCCCATCAGGCCTTAGCATAGCTTATATATTCCGATTTCATACATTGTAAACATTCAGCTTTCAATGAATAGAATTAGTTCTCTTAAACTTGTGTGAAACACATTGAGTGATGTTGATCCAACTAGAGCTGTGCTCGTTGATCACGAATTGGTATCTATCTCAGCTTGGTTTGCTTTGTGTTCATCAACTTCGCAAGACTTGGTGAATCTAGTATCCACAAGCCCCCTCCTTGTGCCTTCAAGTTGTCCGCTTGATTGTGTAGGGTTGTAGAGGCGGGTTGTGTAGTCATTGGTATTGGTTCCTACCCTCTGAGGAGGCCTGGAGTCTTTATCTTGTTCTGCATAGATCGTTTCAGTCCTTATCGGTCGTGTCTTTATCGTTTCTTGAATTCTTTATCGAATCTTGGATTGTTCTTGCTGCGTTCTTTGAGTCTTTATTCATTCTTGCTTCCGTTCTTGAGTTTATTGCTTGTTGTCGAAGATCAGGCCATCCCACGGCTAACCCCGTATCAAATTGGCATCAGAGCTTTGGTTTCCGACATCAAGATTGAGTCTTTTTCTTTTCTAAACACAAAAACCACAACAAAAAAAGAGTCCTTTTCTTGTTTTGGTTATTTACTTCTTGCATTCTTTTTGATTATTTTACTAATCTTGAGTTTGTGATTGTTTGTGGTTGCATAGCCTAAACACAAGCCTACCCGAAACCGTGGAGTCGACCAGATCAGTGCACACACCCCTTGTGTTCACTCTCCTAGCCGACGGCAAGCTCCTTGTCCCCATAGTCGAGTAAGCTTTGGTCGACAACCCCACATCCACACCAAGAAACCCTAGTTTGCTATCTTTCTATCTTTGTTCTATCTTTGGAATTTTGATTTATCTTTTATCTAATTCCATTTATCTATTGCCTCTCTCCTCTCGGATCCCCCCCCCCTCTCTCTCTCTCTCTCTCTCTCTCTCTCTCTCTCTCTCTCTCTCTCTCTCTCTCTCTCTCTCTCTCTCTCTCTCTCTCTCTCTCTCTCTCTCTCTCTCTCTCTCTCTCTCTCTCTCTCTCTCTATCTATCTATCTATCTCTTCCTACCTAGCTTATTGCGCCCGAAGATGACTTGGTTTGAATGAATTAAAAAACCAGCCCCTAGGGCTTTATTTATAGGGCTCAATCCTCGCTACCCAAGGAGAAAAAATATCTGTCATCTATCTAAGTATATCTAAAGATAAAACTTCCCTTATTTAAATGAATAAAAGAAATATAAAATTCCCTAGGTAAAATAGAGTTCAACCAAAGAGGATAAAAAATTAGGTAGAATGACAAAAAAATCTCTTTCTTCACGTGCAAGTATTCCTCCTTCGCATAGGATTCGTCAAAACGCGTCGGAGTCTTCTGCAGGCTCACTCGATAGTCGATATCGAGTCTATGGACTAGATAGTCGATATCGAGTCTATGGACTCGATATCGACTCAATGGTTCTGGTCTCAACTCGATCTCGGCTCTTGATGTTGGCATGTCGAGTGGACGTTCACTTGATATCGAGTGGTGGACTCGATATCGAGTCTGTGATGTGGTGTCGACTGGAAATTCACTCAATATCGAGTGGTTGGGTCGACATCGAATGGGCTCAGTCAACTTTCAGTATTCTACTCTATCTTGAAAACCACTTTCCCGAGTCCTCGTTCATTCGACTGACGCATATGAGTATGCGTTGGATAACTCTTTTTGAGGGCTATAACTCTCATGAAGGCATCCGAACATGATTCAAATTGATGAATGGCGAAAAGTAAGGTTTTCTCCAACTGCATCATCTTGCGCTCTTCCTTAGCTTCTCTAACGTCTTCATAACTTCACTTAAGCTTCAAAGTCGTCCGATTTCTGCGAAATTAAACAGAAACTTGTGTAGACCTCCATATATTGCAAATAAGTATAATTACAAAAATCCTATACTTTCTCAACCCAAAAGTTTAAAATATGGACAAAAAATGGAATAAAAGTAGACATAAAACATGGTATAATGAGTGAACATCAGCTGCAGGCGTTCCTCAAGTTCCCTTCTGGCTTGGGCATCGCGATCTGCTTTTGCCTCCCACCATTTCTAATTCCTAGCGTATTTAGCCTCCTTTTGATTGTATTCTGTCTACCTGGTGGTGAGCTCCTCCACCTACTTGTGGAGCCTCTCAAGCTTCTGCTTCATCGTAAGAATAGTCTCCTATTGATTAGACATGAGCCTTTTCAACCATTCCTGTATAGACGAAAGAAGAGTTCTGGTTCATCTAATCCCTGAGACTCTGGTCTACGATCAGCGTGTTACATACACCTATAAAACAGCACTAAAAGAGAGCGTTAAAGGGACTAAAAAGGGTTCAATTGATGGCTTCCCCAGCAACGGTGCCAAAAGTTATTAGGAGGAAGAATTGACAAAGCAAATATAAACATTAAAGCAGATCAATCCCTATCCGCGCAAATAAATTACAAGGCTTTCTCCCGTTGTAATGGTAGGGATTCAGGATCGATCCTCGAGGAAGCGTGTTAGCGCTCACCTAATCAGTCTCGAAAACAGCTCTCGGTGTCGACCAGAAGTCTTTCGACGTCGACTAAGATCCATTTGATGTCAGTTGTGGCAATCGATCTCTAGTGCAAACCTGTAGAACAACACAAAAGCAATCGGCATCGATAGAAGTGACTCGAGGTCGAGTTAGGCCCACTCGATATCGATTGAAGGTAAGTTGGTGTCGAGTCAAATAACAAAAAACGGAAATAATAACGTCAGAAAAGAACATCCGAAGAATATAAGGATGGATTCGAAAGATGAACAGAAACAACAGAAAGGGTTGTTGTTATCAATATACTAAAAGCTTCCTAAGCAAGGGAATTATGACAAGAGGAAAACCTGTCGTTGTTCTTGCCAAAGAATACTCAAACTCACAACTAGTATAGTGTGTAAGCAAGAGGTCGATCCACGGGGACATCTACTCAATGCAAGTGCAAGTCTAATCGCTAATAGAGAATATGGGGGGTTTTTGGTGTGAAAAAAATCCGCCTTTTATCAAAGAGGAAGCAAGCAAACAAAGTAAATTGATTGTAGAATGCAGTGGAGAAAAATAGGTTCACATACAATTTATCACTTCGATTGATGAATTCAATCCTTGTTTCAGCCTCTATCTCTTGTCTTTTCCTATCAATGTCCTTGTCCAGATCTTAGGTAGATTACTAGTCCGACGAGTCCTAGCAACTCTTATCTCAAAATAACCCTAACACGGTTAAGATTCAACCTAGAGATAGGATTAAGAGTATGAATTAACCAAGGTACACATAATATCAAGCTACGAGTCGATATTCAACATGTATTCAACTTTCTACACATCCAATTAGTCCTACGAGTCCTAAAGGGATATGATTGCCACTTGGGTTAAGGTTCGCTACGAGGAATCTGCAAAACCCTAGCAATTCAATGAATCTACTATAACTAGTTGATCATGCCAGAGAAAATAAAACACGTTCAAGGAATTAAGCACAAAGAAGTCAAAACATTGGAATATGAATAAGAACTAGATTTAAAAACTCACAATTCAACAATCAAAGATCCAAATTGTAGGCGAAACCTTGAGAGTTTAGTTGCTCATGCTCAACGGCACTCTCAACAACTCTATAAAGTGCATAAGGTGAATCGAAGAATAAACTAGAAAAGTCTTTTAAAAGCCTCTCAAGAGTCGGCCAAAAATATAGTTAAAAACTCTAATTAAAGTCCAATCCTGAATCGGCGTTTCTGCGAACGCCGCAGAGAAGCCACCATAGGTCGCGGGGCGGCCAGGCGATTGCGAAGTCGCTCGTCAGAGGTTCAGGCCGCGGGGCGGCCTTACTGTTCACATCAATTTTCCCGTTTCGATCTTTGTCTCGATTAACACGAAAGTTGTAGATCTCGATGAGAGCTTTCCAGCGCATGGTTATAATAGTCAATCAGACCACCAAGGCCTCCAGAAAGTGCAAAACAAGTTCAGCGTGTCTAGCGACAATTTATGCTGACTTGTTCTTCACTTAGGCTCCCGAAATTCGACTTCGCTCCCGTGCTCTTCACTTTTCTTCCTCAAATTGAATCTTCATTCATTCAAGAGTCTCCTCATTACTCGTCGGATCCACATTTACCTGAAATTAACCATAAACACGTGTAGATTCCGACTCTTCCAACACTATAAGTAAACATGTAACTATAACTAAACTATGCTAAATGTAATCTATTATGCAATACTAATTATGCTCTATCAAATTCGCCCACACTTGAACATTTGCTTGTCCTCAGGCAATAAAAAAAAACTAAACTTTGCAGCCCCACAGATTAGCAATTCATGAATCCACCTCAATAATCTTTAAATGCATGAAAAACTAGCAAACACAATAGATTAATAACATCATAGGACATAATTGCAATAATCAATGAAATCATGCAATCTTATCCATTCTAGACCTAATAGGGACTATGTGTTTCGCTCTCGCTCAAGTGTGGGTTAAATTTTTACGCTCACAACTCAATCTTCAAAAGCTTACCTACAATAGTCTTGCACCAGTGTTCTAACTCTCCACCGCTGGTGACTCTACACACAACAAAAATCATGAGGTCTTTTAATTGGGTTGTAATGGGGCCAAGGTAGAACATATAAGGTATGGAACAATTTAGGCCATGTGGTGCTCATAATCCGGGAACTAAGGAAGCAACCAAATAATAAAACCACTCATAAACTCCTCATACCATATCTCTATAATGTCATACAACACCAATCACAAGCATAAAACTTTACAAACCATACTCAACTCACTCCTCTTTTCTTTTTCTTTTTTCTTTTTTTTTCTTTTCCTTCTTTTTTTTCTCTTTTTTTTCCATTCCGGCTATATCAAATGAGTTTACTTGACTTTTACCCCTAAGTAAATTTTATTCCCCTTAGGTCACAAGTAATGAATGTACTGGCAAGAATCAAACATCTCATAAATGCACCTCAAACATACAATCCACCACTAAAAACTACCATCCATAATATAGATATTCACCAACTATTCCTAAATTCCCGAATGGGGTCAGACTATCATTGGCTATGGGAAAATCTTATGGAGCGACAAAAGAATAGGCAATAGGCTCAAATTGGCTTCAAGCAGAGGATAATATGCAAGGTGGAAATAGAGTCAAAAAGGGCTAATAAAGGCGCATCAATCATGTTTAAGTCATGTGCAGAAATCATAATATGCAGCATTGAAAAAGATATCTAAATGCAAGCCAAAGAGGAAGCAATTAAAGAGAGTACCCTCAACAAGCAAGATAACTAAATCAAGTGCAGTCCTGAATATGCAAAAATAAGTTCACCGGATCATGTCTAGAACTTCAAGATTACCCAAATTCCAAGATCTTATATGCTCAATCATTAACCAATCATGCCCACCAAATAGTATAGAAAATATATATCGAAGGTTTCAACAATCCAAGCACATCATGTGGCATAAATCTCAATAGATAAAATAGAGGAAAAACGGTATCCATATGGGGAAATAAGACCTAATCCTAACAATGCAATTTATAAATAAATTATTTTTAATTTTTTTTGGGGATTTTTTTAAAGACTAACATGCTAATATGCAATATAAACTAAAAACAAAAATAAAAGTTTAAACTAAAAATAAACATGCAATCTTATCATACCATGCGATTCTTCCTCCCCACACTTAAATCAGGCATTGTTCTCAATGACATAAAAGACAACAAAAGATAAAAATATAAAGGAAAGAAAAATGTGGGAAATGAGGAAGAAAAATTCTATGTCCCGTCAGAGGGCTCGGGGCGGCTTTCCTCTTTGTCCTTTTCTCTCGCCTTTTCACCCCTGCGATTTTAGTACACCAAGAAAACAAACAAAAACCCAAAACTAAAAATAACTTAAAGCAATTAATAAAATCTAAATCTAATGTCCTTGGTTTGCCTCCCAAGGAGTGCCTTTGGTTAAGGTTGTTGGCTCGACAGTTTATTCATCCACTCATTCAAGACTCAAGCGGACATCGTTAGCGCCCTCAAAAGCAAATCAAACTCTCGTGCCCAACCGATATTCGAATGCACATTGAATATGAAACAATTGGTAATTAAAATATAGAAATGAGAACCATTACCAACTTACCTTTCATTCGATCTTGATTCTCCCTCGAGGGTATGTAGGACCACCAACACAGTTCTGTTCGTGGTTTCTTGAAGTAGTGGCCCCATGGATCGACATACTTCCCAAAATCTCCTAATTTGCACAAAGTATCGGTTTCTTGTTCGGGAACCACATAAATTGGTTCTGAACTTGGCTCCTTGATAGGCGAGTTGGGAATGATTTCTTCGAATTGAGGGAGCATCGAAACATACTCAATCTCTGGGGATGTCCCTTGAGACCTCGTGTCGATAACCACCAGATGATCTTCTTCATTATCGGAGAATTCATCATTGCTTGCATCTTGGATTTCATAAATTTGAGTACTAGAACATTTCTCAACTGCCAACTCCTTCAATGTTTGAGAGAGTCGGATAATTTCTTTCCCATTTTGATTCACCATCTCACGTAATTGCCCTATTTGCTCCATCAAGACATTGGTTGAATCCTCTATGGACGGGTCAGAGTACTCCATTGGATGAAATGTCGAAGTGTAGGATTCTTCCTCCACCGATTGGTCACCCATGTAGCAGAAAAGATCTCATAATCCCGACACTCCTAAACCAGGGAAGCTTCCATTGTTTATGGACCTAACAAGTTCTCGGGTATCATGAGCCATGCCCTCAAAAAAGCAAAGCACCACATCTCACAAACTATCTCGGAAACCCCGTGAATAACGGATGTCAAATAAATTTTGCACTCTTGTGAGGTAATTGTGAAAATACTCTCCCTGAAACTGCCATAACTTCAACATGTAGAAATATTAGCAATAAGGTGCCGTGAACCGTAAGATAGGTCCACAAAGGGGTTAGATGTAAATATATACAAAAAGATAGCGATAAAAAAACACAAGAAATTGATAAAAATTCCCCGGCAACGGCGCCAAATTCGACAAGAGGAAAACCTGTCGTTCTTCTTGCCAAAGAATACTCAAACTCACAACTAGTATAGTGTGTAAGCAAGAGGTCGATCCATAGCGAAATCTACTTAATTCAAGTGCAAGTCTAATCGCTAATAGAGAATATGGGGGGGTTTTGGTGTGAAAAAGATCCGTTTTTTATCAAAGCGGAAGCAACCAAACAAAGTAAATTGATTGTAGAATGATGTGGAGAAAAATAGGTTCACCTACAATTTATCACTTCGATTGATGAATTCGATCCTTGTTTCAGCCTCTAGTTCTTGTCTTTTCCTATCAATGTCCTTGTTCGGATCTTAGGTATATTACTAGTCCTAAGATTCCTAGCAACCCTTATCTCTAAATAACCCTAACACGGTTAATATTCAACCTAGAGATAGCATTAAAAGTATGAATTAACCAAGGTACACATAATATCAAGCTATGAGTCGATATTCAACATGTATTCATCTTTCTACACATCCAATTAGTCCTGCGAGTCCTAAGGGGATATGATTGCCACTTGGGTTAACGTTCGCTACGAGGAATCTGCAAAACCCTAGGAATTGAATGAATCTACTCTAACTAGTTGATCATGCCAGAGAGAATAAAACACATTCAACGAATTAAGCACAAAGAAGTCAAAACATTGGAATAGGAATAAGAACTAGTTTAACAAACTCACAATTCAACAATCAAAGATCCAAACTGTAGGTGAAACGTTGAGAGTTTAGTTGCTCATGCTCAACGGCGCTCTCAACAACTCTCTAAAGTGCATAAGGTGAATGGAAGAATAAACGAGAAAAGTCTTTTAAAATCCTCTCAAGAGTCGGCCAAAAATATAATTAAAAACCCTAATTAAAGTCCAATACGGAATCGGCGTTTCTGCAAAGGGCGCGGGGCAGCCACCATAGGCCGCAGGGCGGCCATGCGATTGCGAAGTCGCTCGTCAGAGTTTCTGGCTGCTGGGCGGCTAGCTTGGCTGCGGGGCGGCCTTACTGTTCACAACAATTTTTCCGTTTGGAATTTTGTCTCGACGTCAACAAGAAAGTTGTAGATCTCAAAGAGATCTTTCCACCGCATGGTTATAATAGTCAGTCGGACAACCGAGGCCTCCAGAAAGTGCGAAACAAGTTCAGCTTGTCTAGCGACAATTTTTGCTGACTTGTTCTTCACTTAGGATCCCGATATTTGTCGGATCTCCCATACTCTTCACTTTTCATCCTCAACTTGAATCTTCCTTCACCCAAGAGTCTCCTCATTACTCGTCGGATCCACATTTACATGAAATTAACCATAAACACGTGTAGATTCCGACTCTTCCAACACCACAAGTAAACATGTAATTATAACTAAAATATGAAATATTCACAACTAAACTATGCTAAATGTAATCTATTATACAATACTAATTATGCTCTATCAAATTACCATGACAGTAACCATGCAAGTAACATACTTAACTCATGAAAGATATATGATTTTCATCAAATAAATTTTATTATTAACAAATAGGAATATAAAGGCTCTTGCATATATGTTAATTGTTACTATCCTTTTCATAATTAGGGTTAATAAAATCTCGTAAGCAAAACCTAATTACTATCCAAAGTCATAATAAATCCATTCTCGCTTCAATATCATAAACATGGAATCTTCCACTACTCTCGCGGTGGATTTGAGCACATAAGATAGAAGATAAAAAATCACATGAGAATGATGAATAAAGAATACTTACATTGGTTTTGCCGGGCTCACCCCGACCCTAGAAGTGGAATGACTACTCACACCTCATCATAGCAAACTCCATCATTGAGATAAAAAAAACTAACTTTGAATTGAAATAAGGAGTAAGAGTACAACCGAACCGCTCCACAACCGTATCTCTCTCTCTCTCTCTCTCTCTCTCTCTCTCTCTCTCTCTCTCTCTCCCTCTCTCGCGTCTCTCCTCCTCTCGGCCTCTCCTCTTTCTCTACTACTATGGTGCACAATTGCTTATGGAAAATATGATTAAAACCTAGCCCCCAAGGGCTTTATATATAGTAAACCTAAATTGCTCTCTAAGGAAAGTGAAATATATCCCTAACTAAAGATAAAACATTTATAATTAAAATAAATAAATAAATAAATAAAAAGTCCCTAGGGTAAATAGGATAGAAACTTCTAAGGAGATAAAAGATCTGGACTTCTTGATTAAGCGATCTCCCTCCAATTAGGACTCATCAAAAACGCGTCTCGGTGTTTAGGATTCCACTCGACATCGAGTCAGTTGATGTGTGTCGAGTACTTCTTACATGATCTCGGGTCATGCAGTGTGAGGTCGAGTGCTTCCTCTTCTCTCCTAGCTCTAAGTCTGGATATGTGGACTCGACGTCGAGTCATCTTCAATAGACGTCGAGAGGAATCTCCGTGGCTTTCTTCGTCAAACACTTAGTCTAATTCCGCTTCACTCCAATAGATGTCGAGTCATTCCACTAGACATCGAGTGAATCAACAACTCGGTTCCTTCTTCTCTAATTTGCTCCAAACTGTCTCTAACTCCTGCGAAATTAAATAAAAATATGTGTACACCACCACAACACACAAATAAACATAAACTATACAAATTTAATACTTTCCCAACCTAAAATCATAAAATATATACAAAATCGAAGTAAAAGTAAGTATAAAACATGCGAAAATGGGCGCATATCAACGGGGCACCTACCTCTCGGTCTCTACCTAACCCCGCTACACCAACAACCACAGTGCAAACTCATTGGAGTATTTTAGGACCTCTGTATACATCCAATAGAGATGGTCTATCGCCTTTCTACCCACTAGATTACCTATTTCAGTTCGTTAGCTTATGTTAGGTCCAATTAAATTCATTTTGCCCTTTTTAAATCTCATTAAAATCCTTTGAAATTTATGGGTGATTTCCAAAACATATACTCAACCCTACGGGTGTGCATATCCGGGTACCCGACACGAACCAGATATTTGTGTCGGGTACCCGAAACCGTTTAGTCCAAAATGGCCGAACCGTATACGAACCGTTTTAATCCGGGTACCTGACACGATTAAACTATTCGGTTCCATGTCGGATATCCGGGTACCCGACACGAACCAAATGTGTGTTTTTTTCATCCCGTCCGAGTGCTACTGTTGTACTTGTAACTTGTAAGTATGCAGCCTGTGTGTAAATTTGAGAGGGCAATCTCACAAATTGAAATCCAATAGTTTTTGTAATTTGAGATGGCAATCTCAAATCTTCAAGGCAGTGTAGATCTCTCTTCTAAGTGTCGACAACGTGAATGAATAGCCGGAGGCGAATGGAGTGGTGTCGGATTCGTCGAAGCCGCAGGGGTCGGGGGTGATGTTGCGGGAGCCTGCGGAGGAGACGACAAGCATCTAGTGCAAAAGGATGGCAGGGCGGGTTGAGCCATGGCGTCGATCGATGGAGACCAGAGGAGAGGAAGTTACTGATTTGATTTGAAAATGGAAAAGGAAAGTGATGTTTGAGAATGAGAGCAGGGAGAAGGAATAGCCTAAAGCGGCGAGAGATCTAAAGTGCAGAGAGATTTAGGGTTTGGAGATTGCAAATAAATAAAAAGAAAAAGGGAAATATAAATAAAAAGGAATTTGGAAGCACGGAGGTTCGAACCTGGGCAAAATGGGGAGGCACGACCGTATATCTACAATTGAAACCAACTGAGCTAGTGAAGTTTAGTGATATTTCAGGGATTCATGTATTTGTACTATAACAAGTTACATATAATTTTTTTAAAAAATTAAACGGTTCGTGTCGGGTATCCGATAAGAGGATATCCCCGATCCGAACACGAACCGTTTAATGTTGTGTTTTCTCGGTTCGTGTCATTTTCGTGTCGTGTATTTTTGGTTTCGTGTTTTTTCGTGTCGTGTTCTCGTGTTTTCATGTCGTTTCAGTCGTGTCGGGTTTTTCTGCACACCCCTACTCAACCCTTTATGAAGCTAACTTCCGATGAAGTTGGGTTGTCCTAATGACTTGTGGAGGGTAACACCCGATGAAGCTAGCAACGACTCTAATGACTCACAAATAACAGTCGTTTTATATCAAACGGATATATTGAACAAATGCTCATTCAAATAGTGCACCCTAGTATATCATGTGACTACATGTATATGGGACTCAATCTGAGTTAGCTCCATGAAGGAACTTACCTGCAAAGCCGAACAACAAGGCAATAGCAAGTAGCAGAATCCAAGCAACACTAAGCACCTAGTTTGTAGGAAAAATAAAGATACGATAAGTAACAATCTCATTAACCTCTCATAGGGAGAACACATACACAATAGTATTTCCAAAACCATCCGATAAGTCAAAATATTTCAAAATTGCTCATAACATGAGGAGACATCCGAAAGCCGAGATATCCAAAGATTACCATTTTATACAATTCTCATACTCATCGTCGTCATCCAAATCTCATTCTCAATCCAAGGTCCAGTTCAAATCACAAAACAGCCCATCTATTCGATCAAGTCTCAAAGGAAAGTCCAAGTCAAGTTTAGTCAAAGCTATTGTTAAAGGAATCCCGACACCTTGGTTTGAAAATAAAATCTTTCAACTCTTCCAAAACACAAGGTTTAGATCTTCAATCATTTAAGCAACAACTTGGATTCAAAACCTTTTAAGATGTTTCAAAACAACCAAAGCGCTTTGAGGCATTTAAATTGGTACAATCAAATACCCTTCGAAAATCCGTAAACTCATATTTTATATAATAATCCCTTAAAAAATTATATTCAAAATTCAAATTTTCAAATTAACAATCAACATTAAACCCGACATAGATTGGTCCAACCAAAAAACCAACCAAGGGACCAAAGGATCAAGGGAGCCACCTCAGCCAAGGTGTGTGGATCATTTTTATCGCGGCAAAATGGTTGCTCGCTGCGAAGAAACCCATCCAATGACTTTAGCGAGACAAGACACTCGCTGGTCGCGAGAGGGCCCTTTTTCCATTGTGAAAAGGTCCTTCACGTCCGTGAAATGCCCATCTTCTTTCTCTGGTTTCTGTTCTAACTCGTCGCGGCGACCACGATTTCACTGTGGTAAGATTCGAACATTTTTGCTTGTTTTTGCCTTGAATCAAATCCTTTCTTTGTCAGGGAACGAGGACCAGAGGGAAAAAGCGGAAGAGGGATTACCGAGGTCTTCAAGGAAAGTCTTCAAGATGCTCCAATGGCGGATTCCAACTATGAGATTGTTAGAGGATCTTTGTTGGAGGCTTAGGAAGGTTGGAGAGTAGATAAACGTGGGTTTTGATGATGCTTAGAAGCAAAACGAGCAAGGAAAAAATAAGGATAAAGCTTACACGGAAAATAAGGGGTGCGAACTTAAAATGGCTCAACCAAGCTCCTTCGAGGCTAGATCTTCCTCTTTCTTGGATTAAAAGTGTGAAGGAAGGTTAAAGGTACGCCTTTATTGAGTTTGGAAGTGAAAGGAATTAAGGAAAAGGGAAAACGAGCTCATTACCACGAGCAGAGAAATATAGGGCGTTGGTTGAGTTTCTTCTCACGGCAGTGACAGGGAACTTGTGGCAGAGAAAACCTCCTACAACTTTTTTTTGGCTTGAATCGGTGGCTAGCCTTCGTCTTCTTCGCTTGATCTTCAGAGGGGAGATAAATGAGGTTTTTTGTGAGGTGCTTAGGGCTGGAAAAATACAAAAAAAAATGAGATTTGGGGTGGCTTGAAGATTTGAGATGGAGAATGGAGTAGGATGTTTGGGTTCCTTCCTTTGAATTCAAAATGAGGGAAGGAGAGTGTAGGGTTTTAAGATTTGTGTGTGGTGGCTCAGATTGCCATGTTGATGTTTAGGGTTTGGGAATTGAGTCTTACCTTATACAGAGGAGGAAAGGGGGCTTTATTAGGGTTATTAGGAAAAGAATAAAAGAGTGAAGGAAAGAGTGAAGGGAGAGGGAAACCGAGAGAGAGAGAGAGAGAGAGAGAGAGAGAGAGTGAAGGGAGAGGGAAACCGCGAGAGAGAGAGAGAGAGAGAGAGAGAGAGAGAGAGATAGAGAGAGAGAGAGAGAGAGAGAGAGAGAGAGAGAGAGAGAGAGACGGTCCCACAAGGCTAGGATATATAAGCTCTTATGGAAAATAAGGTCTTGCATCCTCTTATCATGCATATGTCAAAAGCAACATCAATTTTACCTGCTTTTATAATTTTAGGTTATTTCTGTAATGAATCTATTTTTGCATCGTCGAGTCTTGTTCAAACTTCCACGACACTAGTCAAAATTTTCAATGTGGGTGATAAAATAAACTTTGGATAAAAGCATGTAAGTATATAGATAAATACACCATACCCAAAGTACCATGTAAGGAGCAAATCAAGAGATAATCATAAATAATAAATAAGTAAGCCTTTCCCCCACCCCATACTTAAACATTAGAGTGTCTTCGCTGCACAATCGCACATACCAAGGTATGCCTTTTCCATTTGTAATAGATAAATCACTAATTGAAATCGGTGAAGAGATGTTCATACCTTCACTTACATGTGTGTCTTCCTTCTAAGAGTCAACTCGATCTCTCCTAATGTCTGTCGACATCGAGTGTGCCTTCGCTTTTGGAGGGTGAATCGATGGGGATGTCTCGATGTCGAGTACGATGAGATGACCCCCATACCTAGCTTCTGAAATGTAATCTGGCTCCTCAGGTGCACTCAAAGTTGTTTGGAACGAGTTGATATTGACTGATTGCTTAGTGTGTTTCTCATTGTGGTTCAAGATTTATAAGATCTCCTCCAATTGGGCCTCCACAGCCCTCTATTCTAGCTCCTCCGAGGTCATAGTTCTCGTCGTGGGTTCCTTACAAGGGATGTGGCTTCCCTTGATATGCATATACTTGACATCCATCCTATCGAGCTTCTCCATGGTTTTGTTGAAGGAGAACTCGATAATCTCATCACCAATAATGAAAGTAAGCATCCCCTTCCTTACGTTGATTTTGACATCTACAGTAGCTAAGAACGGCCTACCAAGGATGATATGACAAGTAGGTTCTTCCGCCATATCAAGCACAATGAAGTCCGTAGGCACAAAGAACATACCTACTTTGACGGGGACGTCATCAATAACTCATGTAGGCGTGACGTAGTTGTTATCGGCCATGTAAAGCTTCAAATCCATAGGCTCCAAATCTATTACGTTTACCTTTGACCAAATAGACAAAGGTATGAGGCTTACACTAGCCCCTAGGTCGCAGAGAGCCTTATAGCGATGTTGGTTTAGCCCAATAGTGGTGGGGAATCTCCCTAGTTCCGCTCTCTTCTCTGGAAATTCAATCTTGTTGCACTCCTCTGCGATCTTAGCCATTGGTCGCTTCTTACTTAAGATGTATTTTAAGAACCTTACATATTATGGCATCTCATGAAGAGCTTCGGTGAAGGGTATGGTGACATTGCGCCCTTGAAGCATCATCACAAAACAATGAAATTTCTTATTGGCGGGGTGTTGTGAGCTGAATCTGCCATATTTTACAGTAACTTTTATATCGTTTTATGCGTACATTTCATGCATTTGGGATAGTATAATACAGAATCTATATAGTTTATGTTTATTTTCCAAATTATGGAAACTAACCCGGTTTCTGTTTAATTTCGCAGAATTCGAGGCAATTTACAGCAGTTCTGAGAAAGGTCATAAAAGCTCGGAAATCAACTACAGAAGTCCAAGGCCAAGAAGCGGCGGAACCAGTCGAATCAAGCTAGGAGCCAAGAATTACTCGATCTAGAGTAAAGTTACTCGATCTCGATGAAGGTGTCCGAGCACAGGCCTTGTCGACTAAGCACTGATCGAGAAGTTGAGCCAGAGACAACCCGACCCCCGGAAGCCAACTTGATCTCGAGTACACCTTGTCGAGATCGACAACACCTGGACACCATGTCCGGAGTCGACGAGCTGTGCTAAGTCGAGAAGGCGAAGACGGAGAAGCCGAGCACCACCATTACTCGGTCTCGAGGAATCTTGTCGAGATCGAGGGCCCAACAAGCGCCAGTCCGAGTCCATGCCGAGGAAGAGTACTCGACCAGGCTGAGCAACACATCCTCGACACCAACCCTACTCAATCTCGAGGAAGTTGGTCGAGATCGAGGACCCAGCACCACACCTGTCCGAGCCATATCGAGCAGAGTGACCCGAGACGTCCAACCAGGAAAGTCGACGACCATGTCTACTCGATCTCGAGGAGGCTTGGTCGAGATCGAGGAGCGCCTTATCGAAGCCGCGTTACGCGGTTTTGCTTTCCTACTCGGTTTGGGAATCCTTGGGGTCGAAGGAAACCGAGTCTATCCGAGATCTATCAACTATCCATGGAAGAGAAGATCTATCAACAAGAAGACATCTTACCTATTTTAGATTTATTTCCCCTTTATAGATTTAATTCCTAAATTGCATTTATTTATCTTTTAAGCTTTTTAGATATAGATAGATATATTCTATCCTTGAATAGCAAGGAATAAAAGGCTATAAATAAAGCCTTAGGGGCTGAGCATTAGGCATCTTATTCCAATTCAATTCCATTCATGTAAGTAGGAGTAGAGAGAGAGAGTTTGTGGCAAGCAAGGTGGAGAGGCGAAAGCGGATTTGTCTTGTTGGTTGTAAGGTTTCTTTATTTAAATCAATGCAAGTTAGTTCCTTTTGTTAATTAATGTCTTTCTTTGCGAGTAGTCCACCCACTTATGGGGTTGGGGTGAGCCCGACGGTGGCCATGTAAGGTGATGCGGTAAAGGTACAATCTTGTTATGCGATTCATCTTCTATCCCTAAGAGCATGATTCTTTTGCGAGAGTTGAAGGTGATCCTTGTTTGTGTTATTGAAGCGAAAGTGATCTTAATGCAACTTGGATTAATTATGTGAAAAGGGTTAGTAACAATTAGGGTCTATGCGAAAGCCCCTATATGCCTATTTGTTAATAACGAAAGTTATTTTTATGGAAAGCATGATCTTTTATGGCTTTATATGTTACTTTGCATGGTTATCATTGTGGCGTTGATACCCTGGCTTTAGAAGTTCTTTCATATATTGTATTTATTTCTGTCGAATTCTGAGATCTGTGTTCGAATCTGCAATTTGAGGTTTTCTGTGTTTTGGTCGATCTAGAGGAGGGGTTAGTCGAGATCGAGTAGGCCTTTGTCGATCTCGAGTTGGGTCTTGTCTAGATCGAGTTGAGTTTTTGCTTCTGTTGTCGATTTTGAAGTTTCTGTTTTTACTTAGTTTTGTCGATCTCGAGTTGCTGTTGTTTAGTTTTGTCGATCTAAGTTGTCGAGATCGAGTAAGTTGTTTTATTTGCTTTATTTTCTGTCTTCGCTTTTTATTTCTGTCTTTCTTTCTTTGTTTCTTTGTTTCTTCGTTTCTGTCTTTTCTGATTGCTTTTCTGTGAGATTTACAGCTGCCTAGGATCCGCTGACACGCTTCCTCGTGGACCGATCCTGACTTTCTCTTACTACATTGGAGGGAGTCTTGTAATTATTTGCTGGGGCACGAATCTGGTTTGATCTATTTCAATTATATTTCATACTCGATTTCCTCCTCACAACAAATTGGCGCCGTTGCCGGGGAAGCTATCATTCGCGCCTTAGGTAGTTAAAATCTCACGTTTTCTTTGAGTTACTTTACATGTGTATGCGCCGTTCTGGTCAACCACCTGAGTTTGACGGCTTAGACGAACCGGAATGCCTCCTACACATCCGAGCTAAACTACAAAGAGCCACGACAGCCGCTGAGACACAAGAACGGCTAATTGCGAGGCTTACAAGGGAACTAGCCGATAAAGATGTTGCTATCGCCACTGAGAAAGCAGCAAGGGAACAAGCGAAGGCTGAGCTTGCCCAGTACCCAACCACGACAAAGAATTATATGCACCCAACTCTCGTCGTGCCTGAATCGACGATTCTGATCCCTGAAAACTCTTTTGAAATTCACACTCAATTCCTTATAGAACTTAAAAATAATGCTTTTTTTGGTAGGTTTCATGAGTGTCGTCTTGAACATATTACCAATTTTTCTGACATGTGTCGTACTCTTGCTTAAGGTACAACTTTCGAATATGTCAAGATGAAGGCTTTTCGCTGGTCTCTCGCTGGACCTACACTGAAGTGGCTTGAAGGGTTGAAGCCAAGATCCCTCACAAAATGGGCCCAAGTAGAGCAAGAGTTTCTAAACAAATTCATCCCTCCTGCAAAGACAGCACTCCTCCGCCAGAAGATCACAGCTTTGAAACAGAAGCCTGGGGAGCCGCTAGCAAAAGCATGGGAGAGGTACAAGGAACTGTTGCAATCTTGCCCTACTCATGGACAGCCCTCCTATGTCATTCAGGAGATCTTCTTCAACTCTCTTGACCAAGTCACTAAGGACAGGATCAACCAGTATACCCGCTATGAGTATTTGACGATGACACCAATTGACGCTTGGGGAGTGCTCGACAAGCTCACTAACTATGACAACAAGTATGGGTCTACTGCAAACTATGAAGAGAACCCTTACGCTAGGCCAGCACCATCCATGCCCCTCTATGAGCCTCCTAAAGAGATTGATCCTGATGTAAGGGAGCAGTACTACAGAGATCAAAACAAGAAGCTCCTTAAGCTAGTAAAGTATCTTTCTGTCAACCAGCCTTGCATTGAATGCGGATCGCAGCGGCACACCACTACTGAGTGCCTACACACAGAGCAAGTCAGGCTGGCAGAGCACCATGAAGAGGCAGCTTACGCAGGGGGTCCCAATCGCTACATGGGGGGCCAAAGGTTTCAGCAACCACAATGGAACCAAGGTGCCCCTAGGAACCCCCCGCCCTACAGAGCTCCAGGACATGCGGAAAGGGACCAGAAAGGGGATGATCTACAGACAGTCCTAGAGGAAATACGGAGGAATCATTCAGAAACTAAGCAGTCCTTCAACTCCGTCTAAACTCATATGCAAGGTGTCAACTCTAGGCTTGGGGAAATTGATATATGGCGGAAATCAGTTGATACACAGATAGGCCAGCTAGCAGCAGGAATCCCCAGACAGTCAAGTTCGCTCCCTGGATCTTCAGAACCAAATCCAAAGGGAAAGACTGGACACATCGCTGCTGTAAAACTCAGAAGCGGCCATCAACTGCAAGAGCCAGAGGTCGGAAAGCAGCAGAACAAAGAAGAACCGCAAGTCGACCAGCAGCAAGTCGACGTCGACAACACCCTAGTCGATCTCGAGAAAGGCCTACTCGATCTCGAGGAGAAAGTGAAGAAACCCTCGTCTGCACTACACAGCAACTCGAAGTCGACTAGAGTGGTCGAGATCGAGGAAGACGTGGTCGAGATCGAGGAAGGTCAGGACGAGATCGAGAAAGCTACAACACCTCCGACATTTGTTCTGGCTCCGAATCAGAAAAAGAAGCTGCCTTTCCCCACAAAATCTCCAAAGGACCCAGCAGAGAAGAAATTTCAGCGCTTCATCAAGATGCTTCAGAAACTCAACGTCACCATCCCCTTCACCGAAGCTCTCAATGAAACGCCATCCTATGTCAAGTTTTTGAAGGAGTTTCTGAGGAAAAAGAGATCAATGGCTGAGATTACAGAGGAGTGCAGCCATTTGGACATACTTGAGAAGAGGCCAGATCCAGGTAAGTTTGCTATAACCATTGGATTTGGTCCATAAAAAATTAATGCCTTGTGTGATCGTGGAGCCAGTGTGAGTATAATGCCTTTAACAATTTGGTCCAAGATTAAGATAGGTGCCCTAGAGCCTGTGGATGCTAGACTTTACATGGCCAACAACACAGTGGTCATTCCAACAGGCATGGTGGACAATGTGCCAGTACAAGTAGGTAAATTCTTTGTCCCTGCTGATTTCTTAGTTGTTGATATGCAAGAAGACCCTGCTTGTCCAATTATTCTAGGAAGACCCTTCTTGGCGACGGTGGATGCTAACATAAGCGTGAGGAAAGGAGTGCTCACTTTCAACATCAGCGATGAGGTAATTGAGTATTCTTTTAATAAAACTAAAAGGCATACAGGTCCCATGGAAGAGGTAAAATATATCTCAGCTGGCTACATCACCTGCGGGGAACCCAAGGTAAGAAATATGACCCCTGAGGAGCTGGAAAAGAGGGATATGGAGGCCCAGGCGGAGGAGATCATGGCAATCCTAAAGAAGGACACAGAGAATCCAATCGACACAGACCAAGGTACGTCGTTATGGACTAACTATTTTTCGGATGTCTTGACAGGAACCAAGTATGGGGTCAAAGTGATGCGGGACCATCTTCTACAGCTCAAGACACACCCATCATTCTTGGAGAAGGACCAATGACTCGAGCTAGAGCTAAGAAGCTTCAGAGAGACTCATTCAACTTTGTGGGTCATGCTTTGTTCTCGAGCAAGGTTCAACTCCCCGAGCCTACACTAAAGACATGCATTGGAGTGCAAATGGAGGTCGAGCCCCCTTAGTAATGCTTGGACCGAAATTATCTAAGTGTTAATGTCTAATTTCAGCTTATGAACATTATTGGGCTGAATTGGGCTTTTTCTTAGTTATTCGTTTTAAAACCTTATTTACTTATGTTCTTAGGTTTATTTCCTTAAGCCCGTTAGTAATTAGATTTATCTTATTCTATCTAGTTAGGCCGGCCATCAGCCCTATTCACCTATATATTTTCGATTCAGCTTTGTAATTCAATTGGAACATTCGTAATACAGAAAGTATTCTTCTCAAACGTGTGAAACACATAGAGAGAGAGATCAGGCCGGATTGAGCTGTGCTCTTCGTGATCTCGAATTGATTGATAATCTCAGCTTGGTTTGCTTTGCCGTTCATCAACTTCGCAAGACTTGGTGAATCTAGTATCCACAAGCCCCATCCTTGAGCCTTCAAGTTGTCCGCTTGACTGTGTAGGGTTGTAGAGGCGGGTTGTGTAGTTATTGGTATTGGTTCCTACCCTCTGAGGAGGCCTGATCATGCATTCGGCAACTAAAATCAGTCCATTTGAATGTGTGTATGGTGTTAATCCACTAACCCCTTTTGATCTTACTCCATGTCCTATGAGAGACAAAGAATCATTTGAGGCAGGTATGCATGTCGAGTTCATGAAGGAGCTGCATGAACGAACTCGAGAGAAGCTGAAGCTAAAGGCTGAATACAATGCTAACAAGGCCAACAAAGGACGTCGCTTGGTCACATTTCAGCCTGGAGATCTTGTATGGGTGCACTTGAGGAAGGAGCGGTTTCCAGAAGCCCGGAAGAACAAGCTGTCGCCGCGTGGTGATGGACCATTTCGGATCAAGAAGAGAGTGGGCGACAATGCCTACCAATTGGAGCTTCCTGGAGACATGGGCGTGAGCGCTACATTCAACGTCGCGGATCTAATCCCTTACTTCGCTGTGGATGAAGACTTGGATTCGTGGTCGAATCCTTTTCAAGAAGGGGAGGTGCTGAGATATGTATCAATCGATGATCAATGAGTACAACTCTAATTGAATCAACAAACACTCGAAGGTGTAAACACTCTTTATGAGAGAATTGTAATTATCAAAGTTCCAAGTTGTTACAAGGATGAATCGAAAATATTTATAGGCCTTACTCCTAGTTCTGGCCGATTCTAAGAATTAGAAGATAGAATAAGATAGTTCTAAATACTAATGGGCCTAATTAAATAAACCTAAGAACATAAGTAAATAAGGTTTTAAAATGAATAACTAATAAAAGCCCAATTCAGCCCAATAATGTTCATAAGCGCGCTGAATTTAGACATAACACTTAGTAAAATTCGGCCTAAGCATGCTCTAAGGTGGCTCGGCCTCTTCATGCACTCCAATGCACATATATGTCTTCAATGTTGGCTCGGGGAGTTGAACCTTGCTCGAGAACAAAGCATGACCCACAAAGTTGAATGAGTCTCTCTGAAGCTTCTTAGCTCTAGCTCGAGTCATTGGTCCTTCTCCAAGTATGATAGGTGTGTCTGGAGCTGTAGAAGATGGTCCCGCATCACAAAATTGCCAATTAATTATCGAAGAGGGTGAGGAAAGAAGCAGCTAACGAACACGAGAGACCTAATTGATTGAAGAGGCCAAGAAAGTAGTAGCTTATGAACGGTTGGCCTACACTCCCTCCTTCGCAAAGGGCTATGAGATCGAATAGAGGGAGAAGAGAGAATATGCAAAATCGCCAACCCCCTCTGCAATTGTTGATGAACCGGAAGATTTCATCTGACACTCGTCTTCTTCAAGAACTAGTTGATCGATTGAAGGGGTGGTTGATCTCCAGATCGACATGTTCCATTTGATATAGATAGTATTGAGGGCTTAGAGAGGGTTGTCTTTGGTTCTTCTAATAAAATCTTCCGAAATAGATTGATATTTATCAGAAGTTAAATAATAACGCCCGAGAGAATATAGACGATATAAAAAAAAACAAGCTTTTATCAGGAGTTTTTATAAGAAAAACTCCTTTGCGAGAAGCATTTCTCAGGAGTTTTTTAAAACTCCTTATAATTTTCTGCCGTAAGATAACCAATTTGTACTACCCTCTCAACGTATCTAGGAGCTCTGTATAGTGGGAGGATCCTTTTGGTATTGGTGTTGATGGTATCCCCAATTCTGTCGATGTCCTCCATAATTACGACCCCCCATGTAGCGTGCCTCCTCATGTGTCTCCGCACGCTGGACCTGTTTAGAATGTGGGCAGGCGGTGGTGTTGTGCTTGACTAGCCCACGCTCCAAACAAGGTTGGTTGTTGGTGAGGAACTGGATCGACTTGCTTCTGTAGTCGCCGCACTTGGTCCTTTGTGAATTGATCCCTTACATCAGAATCAATCTCTTTCGATGGTTCATAGAGTGGCACAGATGGGGCAGGCCTCGCGTCAGAGACCTCAAAAGTCCCATAAGTGTTATCGAACTAAACTGGCCTCTCAAGGGTATCCCAAGCTCGTTGTGGTTTGGACTAAAGATACCTATAAGAAGTATATGTGTTGATTATCTCCTTTGAAGGCACATCCAAGGAGTTGTAGATGATATCCTAAATAACATATGGCGGGTGCCCATGCACCGGGCAATATTTCAGCAGGCGTTTGTAGTGCTTCCAGACTTGTGCCCATGCACCGGGTAATATTTCAGAAGGCATTTGAATTCCATGATCTTTTGTCTGAGTTGTGTTGTGTTTGCTGTTGGGAAGAACTTGTTGAGGAACAACTCCTTGTGATGCGGGACCATCCAAGCCATCATCAAAGACACCTCCGCACACACCTATGATTCGAGATTATGAGGATGATGTCCTTCTCAAGAGGAAGAAGAAGGCTCCACCATGGGAAGAAGTCCCAAGGTGCAAGCTTGGATTAAATGACGTTTTGGTTCTTTCATAGTCATTTGACAGCTTTTCGACGTCTCTGTAAAATAAGTCGTACGGATTCAATATTTATCGGATTGAGGCGTGCCATATCTTGTTGGAACGAGGACGAAGAGATCTACAACTTTTCTGTTGAAGGTTTTTCCGGATTCAACCTCGGAATTGGCCGCAAATGCACATCTTTGCAAGCTGTCACTATTTTGACGGGATTTTACTAAGTGTTGGAACCCCATTTCGCCTAGTGTTCCTATTGGGCCGAAATTGGGCTATTTTAAGTGTTGTTTCTAGATATCTTATTTACTTATGATTTTAGGTGTTTTAATTAGATGTTAGATATTATCTTTCTATCATTAAACTCGGCCCATCAGGCCTTAGCATAGCTTATATATTCCGATTTCATACATTGTAAACATTCAGCTTTCAATGAATAGAATTAGTTCTCTTAAACTTGTGTGAAACACATTGAGTGATGTTGATCCAACTAGAGCTGTGCTCGTTGATCACGAATTGGTATCTATCTCAGCTTGGTTTGCTTTGTGTTCATCAACTTCGCAAGATTTGGTGAATCTAGTATCCACAAGCCCCCTCCTTGTGCCTTCAAGTTGTCCGCTTGATTGTGTAGGGTTGTAGAGGCGGGTTGTGTAGTCATTGGTATTGGTTCCTACCCTCTGAGGAGGCCTGGGGTCTTTATCTTGTTCTGCATAGATCGTTTCAGTCCTTATCGGTCGTGTCTTTATCGTTTCTTGAATTCTTTATCGAATCTTGGATTGTTCTTGCTGCGTTCTTTGAGTCTTTATTCATTCTTGCTTCCGTTCTTGAGTTTCTTGCTTGTTGTCGAAGATCAGGCCATCCCACGGCTAACCCCGTATCAAATTGGCATCAGAGCTTTGGTTTCCGACATCAAGATTGAGTCTTTTTCTTTTCTAAACACAAAAACCACAACAAAAAAAGAGTCCTTTTCTTGTTTTGGTTATTTACTTCTTGCATTCTTTTTGATTATTTTACTAATCTTGAGTTTGTGATTGTTTGTGGTTGCATAGCCTAAACACAAGCCTACCCGAAACCGTGGAGTCGACCAGATCAGTGCACACACCCCTTGTGTTCACTCTCCTAGCCGACGGCAAGCTCCTTGTCCCCATAGTCGAGTAAGCTTTGGTCGACAACCCCACATCCACACCAAGAAACCCTAGTTTGCTATCTTTCTATCTTTGTTCTATCTTTGGAATTTTGATTTATCTTTTATCTAATTCCATTTATCTATTGCCTATCAAAAATCAGATTTTTAAAGTTGTTAGATTTAATTCCATTATATCTATCAACTATCACAAAAGGCACAAGATAGATCTTATTACCTAAATTAGCCATTCTATCTATATCTTTGCATTAGGGCTGAATTTTGTTATCTTTTCACCACTTTCATCAAATTTTCGAGTCCTATACACTATTTTGAGTCTTTTCTTGCATTAGTTTCAGATTTGAAAAAAAAAAAAAGAAGAGAGAGAAACAGATCCGAAAATTGAAAACAAAAAGAGAGAAGGAAGTGTTTGTTAGTTGTTGTTGATCTAGTGCAAGAAAACTCCCAAGGACTAATTGGTGAACCTTTTTCTCAGCCCTAATCGATACCCATATTCGCAAACACATACCTCCAAAAAATTGAAACCCTACCTTGCAACTACAACATAATAACTTAAGGTTTTCAATCAAAAGAGGTAAATTTCCATTCTTTCTTAAGTTTTCTTTGTTATTGTCTTTTGTTACAGCTTTGTCGAGTTGTTTGCTAAGCTGTGTCGAGCACTTTCTCCTCTATTTGAGTGCTATTGTGTGAGTGTCGAAGAGATCTCCCCCTGGTCGAGATTTCTATCTTGTGATCGAGTTGTTTGTGTTGTGTCGAGCACTTCTCCCTGAGATCGAGTGCTTATTGTTGACGTCGAGTGCTCCCTTGCTACTGTCGAGTACTCATTAGTCTATTTCGAGTTGATTCTTGCTGATTGTTGCTTGGATCGAATTGATTATTGCTGTTATCGAGTTGTGTTTGTTTGAGTCGAGTGATCTTGAGGCGTGCCATACCTTGTTGGAACGAGGACGAAGAGATCTACAACTTTTCTGTTGAAGGTTTTTCCAGATTCAACCTCGGAATTGGCCGAAAATGCACATCTTTGCAAGCTGTCACTATTTTGACGGGATTTTACTAAGTGTTGGAACCCCATTTCGCCTAGTGTTCCTATTGGGCCAAAATTGGGCTATTTTAAGTGTTGTTTCTAGAGATCTTATTTACTTATGATTTTAGGTGTTTTAATTAGATGTTAGATATTATCTTTCTATCATTAAACTCGGCCCATCAGGCCTTAGCATAGCTTATATATTCCGATTTCATACATTGTAAACATTCAGCTTTCAATGAATAGAATTAGTTCTCTTAAACTTGTGTGAAACACATTGAGTGATGTTGATCCAACTAGAGCTGTGCTCGTTGATCACGAATTGGTATCTATCTCAGCTTGGTTTGCTTTGTGTTCATCAACTTCGCAAGACTTGGTGAATCTAGTATCCACAAGCCCCCTCTTTGTGCCTTCAAGTTGTCCGCTTGATTGTGTAGGGTTGTAGAGGCGGGTTGTGTAGTCATTGGTATTGGTTCCTACCCTCTGAGGAGGCCTGGGGTCTTTATCTTGTTCTGCATAGATCGTTTCAGTCCTTATCGGTCGTGTCTTTATCGTTTCTTGAATTCTTTATCGAGTCTTGCATAGTCTTGTCGAGTCTTTGTTCTTTCTTGATCGATCTTGAACTGATCTTGGTCGAATCTTGGAAATCTTGCATTGTTCTTGCTGCGTTCTTTGAGTCTTTATTCATTCTTGCTTCTGTTCTTGAGTTTCTTGCTTGTTGTCGAAGATCAGGCCATCCCACGGCTAACCCCGTATCACCTTGTGTTCTCCCTACGTGCGTATGGATTGTGGGGTCAAACATTCCAGCCATTGTAGAGCATTACCTGCAAGTGTCCAACAAAAGGCTTTAAGTTTAACATACTCTAGATTAGGGCCAGCAACAATAGTTTCGCATAGATCTAAGTATGTAGTAATATGAGCCATGGGACATTCTTTAGCTTTGCCCTCATAAGTATTTCTCCTAATCTCATAAATGAAAATAGGTTTGATCTAAAAAGAATTAAATGCGAGGAAGAATAATAGGAGATTCTGGCACTGCCAGAGTAGGGAGTAGTTATTATTTCACATTCTGAGGGACGTGCTGCTGAAGAGAGGGTTTCTCGACCAAATAAATTTGTATTCAAGACCCCGTTATAGGATAGTGCAGTCAGGTTCGTCCTCATGAGAGAAGTCAGCGGTTGTAGGTTTAGTTGGTTTTGGGGTTTTGGAATAGAGGGAAAAAGTGGTGTAAGGTGGCTGTCGACGACGGCTAAGAGTTGGTTGATGTCGAGGGATGAAGGGGAAAGTGGTGGTTGATGTCGAGTGGCTGCTCAAAAACTTTAAAATAATTAAAATAAAATAATAAAATAGCATACGTCCAAGGTAGGGGATCACCACAACAATAGACATATGTGTACATTATAAATCGCATAAAGATGCATGCTTTATATCATCTACAATTCTCGTAAAAGAATTATGCATATATGATAGAAGATGATAAAGACATATAAATTCATAAATCAAACACCCTTATCTATGTTGGGATCACCCAAACCCTAGAAGAAGAAAATTAGAAACAAGATATAATAAAAGAAAATAAGTTTATCATAAAATAAAACTAAAACTTACAACTGTTCGCCTCCTCAATCCTCACATCTCTCTCCTCTCGGATCCCCCCCCTCTCTCTCTCTCTCTCTCTCTCTCTCTCTCTCTCTCTCTCTCTCTCTCTCTCTCTCTCTATCTATCTATCTATCTATCTCTTCCTACCTAGCTTATTGCGCCCGAAGATGACTTGGTTTGAATGAATTAAAAAACCAGCCCCTAGGGCTTTATTTATAGGGCTCAATCCTCGCTACCCAAGGAGAAAAAATATCTATCATCTATCTAAGTATATCTAAAGATAAAACTTCCCTTATTTAAATGAATAAAAGAAATATAAAATTCCCTAGGTAAAATAGAGTTCAACCAAAGAGGATAAAAAATTAGGTAGAATGACAAAAAAATCTCTTTCTTCACGTGCAAGTATTCCTCCTTCGCCTAGGATTCGTCAAAACGCGTCGGAGTCTTCTGCAGGCTCACTCGATAGTCGATATCGAGTCTATGGACTAGATAGTCGATATCGAGTCTATGGACTCGATATCGACTCAATGGTTCTGGTCTCAACTCGATCTCGGCTCTTGATGTTGGCATGTCGAGTGGACGTTCACTTGATATCGAGTGGTGGACTCGATATCGAGTCTGTGATGTGGTGTCGACTGGAAATTCACTCAATATCGAGTGGTTGGGTCGACATCGAATGGGCTCAGTCAACTTTCAGTATTCTACTCTATCTTGAAAACCACTTTCCCGAGTCCTCGTTCATTCGACTGACGCATATGAGTATGCGTTGGATAACTCTTTTTGAGGGCTATAACTCTCATGAAGGCATCCGAACATGATTCAAATTGATGAATGGCGAAAAGTAAGGTTTTCTCCAACTGCATCATCTTGCGCTCTTCCTTAGCTTCTCTAACGTCTTCATAACTTCACTTAAGCTTCAAAGTCGTCCGATTTCTGCGAAATTAAACAAAAACTTGTGTAGACCTCCATATATTGCAAATAAGTATAATTACAAAAATCCTATACTTTCTCAACCCAAAAGTTTAAAATATGGACAAAAAATGGAATAAAAGTAGACATAAAACATGGTATAATGAGTGAACATCAGCTGCAGGCGTTCCTCAAGTTCCCTTCTGGCTTGGGCATCGCGATCTGCTTTTGCCTCCCACCATTTCTAATTCCTAGCGTATTTAGCCTCCTTTTGATTGTATTCTGTCTACCTGGTGGTGAGCTCCTCCACCTACTTGCGGAGCCTCTCAAGCTTCTGCTTCATCGTAAGAATAGTCTCCTATTGATTAGACATGAGCCTTTTCAACCATTCCTGTATAGACGAAAGAAGAGTTCTGGTTCATCTAATCCCTGAGACTCTGGTCTACGATCAGCGTGTTACATACACCTATAAAACAGCACTAAAAGAGAGCGTTAAAGGGACTAAAAAGGGTTCAATTGATGGCTTCCCCAGCAACGGTGCCAAAAGTTATTAGGAGGAAGAATTGACAAAGCAAATATAAACATTAAAGCAGATCAATCCCTATCCGCGCAAATAAATTACAAGGCTTTCTCCCGTTGTAATGGTAGGGATTCAGGATCGATCCTCGAGGAAGCGTGTTAGCGCTCACCTAATCAGTCTCGAAAACAGCTCTCGGTGTCGACCAGAAGTCTTTCGACGTCGACTAAGATCCATTTGATGTCAGTTGTGGCAATCGATCTCTAGTGCAAACCTGTAGAACAACACAAAAGCAATCGGCATCGATAGAAGTGACTCGAGGTCGAGTTAGGCCCACTCGATATCGATTGAAGGTAAGTTGGTGTCGAGTCAAATAACAAAAAACGGAAATAATAACGTCAGAAAAGAACATCCGAAGAATATAAGGATGGATTCGAAAGATGAACAGAAACAACAGAAAGGGTTGTTGTTATCAATATACTAAAAGCTTCCTAAGCAAGGGAATTATGACAAGAGGAAAACCTGTCGTTGTTCTTGCCAAAGAATACTCAAACTCACAACTAGTATAGTGTGTAAGCAAGAGGTCGATCCACAGGGACATCTACTCAATGCAAGTGCAAGTCTAATCGCTAATAGAGAATATGGGGGGTTTTTGGTGTGAAAAAAATCCGCCTTTTATCAAAGAGGAAGCAAGCAAACAAAGTAAATTGATTGTAGAATGCAGTGGAGAAAAATAGGTTCACATACAATTTATCACTTCGATTGATGAATTCAATCCTTGTTTCAGCCTCTATCTCTTGTCTTTTCCTATCAATGTCCTTGTCCAGATCTTAGGTAGATTACTAGTCCAACGAGTCCTAGCAACTCTTATCTGAAAATAACCCTAACACGGTTAAGATTCAACCTAGAGATAGGATTAAGAGTATGAATTAACCAAGGTACACATAATAACAAGCTACGAGTCGATATTCAACATGTATTCAACTTTCTACACATCCAATTAGTCCTACGAGTCCTAAAGGGATATGATTGCCACTTGGGTTAAGGTTCGCTACGAGGAATCTGCAAAACCCTAGCAATTCAATGAATCTACTATAACTAGTTGATCATGCCAGAGAAAATAAAACACGTTCAAGGAATTAAGCACAAAGAAGTCAAAACATTGGAATATGAATAAGAACTAGATTTAAAAACTCACAATTCAACAATCAAAGATCCAAATTGTAGGCGAAACCTTGAGAGTTTAGTTGCTCATGCTCAACGGCACTCTCAACAACTCTATAAAGTGCATAAGGTGAATGGAAGAATAAACTAGAAAAGTCTTTTAAAAGCCTCTCAAGAGTCGGCCAAAAATATAGTTAAAAACTCTAATTAAAGTCCAATCCTGAATCGGCGTTTCTGCGAACGCCGCAGAGCAGCCACCATAGGTCGCGGGGCGGCCAGGCGATTGCGAAGTCGCTCGTCAGAGGTTCAGGCCGCGGGGCGGCCTTACTGTTCACATCAATTTTCCCGTTTCGATCTTTGTCTCGATTAACACGAAAGTTGTAGATCTCGATGAGAGCTTTCCAGCGCATGGTTATAATAGTCAATCAGACCACCAAGGCCTCCAGAAAGTGCAAAACAAGTTCAGCGTGTCTAGCGACAATTTATGCTGACTTGTTCTTCACTTAGGCTCCCGAAATTCGACTTCGCTCCCGTGCTCTTCACTTTTCTTCCTCAAATTGAATCTTCATTCATTCAAGAGTCTCCTCATTACTCGTCGGATCCACATTTACCTGAAATTAACCATAAACACGTGTAGATTCCGACTCTTCCAACACTATAAGTAAACATGTAACTATAACTAAACTATGCTAAATGTAATCTATTATGCAATACTAATTATGCTCTATCAAATTCGCCCACACTTGAACATTTGCTTGTCCTCAAGCAATAAAAAAAAACTAAACTTTGCAGCCCCACAGATTAGCAATTCATGAATCCACCTCAATAATCTTTAAATGCATGAAAAACTAGCAAACACAATAGATTAATAACATCATAGGACATAATTGCAATAATCAATGAAATCATGCAATCTTATCCATTCTAGACCTAATAGGGAATATGTGTTTCGCTCTCGCTCAAGTGTGGGTTAAATTTTTACGCTCACAACTCAATCTTCAAAAGCTTAACTACAATAGTCTTGCACCAGTGTTCTAACTCTCCACCGCTGGTGACTCTACACACAACAAAAATCATGAGGTCTTTTAATTGGGTTGTAATGGGGCCAAGGTAGAACATATAAGGTATGGAACAATTTAGGCCATGTGGTGCTCATAATCCGGGAACTAAGGAAGCAACCAAATAATAAAACCACTCATAAACTCCTCATACCATATCTCTATAATGTCATACAACACCAATCACAAGCATAAAACTTTACAAACCATACTCAACTCACTCCTCTTTTCTTTTTCTTTTTTCTTTTTTTTTCTTTTCCTTCTTTTTTTTCTCTTTTTTTTCCATTCCGGCTATATCAAATGAGTTTACTTGACTTTTACCCCTAAGTAAATTTTATTCCCCTTAGGTCACAAGTAATGAATGTACTGGCAAGAATCAAACATCTCATAAATGCACCTCAAACATACAATCCACCACTAAAAACTACCATCCATAATATAGATATTCACCAACTATTCCTAAATTCCCGAATGGGGTCAGACTATCATTGGCTATGGGAAAATCTTATGGAGCGACAAAAGAATAGGCAATAGGCTCAAATTGGCTTCAAGCAGAGGATAATATGCAAGGTGGAAATAGAGTCAAAAAGGGCTAATAAAGGCGCATCAATCATGTTTAAGTCATGTGCAGAAATCATAATATGCAGCATTGAAAAAGATATCTAAATGCAAGCCAAAGAGGAAGCAATTAAAGAGAGTACCCTCAACAAGCAAGATAACTAAATCAAGTGCAGTCCTGAATATGCAAAAATAAGTTCACCGGATCATGTCTAGAACTTCAAGATTACCCAAATTCCAAGATCTTATATGCTCAATCATTAACCAATCATGCCCACCAAATAGCATAGAAAATATATATCGAAGGTTTCAACAATCCAAGCACATCATGTGGCATAAATCTCAATAGATAAAATAGAGGAAAAACGGTATCCATATGGGGAAATAAGACCTAATCCTAACAATGCAATTTATAAATAAATTATTTTTAATTTTTTTTGGGGATTTTTTTAAAGACTAACATGCTAATATGCAATATAAACTAAAAACAAAAATAAAAGTTTAAACTAAAAATAAACATGCAATCTTATCATACCATGCGATTCTTCCTCCCCACACTTAAATCAGGCATTGTTCTCAATGACATAAAAGACAGCAAAAGATAAAAATATAAAGGAAAGAAAAATGTGGGAAATGAGGAAGAAAAATTCTATGTCCCGTCAGAGGGCTCGGGGCGGCTTTCCTCTTTGTCCTTTTCTCTCGCCTTTTCACCCCTGCGATTTTAGTACACCAAGAAAACAAACAAAAACCCAAAACTAAAAATAACTTAAAGCAATTAATAAAATCTAAATCTAATGTCCTTGGTTTGCCTCCCAAGGAGTGCCTTTGGTTAAGGTTGTTGGCTCGACAGTTTATTCATCCACTCATTCAAGACTCAAGCGGACATCGTTAGCGCCCTCAAAAGCAAATCAAACTCTCGTGCCCAACCGATATTCGAATGCACATTGAATATGAAACAATTGGTAATTAAAATATAGAAATGAGAACCATTACCAACTTACCTTTCATTCGATCTTGATTCTCCCTCGAGGGTATGTAGGACCACCAACACAGTTCTGTTCGTGGTTTCTTGAAGTAGTGGCCCCATGGATCGACATACTTCCCAAAATCTCCTAATTTGCACAAAGTATCGGTTTCTTGTTCGGGAACCACATAAATTGGTTCTGAACTTGGCTCCTTGATAGGCGAGTTGGGAATGATTTCTTCGAATTGAGGGAGCATCGAAACATACTCAATCTCTGGGGATGTCCCTTGAGACCTCGTGTCGATAACCACCAGATGATCTTCTTCATTATCGGAGAATTCATCATTGCTTGCATCTTGGATTTCATAAATTTGAGTACTAGAACATTTCTCAACTGCCAACTCCTTCAATGTTTGAGAGAGTCGGATAATTTCTTTCCCATTTTGATTCACCATCTCACGTAATTGCCCTATTTGCTCCATCAAGACATTGGTTGAATCCTCTATGGACGGGTCAGAGTACTCCATTGGATGAAATGTCGAAGTGTAGGATTCTTCCTCCACCGATTGGTCACCCATGTAGCAGAAAAGATCTCATAATCCCGACACTCCTAAACCAGGGAAGCTTCCATTGTTTATGGACCTAACAAGTTCTCGGGTATCATGAGCCATGCCCTCAAAAAAGCAAAGCACCACATCTCACAAACTATCTCGGAAACCCCGTGAATAACGGATGTCAAATAAATTTTGCACTCTTGTGAGGTAATTGTGAAAATACTCTCCCTGAAACTGCCATAACTTCAACATGTAGAAATATTAGCAATAAGGTGCCGTGAACCGTAAGATAGGTCCACAAAGGGGTTAGATGTAAATATATACAAAAAGATAGCGATAAAAAAACACAAGAAATTGATAAAAATTCCCCGGCAACGGCGCCAAATTCGACAAGAGGAAAACCTGTCGTTCTTCTTGCCAAAGAATACTCAAACTCACAACTAGTATAGTGTGTAAGCAAGAGGTCGATCCATAGCGAAATCTACTTAATTCAAGTGCAAGTCTAATCGCTAATAGAGAATATGGGGGGGTTTTGGTGTGAAAAAGATCCGTTTTTTATCAAAGCGGAAGCAACCAAACAAAGTAAATTGATTGTAGAATGATGTGGAGAAAAATAGGTTCACCTACAATTTATCACTTCGATTGATGAATTCGATCCTTGTTTCAGCCTCTAGTTCTTGTCTTTTCCTATCAATGTCCTTGTTCGGATCTTAGGTATATTACTAGTCCTAAGATTCCTAGCAACCCTTATCTCTAAATAACCCTAACACGGTTAATATTCAACCTAGAGATAGCATTAAAAGTATGAATTAACCAAGGTACACATAATATCAAGCTATGAGTCGATATTCAACATGTATTCATCTTTCTACACATCCAATTAGTCCTGCGAGTCCTAAGGGGATATGATTGCCACTTGGGTTAACGTTCGCTACGAGGAATCTGCAAAACCCTAGGAATTGAATGAATCTACTCTAACTAGTTGATCATGCCAGAGAGAATAAAACACATTCAACGAATTAAGCACAAAGAAGTCAAAACATTGGAATAGGAATAAGAACTAGTTTAACAAACTCACAATTCAACAATCAAAGATCCAAACTGTAGGTGAAACGTTGAGAGTTTAGTTGCTCATGCTCAACGGCGCTCTCAACAACTCTCTAAAGTGCATAAGGTGAATGGAAGAATAAACGAGAAAAGTCTTTTAAAATCCTCTCAAGAGTCGGCCAAAAATATAATTAAAAACCCTAATTAAAGTCCAATACGGAATCGGCGTTTCTGCAAAGGGCGCGGGGCAGCCACCATAGGCCGCAGGGCGGCCATGCGATTGCGAAGTCGCTCGTCAGAGTTTCTGGCTGCTGGGCGGCTAGCTTGGCTGCGGGGCGGCCTTACTGTTCACAACAATTTTTCCGTTTGGAATTTTGTCTCGACGTCAACAAGAAAGTTGTAGATCTCAAAGAGATCTTTCCACCGCATGGTTATAATAGTCAGTCGGACAACCGAGGCCTCCAGAAAGTGCGAAACAAGTTCAGCTTGTCTAGCGACAATTTTTGCTGACTTGTTCTTCACTTAGGATCCCGATATTTGTCGGATCTCCCATACTCTTCACTTTTCATCCTCAACTTGAATCTTCCTTCACCCAAGAGTCTCCTCATTACTCGTCGGATCCACATTTACATGAAATTAACCATAAACACGTGTAGATTCCGACTCTTCCAACACCACAAGTAAACATGTAATTATAACTAAAATATGAAATATTCACAACTAAACTATGCTAAATGTAATCTATTATACAATACTAATTATGCTCTATCAAATTACCATGACAGTAACCATGCAAGTAACATACTTAACTCATGAAAGATATATGATTTTCATCAAATAAATTTTATTATTAACAAATAGGAATATAAAGGCTCTTGCATATATGTTAATTGTTACTATCCTTTTCATAATTAGGGTTAATAAAATCTCGTAAGCAAAACCTAATTACTATCCAAAGTCATAATAAATCCATTCTCGCTTCAATATCATAAACATGGAATCTTCCACTACTCTCGCGGTGGATTTGAGCACATAAGATAGAAGATAAAAAATCACATGAGAATGATGAATAAAGAATACTTACATTGGTTTTGCCGGGCTCACCCCGACCCTAGAAGTGGAATGACTACTCACACCTCATCATAGCAAACTCCATCATTGAGATAAAAAAAACTAACTTTGAATTGAAATAAGGAGTAAGAGTACAACCGAACCGCTCCACAACCGTATCTCTCTCTCTCTCTCTCTCTCTCTCTCTCTCTCTCTCTCTCTCTCTCCCTCTCTCTCGCGTCTCTCCTCCTCTCGGCCTCTCCTCTTTCTCTACTACTATGGTGCACAATTGCTTATGGAAAATATGATTAAAACCTAGCCCCCAAGGGCTTTATATATAGTAAACCTAAATTGCTCTCTAAGGAAAGTGAAATATATCCCTAACTAAAGATAAAACATTTATAATTAAAATAAAATAAATAAATAAATAAAAAGTCCCTAGGGTAAATAGGATAGAAACTTCTAAGGAGATAAAAGATCTGGACTTCTTGATTAAGCGATCTCCCTCCAATTAGGACTCATCAAAAACGCGTCTCGGTGTTTAGGATTCCACTCGACATCGAGTCAGTTGATGTGTGTCGAGTACTTCTTACATGATCTCGGGTCATGCAGTGTGAGGTCGAGTGCTTCCTCTTCTCTCCTAGCTCTAAGTCTGGATATGTGGACTCGACGTCGAGTCATCTTCAATAGACGTCGAGAGGAATCTCCGTGGCTTTCTTCGTCAAACACTTAGTCTAATTCCGCTTCACTCCAATAGATGTCGAGTCATTCCACTAGACATCGAGTGAATCAACAACTCGGTTCCTTCTTCTCTAATTTGCTCCAAACTGTCTCTAACTCCTGCGAAATTAAATAAAAATATGTGTACACCACCACAACACACAAATAAACATAAACTATACAAATTTAATACTTTCCCAACCTAAAATCATAAAATATATACAAAATCGAAGTAAAAGTAAGTATAAAACATGCCAAAATGGGCGCATATCAACGGGGCACCTACCTCTCGGTCTCTACCTAACCCCGCTACACCAACAACCACAGTGCAAACTCATTGGAGTATTTTAGGACCTCTGTATACATCCAATAGAGATGGTCTATCGCCTTTCTACCCACTAGATTACCTATTTCAGTTCGTTAGCTTATGTTAGGTCCAATTAAATTCATTTTGCCCTTTTTAAATCTCATTAAAATCCTTTGAAATTTATGGGTGATTTCCAAAACATATACTCAACCCTACGGGTGTGCATATCCGGGTACCCGACACGAACCAGATATTTGTGTCGGGTACCCGAAACCGTTTAGTCCAAAATGGCCGAACCGTATACGAACCGTTTTAATCCGGGTACCTGACACGATTAAACTATTCGGTTCCATGTCGGATATCCGGGTACCCGACACGAACCAAATGTGTGTTTTTTTCATCCCGTCCGAGTGCTACTGTTGTACTTGTAACTTGTAAGTATGCAGCCTGTGTGTAAATTTGAGAGGGCAATCTCACAAATTGAAATCCAATAGTTTTTGTAATTTGAGATGGCAATCTCAAATCTTCAAGGTAGTGTAGATCTCTCTTCTAAGTGTCGACAACGCGAATGAATAGCCGGAGGCGAATGGAGTGGTGTCGGATTCGTCGAAGCCGCAGGGGTCGGGGGTGATGTTGCGGGAGCCTGCGGAGGAGACGACAAGCATCTAGTGCAAAAGGATGGCAGGGCGGGTTGAGCCATGGCGTCGATCGATGGAGACCAGAGGAGAGGAAGTTACTGATTTGATTTGAAAATGGAAAAGGAAAGTGATGTTTGAGAATGAGAGCAGGGAGAAGGAATAGCCTAAAGCGGCGAGAGATCTAAAGTGCAGAGAGATTTAGGGTTTGGAGATTGCAAATAAATAAAAAGAAAAAGGGAAATATAAATAAAAAGGAATTTGGAAGCACGGAGGTTCGAACCTGGGCAAAATGGGGAGGCACGACCGTATATCTACAATTGAAACCAACTGAGCTAGTGAAGTTTAGTGATATTTCAGGGATTCATGTATTTGTACTATAACAAGTTACATATAATTTTTTTAAAAAATTAAACGGTTCGTGTCGGGTATCCGATAAGAGGATATCCCCGATCCGAACACGAACCGTTTAATGTTGTGTTTTCTCGGTTCGTGTCATTTTCGTGTCGTGTATTTTTGGTTTCGTGTTTTTTCGTGTCGTGTTCTCGTGTTTTCATGTCGTTTCAGTCGTGTCGGGTTTTTCTGCACACCCCTACTCAACCCTTTATGAAGCTAACTTCCGATGAAGTTGGGTTGTCCTAATGACTTGTGGAGGGTAACACCCGATGAAGCTAGCAACGACTCTAATGACTCACAAATAACAGTCGTTTTATATCAAACGGATATATTGAACAAATGCTCATTCAAATAGTGCACCCTATTATATCATGTGACTACATGTATATGGGACTCAATCTGAGTTAGCTCCATGAAGGAACTTACCTGCAAAGCCGAACAACAAGGCAATAGCAAGTAGCAGAATCCAAGCAACACTAAGCACCTAGTTTGTAGGAAAAATAAAGATACGATAAGTAACAATCTCATTAACCTCTCATAGGGAGAACACATACACAATAGTATTTCCAAAACCATCCGATAAGTCAAAATATTTCAAAATTGCTCATAACATGAGGAGACATCCGAAAGCCGAGATATCCAAAGATTACCATTTTATACAATTCTCATACTCATCGTCATCATCCAAATCTCATTCTCAATCCAAGGTCCAGTTCAAATCACAAAACAGCCCATCTATTCGATCAAGTCTCAAAGGAAAGTCCAAGTCAAGTTTAGTCAAAGCTATTGTTAAAGGAATCCCGACACCTTGGTTTGAAAATAAAATCTTTCAACTCTTCCAAAACACAAGGTTTAGATCTTCAATCATTTAAGCAACAACTTGGATTCAAAACCTTTTAAGATGTTTCAAAACAACCAAAGCGCTTTGAGGCATTTAAATTGGTACAATCAAATACCCTTCGAAAATCCGTAAACTCATATTTTATATAATAATCCCTTAAAAAATTATATTCAAAATTCAAATTTTCAAATTAACAATCAACATTAAACCCGACATAGATTGGTCCAACCAAAAAACCAACCAAGGGACCAAAGGATCAAGGGAGCCACCTCAGCCAAGGTGTGTGGATCATTTTTATCGCGGCAAAATGGTTGCTCGCTGCGAAGAAACCCATCCAATGACTTTAGCGAGACAAGACACTCGCTGGTCGCGAGAGGGCCCTTTTTCCATTGTGAAAAGGTCCTTCACGTCCGTGAAATGCCCATCTTCTTTCTCTGGTTTCTGTTCTAACTCGTCGCGGCGACCACGATTTCACTGTGGTAAGATTCGAACATTTTTGCTTGTTTTTGCCTTGAATCAAATCCTTTCTTTGTCAGGGAACGAGGACCAGAGGGAAAAAGCGGAAGAGGGATTACCGAGGTCTTCAAGGAAAGTCTTCAAGATGCTCCAATGGCGGATTCCAACTATGAGATTGTTAGAGGATCTTTGTTGGAGGCTTAGGAAGGTTGGAGAGTAGATAAACGTGGGTTTTGATGATGCTTAGAAGCAAAACGAGCAAGGAAAAAATAAGGATAAAGCTTACACGGAAAATAAGGGGTGCGAACTTAAAATGGCTCAACCAAGCTCCTTCGAGGCTAGATCTTCCTCTTTCTTGGATTAAAAGTGTGAAGGAAGGTTAAAGGTACGCCTTTATTGAGTTTGGAAGTGAAAGGAATTAAGGAAAAGGGAAAACGAGCTCATTACCACGAGCAGAGAAATATAGGGCGTTGGTTGAGTTTCTTCTCACGGCAGTGACAGGGAACTTGTGGCAGAGAAAACCTCCTACAACTTTTTTTTGGCTTGAATCGGTGGCTAGCCTTCGTCTTCTTCGCTTGATCTTCAGAGGGGAGAGAAATGAGGTTTTTTGTGAGGTGCTTAGGGCTGGAAAAATACAAAAAAAAATGAGATTTGGGGTGGCTTGAAGATTTGAGATGGAGAATGGAGTAGGATGTTTGGGTTCCTTCCTTTGAATTCAAAATGAGGGAAGGAGAGTGTAGGGTTTTAAGATTTGTGTGTGGTGGCTCAGATTGCCATGTTGATGTTTAGGGTTTGGGGATTGAGTCTTACCTTATACAGAGGAGGAAAGGGGGCTTTATTAGGGTTATTAGGAAAAGAATAAAAGAGTGAAGGAAAGAGTGAAGGGAGAGGGAAACCGAGAGAGAGAGAGAGAGAGAGAGAGAGAGAGAGAGAGAGAGAGAGAGAGAGAGAGAGAGAGAGAGAGAGAGAGAGTGAAGGGAGAGGGAAACCGAGAGAGAGAGAGAGAGGAGAGAGAGAGAGAGAGAGAGAGAGAGAGACGGTCCCACAAGGCTAGGATATATAAGCTCTTATGGAAAATAAGGTCTTGCATCCTCTTATCATGCATATGTCAAAAGCAACATCAATTTTACCTGCTTTTATAATTTTAGGTTATTTCTGTAATGAATCTATTTTTGCATCGTCGAGTCTTGTTCAAACTTCCACGACACTAGTCAAAATTTTCAATGTGGGTGATAAAATAAACTTTGGATAAAAGCATGTAAGTATATAGATAAATACACCATACCCAAAGTACCATGTAAGGAGCAAATCAAGAGATAATCATAAATAATAAATAAGTAAGCCTTTCCCCCACCCCATACTTAAACATTAGAGTGTCTTCGCTGCACAATCGCACATACCAAGGTATGCCTTTTCCATTTGTAATAGATAAATCACTAATTGAAATCGGTGAAGAGATGTTCATACCTTCACTTACATGTGTGTCTTCCTTCTAAGAGTCAACTCGATCTCTCCTAATGTCTGTCGACATCGAGTGTGCCTTCGCTTTTGGAGGGTGAATCGATGGGGATGTCTCGATGTCGAGTACGATGAGATGACCCCCATACCTAGCTTCTGAAATGTAATCTGGCTCCTCAGGTGCACTCAAAGTTGTTTGGAACGAGTTGATATTGACTGATTGCTTAGTGTGTTTCTCATTGTGGTTCAAGATTTATAAGATCTCCTCCAATTGGGCCTCCACAGCCCTCTATTCTAGCTCCTCCGAGGTCATAGTTCTCGTCGTGGGTTCCTTACAAGGGATGTGGCTTCCCTTGATATGCATATACTTGACATCCATCCTATCGAGCTTCTCCATGGTTTTGTTGAAGGAGAACTCGATAATCTCATCACCAATAATGAAAGTAAGCATCCCCTTCCTTACGTTGATTTTGACATCTACAGTAGCTAAGAACGGCCTACCAAGGATGATATGACAAGTAGGTTCTTCCGCCATATCAAGCACAATGAAGTCCGTAGGCACAAAGAACATACCTACTTTGACGGGGACGTCATCAATAACTCATGTAGGCGTGACGTAGTTGTTATCGGCCATGTAAAGCTTCAAATCCATAGGCTCCAAATCTATTACGTTTACCTTTGACCAAATAGACAAAGGTATGAGGCTTACACTAGCCCCTAGGTCGCAGAGAGCCTTATAGCGATGTTGGTTTAGCCCAATAGTGGTGGGGAATCTCCCTAGTTCCGCTCTCTTCTCTGGAAATTCAATCTTGTTGCACTCCTCTGCGATCTTAGCCATTGGTCGCTTCTTACTTAAGATGTATTTTAAGAACCTTACATATTATGGCATCTCATGAAGAGCTTCGGTGAAGGGTATGGTGACATTGCGCCCTTGAAGCATCATCACAAAACAATGAAATTTCTTATTGGCGGGGTGTTGTGAGCTGAATCTGCCATATTTTACAGTAACTTTTATATCGTTTTATGCGTACATTTCATGCATTTGGGATAGTATAATACAGAATCTATATAGTTTATGTTTATTTTCCAAATTATGGAAACTAACCCGGTTTCTGTTTAATTTCGCAGAATTCGAGGCAATTTACAGCAGTTCTGAGAAAGGTCATAAGAGCTCGGAAATCAACTACAGAAGTAGTCCAAGGCCAAGAAGCGGCGGAACCAGTCGAATCAAGCTAGGAGCCAAGAATTACTCGATCTAGAGTAAAGTTACTCGATCTCGATGAAGGTGTCCGAGCACAGGCCTTGTCGACTAAGCACTGATCGAGAAGTTGAGCCAGAGACAACCCGACCCCCGGAAGCCAACTTGATCTCGAGTACACCTTGTCGAGATCGACAACACCTGGACACCATGTCCGGAGTCGACGAGCTGTGCTAAGTCGAGAAGGCGAAGACGGAGAAGCCGAGCACCACCATTACTCGGTCTCGAGGAATCTTGTCGAGATCGAGGGCCCAACAAGCGCCAGTCCGAGTCCATGCCGAGGAAGAGTACTCGACCAGGCTGAGCAACACATCCTCGACACCAACCCTACTCAATCTCGAGGAAGTTGGTCGAGATCGAGGACCCAGCACCACACCTGTCCGAGCCATATCGAGCAGAGTGACCCGAGACGTCCAACCAGGAAAGTCGACGACCATGTCTACTCGATCTCGAGGAGGCTTGGTCGAGATCGAGGAGCGCCTTATCGAAGCCGCGTTACGCGGTTTTGCTTTCCTACTCGGTTTGGGAATCCTTGGGGTCGAAGGAAACCGAGTCTATCCGAGATCTATCAACTATCCATGGAAGAGAAGATCTATCAACAAGAAGACATCTTACCTATTTTAGATTTATTTCCCCTTTATAGATTTAATTCCTAAATTGCATTTATTTATCTTTTAAGCTTTTTAGATATAGATAGATATATTCTATCCTTGAATAGCAAGGAATAAAAGGCTATAAATAAAGCCTTAGGGGCTGAGCATTAGGCATCTTATTCCAATTCAATTCCATTCATGTAAGTAGGAGTAGAGAGAGAGAGTTTGTGGCAAGCAAGGTGGAGAGGCGAAAGCGGATTTGTCTTGTTGGTTGTAAGGTTTCTTTATTTAAATCAATGCAAGTTAGTTCCTTTTGTTAATTAATGTCTTTCTTTGCGAGTAGTCCACCCACTTATGGGGTTGGGGTGAGCCCGACGGTGGCCATGTAAGGTGATGCGGTAAAGGTACAATCTTGTTATGCGATTCATCTTCTATCCCTAAGAGCATGATTCTTTTGCGAGAGTTGAAGGTGATCCTTGTTTGTGTTATTGAAGCGAAAGTGATCTTAATGCAACTTGGATTAATTATGTGAAAAGGGTTAGTAACAATTAGGGTCTATGCGAAAGCCCCTATATGCCTATTTGTTAATAACGAAAGTTATTTTTATGGAAAGCATGATCTTTTATGGCTTTATATGTTACTTTGCATGGTTATCATTGTGGCGTTGATACCCTGGCTTTAGAAGTTCTTTCATATATTGTATTTATTTCTGTCGAATTCTGAGATCTGTGTTCGAATCTGCAATTTGAGGTTTTCTGTGTTTTGGTCGATCTAGAGGAGGGGTTAGTCGAGATCGAGTAGGCCTTTGTCGATCTCGAGTTGGGTCTTGTCTAGATCGAGTTGAGTTTTTGCTTCTGTTGTCGATTTTGAAGTTTCTGTTTTTACTTAGTTTTGTCGATCTCGAGTTGCTGTTGTTTAGTTTTGTCGATCTCGAGTTGCTGTTGTCGAGATCGAGTAAGTTGTTTTATTTGCTTTATTTTCTGTCTTCGCTTTTTATTTCTGTCTTTCTTTCTTTGTTTCTTTGTTTCTTCGTTTCTGTCTTTTCTGATTGCTTTTCTGTGAGATTTACAGCTGCCTAGGATCCGCTGACACGCTTCCTCGTGGACCGATCCTGACTTTCTCTTACTACATTGGAGGGAGTCTTGTAATTATTTGCTGGGGCACGAATCTGGTTTGATCTATTTCAATTATATTTCATACTCGATTTCCTCCTCACAACAAATTGGCGCCGTTGCCGGGGAAGCTATCATTCGCGCCTTAGGTAGTTAAAATCTCACGTTTTCTTTGAGTTACTTTACATGTGTATGCGCCGTTCTGGTCAACCACCTGAGTTTGACGGCTTAGACGAACCGGAATGCCTCCTACACATCCGAGCTAAACTACAAAGAGCCACGACAGCCGCTGAGACACAAGAACGGCTAATTGCGAGGCTTACAAGGGAACTAGCCGATAAAGATGTTGCTATCGCCACTGAGAAAGCAGCAAGGGAACAAGCGAAGGCTGAGCTTGCCCAGTACCCAACCACGACAAAGAATTATATGCACCCAACTCTCGTCGTGCCTGAATCGACGATTCTGATCCCTGAAAACTCTTTTGAAATTCACACTCAATTCCTTATAGAACTTAAAAATAATGCTTTTTTTGGTAGGTTTCATGAGTGTCGTCTTGAACATATTACCAATTTTTCTGACATGTGTCGTACTCTTGCTTAAGGTACAACTTTCGAATATGTCAAGATGAAGGCTTTTCGCTGGTCTCTCGCTGGACCTACACTGAAGTGGCTTGAAGGGTTGAAGCCAAGATCCCTCACAAAATGGGCCCAAGTAGAGCAAGAGTTTCTAAACAAATTCATCCCTCCTGCAAAGACAGCACTCCTCCGCCAGAAGATCACAGCTTTGAAACAGAAGCCTGGGGAGCCGCTAGCAAAAGCATGGGAGAGGTACAAGGAACTGTTGCAATCTTGCCCTACTCATGGACAGCCCTCCTATGTCATTCAGGAGATCTTCTTCAACTCTCTTGACCAAGTCACTAAGGACAGGATCAACCAGTATACCCGCTATGAGTATTTGACGATGACACCAATTGACGCTTGGGGAGTGCTCGACAAGCTCACTAACTATGACAACAAGTATGGGTCTACTGCAAACTATGAAGAGAACCCTTACGCTAGGCCAGCACCATCCATGCCCCTCTATGAGCCTCCTAAAGAGATTGATCCTGATGTAAGGGAGCAGTACTACAGAGATCAAAACAAGAAGCTCCTTAAGCTAGTAAAGTATCTTTCTGTCAACCAGCCTTGCATTGAATGCGGATCGCAGCGGCACACCACTACTGAGTGCCTACACACAGAGCAAGTCAGGCTGGCAGAGCACCATGAAGAGGCAGCTTACGCAGGGGGTCCCAATCGCTACATGGGGGGCCAAAGGTTTCAGCAACCACAATGGAACCAAGGTGCCCCTAGGAACCCCCCGCCCTACAGAGCTCCAGGACATGCGGAAAGGGACCAGAAAGGGGATGATCTACAGACAGTCCTAGAGGAAATACGGAGGAATCATTCAGAAACTAAGCAGTCCTTCAACTCCGTCTAAACTCATATGCAAGGTGTCAACTCTAGGCTTGGGGAAATTGATATATGGCGGAAATCAGTTGATACACAGATAGGCCAGCTAGCAGCAGGAATCCCCAGACAGTCAAGTTCGCTCCCTGGATCTTCAGAACCAAATCCAAAGGGAAAGACTGGACACATCGCTGCTGTAAAACTCAGAAGCGGCCATCAACTGCAAGAGCCAGAGGTCGGAAAGCAGCAGAACAAAGAAGAACCGCAAGTCGACCAGCAGCAAGTCGACGTCGACAACACCCTAGTCGATCTCGAGAAAGGCCTACTCGATCTCGAGGAGAAAGTGAAGAAACCCTCGTCTGCACTACACAGCAACTCGAAGTCGACTAGAGTGGTCGAGATCGAGGAAGACGTGGTCGAGATCGAGGAAGGTCAGGACGAGATCGAGAAAGCTACAACACCTCCGACATTTGTTCTGGCTCCGAATCAGAAAAAGAAGCTGCCTTTCCCCACAAAATCTCCAAAGGACCCAGCAGAGAAGAAATTTCAGCGCTTCATCAAGATGCTTCAGAAACTCAACGTCACCATCCCCTTCACCGAAGCTCTCAATGAAACGCCATCCTATGTCAAGTTTTTGAAGGAGTTTCTGAGGAAAAAGAGATCAATGGCTGAGATTACAGAGGAGTGCAGCCATTTGGACATACTTGAGAAGAGGCCAGATCCAGGTAAGTTTGCTATAACCATTGGATTTGGTCCATAAAAAATTAATGCCTTGTGTGATCGTGGAGCCAGTGTGAGTATAATGCCTTTAACAATTTGGTCCAAGATTAAGATAGGTGCCCTAGAGCCTGTGGATGCTAGACTTTACATGGCCAACAACACAGTGGTCATTCCAACAGGCATGGTGGACAATGTGCCAGTACAAGTAGGTAAATTCTTTGTCCCTGCTGATTTCTTAGTTGTTGATATGCAAGAAGACCCTGCTTGTCCAATTATTCTAGGAAGACCCTTCTTGGCGACGGTGGATGCTAACATAAGCGTGAGGAAAGGAGTGCTCACTTTCAACATCAGCGATGAGGTAATTGAGTATTCTTTTAATAAAACTAAAAGGCATACAGGTCCCATGGAAGAGGTAAAATATATCTCAGCTGGCTACATCACCTGCGGGGAACCCAAGGTAAGAAATATGACCCCTGAGGAGCTGGAAAAGAGGGATATGGAGGCCCAGGCGGAGGAGATCATGGCAATCCTAAAGAAGGACACAGAGAATCCAATCGACACAGACCAAGGTACGTCGTTATGGACTAACTATTTTTCGGATGTCTTGACAGGAACCAAGTATGGGGTCAAAGTGATGCGGGACCATCTTCTACAGCTCAAGACACACCCATCATTCTTGGAGAAGGACCAATGACTCGAGCTAGAGCTAAGAAGCTTCAGAGAGACTCATTCAACTTTGTGGGTCATGCTTTGTTCTCGAGCAAGGTTCAACTCCCCGAGCCTACACTAAAGACATGCATTGGAGTGCAAATGGAGGTCGAGCCCCCTTAGTAATGCTTGGACCGAAATTATCTAAGTGTTAATGTCTAATTTCAGCTTATGAACATTATTGGGCTGAATTGGGCTTTTTCTTAGTTATTCGTTTTAAAACCTTATTTACTTATGTTCTTAGGTTTATTTCCTTAAGCCCGTTAGTAATTAGATTTATCTTATTCTATCTAGTTAGGCCGGCCATCAGCCCTATTCACCTATATATTTTCGATTCAGCTTTGTAATTCAATTGGAACATTCGTAATACAGAAAGTATTCTTCTCAAACGTGTGAAACACATAGAGAGAGAGATCAGGCCGGATTGAGCTGTGCTCTTCGTGATCTCGAATTGATTGATAATCTCAGCTTGGTTTGCTTTGCCGTTCATCAACTTCGCAAGACTTGGTGAATCTAGTATCCACAAGCCCCATCCTTGAGCCTTCAAGTTGTCCGCTTGACTGTGTAGGGTTGTAGAGGCGGGTTGTGTAGTTATTGGTATTGGTTCCTACCCTCTGAGGAGGCCTGATCATGCATTCGGCAACTAAAATCAGTCCATTTGAATGTGTGTATGGTGTTAATCCACTAACCCCTTTTGATCTTACTCCATGTCCTATGAGAGACAAAGAATCATTTGAGGCAGGTATGCATGTCGAGTTCATGAAGGAGCTGCATGAACGAACTCGAGAGAAGCTGAAGCTAAAGGCTGAATACAATGCTAACAAGGCCAACAAAGGACGTCGCTTGGTCACATTTCAGCCTGGAGATCTTGTATGGGTGCACTTGAGGAAGGAGCGGTTTCCAGAAGCCCGGAAGAACAAGCTGTCGCCGCGTGGTGATGGACCATTTCGGATCAAGAAGAGAGTGGGCGACAATGCCTACCAATTGGAGCTTCCTGGAGACATGGGCGTGAGCGCTACATTCAACGTCGCGGATCTAATCCCTTACTTCGCTGTGGATGAAGACTTGGATTCGTGGTCGAATCCTTTTCAAGAAGGGGAGGTGCTGAGATATGTATCAATCGATGATCAATGAGTACAACTCTAATTGAATCAACAAACACTCGAAGGTGTAAACACTCTTTATGAGAGAATTGTAATTATCAAAGTTCCAAGTTGTTACAAGGATGAATCGAAAATATTTATAGGCCTTACTCCTAGTTCTGGCCGATTCTAAGAATTAGAAGATAGAATAAGATAGTTCTAAATACTAATGGGCCTAATTAAATAAACCTAAGAACATAAGTAAATAAGGTTTTAAAATGAATAACTAATAAAAGCCCAATTCAGCCCAATAATGTTCATAAGCGCGCTGAATTTAGACATAACACTTAGTAAAATTCGGCCTAAGCATGCTCTAAGGTGGCTCGGCCTCTTCATGCACTCCAATGCACATATATGTCTTCAATGTTGGCTCGGGGAGTTGAACCTTGCTCGAGAACAAAGCATGACCCACAAAGTTGAATGAGTCTCTCTGAAGCTTCTTAGCTCTAGCTCGAGTCATTGGTCCTTCTCCAAGTATGATAGGTGTGTCTGGAGCTGTAGAAGATGGTCCCGCATCACAAAATTGCCAATTAATTATCGAAGAGGGTGAGGAAAGAAGCAGCTAACGAACACGAGAGACCTAATTGATTGAAGAGGCCAAGAAAGTAGTAGCTTATGAACGGTTGGCCTACACTCCCTCCTTCGCAAAGGGCTATGAGATCGAATAGAGGGAGAAGAGAGAATATGCAAAATCGCCAACCCCCTCTGCAATTGTTGATGAACCGGAAGATTTCATCTGACACTCGTCTTCTTCAAGAACTAGTTGATCGATTGAAGGGGTGGTTGATCTCCAGATCGACATGTTCCATTTGATATAGATAGTATTGAGGGCTTAGAGAGGGTTGTCTTTGGTTCTTCTAATAAAATCTTCCGAAATAGATTGATATTTATCAGAAGTTAAATAATAACGCCCGAGAGAATATAGACGATATAAAAAAAAACAAGCTTTTATCAGGAGTTTTTATAAGAAAAACTCCTTTGCGAGAAGCATTTCTCAGGAGTTTTTTAAAACTCCTTATAATTTTCTGCCGTAAGATAACCAATTTGTACTACCCTCTCAACGTATCTAGGAGCTCTGTATAGTGGGAGGATCCTTTTGGTATTGGTGTTGATGGTATCCCCAATTCTGTCGATGTCCTCCATAATTACGACCCCCCATGTAGCGTGCCTCCTCATGTGTCTCCGCACGCTGGACCTGTTTAGAATGTGGGCAGGCGGTGGTGTTGTGCTTGACTAGCCCACGCTCCAAACAAGGTTGGTTGTTGGTGAGGAACTGGATCGACTTGCTTCTGTAGTCGCCGCACTTGGTCCTTTGTGAATTGATCCCTTACATCAGAATCAATCTCTTTCGATGGTTCATAGAGTGGCACAGATGGGGCAGGCCTCGCGTCAGAGACCTCAAAAGTCCCATAAGTGTTATCGAACTAAACTGGCCTCTCAAGGGTATCCCAAGCTCGTTGTGGTTTGGACTAAAGATACCTATAAGAAGTATATGTGTTGATTATCTCCTTTGAAGGCACATCCAAGGAGTTGTAGATGATATCCTAAATAACATATGGCGGGTGCCCATGCACCGGGCAATATTTCAGCAGGCGTTTGTAGTGCTTCCAGACTTGTGCCCATGCACCGGGTAATATTTCAGAAGGCATTTGAATTCCATGATCTTTTGTCTGAGTTGTGTTGTGTTTGCTGTTGGGAAGAACTTGTTGAGGAACAACTCCTTGTGATGCGGGACCATCCAAGCCATCATCAAAGACACCTCCGCACACACCTATGATTCGAGATTATGAGGATGATGTCCTTCTCAAGAGGAAGAAGAAGGCTCCACCATGGGAAGAAGTCCCAAGGTGCAAGCTTGGATTAAATGACGTTTTGGTTCTTTCATAGTCATTTGACAGCTTTTCGACGTCTCTGTAAAATAAGTCGTACGGATTCAATATTTATCGGATTGAGGCGTGCCATATCTTGTTGGAACGAGGACGAAGAGATCTACAACTTTTCTGTTGAAGGTTTTTCCGGATTCAACCTCGGAATTGGCCGCAAATGCACATCTTTGCAAGCTGTCACTATTTTGACGGGATTTTACTAAGTGTTGGAACCCCATTTCGCCTAGTGTTCCTATTGGGCCGAAATTGGGCTATTTTAAGTGTTGTTTCTAGATATCTTATTTACTTATGATTTTAGGTGTTTTAATTAGATGTTAGATATTATCTTTCTATCATTAAACTCGGCCCATCAGGCCTTAGCATAGCTTATATATTCCGATTTCATACATTGTAAACATTCAGCTTTCAATGAATAGAATTAGTTCTCTTAAACTTGTGTGAAACACATTGAGTGATGTTGATCCAACTAGAGCTGTGCTCGTTGATCACGAATTGGTATCTATCTCAGCTTGGTTTGCTTTGTGTTCATCAACTTCGCAAGATTTGGTGAATCTAGTATCCACAAGCCCCCTCCTTGTGCCTTCAAGTTGTCCGCTTGATTGTGTAGGGTTGTAGAGGCGGGTTGTGTAGTCATTGGTATTGGTTCCTACCCTCTGAGGAGGCCTGGGGTCTTTATCTTGTTCTGCATAGATCGTTTCAGTCCTTATCGGTCGTGTCTTTATCGTTTCTTGAATTCTTTATCGAATCTTGGATTGTTCTTGCTGCGTTCTTTGAGTCTTTATTCATTCTTGCTTCCGTTCTTGAGTTTCTTGCTTGTTGTCGAAGATCAGGCCATCCCACGGCTAACCCCGTATCAAATTGGCATCAGAGCTTTGGTTTCCGACATCAAGATTGAGTCTTTTTCTTTTCTAAACACAAAAACCACAACAAAAAAAGAGTCCTTTTCTTGTTTTGGTTATTTACTTCTTGCATTCTTTTTGATTATTTTACTAATCTTGAGTTTGTGATTGTTTGTGGTTGCATAGCCTAAACACAAGCCTACCCGAAACCGTGGAGTCGACCAGATCAGTGCACACACCCCTTGTGTTCACTCTCCTAGCCGACGGCAAGCTCCTTGTCCCCATAGTCGAGTAAGCTTTGGTCGACAACCCCACATCCACACCAAGAAACCCTAGTTTGCTATCTTTCTATCTTTGTTCTATCTTTGGAATTTTGATTTATCTTTTATCTAATTCCATTTATCTATTGCCTATCAAAAATCAGATTTTTAAAGTTGTTAGATTTAATTCCATTATATCTATCAACTATCACAAAAGGCACAAGATAGATCTTATTACCTAAATTAGCCATTCTATCTATATCTTTGCATTAGGGCTGAATTTTGTTATCTTTTCACCACTTTCATCAAATTTTCGAGTCCTATACACTATTTTGAGTCTTTTCTTGCATTAGTTTCAGATTTGAAAAAAAAAAAAAGAAGAGAGAGAAACAGATCCGAAAATTGAAAACAAAAAGAGAGAAGGAAGTGTTTGTTAGTTGTTGTTGATCTAGTGCAAGAAAACTCCCAAGGACTAATTGGTGAACCTTTTTCTCAGCCCTAATCGATACCCATATTCGCAAACACATACCTCCAAAAAATTGAAACCCTACCTTGCAACTACAACATAATAACTTAAGGTTTTCAATCAAAAGAGGTAAATTTCCATTCTTTCTTAAGTTTTCTTTGTTATTGTCTTTTGTTACAGCTTTGTCGAGTTGTTTGCTAAGCTGTGTCGAGCACTTTCTCCTCTATTTGAGTGCTATTGTGTGAGTGTCGAAGAGATCTCCCCCTGGTCGAGATTTCTATCTTGTGATCGAGTTGTTTGTGTTGTGTCGAGCACTTCTCCCTGAGATCGAGTGCTTATTGTTGACGTCGAGTGCTCCCTTGCTACTGTCGAGTACTCATTAGTCTATTTCGAGTTGATTCTTGCTGATTGTTGCTTGGATCGAATTGATTATTGCTGTTATCGAGTTGTGTTTGTTTGAGTCGAGTGATCTTGAGGCGTGCCATACCTTGTTGGAACGAGGACGAAGAGATCTACAACTTTTCTGTTGAAGGTTTTTCCAGATTCAACCTCGGAATTGGCCGAAAATGCACATCTTTGCAAGCTGTCACTATTTTGACGGGATTTTACTAAGTGTTGGAACCCCATTTCGCCTAGTGTTCCTATTGGGCCAAAATTGGGCTATTTTAAGTGTTGTTTCTAGAGATCTTATTTACTTATGATTTTAGGTGTTTTAATTAGATGTTAGATATTATCTTTCTATCATTAAACTCGGCCCATCAGGCCTTAGCATAGCTTATATATTCCGATTTCATACATTGTAAACATTCAGCTTTCAATGAATAGAATTAGTTCTCTTAAACTTGTGTGAAACACATTGAGTGATGTTGATCCAACTAGAGCTGTGCTCGTTGATCACGAATTGGTATCTATCTCAGCTTGGTTTGCTTTGTGTTCATCAACTTCGCAAGACTTGGTGAATCTAGTATCCACAAGCCCCCTCTTTGTGCCTTCAAGTTGTCCGCTTGATTGTGTAGGGTTGTAGAGGCGGGTTGTGTAGTCATTGGTATTGGTTCCTACCCTCTGAGGAGGCCTGGGGTCTTTATCTTGTTCTGCATAGATCGTTTCAGTCCTTATCGGTCGTGTCTTTATCGTTTCTTGAATTCTTTATCGAGTCTTGCATAGTCTTGTCGAGTCTTTGTTCTTTCTTGATCGATCTTGAACTGATCTTGGTCGAATCTTGGAAATCTTGCATTGTTCTTGCTGCGTTCTTTGAGTCTTTATTCATTCTTGCTTCTGTTCTTGAGTTTCTTGCTTGTTGTCGAAGATCAGGCCATCCCACGGCTAACCCCGTATCACCTTGTGTTCTCCCTACGTGCGTATGGATTGTGGGGTCAAACATTCCAGCCATTGTAGAGCATTACCTGCAAGTGTCCAACAAAAGGCTTTAAGTTTAACATACTCTATAGATTAGGGCCAGCAACAATAGTTTCGCATAGATCTAAGTATGTAGTAATATGAGCCATGGGACATTCTTTAGCTTTGCCCTCATAAGTATTTCTCCTAATCTCATAAATGAAAATAGGTTTGATCTAAAAAGAATTAAATGCGAGGAAGAATAATAGGAGATTCTGGCACTGCCAGAGTAGGGAGTAGTTATTATTTCACATTCTGAGGGACGTGCTGCTGAAGAGAGGGTTTCTCGACCAAATAAATTTGTATTCAAGACCCCGTTATAGGATAGTGCAGTCAGGTTCGTCCTCATGAGAGAAGTCAGCGGTTGTAGGTTTAGTTGGTTTTGGGGTTTTGGAATAGAGGGAAAAAGTGGTGTAAGGTGGCTGTCGACGACGGCTAAGAGTTGGTTGATGTCGAGGGATGAAGGGGAAAGTGGTGGTTGATGTCGAGTGGCTGCTCAAAAACTTTAAAATAATTAAAATAAAATAATAAAATAGCATACGTCCAAGGTAGGGGATCACCACAACAATAGACATATGTGTACATTATAAATCGCATAAAGATGCATGCTTTATATCATCTACAATTCTCGTAAAAGAATTATGCATATATGATAGAAGATGATAAAGACATATAAATTCATAAATCAAACACCCTTATCTATGTTGGGATCACCCAAACCCTAGAAGAAGAAAATTAGAAACAAGATATAATAAAAGAAAATAAGTTTATCATAAAATAAAACTAAAACTTACAACTGTTCGCCTCCTCAATCCTCACATCTCTCTCCTCTCGGATCCCCCCTCTCTCTCTCTCTCTCTCTCTCTCTCTCTCTCTCTCTCTCTCTCTCTCTCTCTCTCTCTCTCTCTCTCTCTCTCTCTCTCTCTCTCTCTCTCTCTCTCTATCTATCTATCTATCTATCTCTTCCTACCTAGCTTATTGCGCCCGAAGATGACTTGGTTTGAATGAATTAAAAAACCAGCCCCTAGGGCTTTATTTATAGGGCTCAATCCTCGCTACCCAAGGAGAAAAAATATCTATCATCTATCTAAGTATATCTAAAGATAAAACTTCCCTTATTTAAATGAATAAAAGAAATATAAAATTCCCTAGGTAAAATAGAGTTCAACCAAAGAGGATAAAAAATTAGGTAGAATGACAAAAAAATCTCTTTCTTCACGTGCAAGTATTCCTCCTTCGCCTAGGATTCGTCAAAACGCGTCGGAGTCTTCTGCAGGCTCACTCGATAGTCGATATCGAGTCTATGGACTAGATAGTCGATATCGAGTCTATGGACTCGATATCGACTCAATGGTTCTGGTCTCAACTCGATCTCGGCTCTTGATGTTGGCATGTCGAGTGGACGTTCACTTGATATCGAGTGGTGGACTCGATATCGAGTCTGTGATGTGGTGTCGACTGGAAATTCACTCAATATCGAGTGGTTGGGTCGACATCGAATGGGCTCAGTCAACTTTCAGTATTCTACTCTATCTTGAAAACCACTTTCCCGAGTCCTCGTTCATTCGACTGACGCATATGAGTATGCGTTGGATAACTCTTTTTGAGGGCTATAACTCTAATGAAGGCATCCGAACATGATTCAAATTGATGAATGGCGAAAAGTAAGGTTTTCTCCAACTGCATCATCTTGCGCTCTTCCTTAGCTTCTCTAACGTCTTCATAACTTCACTTAAGCTTCAAAGTCGTCCGATTTCTGCGAAATTAAACAAAAACTTGTGTAGACCTCCATATATTGCAAATAAGTATAATTACAAAAATCCTATACTTTCTCAACCCAAAAGTTTAAAATATGGACAAAAAATGGAATAAAAGTAGACATAAAACATGGTATAATGAGTGAACATCAGCTGCAGGCGTTCCTCAAGTTCCCTTCTGGCTTGGGCATCGCGATCTGCTTTTGCCTCCCACCATTTCTAATTCCTAGCGTATTTAGCCTCCTTTTGATTGTATTCTGTCTACCTGGTGGTGAGCTCCTCCACCTACTTGCGGAGCCTCTCAAGCTTCTGCTTCATCGTAAGAATAGTCTCCTATTGATTAGACATGAGCCTTTTCAACCATTCCTGTATAGACGAAAGAAGAGTTCTGGTTCATCTAATCCCTGAGACTCTGGTCTACGATCAGCGTGTTACATACACCTATAAAACAGCACTAAAAGAGAGCGTTAAAGGGACTAAAAAGGGTTCAATTGATGGCTTCCCCAGCAACGGTGCCAAAAGTTATTAGGAGGAAGAATTGACAAAGCAAATATAAACATTAAAGCAGATCAATCCCTATCCGCGCAAATAAATTACAAGGCTTTCTCCCGTTGTAATGGTAGGGATTCAGGATCGATCCTCGAGGAAGCGTGTTAGCGCTCACCTAATCAGTCTCGAAAACAGCTCTCGGTGTCGACCAGAAGTCTTTCGACGTCGACTAAGATCCATTTGATGTCAGTTGTGGCAATCGATCTCTAGTGCAAACCTGTAGAACAACACAAAAGCAATCGGCATCGATAGAAGTGACTCGAGGTCGAGTTAGGCCCACTCGATATCGATTGAAGGTAAGTTGGTGTCGAGTCAAATAACAAAAAACGGAAATAATAACGTCAGAAAAGAACATCCGAAGAATATAAGGATGGATTCGAAAGATGAACAGAAACAACAGAAAGGGTTGTTGTTATCAATATACTAAAAGCTTCCTAAGCAAGGGAATTATGACAAGAGGAAAACCTGTCGTTGTTCTTGCCAAAGAATACTCAAACTCACAACTAGTATAGTGTGTAAGCAAGAGGTCGATCCACAGGGACATCTACTCAATGCAAGTGCAAGTCTAATCGCTAATAGAGAATATGGGGGGTTTTTGGTGTGAAAAAAATCCGCCTTTTATCAAAGAGGAAGCAAGCAAACAAAGTAAATTGATTGTAGAATGCAGTGGAGAAAAATAGGTTCACATACAATTTATCACTTCGATTGATGAATTCAATCCTTGTTTCAGCCTCTATCTCTTGTCTTTTCCTATCAATGTCCTTGTCCAGATCTTAGGTAGATTACTAGTCCAACGAGTCCTAGCAACTCTTATCTGAAAATAACCCTAACACGGTTAAGATTCAACCTAGAGATAGGATTAAGAGTATGAATTAACCAAGGTACACATAATAACAAGCTACGAGTCGATATTCAACATGTATTCAACTTTCTACACATCCAATTAGTCCTACGAGTCCTAAAGGGATATGATTGCCACTTGGGTTAAGGTTCGCTACGAGGAATCTGCAAAACCCTAGCAATTCAATGAATCTACTATAACTAGTTGATCATGCCAGAGAAAATAAAACACGTTCAAGGAATTAAGCACAAAGAAGTCAAAACATTGGAATATGAATAAGAACTAGATTTAAAAACTCACAATTCAACAATCAAAGATCCAAATTGTAGGCGAAACCTTGAGAGTTTAGTTGCTCATGCTCAACGGCACTCTCAACAACTCTATAAAGTGCATAAGGTGAATGGAAGAATAAACTAGAAAAGTCTTTTAAAAGCCTCTCAAGAGTCGGCCAAAAATATAGTTAAAAACTCTAATTAAAGTCCAATCCTGAATCGGCGTTTCTGCGAACGCCGCAGAGCAGCCACCATAGGTCGCGGGGCGGCCAGGCGATTGCGAAGTCGCTCGTCAGAGGTTCAGGCCGCGGGGCGGCCTTACTGTTCACATCAATTTTCCCGTTTCGATCTTTGTCTCGATTAACACGAAAGTTGTAGATCTCGATGAGAGCTTTCCAGCGCATGGTTATAATAGTCAATCAGACCACCAAGGCCTCCAGAAAGTGCAAAACAAGTTCAGCGTGTCTAGCGACAATTTATGCTGACTTGTTCTTCACTTAGGCTCCCGAAATTCGACTTCGCTCCCGTGCTCTTCACTTTTCTTCCTCAAATTGAATCTTCATTCATTCAAGAGTCTCCTCATTACTCGTCGGATCCACATTTACCTGAAATTAACCATAAACACGTGTAGATTCCGACTCTTCCAACACTATAAGTAAACATGTAACTATAACTAAACTATGCTAAATGTAATCTATTATGCAATACTAATTATGCTCTATCAAATTCGCCCACACTTGAACATTTGCTTGTCCTCAAGCAATAAAAAAAAACTAAACTTTGCAGCCCCACAGATTAGCAATTCATGAATCCACCTCAATAATCTTTAAATGCATGAAAAACTAGCAAACACAATAGATTAATAACATCATAGGACATAATTGCAATAATCAATGAAATCATGCAATCTTATCCATTCTAGACCTAATAGGGAATATGTGTTTCGCTCTCGCTCAAGTGTGGGTTAAATTTTTACGCTCACAACTCAATCTTCAAAAGCTTAACTACAATAGTCTTGCACCAGTGTTCTAACTCTCCACCGCTGGTGACTCTACACACAACAAAAATCATGAGGTCTTTTAATTGGGTTGTAATGGGGCCAAGGTAGAACATATAAGGTATGGAACAATTTAGGCCATGTGGTGCTCATAATCCGGGAACTAAGGAAGCAACCAAATAATAAAACCACTCATAAACTCCTCATACCATATCTCTATAATGTCATACAACACCAATCACAAGCATAAAACTTTACAAACCATACTCAACTCACTCCTCTTTTCTTTTTCTTTTTTCTTTTTTTTTCTTTTCCTTCTTTTTTTTCTCTTTTTTTTCCATTCCGGCTATATCAAATGAGTTTACTTGACTTTTACCCCTAAGTAAATTTTATTCCCCTTAGGTCACAAGTAATGAATGTACTGGCAAGAATCAAACATCTCATAAATGCACCTCAAACATACAATCCACCACTAAAAACTACCATCCATAATATAGATATTCACCAACTATTCCTAAATTCCCGAATGGGGTCAGACTATCATTGGCTATGGGAAAATCTTATGGAGCGACAAAAGAATAGGCAATAGGCTCAAATTGGCTTCAAGCAGAGGATAATATGCAAGGTGGAAATAGAGTCAAAAAGGGCTAATAAAGGCGCATCAATCATGTTTAAGTCATGTGCAGAAATCATAATATGCAGCATTGAAAAAGATATCTAAATGCAAGCCAAAGAGGAAGCAATTAAAGAGAGTACCCTCAACAAGCAAGATAACTAAATCAAGTGCAGTCCTGAATATGCAAAAATAAGTTCACCGGATCATGTCTAGAACTTCAAGATTACCCAAATTCCAAGATCTTATATGCTCAATCATTAACCAATCATGCCCACCAAATAGCATAGAAAATATATATCGAAGGTTTCAACAATCCAAGCACATCATGTGGCATAAATCTCAATAGATAAAATAGAGGAAAAACGGTATCCATATGGGGAAATAAGACCTAATCCTAACAATGCAATTTATAAATAAATTATTTTTAATTTTTTTTGGGGATTTTTTTAAAGACTAACATGCTAATATGCAATATAAACTAAAAACAAAAATAAAAGTTTAAACTAAAAATAAACATGCAATCTTATCATACCATGCGATTCTTCCTCCCCACACTTAAATCAGGCATTGTTCTCAATGACATAAAAGACAGCAAAAGATAAAAATATAAAGGAAAGAAAAATGTGGGAAATGAGGAAGAAAAATTCTATGTCCCGTCAGAGGGCTCGGGGCGGCTTTCCTCTTTGTCCTTTTCTCTCGCCTTTTCACCCCTGCGATTTTAGTACACCAAGAAAACAAACAAAAACCCAAAACTAAAAATAACTTAAAGCAATTAATAAAATCTAAATCTAATGTCCTTGGTTTGCCTCCCAAGGAGTGCCTTTGGTTAAGGTTGTTGGCTCGACAGTTTATTCATCCACTCATTCAAGACTCAAGCGGACATCGTTAGCGCCCTCAAAAGCAAATCAAACTCTCGTGCCCAACCGATATTCGAATGCACATTGAATATGAAACAATTGGTAATTAAAATATAGAAATGAGAACCATTACCAACTTACCTTTCATTCGATCTTGATTCTCCCTCGAGGGTATGTAGGACCACCAACACAGTTCTGTTCGTGGTTTCTTGAAGTAGTGGCCCCATGGATCGACATACTTCCCAAAATCTCCTAATTTGCACAAAGTATCGGTTTCTTGTTCGGGAACCACATAAATTGGTTCTGAACTTGGCTCCTTGATAGGCGAGTTGGGAATGATTTCTTCGAATTGAGGGAGCATCGAAACATACTCAATCTCTGGGGATGTCCCTTGAGACCTCGTGTCGATAACCACCAGATGATCTTCTTCATTATCGGAGAATTCATCATTGCTTGCATCTTGGATTTCATAAATTTGAGTACTAGAACATTTCTCAACTGCCAACTCCTTCAATGTTTGAGAGAGTCGGATAATTTCTTTCCCATTTTGATTCACCATCTCACGTAATTGCCCTATTTGCTCCATCAAGACATTGGTTGAATCCTCTATGGACGGGTCAGAGTACTCCATTGGATGAAATGTCGAAGTGTAGGATTCTTCCTCCACCGATTGGTCACCCATGTAGCAGAAAAGATCTCATAATCCCGACACTCCTAAACCAGGGAAGCTTCCATTGTTTATGGACCTAACAAGTTCTCGGGTATCATGAGCCATGCCCTCAAAAAAGCAAAGCACCACATCTCACAAACTATCTCGGAAACCCCGTGAATAACGGATGTCAAATAAATTTTGCACTCTTGTGAGGTAATTGTGAAAATACTCTCCCTGAAACTGCCATAACTTCAACATGTAGAAATATTAGCAATAAGGTGCCGTGAACCGTAAGATAGGTCCACAAAGGGGTTAGATGTAAATATATACAAAAAGATAGCGATAAAAAAACACAAGAAATTGATAAAAATTCCCCGGCAACGGCGCCAAATTCGACAAGAGGAAAACCTGTCGTTCTTCTTGCCAAAGAATACTCAAACTCACAACTAGTATAGTGTGTAAGCAAGAGGTCGATCCATAGCGAAATCTACTTAATTCAAGTGCAAGTCTAATCGCTAATAGAGAATATGGGGGGGTTTTGGTGTGAAAAAGATCCGTTTTTTATCAAAGCGGAAGCAACCAAACAAAGTAAATTGATTGTAGAATGATGTGGAGAAAAATAGGTTCACCTACAATTTATCACTTCGATTGATGAATTCGATCCTTGTTTCAGCCTCTAGTTCTTGTCTTTTCCTATCAATGTCCTTGTTCGGATCTTAGGTATATTACTAGTCCTAAGATTCCTAGCAACCCTTATCTCTAAATAACCCTAACACGGTTAATATTCAACCTAGAGATAGCATTAAAAGTATGAATTAACCAAGGTACACATAATATCAAGCTATGAGTCGATATTCAACATGTATTCATCTTTCTACACATCCAATTAGTCCTGCGAGTCCTAAGGGGATATGATTGCCACTTGGGTTAACGTTCGCTACGAGGAATCTGCAAAACCCTAGGAATTGAATGAATCTACTCTAACTAGTTGATCATGCCAGAGAGAATAAAACACATTCAACGAATTAAGCACAAAGAAGTCAAAACATTGGAATAGGAATAAGAACTAGTTTAACAAACTCACAATTCAACAATCAAAGATCCAAACTGTAGGTGAAACGTTGAGAGTTTAGTTGCTCATGCTCAACGGCGCTCTCAACAACTCTCTAAAGTGCATAAGGTGAATGGAAGAATAAACGAGAAAAGTCTTTTAAAATCCTCTCAAGAGTCGGCCAAAAATATAATTAAAAACCCTAATTAAAGTCCAATACGGAATCGGCGTTTCTGCAAAGGGCGCGGGGCAGCCACCATAGGCCGCAGGGCGGCCATGCGATTGCGAAGTCGCTCGTCAGAGTTTCTGGCTGCTGGGCGGCTAGCTTGGCTGCGGGGCGGCCTTACTGTTCACAACAATTTTTCCGTTTGGAATTTTGTCTCGACGTCAACAAGAAAGTTGTAGATCTCAAAGAGATCTTTCCACCGCATGGTTATAATAGTCAGTCGGACAACCGAGGCCTCCAGAAAGTGCGAAACAAGTTCAGCTTGTCTAGCGACAATTTTTGCTGACTTGTTCTTCACTTAGGATCCCGATATTTGTCGGATCTCCCATACTCTTCACTTTTCATCCTCAACTTGAATCTTCCTTCACCCAAGAGTCTCCTCATTACTCGTCGGATCCACATTTACATGAAATTAACCATAAACACGTGTAGATTCCGACTCTTCCAACACCACAAGTAAACATGTAATTATAACTAAAATATGAAATATTCACAACTAAACTATGCTAAATGTAATCTATTATACAATACTAATTATGCTCTATCAAATTACCATGACAGTAACCATGCAAGTAACATACTTAACTCATGAAAGATATATGATTTTCATCAAATAAATTTTATTATTAACAAATAGGAATATAAAGGCTCTTGCATATATGTTAATTGTTACTATCCTTTTCATAATTAGGGTTAATAAAATCTCGTAAGCAAAACCTAATTACTATCCAAAGTCATAATAAATCCATTCTCGCTTCAATATCATAAACATGGAATCTTCCACTACTCTCGCGGTGGATTTGAGCACATAAGATAGAAGATAAAAAATCACATGAGAATGATGAATAAAGAATACTTACATTGGTTTTGCCGGGCTCACCCCGACCCTAGAAGTGGAATGACTACTCACACCTCATCATAGCAAACTCCATCATTGAGATAAAAAAAACTAACTTTGAATTGAAATAAGGAGTAAGAGTACAACCGAACCGCTCCACAACCGTATCTCTCTCTCTCTCTCTCTCTCTCTCTCTCTCTCTCTCTCTCTCTCTCCCTCTCTCTCGCGTCTCTCCTCCTCTCGGCCTCTCCTCTTTCTCTACTACTATGGTGCACAATTGCTTATGGAAAATATGATTAAAACCTAGCCCCCAAGGGCTTTATATATAGTAAACCTAAATTGCTCTCTAAGGAAAGTGAAATATATCCCTAACTAAAGATAAAACATTTATAATTAAAATAAAATAAATAAATAAATAAAAAGTCCCTAGGGTAAATAGGATAGAAACTTCTAAGGAGATAAAAGATCTGGACTTCTTGATTAAGCGATCTCCCTCCAATTAGGACTCATCAAAAACGCGTCTCGGTGTTTAGGATTCCACTCGACATCGAGTCAGTTGATGTGTGTCGAGTACTTCTTACATGATCTCGGGTCATGCAGTGTGAGGTCGAGTGCTTCCTCTTCTCTCCTAGCTCTAAGTCTGGATATGTGGACTCGACGTCGAGTCATCTTCAATAGACGTCGAGAGGAATCTCCGTGGCTTTCTTCGTCAAACACTTAGTCTAATTCCGCTTCACTCCAATAGATGTCGAGTCATTCCACTAGACATCGAGTGAATCAACAACTCGGTTCCTTCTTCTCTAATTTGCTCCAAACTGTCTCTAACTCCTGCGAAATTAAATAAAAATATGTGTACACCACCACAACACACAAATAAACATAAACTATACAAATTTAATACTTTCCCAACCTAAAATCATAAAATATATACAAAATCGAAGTAAAAGTAAGTATAAAACATGCCAAAATGGGCGCATATCAACGGGGCACCTACCTCTCGGTCTCTACCTAACCCCGCTACACCAACAACCACAGTGCAAACTCATTGGAGTATTTTAGGACCTCTGTATACATCCAATAGAGATGGTCTATCGCCTTTCTACCCACTAGATTACCTATTTCAGTTCGTTAGCTTATGTTAGGTCCAATTAAATTCATTTTGCCCTTTTTAAATCTCATTAAAATCCTTTGAAATTTATGGGTGATTTCCAAAACATATACTCAACCCTACGGGTGTGCATATCCGGGTACCCGACACGAACCAGATATTTGTGTCGGGTACCCGAAACCGTTTAGTCCAAAATGGCCGAACCGTATACGAACCGTTTTAATCCGGGTACCTGACACGATTAAACTATTCGGTTCCATGTCGGATATCCGGGTACCCGACACGAACCAAATGTGTGTTTTTTTCATCCCGTCCGAGTGCTACTGTTGTACTTGTAACTTGTAAGTATGCAGCCTGTGTGTAAATTTGAGAGGGCAATCTCACAAATTGAAATCCAATAGTTTTTGTAATTTGAGATGGCAATCTCAAATCTTCAAGGTAGTGTAGATCTCTCTTCTAAGTGTCGACAACGCGAATGAATAGCCGGAGGCGAATGGAGTGGTGTCGGATTCGTCGAAGCCGCAGGGGTCGGGGGTGATGTTGCGGGAGCCTGCGGAGGAGACGACAAGCATCTAGTGCAAAAGGATGGCAGGGCGGGTTGAGCCATGGCGTCGATCGATGGAGACCAGAGGAGAGGAAGTTACTGATTTGATTTGAAAATGGAAAAGGAAAGTGATGTTTGAGAATGAGAGCAGGGAGAAGGAATAGCCTAAAGCGGCGAGAGATCTAAAGTGCAGAGAGATTTAGGGTTTGGAGATTGCAAATAAATAAAAAGAAAAAGGGAAATATAAATAAAAAGGAATTTGGAAGCACGGAGGTTCGAACCTGGGCAAAATGGGGAGGCACGACCGTATATCTACAATTGAAACCAACTGAGCTAGTGAAGTTTAGTGATATTTCAGGGATTCATGTATTTGTACTATAACAAGTTACATATAATTTTTTTAAAAAATTAAACGGTTCGTGTCGGGTATCCGATAAGAGGATATCCCCGATCCGAACACGAACCGTTTAATGTTGTGTTTTCTCGGTTCGTGTCATTTTCGTGTCGTGTATTTTTGGTTTCGTGTTTTTTCGTGTCGTGTTCTCGTGTTTTCATGTCGTTTCAGTCGTGTCGGGTTTTTCTGCACACCCCTACTCAACCCTTTATGAAGCTAACTTCCGATGAAGTTGGGTTGTCCTAATGACTTGTGGAGGGTAACACCCGATGAAGCTAGCAACGACTCTAATGACTCACAAATAACAGTCGTTTTATATCAAACGGATATATTGAACAAATGCTCATTCAAATAGTGCACCCTATTATATCATGTGACTACATGTATATGGGACTCAATCTGAGTTAGCTCCATGAAGGAACTTACCTGCAAAGCCGAACAACAAGGCAATAGCAAGTAGCAGAATCCAAGCAACACTAAGCACCTAGTTTGTAGGAAAAATAAAGATACGATAAGTAACAATCTCATTAACCTCTCATAGGGAGAACACATACACAATAGTATTTCCAAAACCATCCGATAAGTCAAAATATTTCAAAATTGCTCATAACATGAGGAGACATCCGAAAGCCGAGATATCCAAAGATTACCATTTTATACAATTCTCATACTCATCGTCATCATCCAAATCTCATTCTCAATCCAAGGTCCAGTTCAAATCACAAAACAGCCCATCTATTCGATCAAGTCTCAAAGGAAAGTCCAAGTCAAGTTTAGTCAAAGCTATTGTTAAAGGAATCCCGACACCTTGGTTTGAAAATAAAATCTTTCAACTCTTCCAAAACACAAGGTTTAGATCTTCAATCATTTAAGCAACAACTTGGATTCAAAACCTTTTAAGATGTTTCAAAACAACCAAAGCGCTTTGAGGCATTTAAATTGGTACAATCAAATACCCTTCGAAAATCCGTAAACTCATATTTTATATAATAATCCCTTAAAAAATTATATTCAAAATTCAAATTTTCAAATTAACAATCAACATTAAACCCGACATAGATTGGTCCAACCAAAAAACCAACCAAGGGACCAAAGGATCAAGGGAGCCACCTCAGCCAAGGTGTGTGGATCATTTTTATCGCGGCAAAATGGTTGCTCGCTGCGAAGAAACCCATCCAATGACTTTAGCGAGACAAGACACTCGCTGGTCGCGAGAGGGCCCTTTTTCCATTGTGAAAAGGTCCTTCACGTCCGTGAAATGCCCATCTTCTTTCTCTGGTTTCTGTTCTAACTCGTCGCGGCGACCACGATTTCACTGTGGTAAGATTCGAACATTTTTGCTTGTTTTTGCCTTGAATCAAATCCTTTCTTTGTCAGGGAACGAGGACCAGAGGGAAAAAGCGGAAGAGGGATTACCGAGGTCTTCAAGGAAAGTCTTCAAGATGCTCCAATGGCGGATTCCAACTATGAGATTGTTAGAGGATCTTTGTTGGAGGCTTAGGAAGGTTGGAGAGTAGATAAACGTGGGTTTTGATGATGCTTAGAAGCAAAACGAGCAAGGAAAAAATAAGGATAAAGCTTACACGGAAAATAAGGGGTGCGAACTTAAAATGGCTCAACCAAGCTCCTTCGAGGCTAGATCTTCCTCTTTCTTGGATTAAAAGTGTGAAGGAAGGTTAAAGGTACGCCTTTATTGAGTTTGGAAGTGAAAGGAATTAAGGAAAAGGGAAAACGAGCTCATTACCACGAGCAGAGAAATATAGGGCGTTGGTTGAGTTTCTTCTCACGGCAGTGACAGGGAACTTGTGGCAGAGAAAACCTCCTACAACTTTTTTTTGGCTTGAATCGGTGGCTAGCCTTCGTCTTCTTCGCTTGATCTTCAGAGGGGAGAGAAATGAGGTTTTTTGTGAGGTGCTTAGGGCTGGAAAAATACAAAAAAAAATGAGATTTGGGGTGGCTTGAAGATTTGAGATGGAGAATGGAGTAGGATGTTTGGGTTCCTTCCTTTGAATTCAAAATGAGGGAAGGAGAGTGTAGGGTTTTAAGATTTGTGTGTGGTGGCTCAGATTGCCATGTTGATGTTTAGGGTTTGGGGATTGAGTCTTACCTTATACAGAGGAGGAAAGGGGGCTTTATTAGGGTTATTAGGAAAAGAATAAAAGAGTGAAGGAAAGAGTGAAGGGAGAGGGAAACCGAGAGAGAGAGAGAGAGAGAGAGAGAGAGAGAGAGAGAGAGAGAGAGAGAGAGAGAGAGAGAGAGAGAGAGAGAGTGAAGGGAGAGGGAAACCGAGAGAGAGAGAGAGAGGAGAGAGAGAGAGAGAGAGAGAGAGAGAGACGGTCCCACAAGGCTAGGATATATAAGCTCTTATGGAAAATAAGGTCTTGCATCCTCTTATCATGCATATGTCAAAAGCAACATCAATTTTACCTGCTTTTATAATTTTAGGTTATTTCTGTAATGAATCTATTTTTGCATCGTCGAGTCTTGTTCAAACTTCCACGACACTAGTCAAAATTTTCAATGTGGGTGATAAAATAAACTTTGGATAAAAGCATGTAAGTATATAGATAAATACACCATACCCAAAGTACCATGTAAGGAGCAAATCAAGAGATAATCATAAATAATAAATAAGTAAGCCTTTCCCCCACCCCATACTTAAACATTAGAGTGTCTTCGCTGCACAATCGCACATACCAAGGTATGCCTTTTCCATTTGTAATAGATAAATCACTAATTGAAATCGGTGAAGAGATGTTCATACCTTCACTTACATGTGTGTCTTCCTTCTAAGAGTCAACTCGATCTCTCCTAATGTCTGTCGACATCGAGTGTGCCTTCGCTTTTGGAGGGTGAATCGATGGGGATGTCTCGATGTCGAGTACGATGAGATGACCCCCATACCTAGCTTCTGAAATGTAATCTGGCTCCTCAGGTGCACTCAAAGTTGTTTGGAACGAGTTGATATTGACTGATTGCTTAGTGTGTTTCTCATTGTGGTTCAAGATTTATAAGATCTCCTCCAATTGGGCCTCCACAGCCCTCTATTCTAGCTCCTCCGAGGTCATAGTTCTCGTCGTGGGTTCCTTACAAGGGATGTGGCTTCCCTTGATATGCATATACTTGACATCCATCCTATCGAGCTTCTCCATGGTTTTGTTGAAGGAGAACTCGATAATCTCATCACCAATAATGAAAGTAAGCATCCCCTTCCTTACGTTGATTTTGACATCTACAGTAGCTAAGAACGGCCTACCAAGGATGATATGACAAGTAGGTTCTTCCGCCATATCAAGCACAATGAAGTCCGTAGGCACAAAGAACATACCTACTTTGACGGGGACGTCATCAATAACTCATGTAGGCGTGACGTAGTTGTTATCGGCCATGTAAAGCTTCAAATCCATAGGCTCCAAATCTATTACGTTTACCTTTGACCAAATAGACAAAGGTATGAGGCTTACACTAGCCCCTAGGTCGCAGAGAGCCTTATAGCGATGTTGGTTTAGCCCAATAGTGGTGGGGAATCTCCCTAGTTCCGCTCTCTTCTCTGGAAATTCAATCTTGTTGCACTCCTCTGCGATCTTAGCCATTGGTCGCTTCTTACTTAAGATGTATTTTAAGAACCTTACATATTATGGCATCTCATGAAGAGCTTCGGTGAAGGGTATGGTGACATTGCGCCCTTGAAGCATCATCACAAAACAATGAAATTTCTTATTGGCGGGGTGTTGTGAGCTGAATCTGCCATATTTTACAGTAACTTTTATATCGTTTTATGCGTACATTTCATGCATTTGGGATAGTATAATACAGAATCTATATAGTTTATGTTTATTTTCCAAATTATGGAAACTAACCCGGTTTCTGTTTAATTTCGCAGAATTCGAGGCAATTTACAGCAGTTCTGAGAAAGGTCATAAGAGCTCGGAAATCAACTACAGAAGTAGTCCAAGGCCAAGAAGCGGCGGAACCAGTCGAATCAAGCTAGGAGCCAAGAATTACTCGATCTAGAGTAAAGTTACTCGATCTCGATGAAGGTGTCCGAGCACAGGCCTTGTCGACTAAGCACTGATCGAGAAGTTGAGCCAGAGACAACCCGACCCCCGGAAGCCAACTTGATCTCGAGTACACCTTGTCGAGATCGACAACACCTGGACACCATGTCCGGAGTCGACGAGCTGTGCTAAGTCGAGAAGGCGAAGACGGAGAAGCCGAGCACCACCATTACTCGGTCTCGAGGAATCTTGTCGAGATCGAGGGCCCAACAAGCGCCAGTCCGAGTCCATGCCGAGGAAGAGTACTCGACCAGGCTGAGCAACACATCCTCGACACCAACCCTACTCAATCTCGAGGAAGTTGGTCGAGATCGAGGACCCAGCACCACACCTGTCCGAGCCATATCGAGCAGAGTGACCCGAGACGTCCAACCAGGAAAGTCGACGACCATGTCTACTCGATCTCGAGGAGGCTTGGTCGAGATCGAGGAGCGCCTTATCGAAGCCGCGTTACGCGGTTTTGCTTTCCTACTCGGTTTGGGAATCCTTGGGGTCGAAGGAAACCGAGTCTATCCGAGATCTATCAACTATCCATGGAAGAGAAGATCTATCAACAAGAAGACATCTTACCTATTTTAGATTTATTTCCCCTTTATAGATTTAATTCCTAAATTGCATTTATTTATCTTTTAAGCTTTTTAGATATAGATAGATATATTCTATCCTTGAATAGCAAGGAATAAAAGGCTATAAATAAAGCCTTAGGGGCTGAGCATTAGGCATCTTATTCCAATTCAATTCCATTCATGTAAGTAGGAGTAGAGAGAGAGAGTTTGTGGCAAGCAAGGTGGAGAGGCGAAAGCGGATTTGTCTTGTTGGTTGTAAGGTTTCTTTATTTAAATCAATGCAAGTTAGTTCCTTTTGTTAATTAATGTCTTTCTTTGCGAGTAGTCCACCCACTTATGGGGTTGGGGTGAGCCCGACGGTGGCCATGTAAGGTGATGCGGTAAAGGTACAATCTTGTTATGCGATTCATCTTCTATCCCTAAGAGCATGATTCTTTTGCGAGAGTTGAAGGTGATCCTTGTTTGTGTTATTGAAGCGAAAGTGATCTTAATGCAACTTGGATTAATTATGTGAAAAGGGTTAGTAACAATTAGGGTCTATGCGAAAGCCCCTATATGCCTATTTGTTAATAACGAAAGTTATTTTTATGGAAAGCATGATCTTTTATGGCTTTATATGTTACTTTGCATGGTTATCATTGTGGCGTTGATACCCTGGCTTTAGAAGTTCTTTCATATATTGTATTTATTTCTGTCGAATTCTGAGATCTGTGTTCGAATCTGCAATTTGAGGTTTTCTGTGTTTTGGTCGATCTAGAGGAGGGGTTAGTCGAGATCGAGTAGGCCTTTGTCGATCTCGAGTTGGGTCTTGTCTAGATCGAGTTGAGTTTTTGCTTCTGTTGTCGATTTTGAAGTTTCTGTTTTTACTTAGTTTTGTCGATCTCGAGTTGCTGTTGTTTAGTTTTGTCGATCTCGAGTTGCTGTTGTCGAGATCGAGTAAGTTGTTTTATTTGCTTTATTTTCTGTCTTCGCTTTTTATTTCTGTCTTTCTTTCTTTGTTTCTTTGTTTCTTCGTTTCTGTCTTTTCTGATTGCTTTTCTGTGAGATTTACAGCTGCCTAGGATCCGCTGACACGCTTCCTCGTGGACCGATCCTGACTTTCTCTTACTACATTGGAGGGAGTCTTGTAATTATTTGCTGGGGCACGAATCTGGTTTGATCTATTTCAATTATATTTCATACTCGATTTCCTCCTCACAACAAATTGGCGCCGTTGCCGGGGAAGCTATCATTCGCGCCTTAGGTAGTTAAAATCTCACGTTTTCTTTGAGTTACTTTACATGTGTATGCGCCGTTCTGGTCAACCACCTGAGTTTGACGGCTTAGACGAACCGGAATGCCTCCTACACATCCGAGCTAAACTACAAAGAGCCACGACAGCCGCTGAGACACAAGAACGGCTAATTGCGAGGCTTACAAGGGAACTAGCCGATAAAGATGTTGCTATCGCCACTGAGAAAGCAGCAAGGGAACAAGCGAAGGCTGAGCTTGCCCAGTACCCAACCACGACAAAGAATTATATGCACCCAACTCTCGTCGTGCCTGAATCGACGATTCTGATCCCTGAAAACTCTTTTGAAATTCACACTCAATTCCTTATAGAACTTAAAAATAATGCTTTTTTTGGTAGGTTTCATGAGTGTCGTCTTGAACATATTACCAATTTTTCTGACATGTGTCGTACTCTTGCTTAAGGTACAACTTTCGAATATGTCAAGATGAAGGCTTTTCGCTGGTCTCTCGCTGGACCTACACTGAAGTGGCTTGAAGGGTTGAAGCCAAGATCCCTCACAAAATGGGCCCAAGTAGAGCAAGAGTTTCTAAACAAATTCATCCCTCCTGCAAAGACAGCACTCCTCCGCCAGAAGATCACAGCTTTGAAACAGAAGCCTGGGGAGCCGCTAGCAAAAGCATGGGAGAGGTACAAGGAACTGTTGCAATCTTGCCCTACTCATGGACAGCCCTCCTATGTCATTCAGGAGATCTTCTTCAACTCTCTTGACCAAGTCACTAAGGACAGGATCAACCAGTATACCCGCTATGAGTATTTGACGATGACACCAATTGACGCTTGGGGAGTGCTCGACAAGCTCACTAACTATGACAACAAGTATGGGTCTACTGCAAACTATGAAGAGAACCCTTACGCTAGGCCAGCACCATCCATGCCCCTCTATGAGCCTCCTAAAGAGATTGATCCTGATGTAAGGGAGCAGTACTACAGAGATCAAAACAAGAAGCTCCTTAAGCTAGTAAAGTATCTTTCTGTCAACCAGCCTTGCATTGAATGCGGATCGCAGCGGCACACCACTACTGAGTGCCTACACACAGAGCAAGTCAGGCTGGCAGAGCACCATGAAGAGGCAGCTTACGCAGGGGGTCCCAATCGCTACATGGGGGGCCAAAGGTTTCAGCAACCACAATGGAACCAAGGTGCCCCTAGGAACCCCCCGCCCTACAGAGCTCCAGGACATGCGGAAAGGGACCAGAAAGGGGATGATCTACAGACAGTCCTAGAGGAAATACGGAGGAATCATTCAGAAACTAAGCAGTCCTTCAACTCCGTCTAAACTCATATGCAAGGTGTCAACTCTAGGCTTGGGGAAATTGATATATGGCGGAAATCAGTTGATACACAGATAGGCCAGCTAGCAGCAGGAATCCCCAGACAGTCAAGTTCGCTCCCTGGATCTTCAGAACCAAATCCAAAGGGAAAGACTGGACACATCGCTGCTGTAAAACTCAGAAGCGGCCATCAACTGCAAGAGCCAGAGGTCGGAAAGCAGCAGAACAAAGAAGAACCGCAAGTCGACCAGCAGCAAGTCGACGTCGACAACACCCTAGTCGATCTCGAGAAAGGCCTACTCGATCTCGAGGAGAAAGTGAAGAAACCCTCGTCTGCACTACACAGCAACTCGAAGTCGACTAGAGTGGTCGAGATCGAGGAAGACGTGGTCGAGATCGAGGAAGGTCAGGACGAGATCGAGAAAGCTACAACACCTCCGACATTTGTTCTGGCTCCGAATCAGAAAAAGAAGCTGCCTTTCCCCACAAAATCTCCAAAGGACCCAGCAGAGAAGAAATTTCAGCGCTTCATCAAGATGCTTCAGAAACTCAACGTCACCATCCCCTTCACCGAAGCTCTCAATGAAACGCCATCCTATGTCAAGTTTTTGAAGGAGTTTCTGAGGAAAAAGAGATCAATGGCTGAGATTACAGAGGAGTGCAGCCATTTGGACATACTTGAGAAGAGGCCAGATCCAGGTAAGTTTGCTATAACCATTGGATTTGGTCCATAAAAAATTAATGCCTTGTGTGATCGTGGAGCCAGTGTGAGTATAATGCCTTTAACAATTTGGTCCAAGATTAAGATAGGTGCCCTAGAGCCTGTGGATGCTAGACTTTACATGGCCAACAACACAGTGGTCATTCCAACAGGCATGGTGGACAATGTGCCAGTACAAGTAGGTAAATTCTTTGTCCCTGCTGATTTCTTAGTTGTTGATATGCAAGAAGACCCTGCTTGTCCAATTATTCTAGGAAGACCCTTCTTGGCGACGGTGGATGCTAACATAAGCGTGAGGAAAGGAGTGCTCACTTTCAACATCAGCGATGAGGTAATTGAGTATTCTTTTAATAAAACTAAAAGGCATACAGGTCCCATGGAAGAGGTAAAATATATCTCAGCTGGCTACATCACCTGCGGGGAACCCAAGGTAAGAAATATGACCCCTGAGGAGCTGGAAAAGAGGGATATGGAGGCCCAGGCGGAGGAGATCATGGCAATCCTAAAGAAGGACACAGAGAATCCAATCGACACAGACCAAGGTACGTCGTTATGGACTAACTATTTTTCGGATGTCTTGACAGGAACCAAGTATGGGGTCAAAGTGATGCGGGACCATCTTCTACAGCTCAAGACACACCCATCATTCTTGGAGAAGGACCAATGACTCGAGCTAGAGCTAAGAAGCTTCAGAGAGACTCATTCAACTTTGTGGGTCATGCTTTGTTCTCGAGCAAGGTTCAACTCCCCGAGCCTACACTAAAGACATGCATTGGAGTGCAAATGGAGGTCGAGCCCCCTTAGTAATGCTTGGACCGAAATTATCTAAGTGTTAATGTCTAATTTCAGCTTATGAACATTATTGGGCTGAATTGGGCTTTTTCTTAGTTATTCGTTTTAAAACCTTATTTACTTATGTTCTTAGGTTTATTTCCTTAAGCCCGTTAGTAATTAGATTTATCTTATTCTATCTAGTTAGGCCGGCCATCAGCCCTATTCACCTATATATTTTCGATTCAGCTTTGTAATTCAATTGGAACATTCGTAATACAGAAAGTATTCTTCTCAAACGTGTGAAACACATAGAGAGAGAGATCAGGCCGGATTGAGCTGTGCTCTTCGTGATCTCGAATTGATTGATAATCTCAGCTTGGTTTGCTTTGCCGTTCATCAACTTCGCAAGACTTGGTGAATCTAGTATCCACAAGCCCCATCCTTGAGCCTTCAAGTTGTCCGCTTGACTGTGTAGGGTTGTAGAGGCGGGTTGTGTAGTTATTGGTATTGGTTCCTACCCTCTGAGGAGGCCTGATCATGCATTCGGCAACTAAAATCAGTCCATTTGAATGTGTGTATGGTGTTAATCCACTAACCCCTTTTGATCTTACTCCATGTCCTATGAGAGACAAAGAATCATTTGAGGCAGGTATGCATGTCGAGTTCATGAAGGAGCTGCATGAACGAACTCGAGAGAAGCTGAAGCTAAAGGCTGAATACAATGCTAACAAGGCCAACAAAGGACGTCGCTTGGTCACATTTCAGCCTGGAGATCTTGTATGGGTGCACTTGAGGAAGGAGCGGTTTCCAGAAGCCCGGAAGAACAAGCTGTCGCCGCGTGGTGATGGACCATTTCGGATCAAGAAGAGAGTGGGCGACAATGCCTACCAATTGGAGCTTCCTGGAGACATGGGCGTGAGCGCTACATTCAACGTCGCGGATCTAATCCCTTACTTCGCTGTGGATGAAGACTTGGATTCGTGGTCGAATCCTTTTCAAGAAGGGGAGGTGCTGAGATATGTATCAATCGATGATCAATGAGTACAACTCTAATTGAATCAACAAACACTCGAAGGTGTAAACACTCTTTATGAGAGAATTGTAATTATCAAAGTTCCAAGTTGTTACAAGGATGAATCGAAAATATTTATAGGCCTTACTCCTAGTTCTGGCCGATTCTAAGAATTAGAAGATAGAATAAGATAGTTCTAAATACTAATGGGCCTAATTAAATAAACCTAAGAACATAAGTAAATAAGGTTTTAAAATGAATAACTAATAAAAGCCCAATTCAGCCCAATAATGTTCATAAGCGCGCTGAATTTAGACATAACACTTAGTAAAATTCGGCCTAAGCATGCTCTAAGGTGGCTCGGCCTCTTCATGCACTCCAATGCACATATATGTCTTCAATGTTGGCTCGGGGAGTTGAACCTTGCTCGAGAACAAAGCATGACCCACAAAGTTGAATGAGTCTCTCTGAAGCTTCTTAGCTCTAGCTCGAGTCATTGGTCCTTCTCCAAGTATGATAGGTGTGTCTGGAGCTGTAGAAGATGGTCCCGCATCACAAAATTGCCAATTAATTATCGAAGAGGGTGAGGAAAGAAGCAGCTAACGAACACGAGAGACCTAATTGATTGAAGAGGCCAAGAAAGTAGTAGCTTATGAACGGTTGGCCTACACTCCCTCCTTCGCAAAGGGCTATGAGATCGAATAGAGGGAGAAGAGAGAATATGCAAAATCGCCAACCCCCTCTGCAATTGTTGATGAACCGGAAGATTTCATCTGACACTCGTCTTCTTCAAGAACTAGTTGATCGATTGAAGGGGTGGTTGATCTCCAGATCGACATGTTCCATTTGATATAGATAGTATTGAGGGCTTAGAGAGGGTTGTCTTTGGTTCTTCTAATAAAATCTTCCGAAATAGATTGATATTTATCAGAAGTTAAATAATAACGCCCGAGAGAATATAGACGATATAAAAAAAAACAAGCTTTTATCAGGAGTTTTTATAAGAAAAACTCCTTTGCGAGAAGCATTTCTCAGGAGTTTTTTAAAACTCCTTATAATTTTCTGCCGTAAGATAACCAATTTGTACTACCCTCTCAACGTATCTAGGAGCTCTGTATAGTGGGAGGATCCTTTTGGTATTGGTGTTGATGGTATCCCCAATTCTGTCGATGTCCTCCATAATTACGACCCCCCATGTAGCGTGCCTCCTCATGTGTCTCCGCACGCTGGACCTGTTTAGAATGTGGGCAGGCGGTGGTGTTGTGCTTGACTAGCCCACGCTCCAAACAAGGTTGGTTGTTGGTGAGGAACTGGATCGACTTGCTTCTGTAGTCGCCGCACTTGGTCCTTTGTGAATTGATCCCTTACATCAGAATCAATCTCTTTCGATGGTTCATAGAGTGGCACAGATGGGGCAGGCCTCGCGTCAGAGACCTCAAAAGTCCCATAAGTGTTATCGAACTAAACTGGCCTCTCAAGGGTATCCCAAGCTCGTTGTGGTTTGGACTAAAGATACCTATAAGAAGTATATGTGTTGATTATCTCCTTTGAAGGCACATCCAAGGAGTTGTAGATGATATCCTAAATAACATATGGCGGGTGCCCATGCACCGGGCAATATTTCAGCAGGCGTTTGTAGTGCTTCCAGACTTGTGCCCATGCACCGGGTAATATTTCAGAAGGCATTTGAATTCCATGATCTTTTGTCTGAGTTGTGTTGTGTTTGCTGTTGGGAAGAACTTGTTGAGGAACAACTCCTTGTGATGCGGGACCATCCAAGCCATCATCAAAGACACCTCCGCACACACCTATGATTCGAGATTATGAGGATGATGTCCTTCTCAAGAGGAAGAAGAAGGCTCCACCATGGGAAGAAGTCCCAAGGTGCAAGCTTGGATTAAATGACGTTTTGGTTCTTTCATAGTCATTTGACAGCTTTTCGACGTCTCTGTAAAATAAGTCGTACGGATTCAATATTTATCGGATTGAGGCGTGCCATATCTTGTTGGAACGAGGACGAAGAGATCTACAACTTTTCTGTTGAAGGTTTTTCCGGATTCAACCTCGGAATTGGCCGCAAATGCACATCTTTGCAAGCTGTCACTATTTTGACGGGATTTTACTAAGTGTTGGAACCCCATTTCGCCTAGTGTTCCTATTGGGCCGAAATTGGGCTATTTTAAGTGTTGTTTCTAGATATCTTATTTACTTATGATTTTAGGTGTTTTAATTAGATGTTAGATATTATCTTTCTATCATTAAACTCGGCCCATCAGGCCTTAGCATAGCTTATATATTCCGATTTCATACATTGTAAACATTCAGCTTTCAATGAATAGAATTAGTTCTCTTAAACTTGTGTGAAACACATTGAGTGATGTTGATCCAACTAGAGCTGTGCTCGTTGATCACGAATTGGTATCTATCTCAGCTTGGTTTGCTTTGTGTTCATCAACTTCGCAAGATTTGGTGAATCTAGTATCCACAAGCCCCCTCCTTGTGCCTTCAAGTTGTCCGCTTGATTGTGTAGGGTTGTAGAGGCGGGTTGTGTAGTCATTGGTATTGGTTCCTACCCTCTGAGGAGGCCTGGGGTCTTTATCTTGTTCTGCATAGATCGTTTCAGTCCTTATCGGTCGTGTCTTTATCGTTTCTTGAATTCTTTATCGAATCTTGGATTGTTCTTGCTGCGTTCTTTGAGTCTTTATTCATTCTTGCTTCCGTTCTTGAGTTTCTTGCTTGTTGTCGAAGATCAGGCCATCCCACGGCTAACCCCGTATCAAATTGGCATCAGAGCTTTGGTTTCCGACATCAAGATTGAGTCTTTTTCTTTTCTAAACACAAAAACCACAACAAAAAAAGAGTCCTTTTCTTGTTTTGGTTATTTACTTCTTGCATTCTTTTTGATTATTTTACTAATCTTGAGTTTGTGATTGTTTGTGGTTGCATAGCCTAAACACAAGCCTACCCGAAACCGTGGAGTCGACCAGATCAGTGCACACACCCCTTGTGTTCACTCTCCTAGCCGACGGCAAGCTCCTTGTCCCCATAGTCGAGTAAGCTTTGGTCGACAACCCCACATCCACACCAAGAAACCCTAGTTTGCTATCTTTCTATCTTTGTTCTATCTTTGGAATTTTGATTTATCTTTTATCTAATTCCATTTATCTATTGCCTATCAAAAATCAGATTTTTAAAGTTGTTAGATTTAATTCCATTATATCTATCAACTATCACAAAAGGCACAAGATAGATCTTATTACCTAAATTAGCCATTCTATCTATATCTTTGCATTAGGGCTGAATTTTGTTATCTTTTCACCACTTTCATCAAATTTTCGAGTCCTATACACTATTTTGAGTCTTTTCTTGCATTAGTTTCAGATTTGAAAAAAAAAAAAAGAAGAGAGAGAAACAGATCCGAAAATTGAAAACAAAAAGAGAGAAGGAAGTGTTTGTTAGTTGTTGTTGATCTAGTGCAAGAAAACTCCCAAGGACTAATTGGTGAACCTTTTTCTCAGCCCTAATCGATACCCATATTCGCAAACACATACCTCCAAAAAATTGAAACCCTACCTTGCAACTACAACATAATAACTTAAGGTTTTCAATCAAAAGAGGTAAATTTCCATTCTTTCTTAAGTTTTCTTTGTTATTGTCTTTTGTTACAGCTTTGTCGAGTTGTTTGCTAAGCTGTGTCGAGCACTTTCTCCTCTATTTGAGTGCTATTGTGTGAGTGTCGAAGAGATCTCCCCCTGGTCGAGATTTCTATCTTGTGATCGAGTTGTTTGTGTTGTGTCGAGCACTTCTCCCTGAGATCGAGTGCTTATTGTTGACGTCGAGTGCTCCCTTGCTACTGTCGAGTACTCATTAGTCTATTTCGAGTTGATTCTTGCTGATTGTTGCTTGGATCGAATTGATTATTGCTGTTATCGAGTTGTGTTTGTTTGAGTCGAGTGATCTTGAGGCGTGCCATACCTTGTTGGAACGAGGACGAAGAGATCTACAACTTTTCTGTTGAAGGTTTTTCCAGATTCAACCTCGGAATTGGCCGAAAATGCACATCTTTGCAAGCTGTCACTATTTTGACGGGATTTTACTAAGTGTTGGAACCCCATTTCGCCTAGTGTTCCTATTGGGCCAAAATTGGGCTATTTTAAGTGTTGTTTCTAGAGATCTTATTTACTTATGATTTTAGGTGTTTTAATTAGATGTTAGATATTATCTTTCTATCATTAAACTCGGCCCATCAGGCCTTAGCATAGCTTATATATTCCGATTTCATACATTGTAAACATTCAGCTTTCAATGAATAGAATTAGTTCTCTTAAACTTGTGTGAAACACATTGAGTGATGTTGATCCAACTAGAGCTGTGCTCGTTGATCACGAATTGGTATCTATCTCAGCTTGGTTTGCTTTGTGTTCATCAACTTCGCAAGACTTGGTGAATCTAGTATCCACAAGCCCCCTCTTTGTGCCTTCAAGTTGTCCGCTTGATTGTGTAGGGTTGTAGAGGCGGGTTGTGTAGTCATTGGTATTGGTTCCTACCCTCTGAGGAGGCCTGGGGTCTTTATCTTGTTCTGCATAGATCGTTTCAGTCCTTATCGGTCGTGTCTTTATCGTTTCTTGAATTCTTTATCGAGTCTTGCATAGTCTTGTCGAGTCTTTGTTCTTTCTTGATCGATCTTGAACTGATCTTGGTCGAATCTTGGAAATCTTGCATTGTTCTTGCTGCGTTCTTTGAGTCTTTATTCATTCTTGCTTCTGTTCTTGAGTTTCTTGCTTGTTGTCGAAGATCAGGCCATCCCACGGCTAACCCCGTATCACCTTGTGTTCTCCCTACGTGCGTATGGATTGTGGGGTCAAACATTCCAGCCATTGTAGAGCATTACCTGCAAGTGTCCAACAAAAGGCTTTAAGTTTAACATACTCTATAGATTAGGGCCAGCAACAATAGTTTCGCATAGATCTAAGTATGTAGTAATATGAGCCATGGGACATTCTTTAGCTTTGCCCTCATAAGTATTTCTCCTAATCTCATAAATGAAAATAGGTTTGATCTAAAAAGAATTAAATGCGAGGAAGAATAATAGGAGATTCTGGCACTGCCAGAGTAGGGAGTAGTTATTATTTCACATTCTGAGGGACGTGCTGCTGAAGAGAGGGTTTCTCGACCAAATAAATTTGTATTCAAGACCCCGTTATAGGATAGTGCAGTCAGGTTCGTCCTCATGAGAGAAGTCAGCGGTTGTAGGTTTAGTTGGTTTTGGGGTTTTGGAATAGAGGGAAAAAGTGGTGTAAGGTGGCTGTCGACGACGGCTAAGAGTTGGTTGATGTCGAGGGATGAAGGGGAAAGTGGTGGTTGATGTCGAGTGGCTGCTCAAAAACTTTAAAATAATTAAAATAAAATAATAAAATAGCATACGTCCAAGGTAGGGGATCACCACAACAATAGACATATGTGTACATTATAAATCGCATAAAGATGCATGCTTTATATCATCTACAATTCTCGTAAAAGAATTATGCATATATGATAGAAGATGATAAAGACATATAAATTCATAAATCAAACACCCTTATCTATGTTGGGATCACCCAAACCCTAGAAGAAGAAAATTAGAAACAAGATATAATAAAAGAAAATAAGTTTATCATAAAATAAAACTAAAACTTACAACTGTTCGCCTCCTCAATCCTCACATCTCTCTCCTCTCGGATCCCCCCTCTCTCTCTCTCTCTCTCTCTCTCTCTCTCTCTCTCTCTCTCTCTCTCTCTCTCTCTCTCTCTCTCTCTCTCTCTCTCTCTCTCTCTCTCTCTCTCTCTATCTATCTATCTATCTATCTCTTCCTACCTAGCTTATTGCGCCCGAAGATGACTTGGTTTGAATGAATTAAAAAACCAGCCCCTAGGGCTTTATTTATAGGGCTCAATCCTCGCTACCCAAGGAGAAAAAATATCTATCATCTATCTAAGTATATCTAAAGATAAAACTTCCCTTATTTAAATGAATAAAAGAAATATAAAATTCCCTAGGTAAAATAGAGTTCAACCAAAGAGGATAAAAAATTAGGTAGAATGACAAAAAAATCTCTTTCTTCACGTGCAAGTATTCCTCCTTCGCCTAGGATTCGTCAAAACGCGTCGGAGTCTTCTGCAGGCTCACTCGATAGTCGATATCGAGTCTATGGACTAGATAGTCGATATCGAGTCTATGGACTCGATATCGACTCAATGGTTCTGGTCTCAACTCGATCTCGGCTCTTGATGTTGGCATGTCGAGTGGACGTTCACTTGATATCGAGTGGTGGACTCGATATCGAGTCTGTGATGTGGTGTCGACTGGAAATTCACTCAATATCGAGTGGTTGGGTCGACATCGAATGGGCTCAGTCAACTTTCAGTATTCTACTCTATCTTGAAAACCACTTTCCCGAGTCCTCGTTCATTCGACTGACGCATATGAGTATGCGTTGGATAACTCTTTTTGAGGGCTATAACTCTAATGAAGGCATCCGAACATGATTCAAATTGATGAATGGCGAAAAGTAAGGTTTTCTCCAACTGCATCATCTTGCGCTCTTCCTTAGCTTCTCTAACGTCTTCATAACTTCACTTAAGCTTCAAAGTCGTCCGATTTCTGCGAAATTAAACAAAAACTTGTGTAGACCTCCATATATTGCAAATAAGTATAATTACAAAAATCCTATACTTTCTCAACCCAAAAGTTTAAAATATGGACAAAAAATGGAATAAAAGTAGACATAAAACATGGTATAATGAGTGAACATCAGCTGCAGGCGTTCCTCAAGTTCCCTTCTGGCTTGGGCATCGCGATCTGCTTTTGCCTCCCACCATTTCTAATTCCTAGCGTATTTAGCCTCCTTTTGATTGTATTCTGTCTACCTGGTGGTGAGCTCCTCCACCTACTTGCGGAGCCTCTCAAGCTTCTGCTTCATCGTAAGAATAGTCTCCTATTGATTAGACATGAGCCTTTTCAACCATTCCTGTATAGACGAAAGAAGAGTTCTGGTTCATCTAATCCCTGAGACTCTGGTCTACGATCAGCGTGTTACATACACCTATAAAACAGCACTAAAAGAGAGCGTTAAAGGGACTAAAAAGGGTTCAATTGATGGCTTCCCCAGCAACGGTGCCAAAAGTTATTAGGAGGAAGAATTGACAAAGCAAATATAAACATTAAAGCAGATCAATCCCTATCCGCGCAAATAAATTACAAGGCTTTCTCCCGTTGTAATGGTAGGGATTCAGGATCGATCCTCGAGGAAGCGTGTTAGCGCTCACCTAATCAGTCTCGAAAACAGCTCTCGGTGTCGACCAGAAGTCTTTCGACGTCGACTAAGATCCATTTGATGTCAGTTGTGGCAATCGATCTCTAGTGCAAACCTGTAGAACAACACAAAAGCAATCGGCATCGATAGAAGTGACTCGAGGTCGAGTTAGGCCCACTCGATATCGATTGAAGGTAAGTTGGTGTCGAGTCAAATAACAAAAAACGGAAATAATAACGTCAGAAAAGAACATCCGAAGAATATAAGGATGGATTCGAAAGATGAACAGAAACAACAGAAAGGGTTGTTGTTATCAATATACTAAAAGCTTCCTAAGCAAGGGAATTATGACAAGAGGAAAACCTGTCGTTGTTCTTGCCAAAGAATACTCAAACTCACAACTAGTATAGTGTGTAAGCAAGAGGTCGATCCACAGGGACATCTACTCAATGCAAGTGCAAGTCTAATCGCTAATAGAGAATATGGGGGGTTTTTGGTGTGAAAAAAATCCGCCTTTTATCAAAGAGGAAGCAAGCAAACAAAGTAAATTGATTGTAGAATGCAGTGGAGAAAAATAGGTTCACATACAATTTATCACTTCGATTGATGAATTCAATCCTTGTTTCAGCCTCTATCTCTTGTCTTTTCCTATCAATGTCCTTGTCCAGATCTTAGGTAGATTACTAGTCCAACGAGTCCTAGCAACTCTTATCTGAAAATAACCCTAACACGGTTAAGATTCAACCTAGAGATAGGATTAAGAGTATGAATTAACCAAGGTACACATAATAACAAGCTACGAGTCGATATTCAACATGTATTCAACTTTCTACACATCCAATTAGTCCTACGAGTCCTAAAGGGATATGATTGCCACTTGGGTTAAGGTTCGCTACGAGGAATCTGCAAAACCCTAGCAATTCAATGAATCTACTATAACTAGTTGATCATGCCAGAGAAAATAAAACACGTTCAAGGAATTAAGCACAAAGAAGTCAAAACATTGGAATATGAATAAGAACTAGATTTAAAAACTCACAATTCAACAATCAAAGATCCAAATTGTAGGCGAAACCTTGAGAGTTTAGTTGCTCATGCTCAACGGCACTCTCAACAACTCTATAAAGTGCATAAGGTGAATGGAAGAATAAACTAGAAAAGTCTTTTAAAAGCCTCTCAAGAGTCGGCCAAAAATATAGTTAAAAACTCTAATTAAAGTCCAATCCTGAATCGGCGTTTCTGCGAACGCCGCAGAGCAGCCACCATAGGTCGCGGGGCGGCCAGGCGATTGCGAAGTCGCTCGTCAGAGGTTCAGGCCGCGGGGCGGCCTTACTGTTCACATCAATTTTCCCGTTTCGATCTTTGTCTCGATTAACACGAAAGTTGTAGATCTCGATGAGAGCTTTCCAGCGCATGGTTATAATAGTCAATCAGACCACCAAGGCCTCCAGAAAGTGCAAAACAAGTTCAGCGTGTCTAGCGACAATTTATGCTGACTTGTTCTTCACTTAGGCTCCCGAAATTCGACTTCGCTCCCGTGCTCTTCACTTTTCTTCCTCAAATTGAATCTTCATTCATTCAAGAGTCTCCTCATTACTCGTCGGATCCACATTTACCTGAAATTAACCATAAACACGTGTAGATTCCGACTCTTCCAACACTATAAGTAAACATGTAACTATAACTAAACTATGCTAAATGTAATCTATTATGCAATACTAATTATGCTCTATCAAATTCGCCCACACTTGAACATTTGCTTGTCCTCAAGCAATAAAAAAAAACTAAACTTTGCAGCCCCACAGATTAGCAATTCATGAATCCACCTCAATAATCTTTAAATGCATGAAAAACTAGCAAACACAATAGATTAATAACATCATAGGACATAATTGCAATAATCAATGAAATCATGCAATCTTATCCATTCTAGACCTAATAGGGAATATGTGTTTCGCTCTCGCTCAAGTGTGGGTTAAATTTTTACGCTCACAACTCAATCTTCAAAAGCTTAACTACAATAGTCTTGCACCAGTGTTCTAACTCTCCACCGCTGGTGACTCTACACACAACAAAAATCATGAGGTCTTTTAATTGGGTTGTAATGGGGCCAAGGTAGAACATATAAGGTATGGAACAATTTAGGCCATGTGGTGCTCATAATCCGGGAACTAAGGAAGCAACCAAATAATAAAACCACTCATAAACTCCTCATACCATATCTCTATAATGTCATACAACACCAATCACAAGCATAAAACTTTACAAACCATACTCAACTCACTCCTCTTTTCTTTTTCTTTTTTCTTTTTTTTTCTTTTCCTTCTTTTTTTTCTCTTTTTTTTCCATTCCGGCTATATCAAATGAGTTTACTTGACTTTTACCCCTAAGTAAATTTTATTCCCCTTAGGTCACAAGTAATGAATGTACTGGCAAGAATCAAACATCTCATAAATGCACCTCAAACATACAATCCACCACTAAAAACTACCATCCATAATATAGATATTCACCAACTATTCCTAAATTCCCGAATGGGGTCAGACTATCATTGGCTATGGGAAAATCTTATGGAGCGACAAAAGAATAGGCAATAGGCTCAAATTGGCTTCAAGCAGAGGATAATATGCAAGGTGGAAATAGAGTCAAAAAGGGCTAATAAAGGCGCATCAATCATGTTTAAGTCATGTGCAGAAATCATAATATGCAGCATTGAAAAAGATATCTAAATGCAAGCCAAAGAGGAAGCAATTAAAGAGAGTACCCTCAACAAGCAAGATAACTAAATCAAGTGCAGTCCTGAATATGCAAAAATAAGTTCACCGGATCATGTCTAGAACTTCAAGATTACCCAAATTCCAAGATCTTATATGCTCAATCATTAACCAATCATGCCCACCAAATAGCATAGAAAATATATATCGAAGGTTTCAACAATCCAAGCACATCATGTGGCATAAATCTCAATAGATAAAATAGAGGAAAAACGGTATCCATATGGGGAAATAAGACCTAATCCTAACAATGCAATTTATAAATAAATTATTTTTAATTTTTTTTGGGGATTTTTTTAAAGACTAACATGCTAATATGCAATATAAACTAAAAACAAAAATAAAAGTTTAAACTAAAAATAAACATGCAATCTTATCATACCATGCGATTCTTCCTCCCCACACTTAAATCAGGCATTGTTCTCAATGACATAAAAGACAGCAAAAGATAAAAATATAAAGGAAAGAAAAATGTGGGAAATGAGGAAGAAAAATTCTATGTCCCGTCAGAGGGCTCGGGGCGGCTTTCCTCTTTGTCCTTTTCTCTCGCCTTTTCACCCCTGCGATTTTAGTACACCAAGAAAACAAACAAAAACCCAAAACTAAAAATAACTTAAAGCAATTAATAAAATCTAAATCTAATGTCCTTGGTTTGCCTCCCAAGGAGTGCCTTTGGTTAAGGTTGTTGGCTCGACAGTTTATTCATCCACTCATTCAAGACTCAAGCGGACATCGTTAGCGCCCTCAAAAGCAAATCAAACTCTCGTGCCCAACCGATATTCGAATGCACATTGAATATGAAACAATTGGTAATTAAAATATAGAAATGAGAACCATTACCAACTTACCTTTCATTCGATCTTGATTCTCCCTCGAGGGTATGTAGGACCACCAACACAGTTCTGTTCGTGGTTTCTTGAAGTAGTGGCCCCATGGATCGACATACTTCCCAAAATCTCCTAATTTGCACAAAGTATCGGTTTCTTGTTCGGGAACCACATAAATTGGTTCTGAACTTGGCTCCTTGATAGGCGAGTTGGGAATGATTTCTTCGAATTGAGGGAGCATCGAAACATACTCAATCTCTGGGGATGTCCCTTGAGACCTCGTGTCGATAACCACCAGATGATCTTCTTCATTATCGGAGAATTCATCATTGCTTGCATCTTGGATTTCATAAATTTGAGTACTAGAACATTTCTCAACTGCCAACTCCTTCAATGTTTGAGAGAGTCGGATAATTTCTTTCCCATTTTGATTCACCATCTCACGTAATTGCCCTATTTGCTCCATCAAGACATTGGTTGAATCCTCTATGGACGGGTCAGAGTACTCCATTGGATGAAATGTCGAAGTGTAGGATTCTTCCTCCACCGATTGGTCACCCATGTAGCAGAAAAGATCTCATAATCCCGACACTCCTAAACCAGGGAAGCTTCCATTGTTTATGGACCTAACAAGTTCTCGGGTATCATGAGCCATGCCCTCAAAAAAGCAAAGCACCACATCTCACAAACTATCTCGGAAACCCCGTGAATAACGGATGTCAAATAAATTTTGCACTCTTGTGAGGTAATTGTGAAAATACTCTCCCTGAAACTGCCATAACTTCAACATGTAGAAATATTAGCAATAAGGTGCCGTGAACCGTAAGATAGGTCCACAAAGGGGTTAGATGTAAATATATACAAAAAGATAGCGATAAAAAAACACAAGAAATTGATAAAAATTCCCCGGCAACGGCGCCAAATTCGACAAGAGGAAAACCTGTCGTTCTTCTTGCCAAAGAATACTCAAACTCACAACTAGTATAGTGTGTAAGCAAGAGGTCGATCCATAGCGAAATCTACTTAATTCAAGTGCAAGTCTAATCGCTAATAGAGAATATGGGGGGGTTTTGGTGTGAAAAAGATCCGTTTTTTATCAAAGCGGAAGCAACCAAACAAAGTAAATTGATTGTAGAATGATGTGGAGAAAAATAGGTTCACCTACAATTTATCACTTCGATTGATGAATTCGATCCTTGTTTCAGCCTCTAGTTCTTGTCTTTTCCTATCAATGTCCTTGTTCGGATCTTAGGTATATTACTAGTCCTAAGATTCCTAGCAACCCTTATCTCTAAATAACCCTAACACGGTTAATATTCAACCTAGAGATAGCATTAAAAGTATGAATTAACCAAGGTACACATAATATCAAGCTATGAGTCGATATTCAACATGTATTCATCTTTCTACACATCCAATTAGTCCTGCGAGTCCTAAGGGGATATGATTGCCACTTGGGTTAACGTTCGCTACGAGGAATCTGCAAAACCCTAGGAATTGAATGAATCTACTCTAACTAGTTGATCATGCCAGAGAGAATAAAACACATTCAACGAATTAAGCACAAAGAAGTCAAAACATTGGAATAGGAATAAGAACTAGTTTAACAAACTCACAATTCAACAATCAAAGATCCAAACTGTAGGTGAAACGTTGAGAGTTTAGTTGCTCATGCTCAACGGCGCTCTCAACAACTCTCTAAAGTGCATAAGGTGAATGGAAGAATAAACGAGAAAAGTCTTTTAAAATCCTCTCAAGAGTCGGCCAAAAATATAATTAAAAACCCTAATTAAAGTCCAATACGGAATCGGCGTTTCTGCAAAGGGCGCGGGGCAGCCACCATAGGCCGCAGGGCGGCCATGCGATTGCGAAGTCGCTCGTCAGAGTTTCTGGCTGCTGGGCGGCTAGCTTGGCTGCGGGGCGGCCTTACTGTTCACAACAATTTTTCCGTTTGGAATTTTGTCTCGACGTCAACAAGAAAGTTGTAGATCTCAAAGAGATCTTTCCACCGCATGGTTATAATAGTCAGTCGGACAACCGAGGCCTCCAGAAAGTGCGAAACAAGTTCAGCTTGTCTAGCGACAATTTTTGCTGACTTGTTCTTCACTTAGGATCCCGATATTTGTCGGATCTCCCATACTCTTCACTTTTCATCCTCAACTTGAATCTTCCTTCACCCAAGAGTCTCCTCATTACTCGTCGGATCCACATTTACATGAAATTAACCATAAACACGTGTAGATTCCGACTCTTCCAACACCACAAGTAAACATGTAATTATAACTAAAATATGAAATATTCACAACTAAACTATGCTAAATGTAATCTATTATACAATACTAATTATGCTCTATCAAATTACCATGACAGTAACCATGCAAGTAACATACTTAACTCATGAAAGATATATGATTTTCATCAAATAAATTTTATTATTAACAAATAGGAATATAAAGGCTCTTGCATATATGTTAATTGTTACTATCCTTTTCATAATTAGGGTTAATAAAATCTCGTAAGCAAAACCTAATTACTATCCAAAGTCATAATAAATCCATTCTCGCTTCAATATCATAAACATGGAATCTTCCACTACTCTCGCGGTGGATTTGAGCACATAAGATAGAAGATAAAAAATCACATGAGAATGATGAATAAAGAATACTTACATTGGTTTTGCCGGGCTCACCCCGACCCTAGAAGTGGAATGACTACTCACACCTCATCATAGCAAACTCCATCATTGAGATAAAAAAAACTAACTTTGAATTGAAATAAGGAGTAAGAGTACAACCGAACCGCTCCACAACCGTATCTCTCTCTCTCTCTCTCTCTCTCTCTCTCTCTCTCTCTCTCTCTCTCCCTCTCTCTCGCGTCTCTCCTCCTCTCGGCCTCTCCTCTTTCTCTACTACTATGGTGCACAATTGCTTATGGAAAATATGATTAAAACCTAGCCCCCAAGGGCTTTATATATAGTAAACCTAAATTGCTCTCTAAGGAAAGTGAAATATATCCCTAACTAAAGATAAAACATTTATAATTAAAATAAAATAAATAAATAAATAAAAAGTCCCTAGGGTAAATAGGATAGAAACTTCTAAGGAGATAAAAGATCTGGACTTCTTGATTAAGCGATCTCCCTCCAATTAGGACTCATCAAAAACGCGTCTCGGTGTTTAGGATTCCACTCGACATCGAGTCAGTTGATGTGTGTCGAGTACTTCTTACATGATCTCGGGTCATGCAGTGTGAGGTCGAGTGCTTCCTCTTCTCTCCTAGCTCTAAGTCTGGATATGTGGACTCGACGTCGAGTCATCTTCAATAGACGTCGAGAGGAATCTCCGTGGCTTTCTTCGTCAAACACTTAGTCTAATTCCGCTTCACTCCAATAGATGTCGAGTCATTCCACTAGACATCGAGTGAATCAACAACTCGGTTCCTTCTTCTCTAATTTGCTCCAAACTGTCTCTAACTCCTGCGAAATTAAATAAAAATATGTGTACACCACCACAACACACAAATAAACATAAACTATACAAATTTAATACTTTCCCAACCTAAAATCATAAAATATATACAAAATCGAAGTAAAAGTAAGTATAAAACATGCCAAAATGGGCGCATATCAACGGGGCACCTACCTCTCGGTCTCTACCTAACCCCGCTACACCAACAACCACAGTGCAAACTCATTGGAGTATTTTAGGACCTCTGTATACATCCAATAGAGATGGTCTATCGCCTTTCTACCCACTAGATTACCTATTTCAGTTCGTTAGCTTATGTTAGGTCCAATTAAATTCATTTTGCCCTTTTTAAATCTCATTAAAATCCTTTGAAATTTATGGGTGATTTCCAAAACATATACTCAACCCTACGGGTGTGCATATCCGGGTACCCGACACGAACCAGATATTTGTGTCGGGTACCCGAAACCGTTTAGTCCAAAATGGCCGAACCGTATACGAACCGTTTTAATCCGGGTACCTGACACGATTAAACTATTCGGTTCCATGTCGGATATCCGGGTACCCGACACGAACCAAATGTGTGTTTTTTTCATCCCGTCCGAGTGCTACTGTTGTACTTGTAACTTGTAAGTATGCAGCCTGTGTGTAAATTTGAGAGGGCAATCTCACAAATTGAAATCCAATAGTTTTTGTAATTTGAGATGGCAATCTCAAATCTTCAAGGTAGTGTAGATCTCTCTTCTAAGTGTCGACAACGCGAATGAATAGCCGGAGGCGAATGGAGTGGTGTCGGATTCGTCGAAGCCGCAGGGGTCGGGGGTGATGTTGCGGGAGCCTGCGGAGGAGACGACAAGCATCTAGTGCAAAAGGATGGCAGGGCGGGTTGAGCCATGGCGTCGATCGATGGAGACCAGAGGAGAGGAAGTTACTGATTTGATTTGAAAATGGAAAAGGAAAGTGATGTTTGAGAATGAGAGCAGGGAGAAGGAATAGCCTAAAGCGGCGAGAGATCTAAAGTGCAGAGAGATTTAGGGTTTGGAGATTGCAAATAAATAAAAAGAAAAAGGGAAATATAAATAAAAAGGAATTTGGAAGCACGGAGGTTCGAACCTGGGCAAAATGGGGAGGCACGACCGTATATCTACAATTGAAACCAACTGAGCTAGTGAAGTTTAGTGATATTTCAGGGATTCATGTATTTGTACTATAACAAGTTACATATAATTTTTTTAAAAAATTAAACGGTTCGTGTCGGGTATCCGATAAGAGGATATCCCCGATCCGAACACGAACCGTTTAATGTTGTGTTTTCTCGGTTCGTGTCATTTTCGTGTCGTGTATTTTTGGTTTCGTGTTTTTTCGTGTCGTGTTCTCGTGTTTTCATGTCGTTTCAGTCGTGTCGGGTTTTTCTGCACACCCCTACTCAACCCTTTATGAAGCTAACTTCCGATGAAGTTGGGTTGTCCTAATGACTTGTGGAGGGTAACACCCGATGAAGCTAGCAACGACTCTAATGACTCACAAATAACAGTCGTTTTATATCAAACGGATATATTGAACAAATGCTCATTCAAATAGTGCACCCTATTATATCATGTGACTACATGTATATGGGACTCAATCTGAGTTAGCTCCATGAAGGAACTTACCTGCAAAGCCGAACAACAAGGCAATAGCAAGTAGCAGAATCCAAGCAACACTAAGCACCTAGTTTGTAGGAAAAATAAAGATACGATAAGTAACAATCTCATTAACCTCTCATAGGGAGAACACATACACAATAGTATTTCCAAAACCATCCGATAAGTCAAAATATTTCAAAATTGCTCATAACATGAGGAGACATCCGAAAGCCGAGATATCCAAAGATTACCATTTTATACAATTCTCATACTCATCGTCATCATCCAAATCTCATTCTCAATCCAAGGTCCAGTTCAAATCACAAAACAGCCCATCTATTCGATCAAGTCTCAAAGGAAAGTCCAAGTCAAGTTTAGTCAAAGCTATTGTTAAAGGAATCCCGACACCTTGGTTTGAAAATAAAATCTTTCAACTCTTCCAAAACACAAGGTTTAGATCTTCAATCATTTAAGCAACAACTTGGATTCAAAACCTTTTAAGATGTTTCAAAACAACCAAAGCGCTTTGAGGCATTTAAATTGGTACAATCAAATACCCTTCGAAAATCCGTAAACTCATATTTTATATAATAATCCCTTAAAAAATTATATTCAAAATTCAAATTTTCAAATTAACAATCAACATTAAACCCGACATAGATTGGTCCAACCAAAAAACCAACCAAGGGACCAAAGGATCAAGGGAGCCACCTCAGCCAAGGTGTGTGGATCATTTTTATCGCGGCAAAATGGTTGCTCGCTGCGAAGAAACCCATCCAATGACTTTAGCGAGACAAGACACTCGCTGGTCGCGAGAGGGCCCTTTTTCCATTGTGAAAAGGTCCTTCACGTCCGTGAAATGCCCATCTTCTTTCTCTGGTTTCTGTTCTAACTCGTCGCGGCGACCACGATTTCACTGTGGTAAGATTCGAACATTTTTGCTTGTTTTTGCCTTGAATCAAATCCTTTCTTTGTCAGGGAACGAGGACCAGAGGGAAAAAGCGGAAGAGGGATTACCGAGGTCTTCAAGGAAAGTCTTCAAGATGCTCCAATGGCGGATTCCAACTATGAGATTGTTAGAGGATCTTTGTTGGAGGCTTAGGAAGGTTGGAGAGTAGATAAACGTGGGTTTTGATGATGCTTAGAAGCAAAACGAGCAAGGAAAAAATAAGGATAAAGCTTACACGGAAAATAAGGGGTGCGAACTTAAAATGGCTCAACCAAGCTCCTTCGAGGCTAGATCTTCCTCTTTCTTGGATTAAAAGTGTGAAGGAAGGTTAAAGGTACGCCTTTATTGAGTTTGGAAGTGAAAGGAATTAAGGAAAAGGGAAAACGAGCTCATTACCACGAGCAGAGAAATATAGGGCGTTGGTTGAGTTTCTTCTCACGGCAGTGACAGGGAACTTGTGGCAGAGAAAACCTCCTACAACTTTTTTTTGGCTTGAATCGGTGGCTAGCCTTCGTCTTCTTCGCTTGATCTTCAGAGGGGAGAGAAATGAGGTTTTTTGTGAGGTGCTTAGGGCTGGAAAAATACAAAAAAAAATGAGATTTGGGGTGGCTTGAAGATTTGAGATGGAGAATGGAGTAGGATGTTTGGGTTCCTTCCTTTGAATTCAAAATGAGGGAAGGAGAGTGTAGGGTTTTAAGATTTGTGTGTGGTGGCTCAGATTGCCATGTTGATGTTTAGGGTTTGGGGATTGAGTCTTACCTTATACAGAGGAGGAAAGGGGGCTTTATTAGGGTTATTAGGAAAAGAATAAAAGAGTGAAGGAAAGAGTGAAGGGAGAGGGAAACCGAGAGAGAGAGAGAGAGAGAGAGAGAGAGAGAGAGAGAGAGAGAGAGAGAGAGAGAGAGTGAAGGGAGAGGGAAACCGAGAGAGAGAGAGAGAGAGAGAGAGAGAGAGAGAGAGAGAGAGAGAGAGACGGTCCCACAAGGCTAGGATATATAAGCTCTTATGGAAAATAAGGTCTTGCATCCTCTTATCATGCATATGTCAAAAGCAACATCAATTTTACCTGCTTTTATAATTTTAGGTTATTTCTGTAATGAATCTATTTTTGCATCGTCGAGTCTTGTTCAAACTTCCACGACACTAGTCAAAATTTTCAATGTGGGTGATAAAATAAACTTTGGATAAAAGCATGTAAGTATATAGATAAATACACCATACCCAAAGTACCATGTAAGGAGCAAATCAAGAGATAATCATAAATAATAAATAAGTAAGCCTTTCCCCCACCCCATACTTAAACATTAGAGTGTCTTCGCTGCACAATCGCACATACCAAGGTATGCCTTTTCCATTTGTAATAGATAAATCACTAATTGAAATCGGTGAAGAGATGTTCATACCTTCACTTACATGTGTGTCTTCCTTCTAAGAGTCAACTCGATCTCTCCTAATGTCTGTCGACATCGAGTGTGCCTTCGCTTTTGGAGGGTGAATCGATGGGGATGTCTCGATGTCGAGTACGATGAGATGACCCCCATACCTAGCTTCTGAAATGTAATCTGGCTCCTCAGGTGCACTCAAAGTTGTTTGGAACGAGTTGATATTGACTGATTGCTTAGTGTGTTTCTCATTGTGGTTCAAGATTTATAAGATCTCCTCCAATTGGGCCTCCACAGCCCTCTATTCTAGCTCCTCCGAGGTCATAGTTCTCGTCGTGGGTTCCTTACAAGGGATGTGGCTTCCCTTGATATGCATATACTTGACATCCATCCTATCGAGCTTCTCCATGGTTTTGTTGAAGGAGAACTCGATAATCTCATCACCAATAATGAAAGTAAGCATCCCCTTCCTTACGTTGATTTTGACATCTACAGTAGCTAAGAACGGCCTACCAAGGATGATATGACAAGTAGGTTCTTCCGCCATATCAAGCACAATGAAGTCCGTAGGCACAAAGAACATACCTACTTTGACGGGGACGTCATCAATAACTCATGTAGGCGTGACGTAGTTGTTATCGGCCATGTAAAGCTTCAAATCCATAGGCTCCAAATCTATTACGTTTACCTTTGACCAAATAGACAAAGGTATGAGGCTTACACTAGCCCCTAGGTCGCAGAGAGCCTTATAGCGATGTTGGTTTAGCCCAATAGTGGTGGGGAATCTCCCTAGTTCCGCTCTCTTCTCTGGAAATTCAATCTTGTTGCACTCCTCTGCGATCTTAGCCATTGGTCGCTTCTTACTTAAGATGTATTTTAAGAACCTTACATATTATGGCATCTCATGAAGAGCTTCGGTGAAGGGTATGGTGACATTGCGCCCTTGAAGCATCATCACAAAACAATGAAATTTCTTATTGGCGGGGTGTTGTGAGCTGAATCTGCCATATTTTACAGTAACTTTTATATCGTTTTATGCGTACATTTCATGCATTTGGGATAGTATAATACAGAATCTATATAGTTTATGTTTATTTTCCAAATTATGGAAACTAACCCGGTTTCTGTTTAATTTCGCAGAATTCGAGGCAATTTACAGCAGTTCTGAGAAAGGTCATAAGAGCTCGGAAATCAACTACAGAAGTAGTCCAAGGCCAAGAAGCGGCGGAACCAGTCGAATCAAGCTAGGAGCCAAGAATTACTCGATCTAGAGTAAAGTTACTCGATCTCGATGAAGGTGTCCGAGCACAGGCCTTGTCGACTAAGCACTGATCGAGAAGTTGAGCCAGAGACAACCCGACCCCCGGAAGCCAACTTGATCTCGAGTACACCTTGTCGAGATCGACAACACCTGGACACCATGTCCGGAGTCGACGAGCTGTGCTAAGTCGAGAAGGCGAAGACGGAGAAGCCGAGCACCACCATTACTCGGTCTCGAGGAATCTTGTCGAGATCGAGGGCCCAACAAGCGCCAGTCCGAGTCCATGCCGAGGAAGAGTACTCGACCAGGCTGAGCAACACATCCTCGACACCAACCCTACTCAATCTCGAGGAAGTTGGTCGAGATCGAGGACCCAGCACCACACCTGTCCGAGCCATATCGAGCAGAGTGACCCGAGACGTCCAACCAGGAAAGTCGACGACCATGTCTACTCGATCTCGAGGAGGCTTGGTCGAGATCGAGGAGCGCCTTATCGAAGCCGCGTTACGCGGTTTTGCTTTCCTACTCGGTTTGGGAATCCTTGGGGTCGAAGGAAACCGAGTCTATCCGAGATCTATCAACTATCCATGGAAGAGAAGATCTATCAACAAGAAGACATCTTACCTATTTTAGATTTATTTCCCCTTTATAGATTTAATTCCTAAATTGCATTTATTTATCTTTTAAGCTTTTTAGATATAGATAGATATATTCTATCCTTGAATAGCAAGGAATAAAAGGCTATAAATAAAGCCTTAGGGGCTGAGCATTAGGCATCTTATTCCAATTCAATTCCATTCATGTAAGTAGGAGTAGAGAGAGAGAGTTTGTGGCAAGCAAGGTGGAGAGGCGAAAGCGGATTTGTCTTGTTGGTTGTAAGGTTTCTTTATTTAAATCAATGCAAGTTAGTTCCTTTTGTTAATTAATGTCTTTCTTTGCGAGTAGTCCACCCACTTATGGGGTTGGGGTGAGCCCGACGGTGGCCATGTAAGGTGATGCGGTAAAGGTACAATCTTGTTATGCGATTCATCTTCTATCCCTAAGAGCATGATTCTTTTGCGAGAGTTGAAGGTGATCCTTGTTTGTGTTATTGAAGCGAAAGTGATCTTAATGCAACTTGGATTAATTATGTGAAAAGGGTTAGTAACAATTAGGGTCTATGCGAAAGCCCCTATATGCCTATTTGTTAATAACGAAAGTTATTTTTATGGAAAGCATGATCTTTTATGGCTTTATATGTTACTTTGCATGGTTATCATTGTGGCGTTGATACCCTGGCTTTAGAAGTTCTTTCATATATTGTATTTATTTCTGTCGAATTCTGAGATCTGTGTTCGAATCTGCAATTTGAGGTTTTCTGTGTTTTGGTCGATCTAGAGGAGGGGTTAGTCGAGATCGAGTAGGCCTTTGTCGATCTCGAGTTGGGTCTTGTCTAGATCGAGTTGAGTTTTTGCTTCTGTTGTCGATTTTGAAGTTTCTGTTTTTACTTAGTTTTGTCGATCTCGAGTTGCTGTTGTTTAGTTTTGTCGATCTCGAGTTGCTGTTGTCGAGATCGAGTAAGTTGTTTTATTTGCTTTATTTTCTGTCTTCGCTTTTTATTTCTGTCTTTCTTTCTTTGTTTCTTTGTTTCTTCGTTTCTGTCTTTTCTGATTGCTTTTCTGTGAGATTTACAGCTGCCTAGGATCCGCTGACACGCTTCCTCGTGGACCGATCCTGACTTTCTCTTACTACATTGGAGGGAGTCTTGTAATTATTTGCTGGGGCACGAATCTGGTTTGATCTATTTCAATTATATTTCATACTCGATTTCCTCCTCACAACAAATTGGCGCCGTTGCCGGGGAAGCTATCATTCGCGCCTTAGGTAGTTAAAATCTCACGTTTTCTTTGAGTTACTTTACATGTGTATGCGCCGTTCTGGTCAACCACCTGAGTTTGACGGCTTAGACGAACCGGAATGCCTCCTACACATCCGAGCTAAACTACAAAGAGCCACGACAGCCGCTGAGACACAAGAACGGCTAATTGCGAGGCTTACAAGGGAACTAGCCGATAAAGATGCTGCTATCGCCACTGAGAAAGCAGCAAGGGAACAAGCGGAGGCTGAGCTTGCCCAGTACCCAACCACGACAAAGAATTATATGCACCCAACTCTCGTCGTGCCTGAATCGACGATTCTGATCCCTGAAAACTCTTTTGAAATTCACACTCAATTCCTTATAGAACTTAAAAATAATGCTTTTTTTGGTAGGTTTAATGAGTGTCGTCTTGAACATATTACCAATTTTTCTGACATGTGTCGTACTCTTGCTTAAGGTACAACTTTCGAATATGTCAAGATGAAGGCTTTTCGCTGGTCTCTCGCTGGACCTACACTGAAGTGGCTTGAAGGGTTGAAGCCAAGATCCCTCACAAAATGGGCCCAAGTAGAGCAAGAGTTTCTAAACAAATTCATCCCTCCTGCAAAGACAGCACTCCTCCGCCAGAAGATCACAGCTTTGAAACAGAAGCCTGGGGAGCCGCTAGCAAAAGCATGGGAGAGGTACAAGGAACTGCTGCAATCTTGCCCTACTCATGGACAGCCCTCCTATGTCATTCAGGAGATCTTCTTCAACTCTCTTGACCAAGTCACTAAGGACAGGATCAACCAGTATACCCGCTATGAGTATTTGACGATGACACCAATTGACGCTTGGGGAGTGCTCGACAAGCTCACTAACTATGACAACAAGTATGGGTCTACTGCAAACTATGAAGAGAACCCTTACGCTAGGCCAGCACCATCCATGCCCCTCTATGAGCCTCCTAAAGAGATTGATCCTGATGTAAGGGAGCAGTACTACAGAGATCAAAACAAGAAGCTCCTTAAGCTAGTAAAGTATCTTTCTGTCAACCAGCCTTGCATTGAATGCGGATCGCAGCGGCACACCACTACTGAGTGCCTACACACAGAGCAAGTCAGGCTGGCAGAGCACCATGAAGAGGCAGCTTACGCAGGGGGTCCCAATCGCTACATGGGGGGCCAAAGGTTTCAGCAACCACAATGGAACCAAGGTGCCCCTAGGAACCCCCCGCCCTACAGAGCTCCAGGACATGCGGAAAGGGACCAGAAAAGGGATGATCTACAGACAGTCCTAGAGGAAATACGGAGGAATCATTCAGAAACTAAGCAGTCCTTCAACTCCGTCTAAACTCATATGCAAGGTGTCAACTCTAGGCTTGGGGAAATTGATATATGGCGGAAATCAGTTGATACACAGATAGGCCAGCTAGCAGCAGGAATCCCCAGACAGTCAAGTTCGCTCCCTGGATCTTCAGAACCAAATCCAAAGGGAAAGACTGGACACATCGCTGCTGTAAAACTCAGAAGCGGCCATCAACTGCAAGAGCCAGAGGTCGGAAAGCAGCAGAACAAAGAAGAACCGCAAGTCGACCAGCAGCAAGTCGACGTCGACAACACCCTAGTCGATCTCGAGAAAGGCCTACTCGATCTCGAGGAGAAAGTGAAGAAACCCTCGTCTGCACTACACAGCAACTCGAAGTCGACTAGAGTGGTCGAGATCGAGGAAGACGTGGTCGAGATCGAGGAAGGTCAGGACGAGATCGAGAAAGCTACAACACCTCCGACATTTGTTCTGGCTCCGAATCAGAAAAAGAAGCTGCCTTTCCCCACAAAATCTCCAAAGGACCCAGCAGAGAAGAAATTTCAGCGCTTCATCAAGATGCTTCAGAAACTCAACGTCACCATCCCCTTCACCGAAGCTCTCAATGAAACGCCATCCTATGTCAAGTTTTTGAAGGAGTTTCTGAGGAAAAAGAGATCAATGGCTGAGATTACAGAGGAGTGCAGCCATTTGGACATACTTGAGAAGAGGCCAGATCCAGGTAAGTTTGCTATAACCATTGGATTTGGTCCATAAAAAATTAATGCCTTGTGTGATCGTGGAGCCAGTGTGAGTATAATGCCTTTAACAATTTGGTCCAAGATTAAGATAGGTGCCCTAGAGCCTGTGGATGCTAGACTTTACATGGCCAACAACACAGTGGTCATTCCAACAGGCATGGTGGACAATGTGCCAGTACAAGTAGGTAAATTCTTTGTCCCTGCTGATTTCTTAGTTGTTGATATGCAAGAAGACCCTGCTTGTCCAATTATTCTAGGAAGACCCTTCTTGGCGACGGTGGATGCTAACATAAGCGTGAGGAAAGGAGTGCTCACTTTCAACATCAGCGATGAGGTAATTGAGTATTCTTTTAATAAAACTAAAAGGCATACAGGTCCCATGGAAGAGGTAAAATATATCTCAGCTGGCTACATCACCTGCGGGGAACCCAAGGTAAGAAATATGACCCCTGAGGAGCTGGAAAAGAGGGATATGGAGGCCCAGGCGGAGGAGATCATGGCAATCCTAAAGAAGGACACAGAGAATCCAATCGACACAGACCAAGGTACGTCGTTATGGACTAACTATTTTTCGGATGTCTTGACAGGAACCAAGTATGGGGTCAAAGTGATGCGGGACCATCTTCTACAGCTCCAGACACACCCATCATTCTTGGAGAAGGACCAATGACTCGAGCTAGAGCTAAGAAGCTTCAGAGAGACTCATTCAACTTTGTGGGTCATGCTTTGTTCTCGAGCAAGGTTCAACTCCCCGAGCCTACACTAAAGACATGCATTGGAGTGCAAATGGAGGTCGAGCCCCCTTAGTAATGCTTGGACCGAAATTATCTAAGTGTTAATGTCTAATTTCAGCTTATGAACATTATTGGGCTGAATTGGGCTTTTTCTTAGTTATTCGTTTTAAAACCTTATTTACTTATGTTCTTAGGTTTATTTCCTTAAGCCCGTTAGTAATTAGATTTATCTTATTCTATCTAGTTAGGCCGGCCATCAGCCCTATTCACCTATATATTTTCGATTCAGCTTTGTAATTCAATTGGAACATTCGTAATACAGAAAGTATTCTTCTCAAACGTGTGAAACACATAGAGAGAGAGATCAGGCCGGATTGAGCTGTGCTCTTCGTGATCTCGAATTGATTGATAATCTCAGCTTGGTTTGCTTTGCCGTTCATCAACTTCGCAAGACTTGGTGAATCTAGTATCCACAAGCCCCCTCCTTGAGCCTTCAAGTTGTCCGCTTGACTGTGTAGGGTTGTAGAGGCGGGTTGTGTAGTTATTGGTATTGGTTCCTACCCTCTGAGGAGGCCTGATCATGCATTCGGCAACTAAAATCAGTCCATTTGAATGTGTGTATGGTGTTAATCCACTAACCCCTTTTGATCTTACTCCATATCCTATGAGAGACAAAGAATCATTTGAGGCAGGTATGCATGTCGAGTTCATGAAGGAGCTGCATGAACGAACTCGAGAGAAGCTGAAGCTAAAGGCTGAATACAATGCTAACAAGGACAACAAAGGACGTCGCTTGGTCACATTTCAGCCTGGAGATCTTGTATGGGTGCACTTGAGGAAGGAGCGGTTTCCAGAAGCCCGGAAGAACAAGCTGTCGCCGCGTGGTGATGGACCATTTCGGATCAAGAAGAGAGTGGGCGACAATGCCTACCAATTGGAGCTTCCTGGAGACATGGGCGTGAGCGCTACATTCAACGTCGCGGATCTAATCCCTTACTTCGCTGTGGATGAAGACTTGGATTCGTGGTCGAATCCTTTTCAAGAAGGGGAGGTGCTGAGATATGTATCAATCGATGATCAATGAGTACAACTCTAATTGAATCAACAAACACTCGAAGGTGTAAACACTCTTTATGAGAGAATTGTAATTATCAAAGTTCCAAGTTGTTACAAGGATGAATCGAAAATATTTATAGGCCTTACTCCTAGTTCTGGCCGATTCTAAGAATTAGAAGATAGAATAAGATAGTTCTAAATACTAATGGGCCTAATTAAATAAACCTAAGAACATAAGTAAATAAGGTTTTAAAATGAATAACTAATAAAAGCCCAATTCAGCCCAATAATGTTCATAAGCGCGCTGAATTTAGACATAACACTTAGTAAAATTCGGCCTAAGCATGCTCTAAGGTGGCTCGGCCTCTCCATGCACTCCAATGCACATATATGTCTTCAATGTTGGCTCGGGGAGTTGAACCTTGCTCGAGAACAAAGCATGACCCACAAAGTTGAATGAGTCTCTCTGAAGCTTCTTAGCTCTAGCTCGAGTCATTGGTCCTTCTCCAAGTATGATAGGTGTGTCTGGAGCTGTAGAAGATGGTCCCGCATCACAAAATTGCCAATTAATTATCGAAGAGGGTGAGGAAAGAAGCAGCTAACGAACACGAGAGACCTAATTGATTGAAGAGGCCAAGAAAGTAGTAGCTTATGAACGGTTGGCCTACACTCCCTCCTTCGCAAAGGGCTATGAGATCGAATAGAGGGAGAAGAGAGAATATGCAAAATCGCCAACCCCCTCTGCAATTGTTGATGAACCGGAAGATTTCATCTGACACTCGTCTTCTTCAAGAACTAGTTGATCGATTGAAGGGGTGGTTGATCTCCAGATCGACATGTTCCATTTGATATAGATAGTATTGAGGGCTTAGAGAGGGTTGTCTTTGGTTCTTCTAATAAAATCTTCCGAAATAGATTGATATTTATCAGAAGTTAAATAATAACGCCCGAGAGAATATAGACGATATAAAAAAAAACAAGCTTTTATCAGGAGTTTTTATAAGAAAAACTCCTTTGCGAGAAGCATTTCTCAGGAGTTTTTTAAAACTCCTTATAATTTTCTGCCGTAAGATAACCAATTTGTACTACCCTCTCAACGTATCTAGGAGCTCTGTATAGTGGGAGGATCCTTTTGGTATTGGTGTTGATGGTATCCCCAATTCTGTCGATGTCCTCCATAATTACGACCCCCCATGTAGCGTGCCTCCTCATGTGTCTCCGCACGCTGGACCTGTTTAGAATGTGGGCAGGCGGTGGTGTTGTGCTTGACTAGCCCACGCTCCAAACAAGGTTGGTTGTTGGTGAGGAACTGGATCGACTTGCTTCTGTAGTCGCCGCACTTGGTCCTTTGTGAATTGATCCCTTACATCAGAATCAATCTCTTTCGATGGTTCATAGAGTGGCACAGATGGGGCAGGCCTCGCGTCAGAGACCTCAAAAGTCCCATAAGTGTTATCGAACTAAACTGGCCTCTCAAGGGTATCCCAAGCTCGTTGTGGTTTGGACTAAAGATACCTATAAGAAGTATATGTGTTGATTATCTCCTTTGAAGGCACATCCAAGGAGTTGTAGATGATATCCTAAATAACATATGGCGGGTGCCCATGCACCGGGCAATATTTCAGCAGGCGTTTGTAGTGCTTCCAGACTTGTGCCCATGCACCGGGTAATATTTCAGAAGGCATTTGAATTCCATGATCTTTTGTCTGAGTTGTGTTGTGTTTGCTGTTGGGAAGAACTTGTTGAGGAACAACTCCTTGTGATGCGGGACCATCCAAGCCATCATCAAAGACACCTCCGCACACACCTATGATTCGAGATTATGAGGATGATGTCCTTCTCAAGAGGAAGAAGAAGGCTCCACCATGGGAAGAAGTCCCAAGGTGCAAGCTTGGATTAAATGACGTTTTGGTTCTTTCATAGTCATTTGACAGCTTTTCGACGTCTCTGTAAAATAAGTCGTACGGATTCAATATTTATCGGATTGAGGCGTGCCATATCTTGTTGGAACGAGGACGAAGAGATCTACAACTTTTCTGTTAAAGGTTTTTCCGGATTCAACCTCGGAATTGGCCGCAAATGCACATCTTTGCAAGCTGTCACTATTTTGACGGGATTTTACTAAGTGTTGGAACCCCATTTCGCCTAGTGTTCCTATTGGGCCGAAATTGGGCTATTTTAAGTGTTGTTTCTAGATATCTTATTTACTTATGATTTTAGGTGTTTTAATTAGATGTTAGATATTATCTTTCTATCATTAAACTCGGCCCATCAGGCCTTAGCATAGCTTATATATTCCGATTTCATACATTGTAAACATTCAGCTTTCAATGAATAGAATTAGTTCTCTTAAACTTGTGTGAAACACATTGAGTGATGTTGATCCAACTAGAGCTGTGCTCGTTGATCACGAATTGGTATCTATCTCAGCTTGGTTTGCTTTGTGTTCATCAACTTCGCAAGACTTGGTGAATCTAGTATCCACAAGCCCCCTCCTTGTGCCTTCAAGTTGTCCGCTTGATTGTGTAGGGTTGTAGAGGCGGGTTGTGTAGTCATTGGTATTGGTTCCTACCCTCTGAGGAGGCCTGGAGTCTTTATCTTGTTCTGCATAGATCGTTTCAGTCCTTATCGGTCGTGTCTTTATCGTTTCTTGAATTCTTTATCGAATCTTGGATTGTTCTTGCTGCGTTCTTTGAGTCTTTATTCATTCTTGCTTCCGTTCTTGAGTTTCTTGCTTGTTGTCGAAGATCAGGCCATCCCACGGCTAACCCCGTATCAAATTGGCATCAGAGCTTTGGTTTCCGACATCAAGATTGAGTCTTTTTCTTTTCTAAACACAAAAACCACAACAAAAAAAGAGTCCTTTTCTTGTTTTGGTTATTTACTTCTTGCATTCTTTTTGATTATTTTACTAATCTTGAGTTTGTGATTGTTTGTGGTTGCATAGCCTAAACACAAGCCTACCCGAAACCGTGGAGTCGACCAGATCAGTGCACACACCCCTTGTGTTCACTCTCCTAGCCGACGGCAAGCTCCTTGTCCCCATAGTCGAGTAAGCTTTGGTCGACAACCCCACATCCACACCAAGAAACCCTAGTTTGCTATCTTTCTATCTTTGTTCTATCTTTGGAATTTTGATTTATCTTTTATCTAATTCCATTTATCTATTGCCTATCAAAAATCAGATTTTTAAAGTTGTTAGATTTAATTCCATTATATCTATCAACTATCACAAAAGGCACAAGATAGATCTTATTACCTAAATTAGCCATTCTATCTATATCTTTGCATTAGGGCTGAATTTTGTTATCTTTTCACCACTTTCATCAAATTTTCGAGTCCTATACACTATTTTGAGTCTTTTCTTGCATTAGTTTCAGATTTGAAAAAAAAAAAAAAGAAGAGAGAGAAACAGATCCGAAAATTGAAAACAAAAAGAGAGAAGGAAGTGTTTGTTAGTTGTTGTTGATCTAGTGCAAGAAAACTCCCAAGGACTAATTGGTGAACCTTTTTCTCAGCCCTAATCGATACCCATATTCGCAAACACATACCTCCAAAAAATTGAAACCCTACCTTGCAACTACAACATAATAACTTAAGGTTTTCAATCAAAAGAGGTAAATTTCCATTCTTTCTTAAGTTTTCTTTGTTATTGTCTTTTGTTACAGCTTTGTCGAGTTGTTTGCTAAGCTGTGTCGAGCACTTTCTCCTCTATTTGAGTGCTATTGTGTGAGTGTCGAAGAGATCTCCCCCTGGTCGAGATTTCTATCTTGTGATCGAGTTGTTTGTGTTGTGTCGAGCACTTCTCCCTGAGATCGAGTGCTTATTGTTGACGTCGAGTGCTCCCTTGCTACTGTCGAGTACTCATTAGTCTATTTCGAGTTGATTCTTGCTGATTGTTGCTTGGATCGAATTGATTATTGCTGTTATCGAGTTGTGTTTGTTTGAGTCGAGTGATCTTGAGGCGTGCCATACCTTGTTGGAACGAGGACGAAGAGATCTACAACTTTTCTGTTGAAGGTTTTTCCAGATTCAACCTCGGAATTGGCCGAAAATGCACATCTTTGCAAGCTGTCACTATTTTGACGGGATTTTACTAAGTGTTGGAACCCCATTTCGCCTAGTGTTCCTATTGGGCCAAAATTGGGCTATTTTAAGTGTTGTTTCTAGAGATCTTATTTACTTATGATTTTAGGTGTTTTAATTAGATGTTAGATATTATCTTTCTATCATTAAACTCGGCCCATCAGGCCTTAGCATAGCTTATATATTCCGATTTCATACATTGTAAACATTCAGCTTTCAATGAATAGAATTAGTTCTCTTAAACTTGTGTGAAACACATTGAGTGATGTTGATCCAACTAGAGCTGTGCTCGTTGATCACGAATTGGTATCTATCTCAGCTTGGTTTGCTTTGTGTTCATCAACTTCGCAAGACTTGGTGAATCTAGTATCCACAAGCCCCCTCTTTGTGCCTTCAAGTTGTCCGCTTGATTGTGTAGGGTTGTAGAGGCGGGTTGTGTAGTCATTGGTATTGGTTCCTACCCTCTGAGGAGGCCTGGGGTCTTTATCTTGTTCTGCATAGATCGTTTCAGTCCTTATCGGTCGTGTCTTTATCGTTTCTTGAATTCTTTATCGAGTCTTGCATAGTCTTGTCGAGTCTTTGTTCTTTCTTGATCGATCTTGAACTGATCTTGGTCGAATCTTGGAAATCTTGCATTGTTCTTGCTGCGTTCTTTGAGTCTTTATTCATTCTTGCTTCTGTTCTTGAGTTTCTTGCTTGTTGTCGAAGATCAGGCCATCCCACGGCTAACCCCGTATCACCTTGTGTTCTCCCTACGTGCGTATGGATTGTGGGGTCAAACATTCCAGCCATTGTAGAGCATTACCTGCAAGTGTCCAACAAAAGGCTTTAAGTTTAACATACTCTAGATTAGGGCCAGCAACAATAGTTTCGCATAGATCTAAGTATGTAGTAATATGAGCCATGGGACATTCTTTAGCTTTGCCCTCATAAGTATTTCTCCTAATCTCATAAATGAAAATAGGTTTGATCTAAAAAGAATTAAATGCGAGGAAGAATAATAGGAGATTCTGGCACTGCCAGAGTAGGGAGTAGTTATTATTTCACATTCTGAGGGACGTGCTGCTGAAGAGAGGGTTTCTCGACCAAATAAATTTGTATTCAAGACCCCGTTATAGGATAGTGCAGTCAGGTTCGTCCTCATGAGAGAAGTCAGCGGTTGTAGGTTTAGTTGGTTTTGGGGTTTTGGAATAGAGGGAAAAAGTGGTGTAAGGTGGCTGTCGACGACGGCTAAGAGTTGGTTGATGTCGAGGGATGAAGGGGAAAGTGGTGGTTGATGTCGAGTGGCTGCTCAAAAACTTTAAAATAATTAAAATAAAATAATAAAATAGCATACGTCCAAGGTAGGGGATCACCACAACAATAGACATATGTGTACATTATAAATCGCATAAAGATGCATGCTTTATATCATCTACAATTCTCGTAAAAGAATTATGCATATATGATAGAAGATGATAAAGACATATAAATTCATAAATCAAACACCCTTATCTATGTTGGGATCACCCAAACCCTAGAAGAAGAAAATTAGAAACAAGATATAATAAAAGAAAATAAGTTTATCATAAAATAAAACTAAAACTTACAACTGTTCGCCTCCTCAATCCTCACATCTCTCTCCTCTCGGATCCCCCCCCTCTCTCTCTCTCTCTCTCTCTCTCTCTCTCTCTCTCTCTCTCTCTCTCTCTCTCTCTCTCTCTCTCTCTCTCTATCTATCTATCTATCTATCTCTTCCTACCTAGCTTATTGCGCCCGAAGATGACTTGGTTTGAATGAATTAAAAAACCAGCCCCTAGGGCTTTATTTATAGGGCTCAATCCTCGCTACCCAAGGAGAAAAAATATCTATCATCTATCTAAGTATATCTAAAGATAAAACTTCCCTTATTTAAATGAATAAAAGAAATATAAAATTCCCTAGGTAAAATAGAGTTCAACCAAAGAGGATAAAAAATTAGGTAGAATGACAAAAAAATCTCTTTCTTCACGTGCAAGTATTCCTCCTTCGCATAGGATTCGTCAAAACGCGTCGGAGTCTTCTGCAGGCTCACTCGATAGTCGATATCGAGTCTATGGACTAGATAGTCGATATCGAGTCTATGGACTCGATATCGACTCAATGGTTCTGGTCTCAACTCGATCTCGGCTCTTGATGTTGGCATGTCGAGTGGACGTTCACTTGATATCGAGTGGTGGACTCGATATCGAGTCTGTGATGTGGTGTCGACTGGAAATTCACTCAATATCGAGTGGTTGGGTCGACATCGAATGGGCTCAGTCAACTTTCAGTATTCTACTCTATCTTGAAAACCACTTTCCCGAGTCCTCGTTCATTCGACTGACGCATATGAGTATGCGTTGGATAACTCTTTTTGAGGGCTATAACTCTCATGAAGGCATCCGAACATGATTCAAATTGATGAATGGCGAAAAGTAAGGTTTTCTCCAACTGCATCATCTTGCGCTCTTCCTTAGCTTCTCTAACGTCTTCATAACTTCACTTAAGCTTCAAAGTCGTCCGATTTCTGCGAAATTAAACAGAAACTTGTGTAGACCTCCATATATTGCAAATAAGTATAATTACAAAAATCCTATACTTTCTCAACCCAAAAGTTTAAAATATGGACAAAAAATGGAATAAAAGTAGACATAAAACATGGTATAATGAGTGAACATCAGCTGCAGGCGTTCCTCAAGTTCCCTTCTGGCTTGGGCATCGCGATCTGCTTTTGCCTCCCACCATTTCTAATTCCTAGCGTATTTAGCCTCCTTTTGATTGTATTCTGTCTACCTAGTGGTGAGCTCCTCCACCTACTTGCGGAGCCTCTCAAGCTTCTGCTTCATCGTAAGAATAGTCTCCTATTGATTAGACATGAGCCTTTTCAACCATTCCTGTATAGACGAAAGAAGAGTTCTGGTTCATCTAATCCCTGAGACTCTGGTCTACGATCAGCGTGTTACATACACCTATAAAACAGCACTAAAAGAGAGCGTTAAAGGGACTAAAAAGGGTTCAATTGATGGCTTCCCCAGCAACGGTGCCAAAAGTTATTAGGAGGAAGAATTGACAAAGCAAACATAAACATTAAAGCAGATCAATCCCTATCCGCGCAAATAAATTACAAGGCTTTCTCCCGTTGTAATGGTAGGGATTCAGGATCGATCCTCGAGGAAGCGTGTTAGCGCTCACCTAATCAGTCTCGAAAACAGCTCTCGGTGTCGACCAGAAGTCTTTCGACGTCGACTAAGATCCATTTGATGTCAGTTGTGGCAATCGATCTCTAGTGCAAACCTGTAGAACAACACAAAAGCAATCGGCATCGATAGAAGTGACTCGAGGTCGAGTTAGGCCCACTCGATATCGATTGAAGGTAAGTTGGTGTCGAGTCAAATAACAAAAAACGGAAATAATAACGTCAGAAAAGAACATCCGAAGAATATAAGGATGGATTCGAAAGATGAACAGAAACAACAGAAAGGGTTGTTGTTATCAATATACTAAAAGCTTCCTAAGCAAGGGAATTATGACAAGAGGAAAACCTGTCGTTGTTCTTGCCAAAGAATACTCAAACTCACAACTAGTATAGTGTGTAAGCAAGAGGTCGATCCACAGGGACATCTAGTCAATGCAAGTGCAAGTCTAATCGCTAATAGAGAATATGGGGGGTTTTTGGTGTGAAAAAAATCCGCCTTTTATCAAAGAGGAAGCAAGCAAACAAAGTAAATTGATTGTAGAATGCAGTGGAGAAAAATAGGTTCACATACAATTTATCACTTCGATTGATGAATTCAATCCTTGTTTCATCCTCTATCTCTTGTCTTTTCCTATCAATGTCCTTGTCCAGATCTTAGGTAGATTACTAGTCCGACGAGTCCTAGCAACTCTTATCTCAAAATAACCCTAACACGGTTAAGATTCAACCTAGAGATAGGATTAAGAGTATGAATTAACCAAGGTACACATAATATCAAGCTACGAGTCGATATTCAACATGTATTCAACTTTCTACACATCCAATTAGTCCTACGAGTCCTAAAGGGATATGATTGCCACTTGGGTTAAGGTTCGCTACGAGGAATCTGCAAAACCCTAGCAATTCAATGAATCTACTATAACTAGTTGATCATGCCAGAGAAAATAAAACACGTTCAAGGAATTAAGCACAAAGAAGTCAAAACATTGGAATATGAATAAGAACTAGATTTAAAAACTCACAATTCAACAATCAAAGATCCAAATTGTAGGCGAAACCTTGAGAGTTTAGTTGCTCATGCTCAACGGCACTCTCAACAACTCTATAAAGTGCATAAGGTGAATGGAAGAATAAACTAGAAAAGTCTTTTAAAAGCCTCTCAAGAGTCGGCCAAAAATATAGTTAAAAACTCTAATTAAAGTCCAATCCTGAATCGGCGTTTCTGCGAACGCCGCAGAGCAGCCACCATAGGTCGCGGGGCGGCCAGGCGATTGCGAAGTCGCTCGTCAGAGGTTCAGGCCGCGGGGCGGCCTTACTGTTCACATCAATTTTCCCGTTTCGATCTTTGTCTCGATTAACACGAAAGTTGTAGATCTCGATGAGAGCTTTCCAGCGCATGGTTATAATAGTCAATCAGACCACCAAGGCCTCCAGAAAGTGCAAAACAAGTTCAGCGTGTCTAGCGACAATTTATGCTGACTTGTTCTTCACTTAGGCTCCCGAAATTCGACTTCGCTCCCGTGCTCTTCACTTTTCTTCCTCAAATTGAATCTTCATTCATTCAAGAGTCTCCTCATTACTCGTCGGATCCACATTTACCTGAAATTAACCATAAACACGTGTAGATTCCGACTCTTCCAACACTATAAGTAAACATGTAACTATAACTAAACTATGCTAAATGTAATCTATTATGCAATACTAATTATGCTCTATCAAATTCGCCCACACTTGAACATTTGCTTGTCCTCAAGCAATAAAAAAAAACTAAACTTTGCAGCCCCACAGATTAGCAATTCATGAATCCACCTCAATAATCTTTAAATGCATGAAAAACTAGCAAACACAATAGATTAATAACATCATAGGACATAATTGCAATAATCAATGAAATCATGCAATCTTATCCATTCTAGACCTAATAGGGAATATGTGTTTCGCTCTCGCTCAAGTGTGGGTTAAATTTTTACGCTCACAACTCAATCTTCAAAAGCTTAACTACAATAGTCTTGCACCAGTGTTCTAACTCTCCACCGCTGGTGACTCTACACACAACAAAAATCATGAGGTCTTTTAATTGGGTTGTAATGGGGCCAAGGTAGAACATATAAGGTATGGAACAATTTAGGCCATGTGGTGCTCATAATCCGGGAACTAAGGAAGCAACCAAATAATAAAACCACTCATAAACTCCTCATACCATATCTCTATAATGTCATACAACACCAATCACAAGCATAAAACTTTACAAACCATACTCAACTCACTCCTCTTTTCTTTTTCTTTTTTCTTTTTTTTTCTTTTCCTTCTTTTTTTTCTCTTTTTTTTCCATTCCGGCTATATCAAATGAGTTTACTTGACTTTTACCCCTAAGTAAATTTTATTCCCCTTAGGTCACAAGTAATGAATGTACTGGCAAGAATCAAACATCTCATAAATGCACCTCAAACATACAATCCACCACTAAAAACTACCATCCATAATATAGATATTCACCAACTATTCCTAAATTCCCGAATGGGGTCAGACTATCATTGGCTATGGGAAAATCTTATGGAGCGACAAAAGAATAGGCAATAGGCTCAAATTGGCTTCAAGCAGAGGATAATATGCAAGGTGGAAATAGAGTCAAAAAGGGCTAATAAAGGCGCATCAATCATGTTTAAGTCATGTGCAGAAATCATAATATGCAGCATTGAAAAAGATATCTAAATGCAAGCCAAAGAGGAAGCAATTAAAGAGAGTACCCTCAACAAGCAAGATAACTAAATCAAGTGCAGTCCTGAATATGCAAAAATAAGTTCACCGGATCATGTCTAGAACTTCAAGATTACCCAAATTCCAAGATCTTATATGCTCAATCATTAACCAATCATGCCCACCAAATAGCATAGAAAATATATATCGAAGGTTTCAACAATCCAAGCACATCATGTGGCATAAATCTCAATAGATAAAATAGAGGAAAAACGGTATCCATATGGGGAAATAAGACCTAATCCTAACAATGCAATTTATAAATAAATTATTTTTAATTTTTTTTGGGGATTTTTTTAAAGACTAACATGCTAATATGCAATATAAACTAAAAACAAAAATAAAAGTTTAAACTAAAAATAAACATGCAATCTTATCATACCATGCGATTCTTCCTCCCCACACTTAAATCAGGCATTGTTCTCAATGACATAAAAGACAGCAAAAGATAAAAATATAAAGGAAAGAAAAATGTGGGAAATGAGGAAGAAAAATTCTATGTCCCGTCAGAGGGCTCGGGGCGGCTTTCCTCTTTGTCCTTTTCTCTCGCCTTTTCACCCCTGCGATTTTAGTACACCAAGAAAACAAACAAAAACCCAAAACTAAAAATAACTTAAAGCAATTAATAAAATCTAAATCTAATGTCCTTGGTTTGCCTCCCAAGGAGTGCCTTTGGTTAAGGTTGTTGGCTCGACAGTTTATTCATCCACTCATTCAAGACTCAAGCGGACATCGTTAGCGCCCTCAAAAGCAAATCAAACTCTCGTGCCCAACCGATATTCGAATGCACATTGAATATGAAACAATTGGTAATTAAAATATAGAAATGAGAACCATTACCAACTTACCTTTCATTCGATCTTGATTCTCCCTCGAGGGTATGTAGGACCACCAACACAGTTCTGTTCGTGGTTTCTTGAAGTAGTGGCCCCATGGATCGACATACTTCCCAAAATCTCCTAATTTGCACAAAGTATCGGTTTCTTGTTCGGGAACCACATAAATTGGTTCTGAACTTGGCTCCTTGATAGGCGAGTTGGGAATGATTTCTTCGAATTGAGGGAGCATCGAAACATACTCAATCTCTGGGGATGTCCCTTGAGACCTCGTGTCGATAACCACCAGATGATCTTCTTCATTATCGGAGAATTCATCATTGCTTGCATCTTGGATTTCATAAATTTGAGTACTAGAACATTTCTCAACTGCCAACTCCTTCAATGTTTGAGAGAGTCGGATAATTTCTTTCCCATTTTGATTCACCATCTCACGTAATTGCCCTATTTGCTCCATCAAGACATTGGTTGAATCCTCTATGGACGGGTCAGAGTACTCCATTGGATGAAATGTCGAAGTGTAGGATTCTTCCTCCACCGATTGGTCACCCATGTAGCAGAAAAGATCTCATAATCCCGACACTCCTAAACCAGGGAAGCTTCCATTGTTTATGGACCTAACAAGTTCTCGGGTATCATGAGCCATGCCCTCAAAAAAGCAAAGCACCACATCTCACAAACTATCTCGGAAACCCCGTGAATAACGGATGTCAAATAAATTTTGCACTCTTGTGAGGTAATTGTGAAAATACTCTCCCTGAAACTGCCATAACTTCAACATGTAGAAATATTAGCAATAAGGTGCCGTGAACCGTAAGATAGGTCCACAAAGGGGTTAGATGTAAATATATACAAAAAGATAGCGATAAAAAAACACAAGAAATTGATAAAAATTCCCCGGCAACGGCGCCAAATTCGACAAGAGGAAAACCTGTCGTTCTTCTTGCCAAAGAATACTCAAACTCACAACTAGTATAGTGTGTAAGCAAGAGGTCGATCCATAGCGAAATCTACTTAATTCAAGTGCAAGTCTAATCGCTAATAGAGAATATGGGGGGGTTTTGGTGTGAAAAAGATCCGTTTTTTATCAAAGCGGAAGCAACCAAACAAAGTAAATTGATTGTAGAATGATGTGGAGAAAAATAGGTTCACCTACAATTTATCACTTCGATTGATGAATTCGATCCTTGTTTCAGCCTCTAGTTCTTGTCTTTTCCTATCAATGTCCTTGTTCGGATCTTAGGTATATTACTAGTCCTAAGATTCCTAGCAAGCCTTATCTCTAAATAACCCTAACACGGTTAATATTCAACCTAGAGATAGCATTAAAAGTATGAATTAACCAAGGTACACATAATATCAAGCTATGAGTCGATATTCAACATGTATTCATCTTTCTACACATCCAATTAGTCCTGCGAGTCCTAAGGGGATATGATTGCCACTTGGGTTAACGTTCGCTACGAGGAATCTGCAAAACCCTAGGAATTGAATGAATCTACTCTAACTAGTTGATCAGGCCAGAGAGAATAAAACACATTCAACGAATTAAGCACAAAGAAGTCAAAACATTGGAATAGGAATAAGAACTAGTTTAACAAACTCACAATTCAACAATCAAAGATCCAAACTGTAGGTGAAACGTTGAGAGTTTAGTTGCTCATGCTCAACGGCGCTCTCAACAACTCTCTAAAGTGCATAAGGTGAATGGAAGAATAAACGAGAAAAGTCTTTTAAAATCCTCTCAAGAGTCGGCCAAAAATATAATTAAAAACCCTAATTAAAGTCCAATACGGAATCGGCGTTTCTGCAAAGGGCGCGGGGCAGCCACCATAGGCCGCAGGGCGGCCATGCGATTGCGAAGTCGCTCGTCAGAGTTTCTGGCTGCTGGGCGGCTAGCTTGGCTGCGGGGCGGCCTTACTGTTCACAACAATTTTTCCGTTTGGAATTTTGTCTCGACGTCAACAAGAAAGTTGTAGATCTCAAAGAGATCTTTCCACCGCATGGTTATAATAGTCAGTCGGACAACCGAGGCCTCCAGAAAGTGCGAAACAAGTTCAGCTTGTCTAGCGACAATTTTTGCTGACTTGTTCTTCACTTAGGATCCCGATATTTGTCGGATCTCCCATACTCTTCACTTTTCATCCTCAACTTGAATCTTCCTTCACCCAAGAGTCTCCTCATTACTCGTCGGATCCACATTTACATGAAATTAACCATAAACACGTGTAGATTCCGACTCTTCCAACACCACAAGTAAACATGTAATTATAACTAAAATATGAAATATTCACAACTAAACTATGCTAAATGTAATCTATTATACAATACTAATTATGCTCTATCAAATTACCATGACAGTAACCATGCAAGTAACATACTTAACTCATGAAAGATATATGATTTTCATCAAATAAATTTTATTATTAACAAATAGGAATATAAAGGCTCTTGCATATATGTTAATTGTTACTATCCTTTTCATAATTAGGGTTAATAAAATCTCGTAAGCAAAACCTAATTACTATCCAAAGTCATAATAAATCCATTCTCGCTTCAATATCATAAACATGGAATCTTCCACTACTCTCGCGGTGGATTTGAGCACATAAGATAGAAGATAAAAAATCACATGAGAATGATGAATAAAGAATACTTACATTGGTTTTGCCGGGCTCACCCCGACCCTAGAAGTGGAATGACTACTCACACCTCATCATAGCAAACTCCATCATTGAGATAAAAAAAACTAACTTTGAATTGAAATAAGGAGTAAGAGTACAACCGAACCGCTCCACAACCGTATCTCTCTCTCTCTCTCTCTCTCCCTCTCTCTCGCGTCTCTCCTCCTCTCGGCCTCTCCTCTTTCTCTACTACTATGGTGCACAATTGCTTATGGAAAATATGATTAAAACCTAGCCCCCAAGGGCTTTATATATAGTAAACCTAAATTGCTCTCTAAGGAAAGTGAAATATATCCCTAACTAAAGATAAAACATTTATAATTAAAATAAAATAAATAAATAAATAAAAAGTCCCTAGGGTAAATAGGATAGAAACTTCTAAGGAGATAAAAGATCTGGACTTCTTGATTAAGCGATCTCCCTCCAATTAGGACTCATCAAAAACGCGTCTCGGTGTTTAGGATTCCACTCGACATCGAGTCAGTTGATGTGTGTCGAGTACTTCTTACATGATCTCGGGTCATGCAGTGTGAGGTCGAGTGCTTCCTCTTCTCTCCTAGCTCTAAGTCTGGATATGTGGACTCGACGTCGAGTCATCTTCAATAGACGTCGAGAGGAATCTCCGTGGCTTTCTTCGTCAAACACTTAGTCTAATTCCGCTTCACTCCAATAGATGTCGAGTCATTCCACTAGACATCGAGTGAATCAACAACTCGGTTCCTTCTTCTCTAATTTGCTCCAAACTGTCTCTAACTCCTGCGAAATTAAATAAAAATATGTGTACACCACCACAACACACAAATAAACATAAACTATACAAATTTAATACTTTCCCAACCTAAAATCATAAAATATATACAAAATCGAAGTAAAAGTAAGTATAAAACATGCCAAAATGGGCGCATATCAACGGGGCACCTACCTCTCGGTCTCTACCTAACCCCGCTACACCAACAACCACAGTGCAAACTCATTGGAGTATTTTAGGACCTCTGTATACATCCAATAGAGATGGTCTATCGCCTTTCTACCCACTAGATTACCTATTTCAGTTCGTTAGCTTATGTTAGGTCCAATTAAATTCATTTTGCCCTTTTTAAATCTCATTAAAATCCTTTGAAATTTATGGGTGATTTCCAAAACATATACTCAACCCTACGGGTGTGCATATCCGGGTACCCGACACGAACCAGATATTTGTGTCGGGTACCCGAAACCGTTTAGTCCAAAATGGCCGAACCGTATACGAACCGTTTTAATCCGGGTACCTGACACGATTAAACTATTCGGTTCCATGTCGGATATCCGGGTACCCGACACGAACCAAATGTGTGTTTTTTTCATCCCGTCCGAGTGCTACTGTTGTACTTGTAACTTGTAAGTATGCAGCCTGTGTGTAAATTTGAGAGGGCAATCTCACAAATTGAAATCCAATAGTTTTTGTAATTTGAGATGGCAATCTCAAATCTTCAAGGCAGTGTAGATCTCTCTTCTAAGTGTCGACAACGCGAATGAATAGCCGGAGGCGAATGGAGTGGTGTCGGATTCGTCGAAGCCGCAGGGGTCGGGGGTGATGTTGCGGGAGCCTGCGGAGGAGACGACAAGCATCTAGTGCAAAAGGATGGCAGGGCGGGTTGAGCCATGGCGTCGATCGATGGAGACCAGAGGAGAGGAAGTTACTGATTTGATTTGAAAATGGAAAAGGAAAGTGATGTTTGAGAATGAGAGCAGGGAGAAGGAATAGCCTAAAGCGGCGAGAGATCTAAAGTGCAGAGAGATTTAGGGTTTGGAGATTGCAAATAAATAAAAAGAAAAAGGGAAATATAAATAAAAAGGAATTTGGAAGCACGGAGGTTCGAACCTGGGCAAAATGGGGAGGCACGACCGTATATCTACAATTGAAACCAACTGAGCTAGTGAAGTTTAGTGATATTTCAGGGATTCATGTATTTGTACTATAACAAGTTACATATAATTTTTTTAAAAAATTAAACGGTTCGTGTCGGGTATCCGATAAGAGGATATCCCCGATCCGAACACGAACCGTTTAATGTTGTGTTTTCTCGGTTCGTGTCATTTTCGTGTCGTGTATTTTTGGTTTCGTGTTTTTTCGTGTCGTGTTCTCGTGTTTTCATGTCGTTTCAGTCGTGTCGGGTTTTTCTGCACACCCCTACTCAACCCTTTATGAAGCTAACTTCCGATGAAGTTGGGTTGTCCTAATGACTTGTGGAGGGTAACACCCGATGAAGCTAGCAACGACTCTAATGACTCACAAATAACAGTCGTTTTATATCAAACGGATATATTGAACAAATGCTCATTCAAATAGTGCACCCTATTATATCATGTGACTACATGTATATGGGACTCAATCTGAGTTAGCTCCATGAAGGAACTTACCTGCAAAGCCGAACAACAAGGCAATAGCAAGTAGCAGAATCCAAGCAACACTAAGCACCTAGTTTGTAGGAAAAATAAAGATACGATAAGTAACAATCTCATTAACCTCTCATAGGGAGAACACATACACAATAGTATTTCCAAAACCATCCGATAAGTCAAAATATTTCAAAATTGCTCATAACATGAGGAGACATCCGAAAGCCGAGATATCCAAAGATTACCATTTTATACAATTCTCATACTCATCGTCATCATCCAAATCTCATTCTCAATCCAAGGTCCAGTTCAAATCACAAAACAGCCCATCTATTCGATCAAGTCTCAAAGGAAAGTCCAAGTCAAGTTTAGTCAAAGCTATTGTTAAAGGAATCCCGACACCTTGGTTTGAAAATAAAATCTTTCAACTCTTCCAAAACACAAGGTTTATATCTTCAATCATTTAAGCAACAACTTGGATTCAAAACCTTTTAAGATGTTTCAAAACAACCAAAGCGCTTTGAGGCATTTAAATTGGTACAATCAAATACCCTTCGAAAATCCGTAAACTCATATTTTATATAATAATCCCTTAAAAAATTATATTCAAAATTCAAATTTTCAAATTAACAATCAACATTAAACCCGACATAGATTGGTCCAACCAAAAAACCAACCAAGGGACCAAAGGATCAAGGGAGCCACCTCAGCCAAGGTGTGTGGATCATTTTTATCGCGGCAAAATGGTTGCTCGCTGCGAAGAAACCCATCCAATGACTTTAGCGAGACAAGACACTCGCTGGTCGCGAGAGGGCCCTTTTTCCATTGTGAAAAGGTCCTTCACGTCCGTGAAATGCCCATCTTCTTTCTCTGGTTTCTGTTCTAACTCGTCGCGGCGACCACGATTTCACTGTGGTAAGATTCGAACATTTTTGCTTGTTTTTGCCTTGAATCAAATCCTTTCTTTGTCAGGGAACGAGGACCAGAGGGAAAAAGCGGAAGAGGGATTACCGAGGTCTTCAAGGAAAGTCTTCAAGATGCTCCAATGGCGGATTCCAACTATGAGATTGTTAGAGGATCTTTGTTGGAGGCTTAGGAAGGTTGGAGAGTAGATAAACGTGGGTTTTGATGATGCTTAGAAGCAAAACGAGCAAGGAAAAAATAAGGATAAAGCTTACACGGAAAATAAGGGGTGCGAACTTAAAATGGCTCAACCAAGCTCCTTCGAGGCTAGATCTTCCTCTTTCTTGGATTAAAAGTGTGAAGGAAGGTTAAAGGTACGCCTTTATTGAGTTTGGAAGTGAAAGGAATTAAGGAAAAGGGAAAACGAGCTCATTACCACGAGCAGAGAAATATAGGGCGTTGGTTGAGTTTCTTCTCACGGCAGTGACAGGGAACTTGTGGCAGAGAAAACCTCCTACAACTTTTTTTTGGCTTGAATCGGTGGCTAGCCTTCGTCTTCTTCGCTTGATCTTCAGAGGGGAGAGAAATGAGGTTTTTTGTGAGGTGCTTAGGGCTGGAAAAATACAAAAAAAAATGAGATTTGGGGTGGCTTGAAGATTTGAGATGGAGAATGGAGTAGGATGTTTGGGTTCCTTCCTTTGAATTCAAAATGAGGGAAGGAGAGTGTAGGGTTTTAAGATTTGTGTGTGGTGGCTCAGATTGCCATGTTGATGTTTAGGGTTTGGGGATTGAGTCTTACCTTATACAGAGGAGGAAAGGGGGCTTTATTAGGGTTATTAGGAAAAGAATAAAAGAGTGAAGGAAAGAGTGAAGGGAGAGGGAAACCGAGAGAGAGAGAGAGAGAGAGAGAGAGAGAGAGAGAGAGAGAGAGAGAGAGAGAGAGAGACGGTCCCACAAGGCTAGGATATATAAGCTCTTATGGAAAATAAGGTCTTGCATCCTCTTATCATGCATATGTCAAAAGCAACATCAATTTTACCTGCTTTTATAATTTTAGGTTATTTCTGTAATGAATCTATTTTTGCATCGTCGAGTCTTGTTCAAACTTCCACGACACTAGTCAAAATTTTCAATGTGGGTGATAAAATAAACTTTGGATAAAAGCATGTAAGTATATAGATAAATACACCATACCCAAAGTACCATGTAAGGAGCAAATCAAGAGATAATCATAAATAATAAATAAGTAAGCCTTTCCCCCACCCCATACTTAAACATTAGAGTGTCTTCGCTGCACAATCGCACATACCAAGGTATGCCTTTTCCATTTGTAATAGATAAATCACTAATTGAAATCGGTGAAGAGATGTTCATACCTTCACTTACATGTGTGTCTTCCTTCTAAGAGTCAACTCGATCTCTCCTAATGTCTGTCGACATCGAGTGTGCCTTCGCTTTTGGAGGGTGAATCGATGGGGATGTCTCGATGTCGAGTACGATGAGATGACCCCCATACCTAGCTTCTGAAATGTAATCTGGCTCCTCAGGTGCACTCAAAGTTGTTTGGAACGAGTTGATATTGACTGATTGCTTAGTGTGTTTCTCATTGTGGTTCAAGATTTATAAGATCTCCTCCAATTGGGCCTCCACAGCCCTCTATTCTAGCTCCTCCGAGGTCATAGTTCTCGTCGTGGGTTCCTTACAAGGGATGTGGCTTCCCTTGATATGCATATACTTGACATCCATCCTATCGAGCTTCTCCATGGTTTTGTTGAAGGAGAACTCGATAATCTCATCACCAATAATGAAAGTAAGCATCCCCTTCCTTACGTTGATTTTGACATCTACAGTAGCTAAGAACGGCCTACCAAGGATGATATGACAAGTAGGTTCTTCCGCCATATCAAGCACAATGAAGTCCGTAGGCACAAAGAACATACCTACTTTGACGGGGACGTCATCAATAACTCATGTAGGCGTGACGTAGTTGTTATCGGCCATGTAAAGCTTCAAATCCATAGGCTCCAAATCTATTACGTTTACCTTTGACCAAATAGACAAAGGTATGAGGCTTACACTAGCCCCTAGGTCGCAGAGAGCCTTATAGCGATGTTGGTTTAGCCCAATAGTGGTGGGGAATCTCCCTAGTTCCGCTCTCTTCTCTGGAAATTCAATCTTGTTGCACTCCTCTGCGATCTTAGCCATTGGTCGCTTCTTACTTAAGATGTATTTTAAGAACCTTACATATTATGGCATCTCATGAAGAGCTTCGGTGAAGGGTATGGTGACATTGCGCCCTTGAAGCATCATCACAAAACAATGAAATTTCTTATTGGCGGGGTGTTGTGAGCTGAATCTGCCATATTTTACAGTAACTTTTATATCGTTTTATGCGTACATTTCATGCATTTGGGATAGTATAATACAGAATCTATATAGTTTATGTTTATTTTCCAAATTATGGAAACTAACCCGGTTTCTGTTTAATTTCGCAGAATTCGAGGCAATTTACAGCAGTTCTGAGAAAGGTCATAAGAGCTCGGAAATCAACTACAGAAGTAGTCCAAGGCCAAGAAGCGGCGGAACCAGTCGAATCAAGCTAGGAGCCAAGAATTACTCGATCTAGAGTAAAGTTACTCGATCTCGATGAAGGTGTCCGAGCACAGGCCTTGTCGACTAAGCACTGATCGAGAAGTTGAGCCAGAGACAACCCGACCCCCGGAAGCCAACTTGATCTCGAGTACACCTTGTCGAGATCGACAACACCTGGACACCATGTCCGGAGTCGACGAGCTGTGCTAAGTCGAGAAGGCGAAGACGGAGAAGCCGAGCACCACCATTACTCGGTCTCGAGGAATCTTGTCGAGATCGAGGGCCCAACAAGCGCCAGTCCGAGTCCATGCCGAGGAAGAGTACTCGACCAGGCTGAGCAACACATCCTCGACACCAACCCTACTCAATCTCGAGGAAGTTGGTCGAGATCGAGGACCCAGCACCACACCTGTCCGAGCCATATCGAGCAGAGTGACCCGAGACGTCCAACCAGGAAAGTCGACGACCATGTCTACTCGATCTCGAGGAGGCTTGGTCGAGATCGAGGAGCGCCTTATCGAAGCCGCGTTACGCGGTTTTGCTTTCCTACTCGGTTTGGGAATCCTTGGGGTCGAAGGAAACCGAGTCTATCCGAGATCTATCAACTATCCATGGAAGAGAAGATCTATCAACAAGAAGACATCTTACCTATTTTAGATTTATTTCCCCTTTATAGATTTAATTCCTAAATTGCATTTATTTATCTTTTAAGCTTTTTAGATATAGATAGATATATTCTATCCTTGAATAGCAAGGAATAAAAGGCTATAAATAAAGCCTTAGGGGCTGAGCATTAGGCATCTTATTCCAATTCAATTCCATTCATGTAAGTAGGAGTAGAGAGAGAGAGTTTGTGGCAAGCAAGGTGGAGAGGCGAAAGCGGATTTGTCTTGTTGGTTGTAAGGTTTCTTTATTTAAATCAATGCAAGTTAGTTCCTTTTGTTAATTAATGTCTTTCTTTGCGAGTAGTCCACCCACTTATGGGGTTGGGGTGAGCCCGACGGTGGCCATGTAAGGTGATGCGGTAAAGGTACAATCTTGTTATGCGATTCATCTTCTATCCCTAAGAGCATGATTCTTTTGCGAGAGTTGAAGGTGATCCTTGTTTGTGTTATTGAAGCGAAAGTGATCTTAATGCAACTTGGATTAATTATGTGAAAAGGGTTAGTAACAATTAGGGTCTATGCGAAAGCCCCTATATGCCTATTTGTTAATAACGAAAGTTATTTTTATGGAAAGCATGATCTTTTATGGCTTTATATGTTACTTTGCATGGTTATCATTGTGGCGTTGATACCCTGGCTTTAGAAGTTCTTTCATATATTGTATTTATTTCTGTCGAATTCTGAGATCTGTGTTCGAATCTGCAATTTGAGGTTTTCTGTGTTTTGGTCGATCTAGAGGAAGGGTTAGTCGAGATCGAGTAGGCCTTTGTCGATCTCGAGTTGGGTCTTGTCTAGATCGAGTTGAGTTTTTGCTTCTGTTGTCGATTTTGAAGTTTCTGTTTTTACTTAGTTTTGTCGATCTCGAGTTGCTGTTGTTTAGTTTTGTCGATCTCGAGTTGCTGTTGTCGAGATCGAGTAAGTTGTTTTATTTGCTTTATTTTCTGTCTTCGCTTTTTATTTCTGTCTTTCTTTCTTTGTTTCTTTGTTTCTTCGTTTCTGTCTTTTCTGATTGCTTTTCTGTGAGATTTACAGCTGCCTAGGATCCGCTGACACGCTTCCTCGTGGACCGATCCTGACTTTCTCTTACTACATTGGAGGGAGTCTTGTAATTATTTGCTGGGGCACGAATCTGGTTTGATCTATTTCAATTATATTTCATACTCGATTTCCTCCTCACAACAAATTGGCGCCGTTGCCGGGGAAGCTATCATTCGCGCCTTAGGTAGTTAAAATCTCACGTTTTCTTTGAGTTACTTTACATGTGTATGCGCCGTTCTGGTCAACCACCTGAGTTTGACGGCTTAGACGAACCGGAATGCCTCCTACACATCCGAGCTAAACTACAAAGAGCCACGACAGCCGCTGAGACACAAGAACGGCTAATTGCGAGGCTTACAAGGGAACTAGCCGATAAAGATGCTGCTATCGCCACTGAGAAAGCAGCAAGGGAACAAGCGGAGGCTGAGCTTGCCCAGTACCCAACCACGACAAAGAATTATATGCACCCAACTCTCGTCGTGCCTGAATCGACGATTCTGATCCCTGAAAACTCTTTTGAAATTCACACTCAATTCCTTATAGAACTTAAAAATAATGCTTTTTTTGGTAGGTTTAATGAGTGTCGTCTTGAACATATTACCAATTTTTCTGACATGTGTCGTACTCTTGCTTAAGGTACAACTTTCGAATATGTCAAGATGAAGGCTTTTCGCTGGTCTCTCGCTGGACCTACACTGAAGTGGCTTGAAGGGTTGAAGCCAAGATCCCTCACAAAATGGGCCCAAGTAGAGCAAGAGTTTCTAAACAAATTCATCCCTCCTGCAAAGACAGCACTCCTCCGCCAGAAGATCACAGCTTTGAAACAGAAGCCTGGGGAGCCGCTAGCAAAAGCATGGGAGAGGTACAAGGAACTGCTGCAATCTTGCCCTACTCATGGACAGCCCTCCTATGTCATTCAGGAGATCTTCTTCAACTCTCTTGACCAAGTCACTAAGGACAGGATCAACCAGTATACCCGCTATGAGTATTTGACGATGACACCAATTGACGCTTGGGGAGTGCTCGACAAGCTCACTAACTATGACAACAAGTATGGGTCTACTGCAAACTATGAAGAGAACCCTTACGCTAGGCCAGCACCATCCATGCCCCTCTATGAGCCTCCTAAAGAGATTGATCCTGATGTAAGGGAGCAGTACTACAGAGATCAAAACAAGAAGCTCCTTAAGCTAGTAAAGTATCTTTCTGTCAACCAGCCTTGCATTGAATGCGGATCGCAGCGGCACACCACTACTGAGTGCCTACACACAGAGCAAGTCAGGCTGGCAGAGCACCATGAAGAGGCAGCTTACGCAGGGGGTCCCAATCGCTACATGGGGGGCCAAAGGTTTCAGCAACCACAATGGAACCAAGGTGCCCCTAGGAACCCCCCGCCCTACAGAGCTCCAGGACATGCGGAAAGGGACCAGAAAAGGGATGATCTACAGACAGTCCTAGAGGAAATACGGAGGAATCATTCAGAAACTAAGCAGTCCTTCAACTCCGTCTAAACTCATATGCAAGGTGTCAACTCTAGGCTTGGGGAAATTGATATATGGCGGAAATCAGTTGATACACAGATAGGCCAGCTAGCAGCAGGAATCCCCAGACAGTCAAGTTCGCTCCCTGGATCTTCAGAACCAAATCCAAAGGGAAAGACTGGACACATCGCTGCTGTAAAACTCAGAAGCGGCCATCAACTGCAAGAGCCAGAGGTCGGAAAGCAGCAGAACAAAGAAGAACCGCAAGTCGACCAGCAGCAAGTCGACGTCGACAACACCCTAGTCGATCTCGAGAAAGGCCTACTCGATCTCGAGGAGAAAGTGAAGAAACCCTCGTCTGCACTACACAGCAACTCGAAGTCGACTAGAGTGGTCGAGATCGAGGAAGACGTGGTCGAGATCGAGGAAGGTCAGGACGAGATCGAGAAAGCTACAACACCTCCGACATTTGTTCTGGCTCCGAATCAGAAAAAGAAGCTGCCTTTCCCCACAAAATCTCCAAAGGACCCAGCAGAGAAGAAATTTCAGCGCTTCATCAAGATGCTTCAGAAACTCAACGTCACCATCCCCTTCACCGAAGCTCTCAATGAAACGCCATCCTATGTCAAGTTTTTGAAGGAGTTTCTGAGGAAAAAGAGATCAATGGCTGAGATTACAGAGGAGTGCAGCCATTTGGACATACTTGAGAAGAGGCCAGATCCAGGTAAGTTTGCTATAACCATTGGATTTGGTCCATAAAAAATTAATGCCTTGTGTGATCGTGGAGCCAGTGTGAGTATAATGCCTTTAACAATTTGGTCCAAGATTAAGATAGGTGCCCTAGAGCCTGTGGATGCTAGACTTTACATGGCCAACAACACAGTGGTCATTCCAACAGGCATGGTGGACAATGTGCCAGTACAAGTAGGTAAATTCTTTGTCCCTGCTGATTTCTTAGTTGTTGATATGCAAGAAGACCCTGCTTGTCCAATTATTCTAGGAAGACCCTTCTTGGCGACGGTGGATGCTAACATAAGCGTGAGGAAAGGAGTGCTCACTTTCAACATCAGCGATGAGGTAATTGAGTATTCTTTTAATAAAACTAAAAGGCATACAGGTCCCATGGAAGAGGTAAAATATATCTCAGCTGGCTACATCACCTGCGGGGAACCCAAGGTAAGAAATATGACCCCTGAGGAGCTGGAAAAGAGGGATATGGAGGCCCAGGCGGAGGAGATCATGGCAATCCTAAAGAAGGACACAGAGAATCCAATCGACACAGACCAAGGTACGTCGTTATGGACTAACTATTTTTCGGATGTCTTGACAGGAACCAAGTATGGGGTCAAAGTGATGCGGGACCATCTTCTACAGCTCCAGACACACCCATCATTCTTGGAGAAGGACCAATGACTCGAGCTAGAGCTAAGAAGCTTCAGAGAGACTCATTCAACTTTGTGGGTCATGCTTTGTTCTCGAGCAAGGTTCAACTCCCCGAGCCTACACTAAAGACATGCATTGGAGTGCAAATGGAGGTCGAGCCCCCTTAGTAATGCTTGGACCGAAATTATCTAAGTGTTAATGTCTAATTTCAGCTTATGAACATTATTGGGCTGAATTGGGCTTTTTCTTAGTTATTCGTTTTAAAACCTTATTTACTTATGTTCTTAGGTTTATTTCCTTAAGCCCGTTAGTAATTAGATTTATCTTATTCTATCTAGTTAGGCCGGCCATCAGCCCTATTCACCTATATATTTTCGATTCAGCTTTGTAATTCAATTGGAACATTCGTAATACAGAAAGTATTCTTCTCAAACGTGTGAAACACATAGAGAGAGAGATCAGGCCGGATTGAGCTGTGCTCTTCGTGATCTCGAATTGATTGATAATCTCAGCTTGGTTTGCTTTGCCGTTCATCAACTTCGCAAGACTTGGTGAATCTAGTATCCACAAGCCCCCTCCTTGAGCCTTCAAGTTGTCCGCTTGACTGTGTAGGGTTGTAGAGGCGGGTTGTGTAGTTATTGGTATTGGTTCCTACCCTCTGAGGAGGCCTGATCATGCATTCGGCAACTAAAATCAGTCCATTTGAATGTGTGTATGGTGTTAATCCACTAACCCCTTTTGATCTTACTCCATATCCTATGAGAGACAAAGAAACATTTGAGGCAGGTATGCATGTCGAGTTCATGAAGGAGCTGCATGAACGAACTCGAGAGAAGCTGAAGCTAAAGGCTGAATACAATGCTAACAAGGCCAACAAAGGACGTCGCTTGGTCACATTTCAGCCTGGATTCAACCTCGGAATTGGCCGAAAATGCACATCTTTGCAAGCTGTCACTATTTTGACGGGATTTTACTAAGTGTTGGAACCCCATTTCGCCTAGTGTTCCTATTGGGCCAAAATTGGGCTATTTTAAGTGTTGTTTCTAGAGATCTTATTTACTTATGATTTTAGGTGTTTTAATTAGATGTTAGATATTATCTTTCTATCATTAAACTCGGCCCATCAGGCCTTAGCATAGCTTATATATTCCGATTTCATACATTGTAAACATTCAGCTTTCAATGAATAGAATTAGTTCTCTTAAACTTGTGTGAAACACATTGAGTGATGTTGATCCAACTAGAGCTGTGCTCGTTGATCACGAATTGGTATCTATCTCAGCTTGGTTTGCTTTGTGTTCATCAACTTCGCAAGACTTGGTGAATCTAGTATCCACAAGCCCCCTCTTTGTGCCTTCAAGTTGTCCGCTTGATTGTGTAGGGTTGTAGAGGCGGGTTGTGTAGTCATTGGTATTGGTTCCTACCCTCTGAGGAGGCCTGGGGTCTTTATCTTGTTCTGCATAGATCGTTTCAGTCCTTATCGGTCGTGTCTTTATCGTTTCTTGAATTCTTTATCGAATCTTGGATTGTTCTTGCTGCGTTCTTTGAGTCTTTATTCATTCTTGCTTCCGTTCTTGAGTTTCTTGCTTGTTGTCGAAGATCAGGCCATCCCACGGCTAACCCCGTATCAAATTGGCATCAGAGCTTTGGTTTCCGACATCAAGATTGAGTCTTTTTCTTTTCTAAACACAAAAACCACAACAAAAAAAGAGTCCTTTTCTTGTTTTGGTTATTTACTTCTTGCATTCTTTTTGATTATTTTACTAATCTTGAGTTTGTGATTGTTTGTGGTTGCATAGCCTAAACACAAGCCTACCCGAAACCGTGGAGTCGACCAGATCAGTGCACACACCCCTTGTGTTCACTCTCCTAGCCGACGGCAAGCTCCTTGTCCCCATAGTCGAGTAAGCTTTGGTCGACAACCCCACATCCACACCAAGAAACCCTAGTTTGCTATCTTTCTATCTTTGTTCTATCTTTGGAATTTTGATTTATCTTTTATCTAATTCCATTTATCTATTGCCTATCAAAAATCAGATTTTTAAAGTTGTTAGATTTAATTCCATTATATCTATCAACTATCACAAAAGGCACAAGATAGATCTTATTACCTAAATTAGCCATTCTATCTATATCTTTGCATTAGGGCTGAATTTTGTTATCTTTTCACCACTTTCATCAAATTTTCGAGTCCTATACACTATTTTGAGTCTTTTCTTGCATTAGTTTCAGATTTGAAAAAAAAAAAAAGAAGAGAGAGAAACAGATCCGAAAATTGAAAACAAAAAGAGAGAAGGAAGTGTTTGTTAGTTGTTGTTGATCTAGTGCAAGAAAACTCCCAAGGACTAATTGGTGAACCTTTTTCTCAGCCCTAATCGATACCCATATTCGCAAACACATACCTCCAAAAAATTGAAACCCTACCTTGCAACTACAACATAATAACTTAAGGTTTTCAATCAAAAGAGGTAAATTTCCATTCTTTCTTAAGTTTTCTTTGTTATTGTCTTTTGTTACAGCTTTGTCGAGTTGTTTGCTAAGCTGTGTCGAGCACTTTCTCCTCTATTTGAGTGCTATTGTGTGAGTGTCGAAGAGATCTCCCCCTGGTCGAGATTTCTATCTTGTGATCGAGTTGTTTGTGTTGTGTCGAGCACTTCTCCCTGAGATCGAGTGCTTATTGTTGACGTCGAGTGCTCCCTTGCTACTGTCGAGTACTCATTAGTCTATTTCGAGTTGATTCTTGCTGATTGTTGCTTGGATCGAATTGATTATTGCTGTTATCGAGTTGTGTTTGTTTGAGTCGAGTGATCTTGAGGCGTGCCATACCTTGTTGGAACGAGGACGAAGAGATCTACAACTTTTCTGTTGAAGGTTTTTCCAGATTCAACCTCGGAATTGGCCGAAAATGCACATCTTTGCAAGCTGTCACTATTTTGACGGGATTTTACTAAGTGTTGGAACCCCATTTCGCCTAGTGTTCCTATTGGGCCAAAATTGGGCTATTTTAAGTGTTGTTTCTAGAGATCTTATTTACTTATGATTTTAGGTGTTTTAATTAGATGTTAGATATTATCTTTCTATCATTAAACTCGGCCCATCAGGCCTTAGCATAGCTTATATATTCCGATTTCATACATTGTAAACATTCAGCTTTCAATGAATAGAATTAGTTCTCTTAAACTTGTGTGAAACACATTGAGTGATGTTGATCCAACTAGAGCTGTGCTCGTTGATCACGAATTGGTATCTATCTCAGCTTGGTTTGCTTTGTGTTCATCAACTTCGCAAGACTTGGTGAATCTAGTATCCACAAGCCCCCTCTTTGTGCCTTCAAGTTGTCCGCTTGATTGTGTAGGGTTGTAGAGGCGGGTTGTGTAGTCATTGGTATTGGTTCCTACCCTCTGAGGAGGCCTGGGGTCTTTATCTTGTTCTGCATAGATCGTTTCAGTCCTTATCGGTCGTGTCTTTATCGTTTCTTGAATTCTTTATCGAGTCTTGCATAGTCTTGTCGAGTCTTTGTTCTTTCTTGATCGATCTTGAACTGATCTTGGTCGAATCTTGGAAATCTTGCATTGTTCTTGCTGCGTTCTTTGAGTCTTTATTCATTCTTGCTTCTGTTCTTGAGTTTCTTGCTTGTTGTCGAAGATCAGGCCATCCCACGGCTAACCCCGTATCACCTTGTGTTCTCCCTACGTGCGTATGGATTGTGGGGTCAAACATTCCAGCCATTGTAGAGCATTACCTGCAAGTGTCCAACAAAAGGCTTTAAGTTTAACATACTCTAGATTAGGGCCAGCAACAATAGTTTCGCATAGATCTAAGTATGTAGTAATATGAGCCATGGGACATTCTTTAGCTTTGCCCTCATAAGTATTTCTCCTAATCTCATAAATGAAAATAGGTTTGATCTAAAAAGAATTAAATGCGAGGAAGAATAATAGGAGATTCTGGCACTGCCAGAGTAGGGAGTAGTTATTATTTCACATTCTGAGGGACGTGCTGCTGAAGAGAGGGTTTCTCGACCAAATAAATTTGTATTCAAGACCCCGTTATAGGATAGTGCAGTCAGGTTCGTCCTCATGAGAGAAGTCAGCGGTTGTAGGTTTAGTTGGTTTTGGGGTTTTGGAATAGAGGGAAAAAGTGGTGTAAGGTGGCTGTCGACGACGGCTAAGAGTTGGTTGATGTAGAGGGATGAAGGGGAAAGTGGTGGTTGATGTCGAGTGGCTGCTCAAAAACTTTAAAATAATTAAAATAAAATAATAAAATAGCATACGTCCAAGGTAGGGGATCACCACAACAATAGACATATGTGTACATTATAAATCGCATAAAGATGCATGCTTTATATCATCTACAATTCTCGTAAAAGAATTATGCATATATGATAGAAGATGATAAAGACATATAAATTCATAAATCAAACACCCTTATCTATGTTGGGATCACCCAAACCCTAGAAGAAGAAAATTAGAAACAAGATATAATAAAAGAAAATAAGTTTATCATAAAATAAAACTAAAACTTACAACTGTTCGCCTCCTCAATCCTCACATCTCTCTCCTCTCGGATCCCCCCCCCCTCTCTCTCTCTCTCTCTCTCTCTCTCTCTCTCTCTCTCTCTCTCTCTCTCTATCTATCTATCTATCTATCTCTTCCTACCTAGCTTATTGCGCCCGAAGATGACTTGGTTTGAATGAATTAAAAAACCAGCCCCTAGGGCTTTATTTATAGGGCTCAATCCTCGCTACCCAAGGAGAAAAAATATCTATCATCTATCTAAGTATATCTAAAGATAAAACTTCCCTTATTTAAATGAATAAAAGAAATATAAAATTCCCTAGGTAAAATAGAGTTCAACCAAAGAGGATAAAAAATTAGGTAGAATGACAAAAAAATCTCTTTCTTCACGTGCAAGTATTCCTCCTTCGCATAGGATTCGTCAAAACGCGTCGGAGTCTTCTGCAGGCTCACTCGATAGTCGATATCGAGTCTATGGACTAGATAGTCGATATCGAGTCTATGGACTCGATATCGACTCAATGGTTCTGGTCTCAACTCGATCTCGGCTCTTGATGTTGGCATGTCGAGTGGACGTTCACTTGATATCGAGTGGTGGACTCGATATCGAGTCTGTGATGTGGTGTCGACTGGAAATTCACTCAATATCGAGTGGTTGGGTCGACATCGAATGGGCTCAGTCAACTTTCAGTATTCTACTCTATCTTGAAAACCACTTTCCCGAGTCCTCGTTCATTCGACTGACGCATATGAGTATGCGTTGGATAACTCTTTTTGAGGGCTATAACTCTCATGAAGGCATCCGAACATGATTCAAATTGATGAATGGCGAAAAGTAAGGTTTTCTCCAACTGCATCATCTTGCGCTCTTCCTTAGCTTCTCTAACGTCTTCATAACTTCACTTAAGCTTCAAAGTCGTCCGATTTCTGCGAAATTAAACAGAAACTTGTGTAGACCTCCATATATTGCAAATAAGTATAATTACAAAAATCCTATACTTTCTCAACCCAAAAGTTTAAAATATGGACAAAAAATGGAATAAAAGTAGACATAAAACATGGTATAATGAGTGAACATCAGCTGCAGGCGTTCCTCAAGTTCCCTTCTGGCTTGGGCATCGCGATCTGCTTTTGCCTCCCACCATTTCTAATTCCTAGCGTATTTAGCCTCCTTTTGATTGTATTCTGTCTACCTGGTGGTGAGCTCCTCCACCTACTTGCGGAGCCTCTCAAGCTTCTGCTTCATCGTAAGAATAGTCTCCTATTGATTAGACATGAGCCTTTTCAACCATTCCTGTATAGACGAAAGAAGAGTTCTGGTTCATCTAATCCCTGAGACTCTGGTCTACGATCAGCGTGTTACATACACCTATAAAACAGCACTAAAAGAGAGCGTTAAAGGGACTAAAAAGGGTTCAATTGATGGCTTCCCCAGCAACGGTGCCAAAAGTTATTAGGAGGAAGAATTGACAAAGCAAATATAAACATTAAAGCAGATCAATCCCTATCCGCGCAAATAAATTACAAGGCTTTCTCCCGTTGTAATGGTAGGGATTCAGGATCGATCCTCGAGGAAGCGTGTTAGCGCTCACCTAATCAGTCTCGAAAACAGCTCTCGGTGTCGACCAGAAGTCTTTCGACGTCGACTAAGATCCATTTGATGTCAGTTGTGGCAATCGATCTCTAGTGCAAACCTGTAGAACAACACAAAAGCAATCGGCATCGATAGAAGTGACTCGAGGTCGAGTTAGGCCCACTCGATATCGATTGAAGGTAAGTTGGTGTCGAGTCAAATAACAAAAAACGGAAATAATAACGTCAGAAAAGAACATCCGAAGAATATAAGGATGGATTCGAAAGATGAACAGAAACAACAGAAAGGGTTGTTGTTATCAATATACTAAAAGCTTCCTAAGCAAGGGAATTATGACAAGAGGAAAACCTGTCGTTGTTCTTGCCAAAGAATACTCAAACTCACAACTAGTATAGTGTGTAAGCAAGAGGTCGATCCACAGGGACATCTACTCAATGCAAGTGCAAGTCTAATCGCTAATAGAGAATATGGGGGGTTTTTGGTGTGAAAAAAATCCGCCTTTTATCAAAGAGGAAGCAAGCAAACAAAGTAAATTGATTGTAGAATGCAGTGGAGAAAAATAGGTTCACATACAATTTATCACTTCGATTGATGAATTCAATCCTTGTTTCATCCTCTATCTCTTGTCTTTTCCTATCAATGTCCTTGTCCAGATCTTAGGTAGATTACTAGTCCGACGAGTCCTAGCAACTCTTATCTCAAAATAACCCTAACACGGTTAAGATTCAACCTAGAGATAGGATTAAGAGTATGAATTAACCAAGGTACACATAATATCAAGCTACGAGTCGATATTCAACATGTATTCAACTTTCTACACATCCAATTAGTCCTACGAGTCCTAAAGGGATATGATTGCCACTTGGGTTAAGGTTCGCTACGAGGAATCTGCAAAACCCTAGCAATTCAATGAATCTACTATAACTAGTTGATCATGCCAGAGAAAATAAAACACGTTCAAGGAATTAAGCACAAAGAAGTCAAAACATTGGAATATGAATAAGAACTAGATTTAAAAACTCACAATTCAACAATCAAAGATCCAAATTGTAGGCGAAACCTTGAGAGTTTAGTTGCTCATGCTCAACGGCACTCTCAACAACTCTATAAAGTGCATAAGGTGAATGGAAGAATAAACTAGAAAAGTCTTTTAAAAGCCTCTCAAGAGTCGGCCAAAAATATAGTTAAAAACTCTAATTAAAGTCCAATCCTGAATCGGCGTTTCTGCGAACGCCGCAGAGCAGCCACCATAGGTCGCGGGGCGGCCAGGCGATTGCGAAGTCGCTCGTCAGAGGTTCAGGCCGCGGGGCGGCCTTACTGTTCACATCAATTTTCCCGTTTCGATCTTTGTCTCGATTAACACGAAAGTTGTAGATCTCGATGAGAGCTTTCCAGCGCATGGTTATAATAGTCAATCAGACCACCAAGGCCTCCAGAAAGTGCAAAACAAGTTCAGCGTGTCTAGCGACAATTTATGCTGACTTGTTCTTCACTTAGGCTCCCGAAATTCGACTTCGCTCCCGTGCTCTTCACTTTTCTTCCTCAAATTGAATCTTCATTCATTCAAGAGTCTCCTCATTACTCGTCGGATCCACATTTACCTGAAATTAACCATAAACACGTGTAGATTCCGACTCTTCCAACACTATAAGTAAACATGTAACTATAACTAAACTATGCTAAATGTAATCTATTATGCAATACTAATTATGCTCTATCAAATTCGCCCACACTTGAACATTTGCTTGTCCTCAAGCAATAAAAAAAAACTAAACTTTGCAGCCCCACAGATTAGCAATTCATGAATCCACCTCAATAATCTTTAAATGCATGAAAAACTAGCAAACACAATAGATTAATAACATCATAGGACATAATTGCAATAATCAATGAAATCATGCAATCTTATCCATTCTAGACCTAATAGGGAATATGTGTTTCGCTCTCGCTCAAGTGTGGGTTAAATTTTTACGCTCACAACTCAATCTTCAAAAGCTTAACTACAATAGTCTTGCACCAGTGTTCTAACTCTCCACCGCTGGTGACTCTACACACAACAAAAATCATGAGGTCTTTTAATTGGGTTGTAATGGGGCCAAGGTAGAACATATAAGGTATGGAACAATTTAGGCCATGTGGTGCTCATAATCCGGGAACTAAGGAAGCAACCAAATAATAAAACCACTCATAAACTCCTCATACCATATCTCTATAATGTCATACAACACCAATCACAAGCATAAAACTTTACAAACCATACTCAACTCACTCCTCTTTTCTTTTTCTTTTTTCTTTTTTTTTCTTTTCCTTCTTTTTTTTCTCTTTTTTTTCCATTCCGGCTATATCAAATGAGTTTACTTGACTTTTACCCCTAAGTAAATTTTATTCCCCTTAGGTCACAAGTAATGAATGTACTGGCAAGAATCAAACATCTCATAAATGCACCTCAAACATACAATCCACCACTAAAAACTACCATCCATAATATAGATATTCACCAACTATTCCTAAATTCCCGAATGGGGTCAGACTATCATTGGCTATGGGAAAATCTTATGGAGCGACAAAAGAATAGGCAATAGGCTCAAATTGGCTTCAAGCAGAGGATAATATGCAAGGTGGAAATAGAGTCAAAAAGGGCTAATAAAGGCGCATCAATCATGTTTAAGTCATGTGCAGAAATCATAATATGCAGCATTGAAAAAGATATCTAAATCCAAGCCAAAGAGGAAGCAATTAAAGAGAGTACCCTCAACAAGCAAGATAACTAAATCAAGTGCAGTCCTGAATATGCAAAAATAAGTTCACCGGATCATGTCTAGAACTTCAAGATTACCCAAATTCCAAGATCTTATATGCTCAATCATTAACCAATCATGCCCACCAAATAGTATAGAAAATATATATCGAAGGTTTCAACAATCCAAGCACATCATGTGGCATAAATCTCAATAGATAAAATAGAGGAAAAACGGTATCCATATGGGGAAATAAGACCTAATCCTAACAATGCAATTTATAAATAAATTATTTTTAATTTTTTTTGGGGATTTTTTTAAAGACTAACATGCTAATATGCAATATAAACTAAAAACAAAAATAAAAGTTTAAACTAAAAATAAACATGCAATCTTATCATACCATGCGATTCTTCCTCCCCACACTTAAATCAGGCATTGTTCTCAATGACATAAAAGACAACAAAAGATAAAAATATAAAGGAAAGAAAAATGTGGGAAATGAGGAAGAAAAATTCTATGTCCCGTCAGAGGGCTCGGGGCGGCTTTCCTCTTTGTCCTTTTCTCTCGCCTTTTCACCCCTGCGATTTTAGTACACCAAGAAAACAAACAAAAACCCAAAACTAAAAATAACTTAAAGCAATTAATAAAATCTAAATCTAATGTCCTTGGTTTGCCTCCCAAGGATATTCATCCACTCATTCAAGACTCAAGCGGACATCGTTAGCGCCCTCAAAAGCAAATCAAACTCTCGTGCCCAACCGATATTCGAATGCACATTGAATATGAAACAATTGGTAATTAAAATATAGAAATGAGAACCATTACCAACTTACCTTTCATTCGATCTTGATTCTCCCTCGAGGGTATGTAGGACCACCAACACAGTTCTGTTCGTGGTTTCTTGAAGTAGTGGCCCCATGGATCGACATACTTCCCAAAATCTCCTAATTTGCACAAAGTATCGGTTTCTTGTTCGGGAACCACATAAATTGGTTCTGAACTTGGCTCCTTGATAGGCGAGTTGGGAATGATTTCTTCGAATTGAGGGAGCATCGAAACATACTCAATCTCTGGGGATGTCCCTTGAGACCTCGTGTCGATAACCACCAGATGATCTTCTTCATTATCGGAGAATTCATCATTGCTTGCATCTTGGATTTCATAAATTTGAGTACTAGAACATTTCTCAACTGCCAACTCCTTCAATGTTTGAGAGAGTCGGATAATTTCTTTCCCATTTTGATTCACCATCTCACGTAATTGCCCTATTTGCTCCATCAAGACATTGGTTGAATCCTCTATGGACGGGTCAGAGTACTCCATTGGATGAAATGTCGAAGTGTAGGATTCTTCCTCCACCGATTGGTCACCCATGTAGCAGAAAAGATCTCATAATCCCGACACTCCTAAACCAGGGAAGCTTCCATTGTTTATGGACCTAACAAGTTCTCGGGTATCATGAGCCATGCCCTCAAAAAAGCAAAGCACCACATCTCACAAACTATCTCGGAAACCCCGTGAATAACGGATGTCAAATAAATTTTGCACTCTTGTGAGGTAATTGTGAAAATACTCTCCCTGAAACTGCCATAACTTCAACATGTAGAAATATTAGCAATAAGGTGCCGTGAACCGTAAGATAGGTCCACAAAGGGGTTAGATGTAAATATATACAAAAAGATAGCGATAAAAAAACACAAGAAATTGATAAAAATTCCCCGGCAACGGCGCCAAATTCGACAAGAGGAAAACCTGTCGTTCTTCTTGCCAAAGAATACTCAAACTCACAACTAGTATAGTGTGTAAGCAAGAGGTCGATCCATAGCGAAATCTACTTAATTCAAGTGCAAGTCTAATCGCTAATAGAGAATATGGGGGGGTTTTGGTGTGAAAAAGATCCGTTTTTTATCAAAGCGGAAGCAACCAAACAAAGTAAATTGATTGTAGAATGATGTGGAGAAAAATAGGTTCACCTACAATTTATCACTTCGATTGATGAATTCGATCCTTGTTTCAGCCTCTAGTTCTTGTCTTTTCCTATCAATGTCCTTGTTCGGATCTTAGGTATATTACTAGTCCTAAGATTCCTAGCAACCCTTATCTCTAAATAACCCTAACACGGTTAATATTCAACCTAGAGATAGCATTAAAAGTATGAATTAACCAAGGTACACATAATATCAAGCTATGAGTCGATATTCAACATGTATTCATCTTTCTACACATCCAATTAGTCCTGCGAGTCCTAAGGGGATATGATTGCCACTTGGGTTAACGTTCGCTACGAGGAATCTGCAAAACCCTAGGAATTGAATGAATCTACTCTAACTAGTTGATCAGGCCAGAGAGAATAAAACACATTCAACGAATTAAGCACAAAGAAGTCAAAACATTGGAATAGGAATAAGAACTAGGTGAAACGTTGAGAGTTTAGTTGCTCATGCTCAACGGCGCTCTCAACAACTCTCTAAAGTGCATAAGGTGAATGGAAGAATAAACGAGAAAAGTCTTTTAAAATCCTCTCAAGAGTCGGCCAAAAATATAATTAAAAACCCTAATTAAAGTCCAATACGGAATCGGCGTTTCTGCAAAGGGCGCGGGGCAGCCACCATAGGCCGCAGGGCGGCCATGCGATTGCGAAGTCGCTCGTCAGAGTTTCTGGCTGCTGGGCGGCTAGCTTGGCTGCGGGGCGGCCTTACTGTTCACAACAATTTTTCCGTTTGGAATTTTGTCTCGACGTCAACAAGAAAGTTGTAGATCTCAAAGAGATCTTTCCACCGCATGGTTATAATAGTCAGTCGGACAACCGAGGCCTCCAGAAAGTGCGAAACAAGTTCAGCTTGTCTAGCGACAATTTTTGCTGACTTGTTCTTCACTTAGGATCCCGATATTTGTCGGATCTCCCATACTCTTCACTTTTCATCCTCAACTTGAATCTTCCTTCACCCAAGAGTCTCCTCATTACTCGTCGGATCCACATTTACATGAAATTAACCATAAACACGTGTAGATTCCGACTCTTCCAACACCACAAGTAAACATGTAATTATAACTAAAATATGAAATATTCACAACTAAACTATGCTAAATGTAATCTATTATACAATACTAATTATGCTCTATCAAATTACCATGACAGTAACCATGCAAGTAACATACTTAACTCATGAAAGATATATGATTTTCATCAAATAAATTTTATTATTAACAAATAGGAATATAAAGGCTCTTGCATATATGTTAATTGTTACTATCCTTTTCATAATTAGGGTTAATAAAATCTCGTAAGCAAAACCTAATTACTATCCAAAGTCATAATAAATCCATTCTCGCTTCAATATCATAAACATGGAATCTTCCACTACTCTCGCGGTGGATTTGAGCACATAAGATAGAAGATAAAAAATCACATGAGAATGATGAATAAAGAATACTTACATTGGTTTTGCCGGGCTCACCCCGACCCTAGAAGTGGAATGACTACTCACACCTCATCATAGCAAACTCCATCATTGAGATAAAAAAAACTAACTTTGAATTGAAATAAGGAGTAAGAGTACAACCGAACCGCTCCACAACCGTATCTCTCTCTCTCTCTCTCTCTCTCTCTCTCTCTCTCTCTCTCTCTCTCTCTCCCTCTCTCTCGCGTCTCTCCTCCTCTCGGCCTCTCCTCTTTCTCTACTACTATGGTGCACAATTGCTTATGGAAAATATGATTAAAACCTAGCCCCCAAGGGCTTTATATATAGTAAACCTAAATTGCTCTCTAAGGAAAGTGAAATATATCCCTAACTAAAGATAAAACATTTATAATTAAAATAAAATAAATAAATAAATAAAAAGTCCCTAGGGTAAATAGGATAGAAACTTCTAAGGAGATAAAAGATCTGGACTTCTTGATTAAGCGATCTCCCTCCAATTAGGACTCATCAAAAACGCGTCTCGGTGTTTAGGATTCCACTCGACATCGAGTCAGTTGATGTGTGTCGAGTACTTCTTACATGATCTCGGGTCATGCAGTGTGAGGTCGAGTGCTTCCTCTTCTCTCCTAGCTCTAAGTCTGGATATGTGGACTCGACGTCGAGTCATCTTCAATAGACGTCGAGAGGAATCTCCGTGGCTTTCTTCGTCAAACACTTAGTCTAATTCCGCTTCACTCCAATAGATGTCGAGTCATTCCACTAGACATCGAGTGAATCAACAACTCGGTTCCTTCTTCTCTAATTTGCTCCAAACTGTCTCTAACTCCTGCGAAATTAAATAAAAATATGTGTACACCACCACAACACACAAATAAACATAAACTATACAAATTTAATACTTTCCCAACCTAAAATCATAAAATATATACAAAATCGAAGTAAAAGTAAGTATAAAACATGCCAAAATGGGCGCATATCAACGGGGCACCTACCTCTCGGTCTCTACCTAACCCCGCTACACCAACAACCACAGTGCAAACTCATTGGAGTATTTTAGGACCTCTGTATACATCCAATAGAGATGGTCTATCGCCTTTCTACCCACTAGATTACCTATTTCAGTTCGTTAGCTTATGTTAGGTCCAATTAAATTCATTTTGCCCTTTTTAAATCTCATTAAAATCCTTTGAAATTTATGGGTGATTTCCAAAACATATACTCAACCCTACGGGTGTGCATATCCGGGTACCCGACACGAACCAGATATTTGTGTCGGGTACCCGAAACCGTTTAGTCCAAAATGGCCGAACCGTATACGAACCGTTTTAATCCGGGTACCTGACACGATTAAACTATTCGGTTCCATGTCGGATATCCGGGTACCCGACACGAACCAAATGTGTGTTTTTTTCATCCCGTCCGAGTGCTACTGTTGTACTTGTAACTTGTAAGTATGCAGCCTGTGTGTAAATTTGAGAGGGCAATCTCACAAATTGAAATCCAATAGTTTTTGTAATTTGAGATGGCAATCTCAAATCTTCAAGGCAGTGTAGATCTCTCTTCTAAGTGTCGACAACGCGAATGAATAGCCGGAGGCGAATGGAGTGGTGTCGGATTCGTCGAAGCCGCAGGGGTCGGGGGTGATGTTGCGGGAGCCTGCGGAGGAGACGACAAGCATCTAGTGCAAAAGGATGGCAGGGCGGGTTGAGCCATGGCGTCGATCGATGGAGACCAGAGGAGAGGAAGTTACTGATTTGATTTGAAAATGGAAAAGGAAAGTGATGTTTGAGAATGAGAGCAGGGAGAAGGAATAGCCTAAAGCGGCGAGAGATCTAAAGTGCAGAGAGATTTAGGGTTTGGAGATTGCAAATAAATAAAAAGAAAAAGGGAAATATAAATAAAAAGGAATTTGGAAGCACGGAGGTTCGAACCTGGGCAAAATGGGGAGGCACGACCGTATATCTACAATTGAAACCAACTGAGCTAGTGAAGTTTAGTGATATTTCAGGGATTCATGTATTTGTACTATAACAAGTTACATATAATTTTTTAAAAAAATTAAACGGTTCGTGTCGGGTATCCGATAAGAGGATATCCCCGATCCGAACACGAACCGTTTAATGTTGTGTTTTCTCGGTTCGTGTCATTTTCGTGTCGTGTATTTTTGGTTTCGTGTTTTTTCGTGTCGTGTTCTCGTGTTTTCATGTCGTTTCAGTCGTGTCGGGTTTTTCTGCACACCCCTACTCAACCCTTTATGAAGCTAACTTCCGATGAAGTTGGGTTGTCCTAATGACTTGTGGAGGGTAACACCCGATGAAGCTAGCAACGACTCTAATGACTCACAAATAACAGTCGTTTTATATCAAACGGATATATTGAACAAATGCTCATTCAAATAGTGCACCCTAGTATATCATGTGACTACATGTATATGGGACTCAATCTGAGTTAGCTCCATGAAGGAACTTACCTGCAAAGCCGAACAACAAGGCAATAGCAAGTAGCAGAATCCAAGCAACACTAAGCACCTAGTTTGTAGGAAAAATAAAGATACGATAAGTAACAATCTCATTAACCTCTCATAGGGAGAACACATACACAATAGTATTTCCAAAACCATCCGATAAGTCAAAATATTTCAAAATTGCTCATAACATGAGGAGACATCCGAAAGCCGAGATATCCAAAGATTACCATTTTATACAATTCTCATACTCATCGTCATCATCCAAATCTCATTCTCAATCCAAGGTCCAGTTCAAATCACAAAACAGCCCATCTATTCGATCAAGTCTCAAAGGAAAGTCCAAGTCAAGTTTAGTCAAAGCTATTGTTAAAGGAATCCCGACACCTTGGTTTGAAAATAAAATCTTTCAACTCTTCCAAAACACAAGGTTTAGATCTTCAATCATTTAAGCAACAACTTGGATTCAAAACCTTTTAAGATGTTTCAAAACAACCAAAGCGCTTTGAGGCATTTAAATTGGTACAATCAAATACCCTTCGAAAATCCGTACACTCATATTTTATATAATAATCCCTTAAAAAATTATATTCAAAATTCAAATTTTCAAATTAACAATCAACATTAAACCCGACATAGATTGGTCCAACCAAAAAACCAACCAAGGGACCAAAGGATCAAGGGAGCCACCTCAGCCAAGGTGTGTGGATCATTTTTATCGCGGCAAAATGGTTGCTCGCTGCGAAGAAACCCATCCAATGACTTTAGCGAGACAAGACACTCGCTGGTCGCGAGAGGGCCCTTTTTCCATTGTGAAAAGGTCCTTCACGTCCGTGAAATGCCCATCTTCTTTCTCTGGTTTCTGTTCTAACTCGTCGCGGCGACCACGATTTCACTGTGGTAAGATTCGAACATTTTTGCTTGTTTTTGCCTTGAATCAAATCCTTTCTTTGTCAGGGAACGAGGACCAGAGGGAAAAAGCGGAAGAGGGATTACCGAGGTCTTCAAGGAAAGTCTTCAAGATGCTCCAATGGCGGATTCCAACTATGAGATTGTTAGAGGATCTTTGTTGGAGGCTTAGGAAGGTTGGAGAGTAGATAAACGTGGGTTTTGATGATGCTTAGAAGCAAAACGAGCAAGGAAAAAATAAGGATAAAGCTTACACGGAAAATAAGGGGTGCGAACTTAAAATGGCTCAACCAAGCTCCTTCGAGGCTAGATCTTCCTCTTTCTTGGATTAAAAGTGTGAAGGAAGGTTAAAGGTACGCCTTTATTGAGTTTGGAAGTGAAAGGAATTAAGGAAAAGGGAAAACGAGCTCATTACCACGAGCAGAGAAATATAGGGCGTTGGTTGAGTTTCTTCTCACGGCAGTGACAGGGAACTTGTGGCAGAGAAAACCTCCTACAACTTTTTTTTGGCTTGAATCGGTGGCTAGCCTTCGTCTTCTTCGCTTGATCTTCAGAGGGGAGAGAAATGAGGTTTTTTGTGAGGTGCTTAGGGCTGGAAAAATACAAAAAAAAATGAGATTTGGGGTGGCTTGAAGATTTGAGATGGAGAATGGAGTAGGATGTTTGGGTTCCTTCCTTTGAATTCAAAATGAGGGAAGGAGAGTGTAGGGTTTTAAGATTTGTGTGTGGTGGCTCAGATTGCCATGTTGATGTTTAGGGTTTGGGGATTGAGTCTTACCTTATACAGAGGAGGAAAGGGGGCTTTATTAGGGTTATTAGGAAAAGAATAAAAGAGTGAAGGAAAGAGTGAAGGGAGAGGGAAACCGAGAGAGAGAGAGAGAGAGAGAGAGAGAGAGAGAGAGAGAGAGAGAGAGAGAGAGAGAGAGAGAGAGAGAGAGAGTGAAGGGAGAGGGAAACCGAGAGAGAGAGAGAGAGAGAGAGAGAGAGAGAGAGAGAGAGAGAGAGAGAGAGAGAGAGAGAGAGAGACGGTCCCACAAGGCTAGGATATATAAGCTCTTATGGAAAATAAGGTCTTGCATCCTCTTATCATGCATATGTCAAAAGCAACATCAATTTTACCTGCTTTTATAATTTTAGGTTATTTCTGTAATGAATCTATTTTTGCATCGTCGAGTCTTGTTCAAACTTCCACGACACTAGTCAAAATTTTCAATGTGGGTGATAAAATAAACTTTGGATAAAAGCATGTAAGTATATAGATAAATACACCATACCCAAAGTACCATGTAAGGAGCAAATCAAGAGATAATCATAAATAATAAATAAGTAAGCCTTTCCCCCACCCCATACTTAAACATTAGAGTGTCTTCGCTTCACAATCGCACATACCAAGGTATGCCTTTTCCATTTGTAATAGATAAATCACTAATTGAAATCGGTGAAGAGATGTTCATACCTTCACTTACATGTGTGTCTTCCTTCTAAGAGTCAACTCGATCTCTCCTAATGTCTGTCGACATCGAGTGTGCCTTCGCTTTTGGAGGGTGAATCGATGGGGATGTCTCGATGTCGAGTACGATGAGATGACCCCCATACCTAGCTTCTGAAATGTAATCTGGCTCCTCAGGTGCACTCAAAGTTGTTTGGAACGAGTTGATATTGACTGATTGCTTAGTGTGTTTCTCATTGTGGTTCAAGATTTATAAGATCTCCTCCAATTGGGCCTCCACAGCCCTCTATTCTAGCTCCTCCGAGGTCATAGTTCTCGTCGTGGGTTCCTTACAAGGGATGTGGCTTCCCTTGATATGCATATACTTGACATCCATCCTATCGAGCTTCTCCATGGTTTTGTTGAAGGAGAACTCGATAATCTCATCACCAATAATGAAAGTAAGCATCCCCTTCCTTACGTTGATTTTGACATCTACAGTAGCTAAGAACGGCCTACCAAGGATGATATGACAAGTAGGTTCTTCCGCCATATCAAGCACAATGAAGTCCGTAGGCACAAAGAACATACCTACTTTGACGGGGACGTCATCAATAACTCATGTAGGCGTGACGTAGTTGTTATCGGCCATGTAAAGCTTCAAATCCATAGGCTCCAAATCTATTACGTTTACCTTTGACCAAATAGACAAAGGTATGAGGCTTACACTAGCCCCTAGGTCGCAGAGAGCCTTATAGCGATGTTGGTTTAGCCCAATAGTGGTGGGGAATCTCCCTAGTTCCGCTCTCTTCTCTGGAAATTCAATCTTGTTGCACTCCTCTGCGATCTTAGCCATTGGTCGCTTCTTACTTAAGATGTATTTTAAGAACCTTACATATTATGGCATCTCATGAAGAGCTTCGGTGAAGGGTATGGTGACATTGCGCCCTTGAAGCATCATCACAAAACAATGAAATTTCTTATTGGCGGGGTGTTGTGAGCTGAATCTGCCATATTTTACAGTAACTTTTATATCGTTTTATGCGTACATTTCATGCATTTGGGATAGTATAATACAGAATCTATATAGTTTATGTTTATTTTCCAAATTATGGAAACTAACCCGGTTTCTGTTTAATTTTGCAGAATTCGAGGCAATTTACAGCAGTTCTGAGAAAGGTCATAAAAGCTCGGAAATCAACTACAGAAGTCCAAGGCCAAGAAGCGGCGGAACCAGTCGAATCAAGCTAGGAGCCAAGAATTACTCGATCTAGAGTAAAGTTACTCGATCTCGATGAAGGTGTCCGAGCACAGGCCTTGTCGACTAAGCACTGATCGAGAAGTTGAGCCAGAGACAACCCGACCCCCGGAAGCCAACTTGATCTCGAGTACACCTTGTCGAGATCGACAACACCTGGACACCATGTCCGGAGTCGACGAGCTGTGCTAAGTCGAGAAGGCGAAGACGGAGAAGCCGAGCACCACCATTACTCGGTCTCGAGGAATCTTGTCGAGATCGAGGGCCCAACAAGCGCCAGTCCGAGTCCATGCCGAGGAAGAGTACTCGACCAGGCTGAGCAACACATCCTCGACACCAACCCTACTCAATCTCGAGGAAGTTGGTCGAGATCGAGGACCCAGCACCACACCTGTCCGAGCCATATCGAGCAGAGTGACCCGAGACGTCCAACCAGGAAAGTCGACGACCATGTCTACTCGATCTCGAGGAGGCTTGGTCGAGATCGAGGAGCGCCTTATCGAAGCCGCGTTACGCGGTTTTGCTTTCCTACTCGGTTTGGGAATCCTTGGGGTCGAAGGAAACCGAGTCTATCCGAGATCTATCAACTATCCATGGAAGAGAAGATCTATCAACAAGAAGACATCTTACCTATTTTAGATTTATTTCCCCTTTATAGATTTAATTCCTAAATTGCATTTATTTATCTTTTAAGCTTTTTAGATATAGATAGATATATTCTATCCTTGAATAGCAAGGAATAAAAGGCTATAAATAAAGCCTTAGGGGCTGAGCATTAGGCATCTTATTCCAATTCAATTCCATTCATGTAAGTAGGAGTAGAGAGAGAGAGTTTGTGGCAAGCAAGGTGGAGAGGCGAAAGCGGATTTGTCTTGTTGGTTGTAAGGTTTCTTTATTTAAATCAATGCAAGTTAGTTCCTTTTGTTAATTAATGTCTTTCTTTGCGAGTAGTCCACCCACTTATGGGGTTGGGGTGAGCCCGACGGTGGCCATGTAAGGTGATGCGGTAAAGGTACAATCTTGTTATGCGATTCATCTTCTATCCCTAAGAGCATGATTCTTTTGCGAGAGTTGAAGGTGATCCTTGTTTGTGTTATTGAAGCGAAAGTGATCTTAATGCAACTTGGATTAATTATGTGAAAAGGGTTAGTAACAATTAGGGTCTATGCGAAAGCCCCTATATGCCTATTTGTTAATAACGAAAGTTATTTTTATGGAAAGCATGATCTTTTATGGCTTTATATGTTACTTTGCATGGTTATCATTGTGGCGTTGATACCCTGGCTTTAGAAGTTCTTTCATATATTGTATTTATTTCTGTCGAATTCTGAGATCTGTGTTCGAATCTGCAATTTGAGGTTTTCTGTGTTTTGGTCGATCTAGAGGAAGGGTTAGTCGAGATCGAGTAGGCCTTTGTCGATCTCGAGTTGGGTCTTGTCTAGATCGAGTTGAGTTTTTGCTTCTGTTGTCGATTTTGAAGTTTCTGTTTTTACTTAGTTTTGTCGATCTCGAGTTGCTGTTGTTTAGTTTTGTCGATCTCGAGTTGCTGTTGTCGAGATCGAGTAAGTTGTTTTATTTGCTTTATTTTCTGTCTTCGCTTTTTATTTCTGTCTTTCTTTCTTTGTTTCTTTGTTTCTTCGTTTCTGTCTTTTCTGATTGCTTTTCTGTGAGATTTACAGCTGCCTAGGATCCGCTGACACGCTTCCTCGTGGACCGATCCTGACTTTCTCTTACTACATTGGAGGGAGTCTTGTAATTATTTGCTGGGGCACGAATCTGGTTTGATCTATTTCAATTATATTTCATACTCGATTTCCTCCTCACAACAAATTGGCGCCGTTGCCGGGGAAGCTATCATTCGCGCCTTAGGTAGTTAAAATCTCACGTTTTCTTTGAGTTACTTTACATGTGTATGCGCCGTTCTGGTCAACCACCTGAGTTTGACGGCTTAGACGAACCGGAATGCCTCCTACACATCCGAGCTAAACTACAAAGAGCCACGACAGCCGCTGAGACACAAGAACGGCTAATTGCGAGGCTTACAAGGGAACTAGCCGATAAAGATGCTGCTATCGCCACTGAGAAAGCAGCAAGGGAACAAGCGGAGGCTGAGCTTGCCCAGTACCCAACCACGACAAAGAATTATATGCACCCAACTCTCGTCGTGCCTGAATCGACGATTCTGATCCCTGAAAACTCTTTTGAAATTCACACTCAATTCCTTATAGAACTTAAAAATAATGCTTTTTTTGGTAGGTTTAATGAGTGTCGTCTTGAACATATTACCAATTTTTCTGACATGTGTCGTACTCTTGCTTAAGGTACAACTTTCGAATATGTCAAGATGAAGGCTTTTCGCTGGTCTCTCGCTGGACCTACACTGAAGTGGCTTGAAGGGTTGAAGCCAAGATCCCTCACAAAATGGGCCCAAGTAGAGCAAGAGTTTCTAAACAAATTCATCCCTCCTGCAAAGACAGCACTCCTCCGCCAGAAGATCACAGCTTTGAAACAGAAGCCTGGGGAGCCGCTAGCTAAGCATGGGAGAGGTACAAGGAACTGCTGCAATCTTGCCCTACTCATGGACAGCCCTCCTATGTCATTCAGGAGATCTTCTTCAACTCTCTTGACCAAGTCACTAAGGACAGGATCAACCAGTATACCCGCTATGAGTATTTGACGATGACACCAATTGACGCTTGGGGAGTGCTCGACAAGCTCACTAACTATGACAACAAGTATGGGTCTACTGCAAACTATGAAGAGAACCCTTACGCTAGGCCAGCACCATCCATGCCCCTCTATGAGCCTCCTAAAGAGATTGATCCTGATGTAAGGGAGCAGTACTACAGAGATCAAAACAAGAAGCTCCTTAAGCTAGTAAAGTATCTTTCTGTCAACCAGCCTTGCATTGAATGCGGATCGCAGCGGCACACCACTACTGAGTGCCTACACACAGAGCAAGTCAGGCTGGCAGAGCACCATGAAGAGGCAGCTTACGCAGGGGGTCCCAATCGCTACATGGGGGGCCAAAGGTTTCAGCAACCACAATGGAACCAAGGTGCCCCTAGGAACCCCCCGCCCTACAGAGCTCCAGGACATGCGGAAAGGGACCAGAAAAGGGATGATCTACAGACAGTCCTAGAGGAAATACGGAGGAATCATTCAGAAACTAAGCAGTCCTTCAACTCCGTCTAAACTCATATGCAAGGTGTCAACTCTAGGCTTGGGGAAATTGATATATGGCGGAAATCAGTTGATACACAGATAGGCCAGCTAGCAGCAGGAATCCCCAGACAGTCAAGTTCGCTCCCTGGATCTTCAGAACCAAATCCAAAGGGAAAGACTGGACACATCGCTGCTGTAAAACTCAGAAGCGGCCATCAACTGCAAGAGCCAGAGGTCGGAAAGCAGCAGAACAAAGAAGAACCGCAAGTCGACCAGCAGCAAGTCGACGTCGACAACACCCTAGTCGATCTCGAGAAAGGCCTACTCGATCTCGAGGAGAAAGTGAAGAAACCCTCGTCTGCACTACACAGCAACTCGAAGTCGACTAGAGTGGTCGAGATCGAGGAAGACGTGGTCGAGATCGAGGAAGGTCAGGACGAGATCGAGAAAGCTACAACACCTCCAACATTTGTTCTGGCTCCGAATCAGAAAAAGAAGCTGCCTTTCCCCACAAAATCTCCAAAGGACCCAGCAGAGAAGAAATTTCAGCGCTTCATCAAGATGCTTCAGAAACTCAACGTCACCATCCCCTTCACCGAAGCTCTCAATGAAACGCCATCCTATGTCAAGTTTTTGAAGGAGTTTCTGAGGAAAAAGAGATCAATGGCTGAGATTACAGAGGAGTGCAGCCATTTGGACATACTTGAGAAGAGGCCAGATCCAGGTAAGTTTGCTATAACCATTGGATTTGGTCCATAAAAAATTAATGCCTTGTGTGATCGTGGAGCCAGTGTGAGTATAATGCCTTTAACAATTTGGTCCAAGATTAAGATAGGTGCCCTAGAGCCTGTGGATGCTAGACTTTACATGGCCAACAACACAGTGGTCATTCCAACAGGCATGGTGGACAATGTGCCAGTACAAGTAGGTAAATTCTTTGTCCCTGCTGATTTCTTAGTTGTTGATATGCAAGAAGACCCTGCTTGTCCAATTATTCTAGGAAGACCCTTCTTGGCGACGGTGGATGCTAACATAAGCGTGAGGAAAGGAGTGCTCACTTTCAACATCAGCGATGAGGTAATTGAGTATTCTTTTAATAAAACTAAAAGGCATACAGGTCCCATGGAAGAGGTAAAATATATCTCAGCTGGCTACATCACCTGCGGGGAACCCAAGGTAAGAAATATGACCCCTGAGGAGCTGGAAAAGAGGGATATGGAGGCCCAGGCGGAGGAGATCATGGCAATCCTAAAGAAGGACACAGAGAATCCAATCGACACAGACCAAGGTACGTCGTTATGGACTAACTATTTTTCGGATGTCTTGACAGGAACCAAGTATGGGGTCAAAGTGATGCGGGACCATCTTCTACAGCTCCAGACACACCCATCATTCTTGGAGAAGGACCAATGACTCGAGCTAGAGCTAAGAAGCTTCAGAGAGACTCATTCAACTTTGTGGGTCATGCTTTGTTCTCGAGCAAGGTTCAACTCCCCGAGCCTACACTAAAGACATGCATTGGAGTGCAAATGGAGGTCGAGCCCCCTTAGTAATGCTTGGACCGAAATTATCTAAGTGTTAATGTCTAATTTCAGCTTATGAACATTATTGGGCTGAATTGGGCTTTTTCTTAGTTATTCGTTTTAAAACCTTATTTACTTATGTTCTTAGGTTTATTTCCTTAAGCCCGTTAGTAATTAGATTTATCTTATTCTATCTAGTTAGGCCGGCCATCAGCCCTATTCACCTATATATTTTCGATTCAGCTTTGTAATTCAATTGGAACATTCGTAATACAGAAAGTATTCTTCTCAAACGTGTGAAACACATAGAGAGAGAGATCAGGCCGGATTGAGCTGTGCTCTTCGTGATCTCGAATTGATTGATAATCTCAGCTTGGTTTGCTTTGCCGTTCATCAACTTCGCAAGACTTGGTGAATCTAGTATCCACAAGCCCCCTCCTTGAGCCTTCAAGTTGTCCGCTTGACTGTGTAGGGTTGTAGAGGCGGGTTGTGTAGTTATTGGTATTGGTTCCTACCCTCTGAGGAGGCCTGGGGTCTTTATCTTGTTCTGCATAGATCGACTCAGTCCTTATCGGTCGTGTCTTTTCATTCTTTGTTGCAATTTCGAGTCTTTATCGAGTCTTGTTCATCTTCTTTGAGTCGACATTAAGGACAACCTCTGTTCTTGGTGTTTCTTGGTCGATCTTGTCCTATGTTGATCGATTCTTGAGAGTCTTGCTGCGTTTCTTTGCTTTCTTGTTGAGTCTTGCATAAATCTTGCATCTTTCTTGTTATTTCTTGCTGCGTTCTTTGAGTTCTTGATTAAGTTCTTGATTTTCTTTATTAGTTCTTGATTATTCTTGCTTGTTGTCGAAGATCGCACCAACCTACGGCTAACCCCGTATCAAATTGGCATCAGAGCTTTGGTTTCCGACATCAAGATTGAGTCTTTTTCTTTTTCTAAACACAAAAACCACAAAAAGAGTCCTGTTCTTGTTTTGGTCTTTTACTTCTTGCATTCTTGAATTGATTATTGCACTAATCTTTTGTTTGTGATTGTTTGTGGTTGCATAGCCTAAACACAAGCCTACCCGAGACCATGGAGTCGACCAGATCAGTGTGCACACCCCTTGTGTCACTCTCCTAGCCGACGGCAAGCCTCTTGTCCCCATAGTCGAGTAGCTTTGGTCGACAGCCCCATTCACACACAAAGAAACCCTAGTGTGTCTATCTTTTCTATCTTTGGCATATTTGTTCTATCTTCTATCTAAATTCCATTTATTTATTGCCTTTACAATAATCTGATTTTTGGTAGATATAAATCATATTTATCTATGATTTATCTTTAAGGCTTTAGATAGATCCACTTACCAAAGATAAACAAAAGCCTCACCTATAAATACATCTTTAGGGCTGAATTTCTATCTTTTATCACCATCTATACCAATTTTCGAGTCCTACATATCAAGTTGAGTATTTTCTTGCATTAGTTTCATATTAAAAAAAAAAGAAGAAAAAAGAAAGAAAACAGATCCGAAAATTACAAAAAAAAAGAGAGAAAGTGTTTGTTAGTTGTTTGTTGATCTAGTGCAAGAAAGCTCCAAGGACTAAACTTTTTGGTGATCTCCATAGCCCTTGTCGACATACCCTAAACCTAAACACATTACCTTACCTCCACAAAATTGAAACCCTACCTTGCAACTACAACATAATAACTTAAGGTTTTCAATCAAAAGAGGTAAACTCCCATTCTTTATTGAGTTTTTCTATTCTTTCTCTTTGTTTACAGCTTTATCGAAGTTGTTTGCTAGCTGTGTCGAGTACTTCTATTCTCTTGAAGTGCTATCGTGTGTGTGTCGAAGAGATCTCCCCCTGGTCGAGTTCTCTTTTGTTTGAGTCGAGTGCTTGTTTTGCTGTTATCGAGTTGTGTTTGCTTGAGTCGAGTGATCTTGACCCCTGTCGAGTTCTCTCTTGAGTTTGTCGAGTACTACAGCCTTTGTTGAATACTCTTGTGTGTTGTTTCATTCATTCTCTTGATTCATATTACTTTGATTGCTTTGTTCTTTGCTTGGTAGTTGATTTGCCCAAAGCGGATTGCCCTAGCAAGCGTGATATATCAATCAGAGAGGGAGTGTGAGCGAAACACAATTGTGAGGTGTTTATAAGTTTTACTAACCTTTAACTTAGTTCTTTGTTTCTTTGGTCTTTGTTATAATGTCTACTAATCAGGGAAACAATGGTGGTAACAATGCCACTAACTCAAGTGCAACAGTGACGCCCGAGCAATTTCAGACCATGATGAACAACATGGCGACTATCATGAACAATACAACGGGTGTTCCTGAATCATTGGCTGCGCTAACAGCAAGGGTGGCTGCATTAGAGAGCTCTTATGATGAAAGAGTGGTCGTTAATCCTAACCCTATTCCTAATCCTAATCCTCATGTCAATGTTAATTTAGATAATCCTTTATTCAATGAAAACAACTCTCCACGAGGTGGGAGAAATGATCGGAATAATGGGTTTGTTAATGTGCAAGGACAAGGACAGGGAAGGGGAAGAGGACGTGGCTATCAACAGCAATTCTATTACTCGGAGCAAGATGACGACTTCCAAGAAGAGGAGTATTGGGAGCGACGCCCGAGACGGAATCAAAGGGGAAATCAGAACCGACCACCTAGGTTCAATGACGACGACGGAATGGGTAAGGTTAAGGTAAAGATTCCTCCTTTTGATGGTAAAACTGATCCAGATGCTTATATTGATTGGGAAATTAAAATGGAGCAAATCTGGAATTGTCATAATTTCTCAGAACCTAAGAATGTACAACTAGCTTCCCTAGAGTTTCAAGGTTTTGCATTAATCTGGTGGGATAATCTTGTTAAGGAAAGAAGAAGATCCCTTGATGCACCTATTGCTTCGTGGGAACAATTAAAAGTGGTAATGAGAAATAGGTTTGTACCTCAACATTATGATAGAGAACTATTGAATCGATTGGAAAACCTTAAACAAGGTAGTAAATCTGTTGAGGAAACATTTAATGTGATGCAAGAAGCCATGGCTAGAGCTAATATAGTCGAAACTCATGAGAAAACTAATGTTCGATATCTTAGAATCTTACATCCTGCTTTAGCTTATGAAATTGATTATTTTCCCTATACTTCTCCTACTGACCTTTTACATCTAGCTATGAAAGTAGAAAAGGGACAACGTTACAAAAGCCAAGGCATTAGAGTGTCGAGTGGCCAGCAACCAGGGTGGCGCCAATCTCGGCCCCAACAGCCCCAACGGCGCTCGGAAATGGGTTCTAAAGAGCGAGCTCAGTAGCCCCAATGGAGGAATGAAGGCCGACAACCCCAGCAGCCCCTCGACAAGGGTAAAGGCCCATGGAATGGACGAGAATCGTCGGGGACATCTACTGGTCCCAAAGGGAGTAATCCTAACCCTTCTACCACTCGTTCTAGAAATGCCAAGGTAGAGATCATTATATGAAGGATTGCCCTAATAAGAAAACTCTCACGGTTAATCAATTTGGAGAATATGAATCTGAAAACTCTTGTGATGAACATGATGAGAATGCTAATAATGACAATGATCAGAACTTAAACCTCGTTTGCTATGAAAATGATGATAATAAGGTTGAATATGAACATGGAGAATCTTTGATTGTTAGAAGAGTGTTAAGTGTTGTTCCTACACCATGTGAAGATAATCAAAGAGAAAACTTATTTCATACTCGTTGTCTAGTTAAAGGAAAGGTTGTAAATGTGATCATTGATGGAGGTAGTTGCTGTAATTTAGCTAGTCAAGAAATGGTTGACAAATTGCATTTACCTACTGTCCAACACCCTAGACCTTACAAATTGCATTGGATGAATGACTGTGGTTTATTAAAAGTTCATAGACAAGTTAAAGTGCATATCAAACTAGGACATTATGAAGATGATGTTTTATGTGATATTGTGCCTATGCAAGCTTGTCATATTTTATTAGGCCGTCCTTGGCAATCTGATCGTAAGGTTATTCATGATGGGTTTACTAATCGCTATACCTTTACTTTTCAGGGAAAGAATGTCATTCTCAAACCCATGACACCTACACAAGTAGCTGATGAGATTGAGAAGCGGAAGGTAAGTAAAGGTGAGTTAGATCAGGAGGCTCAGTCGAGCCAAGTGGATCCTCAAACTCGAGCTAAGAGTGTGTTCTTGGTCTCCAAAAGCACATTCCTGGACGAATTTGCGGATGGTGGAACTATTCTTATGCGCCTTTGCAAGAGCTTGAGCATGTTGAGTGAAGAGCTTAAAGCTTCACTTCCATCGAACATTCTCGCTCTTCTTGAGGAGTTTAAGGATGTGTTTCCCGATGACATACCACCAGGTCTACCCCCTATTCGTGGAATTGAGCATCAAATTGATCTTATTCCAGGGGCTGCATTGCCTAATAGACCTGCGTATCGTATGAATCCCACTGAGACCCAAGAGGTCCAAACCCAAGTCCAGGAACTGTTGGATAAGGGTTATATTCGAATTAGCTTAAGTCCTAGTGCTGTGCATGTGTTATTAGTCCCTAAGAAAGATGGTTCATGGAGAATGTGTGTAGATTGTAGGGCTATTAACAACATTACTATTAAATATCGTCACCCTATTCCTCGATTAGATGATATGCTAGATGAGTTACATGGAGCTTCTATATTTTCTAAAATTGATCTTAGAAGTGGCTATCATCAAATTAGAATGAAAAAGGGAGATGAATGGAAAACAGCCTTTAAGACTAAGCTAGGCTTATATGAGTGGTTGGTTATGCCTTTTGGTTTAACTAATACTCCTAGTACTTTTATGCGCTTAATGAATCATGTGCTTCGAGATTTCATTGGAAAGTTTGTTGTTTTTTACTTTGATGATATTCTGATTTATAGCAAGTCTTCTAATGAACATGAATCACATCTTAGAGAAGTGCTTAAAACGCTGAGAATTGAACGCTTGTATGCTAATTTAAAGAAGTGTGAATTATGTAATGAACAAGTCTTTTCTTGGATTTGTAGTGAGCTCTAATGGACTGCGTGTTGATGAATCAAAGATCAAAGCTATTCAAGAGTGGCCGACCCCCACTAACATAGGCCATGTACGCAGCTTCCAAGGTCTTGCGAGCTTCTACCGACGCTTTGTGCGAGATTTCAGCACCATCTCAGCCCCGGAGGAAGCATTCAACACCCTTAAGGACAAGCTGACTCACGCACCTCTACTAGCTTTGTCGGACTTTACTCAGCCTTTTGAGGTCGAGTGTGATGCTAGCGGAGTCGGAATTGGTGGAGTCCTTATGCAGGGAGGTAAGCCTATTGCTTTCTTTTCTGAGAAGTTGAAAGGTGCTTGTCTTAATTACTCTACCTATGATAAGGAATTGTATGCTTTGTTTAGAGTACTTAAGACATGGTCTCACTATCTATGGCCTAGCGAGTTTATTCTTAGGACTGATCATGAGTCTTTAAAACACTTTAAAAGCCAAGATAAACTTGATAGGAGACATGGTAGATGGATGGAGTTTATTGAAACATTTCCTTATGTAATTAAGTATAATAAAGGCAAAGACAATGTGGTAGCTGATGCATTATCTAGGAGACCTATTCTAGATGAGGATGTCGATTCTAATGTGTTAGCTAGGAGACATGTTCTTTTAACCACTTTGGATTCTAGAGTCTTAGGCTTTGTTTACATAAAGGAATTGTATGAATCTGATTTGGATTTTGGTGAACATTTTAGAAAATGCTTAGAAAAGGGTCCTAATGACAGCTTTTATATACATGAAGGATTCTTATTTCGAAAAGATCAAGTGTGCATTCCTAGATGTTCTCTACGATTATTACTTTTTAGTGAAGCCCATAGTGGTGGATTAATGGGACATTTTGGTAGAGATAAGACCTATAACACACTGAAATCACACTTTTATTGGCCACATACACTTAGAGATGTAGAACATTGCCTTAAGAGATGCATAGATTGCATTAAAGCCAAAGCTAAGCTTATGCCTCATGGCCTTTATACACCATTGCCGACCCCCTCAGCCCCTTGGGAAGACATTTCTATGGATTTTATTGTTGGGTTGCCTAGAACTAAGAAGGGGAGGGATTCAATATTTGTAGTGGTTGATAGGTTCTCTAAAATGGCTCATTTCATTGCATGCCACAAAACTGATGATGCTACCAATGTTGCTAATCTATTCTTTAGAGAAGTAGTTAGGTTGCATGGCGTGCCTAAAACCATTGTTAGTGATAGGGATGTGAAATTCTTAAGTCATTTTTGGCGAACTTTATGGAACAAATTGGGAACTAGATTGCTATTTTCTACTTCTAGCCACCCCTAAACTGATGGCCAAACTGAGGTGACTAATAGAACCCTTGCTACTGTCCTAAGAGCCATTGTTAGGAAGAATTTGAAACTTTGGGAAGAAGCCTTACCTCATGTGGAATTTGCTTATAATCGAACCATGCATTCGGCTACTACAATCAGTCCATTTGAATGTGTGTATGGTGTTAATCCACTAACCCCTTTTGATCTTACTCCATATCCTATGAGAGACAAAGAATCATTTGAGGCAGGTAAGCATGTCGAGTTCATCAAGGAGCTGCATGAACAAACTCGTTAGAAGCTGAAGCTAAAGGCGGAATACAATGCTAACACGGCCAACAAGAGACGTCGCTTGGTCACATTTCAGCCTGGAGATCTTGTATGGGTGCACTTGAGGAAGGAGCGGTTTCCAGAGGCCCGAAAGAACAAGCTGTCGCCTCGTGGTGATGGACCATTTCGGATTAAGAAGAGAGTGGGCGACAATGCCTACCAATTGGAGCTTCCTGGAGACATGGGCGTGAGCGCTACATTCAACGTCGCGGATCTAATCCCTTACTTCGTTGTGGATGAAGACTTGGATTCGTGGTCGAATCCTTTTCAAGAAGGGGAGGTTGATGCGGGACCATCTTCTACAGCTCCAGGCACACCCATCATTCTTGGAGAAGGACCAATGACTCGAGCTAGAGCTAAGAAGCTTCAGAGAGACTCATTCAACTTTGTGGGTCATGCTTTGTTCTCGAGCAAGGTTCAACTCCCCGAGCCTACATTGAAGACATGCATTGGAGTGCAAATGGAGGCCGAGCCCCCTTAGTAATGCTTGGGCCGAAATTATCTAAGTGTTAATGTCTAATTTCAGCTTATGAACATTATTGGGCTGAATTGGGCTTTTTCTTAGTTATTCGTTTTAAAACCTTATTTACTTATGTTCTTAGGTTTATTGCATTAAGCCCGTTAGTAATTAGATTTATCTTATTCTATCTAGTTATGCTGGCCATCAGCCCTATTCACCTATATATTTTCGATTCAGCTTTGTAATTCAATTGGAACATTCATAATACAGAAAGTATTCTTCTCAAACATGTGAACCACATAGAGAGAGAGATCAGGCTGGATTGAGCTGTGCTCTTCGTGATCTCGAATTGATTGATAATCTCAGCTTCGTTTGCTTTGCCGTTCATCAACTTCGCAAGACTTGGTGAATCTAGTATCCACAAGCCCCCTTCTTGTGCCTTCAAGTTGTCCGCTTGATTGTGTAGGGTTATAGAGGCGGGTTGTGTAGTCATTGGTATTGGTTCCTCCCCTCTGAGGAGGCTTGGGGTCTTTATCTTGTTCTGCATAGATCGACTCAGTCCTTATCGGTCGTGTCTTTTCATTCTTTGTTGCAATTTCGAGTCTTTATCGAGTCTTGTTCATCTTCTTTGAGTCGACATTGAGGACAGCCTCTGTTCTTGGTGTTTCTTGGTCGATCTTGTCTTATCTTGATCGATTCTTGAGAGTCTTGCTGTGTTTCTTTGCTTTCTTGTTGAGTCTTGCATAAATCTTGCATCTTTCTTGTTATTTCTTGCTGCGTTCTTTGAGTTCTTGATCGTTCTTGATTAAGTTCTTGAGTTTCTTTATTAGTTCTTGATTATTCTTGCTTGTTGTCGAAGATCGGACCAACCTACGGCTAACCCCGTATCACAAAGTCGACCAAGATTCCTCGATATCGAGGACTCTAGTCAATCTCGACCAAAACCAGAAACCTCTACCGGCACCGGCGTCGTCGAGCAGCCAAACAGAAGCCGAGCACTCCTCGAGATCGAGTACCTTACTCGAGATCGACCAAGACTCTGCTGCCTCTACTTCGCCTTCCTCGACGTTGAAGCCACCAGAAGCTGAACCCTACTCGAGATCGACTAACCTTGTCGAGATCGAGCAACATCCACCTCCAACAGCTCCTGCATCCACGAGCAGCCCACCACCAGAAGCTGAAAGTTCGTCGAGATCAAGTAATAGTACTCGAGATCGACCAAACACCGTGGTCCCCGATTCCGTCTCTGCGAAGGTAAGCCAAGGTATGGATCTTTCTTCTCCCATTTCCATTAAAGATCTATCTATACATGGGAGAGGTTTGCCTTGGTATGTGCGCTTATGTAGGATATCTAATTATGAGCCCAAGGAGTATGAAGTTGGAGACAAGCTCTGTCTCTAAATCAAAGGATCATTGGTTCCCTAACAAATTCAACAAAAAGAGGATGGGGCCTTTCGTGGTGAACAAAATCCATTCTGGAGGATTACAACTGATGGACAAGAATGGAGTCCTATTTGAAGCCCAAGCTACATGGGCCCTTCAAATGCCACCTTGATCTAAATGGAGAAATCGGCCTAGCGACTATAAAATCTAGAGCTTGTACATAGACATTTATTTTTTAGACTTTTTGGACATTGTTTTGTTTGTTTTTTGGTTTTGAACATTTTTAGTTTTTCTATTGTGGGTATATGTCTTCTACACTTTTCAGGTCCATGGATAGAAGCAAAGCTATATTCAGAACCGGTCCAGGCATTCTTTTCGATATTAAGAGGCCCTGCACACCTGTCTAGGGAGTTCCTTTCTTTACCCTTGTTTTTATACAGTGAGGACACTGTAATGTTTAAGTATGGGGTGGGGGAAGGGCTTACTTTGTGCATATTTGACATTATGTGTGCATATTTAGAATTTATTGAAATGCTTATACATGGCTATTTTGGAATGCATTATTGATTTATGTGCTTATATGCATGTCTTCTAAAATTTGAAGAAAAATGACCCGTCTTCCAAAATTTGAAGAAAAATGACCCCCATTGAAAATTTTGAATAATGTCATGGAAGCTTATATTGAACTCAACGATGCAAAATTGGATTCATCAGAGATATAGCATGAAATTGCCTAATAAAGGGAAATCACAATGAAGTGCATTATTTCTTGAAAACCATAGAAGGAGGTAAATTTTGATGTTGCTTTTGACATGTTGCATGATAAGATGATGGAGGACTTTATATTTCCATATAATTCTCATATGTTTATAATCCTAGCCTTACCTATGCTTATGCATTACACAAAAGCCATAATATGCCTTATTTCGTATATTGCTCCACATGATCTAAATATTTGCCATTCTTTACCTTATTTCCATCCGGGGATTAAGTTGAGAATAATGTTACATTATGGAGATGTTATATGGTTGTTGTGTTGTTAAATATCTTATATGGAGTTTGGAAGGAAAGTGTTTGAAATTTATGGAAAATTGAATGAGTGAAAGAAAATCCGGTCACCTCGGGAGATAAAGGTAGATCGACCCTGCTTGCTGAGATAATAGTTCAGTGAGATGGGACACGTTGTGAGGAGTCCAAAGCTCTAAGTATCCGGGGCCATTCATGACACCCATGTTTGCGACTCGCGAGAAGGCAGTGGTGAGGTCAGAGAGGTAAAAGCATTATTATTGATAAAAGCAGTATGAAAGGTGATGAATCTTATGAGAAAGAATGTGGTATGAAATTCAGTTTGGAAATACTCCATTTCCCCGGATCATTAGCACCACATTGCCAAAAACTGCCCACCTTTAGCCTTTTACCAATCTACTCCTTATTGAGCTTAAATCAAAGTCCTCTTGATTATTAATGCTTTGTCATACATTGTTTTTGCATAACCCTCCTTTTGTGAGTAGATGTTGCTTTTGTATAATTGCACATGCATGGATCTGTGACACTAGTGCCTTTTCGAGGATGGTAATTGATTGCAGGGACATATAAGAATGAATCTGATATGTTGAGAGTTTTGATTTATTCCCCTGAATGACAAACAAAGGTATTGGTTGAGGACAAGCAAGCTTAAGTATAGGGTGTTTGTTGTGAGCTGAATCTGCCATGTTTTACAGTAACTTTTATATCGTTTTCTGCATACATTTCATGCATTTGGGATAGTATAATACAGAATCTATGTAGTTTATATTTATTTGCCAAATTATGGAATCTACACCAGTTTCTGTTTAATTTCGCAGAATTCGAGGCAATTTACAGCTCTGAGAAAGGTCGGAAAAGCTCGGAAATCAACTACAGAAGTCCAAGGCCAAGAAGCAGCAGAACCAGTCGAATCAAGCTAGGAGCCCAGAATTACTCGATCTAGAGTAAAGTTACTCGATCTCGACGAAGGTGTCCGAGCACAGGCCTTGTCGAATAAGCACTGATCGAGAAGCTGAGCTAGAGACAACCCGACTCCCGGAAGCCAACTCAATCTCGAGTACACCTTGTCGAGATCGACAACACCTGGACACCATGTCCGGAGTCGACGAGCTGTGCCAAGTCGAGAAGCCGAAGACGGAGAAGCCGAGCACCACCATTACTCGATCTCGAGGAATCTTGTCGAGATCGAGGACCCAACACACGCCAGTCCGAGTCCATGCCGAGGAAGAGTACACGACTAGGCTGAGCAACACATCCTCGACACCAGCCCTACTCGATCTCGAGGAAGTTGGTCGAGATCGAGGACCCAGCACCGCACCTGTCCTAGCCATATCGAGCAGAGCTACCCGAGACGTCCAGCCAGCAAAGTCGACGACCATGTCTACTCGATCTCGAGAAGGCTTGGTCGAGATCGAGGAGCGTCGTATCGAAGCCGTGTTACGCAGTTTTGCTTTCCTACTCGGTTTGGGAATCCTTGGGGCCGAAGGAAGCCGAGTCTATCCGAGATCTATCAACTATCCATGGAAGAGAAGATCTATCAACAAGAAGACATCTTACCTATTTTAGATTTATTTCCCCTTTATAGATTTAATTCCTAAATTGTATTTATTTATCTTTTAAGCTTTTTAGATATAGATAGATATATTCTATCCTTGAATAGCAAGGAATAGAAGGCTATAAATAAAGCCTTAGGGGCTGAGCATTAGGCATCTTATTCCAATTGAATTCCGTTCAAGTAAGTAGGTGTAGAGAGAGAGAGAGTTTGTGGCAAGCAAGGTGGAGAGGCGAAAGCGGATTTGTCTTGTTGGTTGTAAGCTTTCTTTATTTAAATCAATGCAAGTTAGTTTCTTTTGTTATTTAATGTCTTTCTTGATGATGAAGAGCGAGTAGTCCACCCACTTCTGGGGCTGGGGTGAGCCCAACGATGGCCATGTAAGGTGATGCGGTAAAGGTACAATCTTGTTATGCGATTAATCTTCTATCCCTATGAGCATGATTCTTTTTCGAGAGTTGAAGGTGATCCTTGTTTGTGTTATTGAAGCGAAAGTGATCTTAATACAACTTGAATTAATTATGTGAAAAGGGTTAGTAACAATTAGGGTTTATGCGAAAGCCTCTATATGCCTATTTGTTAATAACAAAAGTTATTTTGATGGAAAGCATGATCTTTTATGCCTTTATATGTTACTTTGCATGGTTATCGTTGTGGCGTCGATACCCTAGCTTTGGAAGTTCTTTCATATATTGAATTTATTTCTGTCGAATTTTGAGATCTGTTGATGCGGGACATCCAAGTCACCTTCGGATGATGTCTTTCTAAAAATGAAGAAGAAGGCTCCACCATGGGAAAAGGTCCAAAGGTGGGAGCTTGACGTTTAGCTCGTTCATAGTCATTTGACAGCTTTTCGACGTCTCTGTAAAATGGGTCGTACGGATTCAATATTTATCGGATTGAGGCATGCCATATCTTGTTGGAACGAGGACGAAAAGATCTACAACCTTTCTGTTGAAGGTTTTTCCAGATTCAACCTCGAAATTGGCCGAAAATGCACATCTTTGCAAGCTGTCACTGTTTTGACGGGATTTTACTAAGTGTTGGAACCCCATTTCGCCTAGTGTTCCTATTGGGCCGAAATTGGGCTATTTTAAGTGTTATTTCTAGAGATCATATTTACTTATGATTTTAGGTGTTTTAATTAGATGTTAAGATATTATCTTTCTATCATTAAACTCGGCCCATCAGGCCTTAGCATAGTTTATATATTTCGATTTCATACATTGTAAACATTCAGCTTTCAATGAATAGAATTAGTTCTCTCAAACTTGTGTGAAACACATTGAGTGATGTTGATCCAACTAGAGCTGTGCTCGTTGATCACGAATTGGTATCTATCTCAGCTTGGTTTGCTTTGTGTTCATCAACTTCGCAAGACTTGGTGATCCTAGTATCCACGAGCCCCCTCCTTGTGCCTCCAAGTTGTCCGCTTGGTTGTGTAGGGTTGTAGAGGCGGGTTATATAGTCATTGGTATTGGTTCCTACCCTCTTAGGAGGCCTGGGGTCTTTATCTTGTTCTATATAGATCGACTCAGTCCTTATCAGGTCGTGTCTTTCCATTCTTGCATTCAATTTCGAGTCTTTATCTATCTTTGTCGAGTCTTTATTGTTCTTGTTGCTATCTTGCGTTGTTCTTGGAGTTCTTGATCAATTCTTGGTCGAGTTCTTGAAGTCTTGCTGCGTTCTTGTTGAGTCTTGATCGATCTTGCTTGTTTCTTGATCGATTCTTTAAGTTTCTTTGCTGCGTCAGTTTGAGTTCTTGAGTCTTTCTTGAGTTTCTTGCTTGTTGTCGAAGATCGGACCATCACACGGCTAACCCCATATCAAATTGGCATCAGAGCTCTGGTTTCCGACATCAAGATTGAGTCTTTTTCTTTTTCTAAACACAAAAACCACAAAAAAGAGTCCTTTTCTTGTTTTGGTCTTTTACTTCTTGCATTCTTGAATTGATTATTGCACTAATCTTTTGTTTGTGATTGTTTGTGGTTGCATAGCCTAAACACAAGCCTACCCGAGACCGTGGAGTCGACCAGATCAGTGTGCACACCCCTTGTGTCACTCTCCTAGCCGACGGCAAGCCTCTTGTCCCCATAGTCGAGTAGCTTTGGTCGACAGCCCCATTCACACACAAAGAAACCCTAGTGTGTCTATCTTTTCTATCTTTTCTATCTTTGGCATAGTTGTTCTATCTTCTATCTAAATTCCATTTATTTATTGCCTTTACAAAAATATGATTTTTGGTGGATATAAATCATATTTATCTATCATTTATCTTTAAGGCTTTAGATAGATCCACTTACCAAAGATAAACAAAAGCCTCACCTATAAATACATCTTTAGGGCTGAATTTCTATCTTTTATCACCATCTATACCAATTTTCGAGTCCTACATATCAAGTTGAGTATTTTCTTGCATTAGTTTCATATTTAAAAAAAAAAAAAAACAGATCCGAAAATTACAAAAAAAAAAAAGAGAAAGTCTTTGTTAGTTGTTTGTTGATCTAGTGCAAGAAAGCTCCAAGGACTAAACTTTTTGGTGATTTCCATAGCCCTTGTCGACATACCCTAAACCTAAACACATTACCTTACCTCCACAAAATTGAAACCCTACCTTGCAACTACAACATCATAACTTAAGGTTTTCAATCAAAAGAGGTAAATTTCCATTCTTTCTTGAGTTTTTCTATTCTTTCTCTTTGTTTACAGCTTTGTCGAAGTTGTTTGCTAGCTGTGTCGAGTACTTCTATTCTCTTGAAGTGCTATTGTGTTTGTGTCGAAGAGATCTCCCCCTGGTCGAGTTCTCTTTTGTTTGAGTCGAGTGCTTGTTTTGCTGTTCGAGTACTCATTAGTCTATTTCGAGTTGATTCTTGCTGATTGTTGCTTGGATCGAATTGATTATTGCTGTTACCGAGTTGTGTTTGCTTGAGTCGAGTGATCTTGACCACCTGTCGAGTTCTCTCTTGAGTTTGTCGAGTACTACAGCCCCTTGTTGAGTACTCTTGTGTGTTGTTTCATTCATTCTCTTGATTCATATAAAATGATTGCTTAGTTCTTTGCTTGGTTGTTGGTTCGCCCAAAGCGGATTGCCCCAGCAAGCGTGATATACCAATCGGAGAGAAGAGTGTGAGCGAAACACAATTGTGAGGTGTTCATATTTTTCTAACTTTTACTTAGTTCTTTGTTTGTTTTATTTGATATGTCTAATCAGGTCACCATGTTCAACACCATGATGGAGACCTTAGCTAAGATAAATAAAGGATTGGCGGCATTAGAGGCTCGGCCATCCAGATATAACAACATGGCTGGGCAAGGTAATCCCCGGCGTACTGAAGCGCCTCATGATGAAAGGGATGTACATAATCCTAATCCTAATCCTCATTTAGCTAAACCTTTATTTGATAAGAACATCTCTCCACAAAGGGAGAGACATGGTAGGAATAATGCGTTTTCTAATATGCAGGGACGAGGGAAAGGACGATGGCAACAAGATGAGTACTACTTCTCAGAGGACGACGACTACTTCCAAGAGGATGATCATTGGGAGCAACGTCCTAGACGAAATGATAGAGGAGGTCAATACCACTATCGAGCACCAAGAGAGCCTGCACAAGATGGCATAGGTATGGTAAAGGTAAAGATCCCTCAATTTTATGGTACCAACGATCCAGATGCTTACATTGATTGGGAAATTAAAATGGATCGAATATGGATTTGTCATAACTTCTCTGAACATAAAAAGGTGCAACTAGCTTCCCTAGAATTTCAAAGTTTCGCTTTAATTTGGTGGGATAATCTAGTTAAAGAAAGAAGAAGATTCCTTGATGCACCTATTGCTTCTTGGATTCAATTAAAAGCACTTATGAGAAGTAGGTTTGCTCCTCCACATTATGCTAGCGAGCTTAGACAACGATTAGAAAATCTTAAGCAAGGTAGCAAAACTGTTGAGGACACCTTTTATGCAATGCAAGAAACCATGGCTAGAGCTAATGTAGTTGAGTTCTATGAAGATACAAATGCTAGGTTTCTTAGAATATTGCACCCTGCCTTAGCTCGTGAAATTGATTACTTTCCATATTCTACGCCTACTGAAATTTTACATTTAGCTATGAAAGTGGAAAGGAATGCTAGATACAGGAGCCAAGGTGGTAGTAGAATGTCGAGTGGGCAACCCCAAGAGTGGCACCAAGGCCACGTGCAGCAGCCCCAAGGGAGGTTTGATGGCGGCTCAAGGGAGAAAGCAAACCAACCCCATGGGGGTAGTGAAGGCCGAACACCCCAACAGCCCATCGACAATGGTGAAGCGTCTTGGAATGGACATGAATCGTCTAGGGTATCTACTGGCCCTAAAGGGAGTAATCCTAACTCTTCTACTCTTGAACCTATGTACATTCCTTGCTTTATATGACAAGGTAGAGGACATATTATGAAGGATTGCCCTAATAAGAAAACTCTCATGATTAATCACCTAGGCGATAATGAATCTGAAAATTCTAGTGATAAACATGATGAGCATGTTCATAATGATCAAGATATTAGTTTACTTTCTTCTAACGATGATTGCCTTGAACATGAGCATGTTGACCTATACCCTGTGCTGATAATCAAAGCAAAGAATTGTGTCAAACTACATGCTTAGAAGAAGGCATAGTTTCTAATATGATCATTGATGATGAAACTTCTTCTACTATTGCTAGCATTTGAGTTAATTGAAAATTCAGCCTTGGAAAAGGATGAAAACTTGCTAGTTTTGGATGGAAACTTAGGGATTAATGACAAAGCTCAAGTGCATATTAAGTTAGAACATCATGAAGATGACATGAAATATGAATTATGCACCAATAAAGTTTCTTTTCTTGATTTTGTAGATGAAGTTGAGACAATAACCATCGAGGAGTGGTCAATCTCTACACCAATCGTTCTTGAGATGGATTTCCATGGGCATATGGTGTTTGATCCAGAAGCTCGTGTGGCTGCATGTGCGGAATCATATATGACCTTGGATTCGAGGACGAATCCTTTTCAAGAAAGGGAGATTGATGCGGGACCATCCAAGACACCTTCGGATGATGTCTTTCTAAAAAGGAAGAAGAAGGCTCCACCATGGGAAAAGGTCCAAAAGTGGGAGCTTGACGTTTAGCTCGTTCATAGTCATTTGACAGCTTTTCGACGTCTCTGTAAAATGGGTCGTACGGATTCAATATTTATCGAATTGAGGCGTGCCATATCTTGTTGGAACGAGGACGAAGAGATCTACAACTTTTATGTTGAAGGTTTTTCCATATTCAACCTCGAAATTGGCCGAAAATGCACATCTTTGCAAGCTGTCACTGTTTTGACGGGATTTTACTAAGTGTTGGAACCCCATTTCGCCTAGTGTTCCTATTGGGCCGAAATTGGGCTATTTTAAGTGTTATTTCTAGAGATCATATTTACTTATGATTTTAGGTGTTTTAATTAGATGTTAAGATATTATCTTTCTATCATTAAACTCGGCCCATCAGACCTTAGCATAGCTTATATATTTCGATTTCATACATTGTAAACATTCAGCTTTCAATGAATATAATTAGTTCTCTCAAACTTGTGTGAAACACATTGAGTGATGTTGATCCAACTAGAGCTGTGCTCGTTGATCACGAATTGGTATCTATCTCAGCTTGGTTTGCTTTGTGTTCATCAACTTCGCAAGACTTGGTGATCCTAGTATCCACGAGCCCCCTCCTTGTGCCTCCAAGTTGTCCGCTTGGTTGTGTAGGGTTGTAGAGGCGGGTTATATAGTCATTGGTATTGGTTCCTACCCTCTTAGGAGGCCTGGGGTCTTTATCTTGTTCTATATAGATCGACTCAGTCCTTATCAGGTCGTGTCTTTCCATTCTTGCATTCAATTTCGAGTCTTTATCTATCTTTGTCGAGTCTTTATTGTTCTTGTTGCTGTCTTGCGTCGTTCTTGGAGTTCTTGATCAATTCTTGGTCGAGTTCTTGAAGTCTTGCTGCGTTCTTGTTGAGTCTTGATCGATCTTGCTTGTTTCTTGATCGATTCTTTAAGTTTCTTTGCTGCGTCAGTTTGAGTTCTTGAGTCTTTCTTGAGTTTCTTGCTTGTTGTCGAAGATCGGACCATCACACGGCTAACCCCGTATCATCTGTGTTCGAATCTGCAATTTGAGGTTTTCTGTGTTTTGGTCGATCTAGAGGAGGGGTTAGTCGAGATCGAGTAGGCCTTTGTTGATCTCGAGTTGGGTCTTGTCTAGATCGAGTTGAGTTTCTGCTTCTGTCGTCGATTTTGAAGTTTCTGTTTTTACTGAGTTTTGTCGATCTCGAGTTGTTGTTGTCGAGATCGAGTAAGTTGCTGTCTTTGCTTTATTTTCTGTCTTCTATTGTTATTTCTGTCTTTCTTTCTTTGTTTCTTTCTTTCTTCGTTTCTGTCTTTTCTGCTTGCTTTTCTGTGAGATTTACAGCTGCCTAGGATCCGCTGACACGCTTCCTCGTGGATCGATCCTGACTTTCTCTTACTACATTGGAGGGAGTCTTGTAATTATTTGCTGGGGCACGAATCTGGTTTGATCTATTTCAATTATATTTCATACTCGATTTCCTCCTCACAACACGGGGTCCTTTAAATATTTGGATGGGTAGGATAGCGTTTTTTCTTCTTTGTGACTGCTGGAGTCGAGTTGAGTGACTCGACATCGACTGGTGTAGAGTCGACATCAAGTGCAGTAGTAGATCTCGTGTGGTGTTGCTGAGGGGACTCGACATTGACAGTGGGTGGCTCGACGTCGAGTGAAGTTGAGTCAACGTCGATTGGGGATGACTCGACATCGAGTGGGTGGATCGACGTCGAGTGCAACCTAAGCAAGATACTACATGATCATGCTTTTGTGCATATTCAAACCCTAGTATATCATGTGACTACATGCATATGGGAATCAATTTGAGTTAGCTCCATGAAGGAACTTACCTGCAAATCCGAACAACAAGGCAATAACAAGTAGAAGAATCCAAGCAACACTAAGCACCTAGTTTGTAGGAAAAATAAAGATACGATAGGTAACAATCTCACTAACCTCTCATAGAGAGAGCACATACACCATAGTATTTTCAAAACCATCTGATAAGTCAAAATATTTCCAAATTGTTCATAACGCGAGGAGACATCCGAAAGCCGAGATATCCAAAGATTACCATTTTATACAATTCTCATACTCATCATCATCATCCAAATCTCATTCTCAATCCAAGGTCCAGTTAAAATCACAAAACAGTCCATCTGTTTGATCAAGTCTCAAAGCAAAGTCCAAGTCATGTTTAGTCAAAGCTATTGTTAAAGCAATCCCGACGCCTTGGTTTGAAAATAAAACCTTTCAACTCTTCCGAAACACAAGGGCTAAGATCTTCAAACATTTGAGCAACAACTAGGATTCAAAACCTTTTAATATGTTTCAAAATAACCAAAGCGCTTTGAGGGATTTAAATGGGTACAATCAAACACTCTTCGAAAATCCATAAACTCATATTTTATATAATAATCCCTTACAAAAATTATATTCAAAATTCACAATTTCAAATTAACAATCAACAATAAACCCGACATAGATTGGTCCAACAAAAACCAACCAAAGGGCCAAAGGATCAAGGGAGCCACCTCAGCCAAGGTGTCTGGATCAGTTTTGTCGCGGAAAAATGGTTGCGCGCCGCGGAGAAACCCATCCAATCACTCTAGCGATGCAAGACACTCGTTGGTTGCGAGATGGCCTTTTTTCCATGGCGAAAAGGTCCTTCATGTCCGCGAAATGCCCATCCTCTTCCTTTGGTTTCTGTTCGAACTCATCGCGGCGACCACGGTTTCACCGCGGTAAGATTCGAACATTTTCGCTTGTCTTTGCCTTGAATCAAACCCTTTCTTTGTCAACGAACGAGGACCAGAGGGAGAAAGAGGAAGAGGGATTACCGAGGTCTTCAAGGAAAGTCTTCAAGATGCTCCAAGGGCGGATTCCAACTATTGAGAGTGTTCGAGGATCTTTGTTTGAGGCTTAGGAAGGTTGGAGAGTGTATAAAGGTGGGTTTTGATGATTCTTATAAGAAAAATGAGCACGGAAAAAATAAGGATAGAGATTACATGGAAAACAAGGGATGCGAACTTAAAATGGCTCAACCAAGCTCCTTCGAGACTAGATCTTCCTCATTCTTGGATCAAAAGTGTGAAGGAAGGTTAAAGGTATGCCTTTATTGAGTTTGAAAGTCAAAGTAATTAAGGAAAGGGGAAAACAAGCTCATAACCGCGAGCAGAGACAAATAGGGCATTGGCTGAGTAACCCTAAGTTCCTTCTCACGGCAGCGACAGGGAACTTGTGGCAGAGAAAACCTCATGTATTTTTTGTTTTGGCTCGAATCGGTGGCTGGCCTTCGTCTTCTTCGCTTGATCTTCAGAGGGGAGAGAAAGGAGGTTTTTGTGAGGTGTTTAGGGTCGGAAAAATACAAAACAAATGAGATTTGGGGTGGCTTGAAAGATTTGAGATGGAGAATGGAGGAGGATGTTCCTTCCTTTGAATTCAAAATGAGATAAGGAGAGTGTAGGGTTTTAAGATTTGTGGGTGGTGGCTCAGATTGCAATGTTGATATTTAGGGTTTTGGGATTGATTCTTACCTTATACAAAGGAGAAAAGGGGGCTTTGTTAGGGTTATTTGGAAAAGGATTAAAGAGTGAAGAAGAGAGAGAGAGAGAGAGAGAGAGGGAGGGTCCCGCAAGGTCCGATTTTGAATCATGGTGATGCATCCCGAATCCCGACTCTCAAAAAACCAAATTAATTTCAAATCATTTCAAAACGACCAATGAGGCTTCAAGTTTTCAAATTCGAAACTCAATAGCGGAAATAAGATTCGTCAAAATCTCAAATTCAAAGGATGCCAAAATTATTTCAAAGGATTTCCAAAAAATAGCAAGTTACTCGAGAACGGATTTTCGAAACTTTTCGGATTGGGTAATTAAATAATTAATGAAATTTTGATTTTACAGTTCGGGTCATTTCGAGTAATTAATATGTCAAAATTTCTCATAATTGGGTTACAGTTTGGATTTTTCGTGATGCTAAATTTTCTAGTTGATCGAATTGGGTCAATTGGGTTTTATAGGTTCGACTAATTCTTAACATCTCTATCTAGCCAATGCATTGAAATTAATTAGATAAATTCCCTCTTAGCTTATCCCCATCAAACCTATTTTGGTGTCGGTGGTGGAAAGCTACAAAAAAATCTCTCAACCAAAAAGTATAGACCAACACTCTCTACAAACCTTTTTGTAACAATCATAAATCTATATATGAATTTAACTATTGATATCTGTTGTGATCTTCCTAGTTCATATCTAATTATTCAGTCATATAAGTACAACAGAAGTAAGGAGTCTTTGCACATCTTGAGCTACAAGGCACCTGAAAACTGTAATAAGGACTTGGATCGAAACGATAAAGGTGTACTAAAGTATTGGAACTATATTGTATGTTTGCTCGTAAACATGAAACTTGGAAGTTTTACCAAGGGTAATGTATCTATCGATTATCTTACTTATAACTATAGAGATATATATTCTATAACTATATATTATGTTGCCAATTTGAGTTCTGACAAGATTAAAGAGGTAGTCCAGACGAGCAAGCTTATTTGGATGCCCAGGAAGCACAACAACACATAAGAGATTGACAGAACAAGGAAGCATGGGATTAAAGGTATGTTTCTTTTCTTTTCTTTCTCAGGTGGTCTAGTGGCATGCCACAACAACCTTACCCAAAAACAATTTCAAACAAAAACTTTGTGCAATTGATACGGGGTTAGCCGTGGGTTGGTCCGATCTTCGACAACAAGCAAGAACTAACAAGAACTGATAAAGACGCAGCCAAGAAAGCTTCAAGAAACGCAAGAAAGATGCAAGATTTATGCAAGACTCAACAAGACTCAAAGAACGCAGCAAGAACAATGCAAGATTCGACCAAGATAGATCAAGATCCATCAAGAACGTAACAAGACTCGACAAAACAGTAGCAAGACTCGAAATTGAATAACAAGAATGGAAAGACACGACCGATAAGGACTGAGTCGATCTATGCATAACAAGATAAAGACCCCAGGCCTCCTCAGAGGGTAGGAACCAATACCAATGACTACACAACCCGCCTCTACAACCCTACACAATCAAGCGGACAACTTGAAGGCACAAGGAGGGGGCTCGTGGATACTAGGATCACCAAGTCTTGCGAAGTTGATGAACACAAAGCAAACCAAGCTGAGATAGATACCAATTCGTGATCAACGAGCACAGCTCTAGTTGGATCAACATCACTCAATGTGTTTCACACAAGTTTGAGAGAACTAATTCTATTCATTGAAAGCTGAATGTTTACAATGTATGAAATCGAAATATATAAACTATGCTAAGGCCTGATGGGCCGAGTTTAATGATAGAAAGATAATATCTAACATCTAATTAAAACACCTAAAATCATAAGTAAATAAGATCTCTAGAAACAACACTTAAAATAGCCCAATTTCGGCCCAATAGGAACACTAGGCGAAATGGGGTTCCAACACTTAGTAAAATCCCGTCAAAACAGTGACAGCTTGCAAAGATGTGCATTTTCGGCCAATTTCGAGGTTGAATATGGAAAAACCTTCAACATAAAAGTTGTAGATCTCTTCGTCCTCGTTCCAACAAGATATGGCACGCCTCAATTCGATAAATATTGAATCCGTACGACCCATTTTACAGAGACGTCGAAAAGCTGTCAAATGACTATGAACGAGCTAAACGTCAAGCTCCCACCTTTGGACCTTTTCCCATGGTGGAACCTTCTTCTTCCTCTTGAGAAAGACATCATCCTCATAATCTCGAATCATAGGTGTGTCCGGAGGTGTCTTTGATGATGGCTTGGATGGTCCCGCATCAGGGAAGCTCAATTTTGTAGGCATTGTTGTTAATCTTTTCAAGCACTTGAAATGGGCCATCTCCTCTTGGCTTCAGCTTTGAATTCCTCAATGTAGGAAATCGATCTTTTCTAAGGTGAATCCATACAAGATCACCCGGTTCAAAGATGACTTACTTTCTTCCTTTGTTAGCTTGATGCACATATTGGGCAGTCCTCTTTTCAAGTTGCAAACGAGTGGACTCGTGTAAACTCTTGATGTGCTCAGCTTGGGTTGCTCCTTCAACACTTTCTTGATCTTTCATGGGGTGGGAAACCAAGTCAAGAGGAGTGATGGGATTCTTTCCATACATAACTTCAAATGGTGTCTTCTTGGTGGCCGAGTGGACTGACCTATTGTAGGCAAATTCAACAAAAGCAAGACATTCTTCCCACTTACGAAGGTTAGTTTTCAAACCAAGAGTTCTATTCACAACTTCAGTTTGTCCATCCGTTTGAGGATGACAAGAAGTAGAAAAAAGTAACTTAGTTCCTAGTTTAGACCAAAGTGTTTTCCAAAAATAACTAAGAAACTTAGCATCACGATCAGAGACAATGGTCTTAGGAATTCCATGCAATCTAACAACTTCTTTAAAGAACAAATCAGCCACATGTGAAGCATTGTCGGTTTTATTACATGCAATAAAATGAGCCATTTTGGAAAACCGATCAACCACAACAAAAATAGAGTCTCTCCCTCTTTTGGAACGAGGAAGTCCCAATACAAAGTCCATGGAAATGTCTTCCCAAGGAGCATGAGGAATAGGCAAGGGAGTATACAATCCATGGGGATTCATTTTCGACTTAGCACTTAAACATGTAGTACATGCAACACAAAACTTTTCTACATCCCTATGCATGCGAGGCCAAAAGAAGTGTTCCTTCAAAGTATTTAAGGCTTTGGTAATACCAAAATCTCCCATTAAACCACCTCCATGAGCCTCATGAACAAGCAATCTACGAATAGAACTACTAGGGATGCAAAGCTTTTCACACTTAAAGAGATAACCATCATGCATGTAAAACGAATAGAACTACTAGGGATGCAAAGCCCAACATTTTAGCATCTAGGGTAGAGATAAGAGAATACCTCCTTGAGAGTGCATCAGCCACTACATTGTCTTTTCCCTTCTTGTACTTGATCACATATGGAAAAGCTTCTATGAATTCAACCCACCTAGCATGTCTCTTGCTTAGTTTGCTTTGGCCTCTTAAGAACTTGAGTGCCTCATGATCATAATGGATGACAAACTCCTTGGGAAAGAGGTAGTGTTGCCATGTTTTGAGCACACGAACAAGAGCATACAACTCTTTGTCATAGGTAGGGTAGTTCAACTCAGCGCCACTCAATTTTTCACTAAAGAAGGCAATGGGGCGCCCTTCTTGCATCAACACTCCTCCAAGGCCAATGCCGGATGCATCACACTCTATCTCAAAGGTCTTCGAGAAATCTGGTAAGACCAATAGAGGGGCATGAGTTAGTTTCTCCTTGAGAATTTCAAAAGCTTGTTCTTGTGGTTTATTCCATGCAAATAGAACATTCTTCTTGGTGAGCTCGGTCAAGGGAGAAGCCAATGTGCTGAAATCCCTTACAAATCTGCGGTAGAACCCCGCTAACCCTAGAAAACTCCTCACTTGAGTCATGGTCGTGGGAGTAGGCCACTCTTGGATGGCCTTGACCTTCTCTTCATCAACCTTCAATCCTGCCTTGCATACAATAAAGCCAAGGAAAACAATATGGTCCGAGCAAAAATGACATTTCTTGAAGTTAGCATATAATTTTTGTTCCCTCAAAACTCCTAAGATCAGCCTAAGATGCTCAACATGCTCATGTAATGTGCGGCTATAAATCAGAATGTCATCAAAGTAAACCACCACAAATTTACCTAGGAAAGCTCTAAGAACATGGTTCATTAAGCGCATAAAAGTACTAGGAGCATTAGTTAAACCAAAGGGCATTACTAACCACTCATACAAACCATATTTTGTCTTGAAGGCTGTTTTCCATTCGTCTCCTTCCTTCATTCGGATTTGGTGGTAGCCACTCTTCAAATCAATCTTAGAAAACATGTTGGATCCATGAAGTTCATCAAGCATATCATCTAGGCGTGGAATGGGGTGCCTATACTTGATGGTGATGTTGTTGATGGCTCGACAATCAACACACATGCGCCATGTTCCATCTTTCTTAGGCACTAGGATGACGGGGACTGCACATGGACTTAGGCACTCACGCACATAGCCTTTCTCCATAAGTTCTTGCACTTGTTTTTGAAGCTCCTTTGTCTCAGCTGGATTAGTGCGGTATGCAGCCCTATTAGGTAGTGTTGCTCCAGGAATGAAGTCAATTTGATGCTCTATTCCCCTTAGTGGTGGAAGACCATTGGGAATTTCTTCTTGGAACAAATCTTCAAATTCCTGCAACAAAGTAGAAATAAGTAGAGGTAGATCATTCAAATCTTGAGAAACAAACAAATTATCTTTGAAAAGCACAAGAAAACATGTTTTACTCCCCTGAATTGCATACTCCACTTCTTTCGCCTTGGCTAGGAGAATATGGTGAGAACTAGCCATATTTGTACCAATAGCTAGTTTCTTCTTTTGCTTTCTTCTCTCCAAGTTAGCTACATGGTCAGTAACAATCTCATGAGGGGCCATAGGATGAAGTGTAATTTTCTTACCTTCCATTTGGAATGTGTGCTCATTGGTGACTCCATTGTGGATGACACCACGATCATATTGCCATGGTCTCCCTAAAAGAAGGTGACACGCTGTCATGGGAAGAACATCACAAAGGATCTCATCCTTATACCCTCCAATTGCAAATGCAATCATGGTTTGCTTGTCTACTCTTAGAGGTGCCTTGGAATTCCGCCAATTCAAGGTGTATGGTTGCGGATGTGGGCTGCATTTGAGGTTAAACCTATCTACAACTTCTTGATCAATAAGATTGCAGCAAGATCCTCCATCAACTATCACACTACATACCTTGTCTTTGATGAGGCATCGAGTATGGAAGAGGGTCTCTCTTTGCGTGGGCAAAGAAGGAGCATCATTGGAGATCAATGCTCTCTTCACCACAAAACATTCTCCAACAGCCGCATTAGCGTGAATCTCCTCTTCCTCATCTCCTAAGGTTGGCTCTTCTTGACTCTCCTCCTCAGATTCATACTCTCCTTGATTATTGAGTAGCACTTGCTTTCGAGTAGGGCATTCCCTAGAGAAATGACCCCTGCCCAAGCACTTGAAGCACTTGAGGTCCCGAGTACGAGATTCAGATTCACCCCTTGGATTCGGAACATTAGGCTTGTGGCTTCTTGGGTCTTGTCTTGGGGGTTGAGTTTCTCGCCGTGTGGATGGCCTAGAGGGCTCACTCCTTGGCTCAATGTGACGTGGATTTGAGGTAGCTGCTGCGCTAGGGTTAGAGCTCCAAGGTTTAGAGCCATGTGTACCCTTTCTCTTTTGAAGGTTTTGGTAAACTTGATTAGTGTAATGCAGCACCTCCTCAACTTGAGTTCCCGCGCCAAAACGCTGCATTTCAACATGTGAAGCAATATCTAAATTCAGCCCACCAATAAATTTTGAGATTACATGCCTCTCGGGAAAGCGGATTCCCGATCTAAAAACAAGCTGCTTTAGTTCCTTGTAGAACTCATTGGGAGTGCGGGAGCCTTGCTTGATGCGTTCCAATTTGACTTGGACACGATCCACATAATCTTCGGGCACAAATCTTTCTCTTAGGGCTGTTTTGAGATCCTCCCAAGTGGTGATAGTAGGGTATCCCATATATGCTCTCTCTTGCTTTTCTTCTTGCCACCATGAGTATGCAAAATCTGAAAAATGAATGCTAGCAACAGCCACCCTTTGAGCATCACGATAACATAGTAATAAAAAATGGACTCAACTTTAGACTCCCAATCCATGTAGGCCTCAACATCAGAAGTTCCGGCAAATTGAGGGATGGTAAGCTTGACGCCATGGTGTTGATCTCGCCCCATATCTTGGCGATACTCACGCTCCTCATTTTGGTATCTCCTATGAAACATGCCATCAAATCTAGCACGTTAAGCATGTGGATTGCGTCGGGGCATCCTAAGTGGTTGAGGTTGTTATGGGTGTGGTGGATCTTGAGTATAGTGAGCTCGTTGATTCTCCCTGCGATCATTAACACTTATGTTATCATCAAAATTAGTTTGGTAATTATGTGGTCGCCGGGGCCATGTCTCATTGTGAGGGCCTCTTGTTTGACCACGCCCTTGTGGAGTCCCATTGGGCTCGCTCTCATGACCTGAGTCATGTGGCTCATCATTTCTTCCATTGGTTCTAGTACCACTAATTCTTTGATCAATCCTTTCATCTAGGACTCTCAATAGTTCAGCCCTAGTCCTCTCATACTCTTCTTGTCTCGCAGCTACATCTTCTTCCTTAGTTTGTCGAAGAGCGGCTTGCAAATCAGCTAGGGTGATAGCTCTTCCTTCATTTCCTGTATTAGACATGTTTTCCTACACACAAAATGCACAAACAAAAGGAAAAACAAAGAAGAACCGAGAAAATCACAAAAACATGCAAACACGTTAGGGTTAGAAATCAAAAGATCTCTCTCTCACCTCCCTCGTATTCTTTTCACTCATGAATTTTTCTTTTGGGGGTGAAACTCTCCCTCACTTTGAATGTGATCTCACTTCACTCAACACTCAGATTGTAAGCACACAAGTATGCAAACGGTACTTCTTCAAGCAAGCGATGTGAGGATGCTTCTTCCTTGCTAGAACAAGGTCTATCTCTGCTGATCCAATGCAACTTAGTGATGTTGTCCTGGAAACTCACACAAAGTATCAAAAGCACAAGCCAAGGCAAGCCCAAAGGCGAGTATTTACCAAATTCCAAAATCAAGTAAGTAATGCTCGAATGGGAAAGGGTAAACAAGGTTTAGACAAGGCAAAGAACAAGACTTGGAGTAGCTAGTGATATGATGAGAATGTCTTGTTTTCGAGAACAACAACACAACTTGCACTTCAAATGCTCACAACTTGCACATAGAACAACTTTTGGAACTTTTCTAATTTCTTCTCTTTTTCTTTTCTTTTCTCTTTTTTTTTTCTGTTTTTTTTTCTTTTCTATTTTCCAGAATCCAAGAACACAACAACACTTGCAAATCAGAACTTACTTCAATCTTCAAACACTTATCAAGCACATTCCATCAAAACATCATCACCATATACTATGCAAAGCATTAGGAGAATAATGGTGCAACACTTTTGAGGGTGGAGTTCAGATTCTGGGTAAGAAGGATGAAGGTTCATGCAAACACACAAGAACACTAGAAGCATAGAAAACCGAAATGACAATGGATAGATATGATTTTTTTTTTTTTTGCAGATCTTAAACACACATATGAAGGTACAAAGGATGAAAAAAAAATGATGGATAAAGGCTGGAGAATAATCAGAAACAATGATAGATAGAAATGGCTGAAAATCGAGCAAAACAAACCGAAAATGGAGAGGTAATTCGTACCCCTTTGGCCTGAGAAACTTACCTTGAAGATAGCTCTGATACCACTTGATGAGTTTCCCCTTGAGGATCCTTAAATCTCAGTACAAAGTAAGTCGGAACAAGCCTCGAATCAGCCGGTGGAAGATAGATGATAGAGATGGATTTCGGTGGAATATTTTTGGTATTTTTGTGATAATGATAAAACTCATATTTGGGGGAAAACAAACTGAATTTTATAAAGGATAGGTGAACAAAAACAAGTGGATATGACTCACCACAAGTTCTTGAACAAAGATCAAGTACAAACGGATATTACGCACCGAAAATACAAGATCGGACCTTCTATATGACTCACGAAGGAGATGAAGTTTTCAAGCTTCAAACAAAGGATATAAACCTGGTTTTTTTATGATCATTTCGTGCCCTCTAATTGCCATAAGGGCTGAGTAATATAGAGCAAGTTTGTGGACAACTTGTGCATGCTTGGGAAAAAGGTGGATTGCATTAAATGCAATCTTGGAAGTTGTTCTCTGCACAAAACCACCAGCTGCATGGGGGATGTATTCCATGATGTCTTCTCTTCCCAATGTGCCTTTAAATGCATGAGAAGTTTGAATTTGAATCAGATTTGGCTCCATAATACATAGCGGGAACCGAGGCATTTCCGGGTTTCTTGGGCTGCGGGTTGCGATCTTCAATTTGTTGTAAACTTGTGAATGCTTGACCTTGATCTTCATAGTTTATGGAAATGGTTAAGAGTCCTTGAAGAAGGCCGGCTTGAAGACGTCTTGCCCGAGCTCGAGTGATGGATCCGAGAGGCTGCTCATTTGGAGCTTCGGTAGGTCTAGCTTCTTGATTGATCCTAGGTGTGATCACATCACACTGATTCCATAGAAGCCAATTATATTTGTAACTATATTAAATCAAGGTGTCAACATATCTATGTAAATGTTCATATTCATCTTGTTCATTATCTCTGTAATAATGAAAGAAACATAATAATAAATGCCAACCAGGCATATTCAAACACATCTTCATGATTAATATTGGATATTGGAATGTTACAGAATCTATACGTCCTCTACTTCTTCAAGAAATTAACCAAGTAAGACTCTTAAACAATTTAGACATTTTTGCACTTACTGAAACTAAGACCAAAGAAGCTCCTACAGATGCTCAAATTCGAAAGACTGGCTTTCATAAGGCTCACACTATCAAAGCTAATGGTAACAAAGGAGGTATATTGATATTATATAAGTATCATAGGGTACTTGATAAAAGCATAATTGTAGAGAAAAATAGTAGATACTGCATGATCAAAATTAATTTAGATAATAAGGATTTAACCCATATCAATCTAATAAGAAAAATATATAATTTAGGAGGAAATTTTCTCGATTGTACAAAAAAATCGCATCCATGTAATCATCATAGGAGATTTAAATGATACACAAAATTATACAGAAAAGATAGGTGTAAACACCCCGATGAACATCTATTCTTTGCTTGTAATTTTACTTCTTCTATTTGGAATCAGGTAAGGTCTTGGTTTGGAGTATGGAGAGGCATGAGTACTTTGAAGAGTGGACTCAAATGGTTAAAGAAGGAAGCTCGAGGAAGAGGATGGCACTCTAAGGCAAAGAGAGTAGCATTTGGAGCTGCTGTATACTACATATGGAAAACCAGAAATGAGAAAATGTTTGAAAATGTGAGCAAGAACCATGAAAAGATCATCCACCTCATCAAATTGCATGTATACAAGGTCCTTAACCACGAGTTCTCCATCCACCTCACCTCTTCCATCACACTCCAGAGCGGCTTGGTAGACAGCAATGAAGAAGTTACATAAGCAACATTTGGTCTTCCTTTAATCCATCCTCTATCAACCTGGAGCTCGCATGCACGTGTAAGAGATACAAGGACTTGAAGTCTACTGGAAGGAAGTTACCACATGAAGGCAATCTATTTTAGACATGGGAATGTCGTGTGCTTGTGGTCATTGTCAATTTTTGTATCATTGCAAACTATTTTAGGCCCTTAGACATAGCTGTCCACGGCCAAAAGGTTTTTGTAATAGCAACTCTAAGTAGATAGTGCATGAATCTGGTTTATGGTGTGCTAAGGTTGAGTTGGTTTAAATCTCTTAATGGCCGAGCCGAATGGAGATTTAGACTAACTCAATCTTAGAGTGCGGGTCCGACTTCTGATAGTCGAGACTTGAGGAGATAGGAGTTGCACCGGACTTTAAGTTCAACACACCCTCATAGATTGGACATACTCTATGTAGGATCCATGATTTTAGTAGCTTGCCAAAGTAGCCCCCGGGCACTATAGGCTTTCCCATGTGCATTGTAAATATTTTCTTTCAATATATTAACCTTAAAATTAATATAAAAAAATAGAAGGCTTAAAAGGGTCAAAGAGGAACTCAATCTGCACACCATCCCATATCTTCGTTTGGTTTTTACATGGAGGAAAAACAAAACAAACATCAATAATACCTATGAAAGACTAGACAAACAAAAGATTGAGTTCCTCTTTGACCCTTTTAAGAAATAATCTTGAAATATATAGCACATCAAGACTAGATAAACATCAATAATACCTATGAAAGACTAGACAAATTGCATGTATAGCACATCAAGAAATAATCTTGAAATATATAACAATCTCAAAGTTCAACATCACTCATTCTCAACCTCGGATCATTGTCCTATAACTGTACATATAGGAAACAAGGATGACAAAAATGGATCTCCTTTTAGATTTGAAATGAAATGGACAAAAAATCTTCAATATGAAGAAATGTTCAAAAAGGTTTGGCAAAATAAAGTGGTTGGATCTTTTAGGTATAAGTTGATGAAGAAGCAAAAACTATTAAAAAAATACCAAACAGTGGTGTGAGAACCAAAAAAATAATATATAGAAACAACTAAAAAAGCTAGAGCCTGAGATTTTACAGCTACAAATATGGACAAGCTTACAATATTAGAGAAGAAAACGCACAAACTAATGGAATTCAACTATAAATTCTCGAAACGGCGTGCAAGAATTAAGCATATCCAACTAGCAGATAAAAATACTCGATACTTTCAAACGACTGCCAAAATCAGAAATTTCAAAAGGAATACATTATCTTATGTCTCAAAATAAGTGGAAACGATCACGGAACCAAAAAAAATATCGGAACAAATAACTTCGACAACAAAAAAAAGTTTGGAAGAAAGATATTAGGAACATACAATCCCAAATCACAAATCAAGAGAACATAGAATTAATTAAACACCCCTCAACAGAAGAAATCAAACAAGTATTGATCAATATGGAAAAAGACAAGACCCCTGGACCAGATGGTTACCCTCTAGAGTTCTACCATAAATACTGGCACATAGTTAATCCATCCTTCTGTAAAGCTATTAAAGCTTTTTTTCACTCATGCGGTTTACTATCAGAGATTAACCAAACTTTTATAGAACTTATCCCTAAAGTAGGCAACCCGGTGAACATAAATCACTAGATGGTTAAAACCAATTCTCCCAAAACTAATAAGCCCTTTTCAAGGGCCTTTTCTTTGAGGGAAGATCAATACAAGATAATATGTTAATAGCTAGAACATGAAAATTTTCACACCTTTAATAAACAAAAAGGAAAGCATGGTTAGATGGCGCTGAAACTAGTTATGGAAAAAACCTATGACAAAATTAATTGGCCATACATTGAAGCCATGTTGACAAGACTTGGATTTCACTCAACATGGATTAACTGGGTCATGAAATGTTTAACAACAACCATCTTCTCAGTCTTAGTTAACAATTCAGCAGGGAAACAATTCAAGCCAAATAGAGGAATAAGGCAAGGTGGTCCGCTAGCTCGATACATTTTTGTAATAGTTATGGAAAATCTAGCAAGAGAACTACTGTAACATCCGGCCCTCGGGGCTCGAATGCTACTCGGCACGTAACCCGAACTGGGTCCCGATGAGCGAAGAGTGCCGAAAGACATAATGATCTTACAACAAGGGACATGAAAGTTAAAAATAATTATGAACATGCACCCATAACATAGAAAGTCATGTAACACGGAAGTCCGACACAAACACCCCCTAGCAAGTGGGTCCGACACCCTAATTCATGTAAATATGCAGTAGTAAAGTGTAACAATAACATTCTCCATCATTCCTAGAAGAAAATATAGAGTATATAACACAAACAGTCTAAAATGCCCAAATCCCATGCACACAACAATTCCTATGCACAACTCGGACCCTTGTGATCATCATCTCTCGCCGACTGTAAAGTATAGCTGGTACCTGAATCTGTATAATAACAACAACGAGGAAAGGAATCACTATCCAATCAATAATATAACTTAGGCAGTAAATACTACGGAGTATATAGGCGATGCACGCTACACCCAATTAACAATAATGAATCTCTATTTGTACCACACCAAAGCACACTTATATAATTGCATCAACCACGAAGAAGTGTCTTCATCACAAAGCTTAGACACTAACCACACGAATAGCCTTAACCACAAAGAATGGCCATTACTCACAATAAAGTACCCGTAATCACAAAGCTTGGGCACTAACCACATCAACCAGGTAGATAAATGCGCACAGATAACTAATGCAATGCACAACTCACTTAAGTACTACAAGGTAAGTGCACACACTACTCATGCGACCACAAGGCCTCGTGAGCTTCACCACAAGAACCATATATTACAATTGCATAGTGAGTAAGTTTAGAAGACTTACCTTGATTTGATAACAATACTCTACACACAACGCTCACCAGTGCCCAAGTGTACTCAATCCACACGATCACCTAGTAACCAACACATTACTCTAATATAAGTTGTGTGATTATAACCATAGCACACGACATCTGGAAAACATATCTAGGTCCTATTCAAATCAAACTATAGCACACGACATCTGGAAAACATATCTAGGTCCTATTCAAATCAAACTTCATCGTACCACCACTATCCACATTCCTTAATTAGTCTAGGTAATATTACATATAATATGTATACATTTAAAGGATAAACTTACATGTATATAAGAATTTACCACTGTCAACTAGAATGAAGTACATTAATTCCCTTACTCACCTGCTAACTTACCCATTATAAACAAAGACCCATATACACCTACCTAGAACATCACTCAGATCAATTTAATTGTATTCCAATCCACTTCAATAGCTAATCACTTACTTATACCATTCGCCCAGTTGCTAATTCCCTAACTACATCATATATATGACAGCAACAGAAGATTTACCTAAAGCCGGCGAAACAATAACGATGAATAGACATGCTATTCGAATAACCAATCGAAACATATATATCACCCATACTACGGATGTCTATATATCTACTCCTTTCCAAACAATTAACATCCCCCATGTATACCTACAATCCAACGCCCAGCCTCGATCACCCAATTCGATCATCCAATGCTTAAATTCACTCAACCTATTGCCCGATCGATTCACAAAAAGCACACATAAATATCAACAAGTGCGTCGTTCACCCGAATCGGCTCCTCACCGTCAATATCCGCAGGCGTTGGCGTCCTCCGGTGTGACTCTAAGCGCCAATTCGTCTCTCTCCGACTCACAGGGTGTGCTTGGATCGCTCCTCGCCCCGCCGTTGGCATGAATTGTGCTTGGATCGCTCGACCGTCCTCTCCTCTCAACTGTAACCGCCTCGTGCCTCCGTTTGATAACCCCTCTACTTCCTAACCCTCTCTAAAGATGTACCCTAGTCCGATTAGTAAGTAATAATAATAATAAAAGACTAAAGGACTTAACATATTATGGATTCTAGCAATTCCTTAATTCAAGTACTCCTTCCGCCTAGCTAATATTGTTCAGCCCATCTCAAATGATTTCCCCTAATTAACATTACCATAACCCTAAACTAAGGCTCCTAATTCCTAGTCTCACATTCTAAATTCAATTGTTACAACTACAAAAAGAATCACTAATGGAGGATGCTTTGGTTGGTGTCAAATTAAAAAAGAATGGTACATCTATCCCTTTCCCAACATTTGGAGATGATACAATCATTTTTGCTAGAGCAACCCATTCAACTCTCAGGGCTAACAATAAACTATAGCAAGAGCTTTATTCAACTCTCAAAAAATGTGAATGCCCCTCTCTCTAGATGTTTAGCACAACATATGAAATCCCAATCTCCAAAACTATAGAAAAATGCCTGGGAATACCTCTGATCAGCAGTAGAGTTAAAAACTGTGTTTTTTATGACGTCATTCAAAACACAACGAAACAACTGTCTAAGTGGAAATCCTCAAAAATATCACAAGCAGAAAGAGTGGTATTAATCCAATCTAATTTAAACTCCAAAATAAACTATCTAATGCAAATTTCCTTCTGCTCAAAGGGATCCTGCACCAAATGGATCAAATAAACAAAAAGTTCATTTGGCACAAGTTACAATTCGAGAGATACACTCTATTGATCAGCTGGGAAAATATATGCAACCCCCAAACATCAAGGAGGATTAGGCATTAGAAAATCGGAAGACCAAAATGAAGGACTGCAAATGAAAATCCTTTGGAAATACATACGGATAATGAAAATATGTGGGTAAAAATCATTAAAGAAAAATATCAGGAAATAATGAATATATAAATGAAAAAGACAACGAGAATACCTCTTGGCAATTTGGGAGACTTCTATCTCTAAGGGACAAATTTAACAAAAGACTACTATGGCTAATAGGTAATGGAGAATCTATAAATGTGTGGAAGGTCCCTTGGTTAAAAGACTTCTCATTAGAAACTTATCAAGATAATGCAGATCCAAATATGAAAAGTGCCCAACTATTAAATGAACATAAACAATGGAATCTCTCACTCCTCGAAAGGTTGTTTCCCATCAACATAAAAGAAAAAATATTAGAAATACAAGTTCCGGATTGGGACACACCAGACAAACTCATTTGGAAACTTGAACCAGATGGCAATTATTCTACCAAATCTATAAAATATCTAAATAAAAATAGACATTTGAATAGGGACAAGAATGTCAGCTGGATTTGTATGATAAATTTACCACCTAGGATTAAAAACCTTATTTGAAAATTTTTGAAAGACGACCTCCCGACTAAACAAAGATTAAATAAATACATTAATAGAGTTATGTCTTAATGTTGTCTCTATCAATCATATGACGAAGACACGATGAATTTATTCCTCAAATGTCACTTTTGTAACACCCCCGTCCCACATCGAATATCACAAGGATGTTGTGAGTGATTTATAAGTGATTCAAGCCCTACCCATGTCACAAGAGTTCTTCCTTTCCATGATTCAAGTGAGGACAACGGACCTGAGAGGGATAGGTTGCATGGGATGGTGCCTCTTAAGACCCCGGGTCTTATAGATGCTATTAGAGCTGACTCCAGGCTCGGAGGTGCACCGACAGTATGCTTGGGTACGCTCTACCCGGAGGGCGGTCCCTTGGGCCTGACGGGGTCGTCAGTGCTTTCAGTGGGGGAGATTGTAACACCCCCGTCTCGCATCATATATCATAAGGATGTTATGAGTGATTTATAAGGGATTCAAGCTCTACCCATGTCACAATAACTCTTCCTTTTCAGGCTCCAAGTGAGTACAACAGACCTGAGAGGGCTAGGTGGTATGGGTTGGCACCTCTTAGCACAGTATGAAACAATAGTTGGTAAAAAAGTGATTGACCAACGAAGAAAAAGGTTTGAATATAGATGAATTTCTACTAACAAATAAAGGAAACATAAAACTAGAAGACTTAGGATTTATTTGGCAATCTATATGGGAAACAATGAATGAACTTATCTTCAAAAACATAAAACCACCACTACCAACCATACTAGCTCACAAAATCATTTCAAATATGAAAAATTGGAATTATGAAGACGATTCCAAACTAAATACTAAACATAAATCAAAACAAAGGATAGCTAAGTGGACTAAACCACCGACGGCTATCTATAAAATTAATATAGATGGCTCGGTCATGTCCATGTGCAGCTGTCATGTGGAGGGGGGGGGTCATTAGAGACTTCGAAGGTAATGTAATAGATGTATTCTGTCAAAATACTTGTAAAGGTTTGGTTTTGCAGACAGAGGCATCTGCTATCTTGTTTGGAATCCAACTGGCAAATCATATAGGTCTTCGTAAAGTTGTCATTGAAGATGACAATCAAGGTCTAATCAAGGTACTTAAAAGAAAAGGCAACATTTAATGGGAAATCATCCATCAAGTAGAGAAGATTCAAGCTATGGCTAGCACTTTCGAAAGTATTGAATTTAAACATTGCTTTAGGGAAGCCAATAGAGTAGTTGATTATATAGCAAAGAAAGGTATATATTGTTTGTAATAGACTAAGTTTTCCGCTTAATAGGGATCTTTATTTCATTATCCGTATGATTGATCATGCTGGTGTGATACGGTTGTCGTAGAACACACCATTTGTTTGCACACTATAAAAAAAATATTAGATAACATTAAATTTTTAAGGGGAATTAGTAACAAATACCCTATTTTCATAACCAACTTTTAAAAATACCTACTTTTTAAAACAATTGCACTCACATGTGAAATTTTGTAAAAATACCATATTCAATTAGCAAAACAAACCCAAGACCCAAAAGATTCAGAAAATAAATAAAAAAAGGGTAAAATCTATTTGGTATTTATTTTTTCTTTTATATTAAAATTCTATTAATAATGAAATAAAATAGAAACAATTAAAATTAAAACCATGAAACAGGAAAAAAAACAAAAAAAACTAGGCCATAACCTAGCATTCCCGACCTTGTGGCTCCTTCACCTGACAATCGAGAAACATGCACCGTACCGATGGTCTCATCTGTCGACTTCGGCTTGTCGCCATCACCCTTTGACTCGTCGCCCTCACTCTCAGTGCCATTGACCTCACACTCTAGTGTTGTTATCCTCGTCTAGTTGTGTCGATTCATTGCCCTCGTCTCCATCTTGTCGATGTAAATATTTAATTTGTCACCATGGACATGTATTCATCCTGTCAAAGTAAATATTATTTAACTTTGTGATCGCCTTGGACATTCATCCTACCAATGTAAATATTTAACTTTGTCACCATGAACATTCATCCTACCAATGTAAATATTTAACTTTTTCACGACATTCAGCCTGTGGAAGTGAAAATGACATGGTGTGTAAACACACATATTTACATTCCTTTTCAAATTAGGGTTAATAATCTAATAGTTATTATTTAGGTTAAAACCGTATCGTTAGTCTCGCTCCGTAATTATTGTGTCCATCCTGTTAATGTCTATGTTTGGCTTGTCAGTTATCACCATCGACTTTCATTCTGTCAAAGTGAAAATTTTATGGTGTACGTATTGACATTTCTTTTCTAGTCCCTTAATAAGGCAATATGTTTATTCCTGATAGTTTTATTATTTATTAGTTTTTGGAAAAAATAATAAAAACATTATTTTAATAGATTTTTTTAAGGGTGATTTTGGTAGATAGCAATTTTTGAATGTTCAATTGATTACTTAGACCCCAAACTAATTTAATTAGTTTTTGGTAAACCCCATCCAAATAGAGTGAAATGGTCAATGGTCAACCGTTTGACTGTTGACCGGTCAATGGTTGTCCATTGACCGGTCAACGTTAACCAACTCATTTGGATTTTTTTTTATTAATTTTTTTTAGTGATGTCGTTTTTTGTGATGCCGTATTTGTTTTAATGCCAAAATTTTGTAATATTTTATTTTCACTTTGATGCCACTTTTATAATGAAATGATTGGATGACACTTTTTTTAAAACCTTGATGACATTTTTTGTTTACTGCGATGCCATTTTTTATGTCAATTTTTTTAATGAAATTTTTTTACCGTGATGCTAAATTTTTTTAAAGTAGTGTTTTGATGACATTGTTTCTTTAATGTGATGCCACTTTTTTTAAGTAACTCGAATGTAATTATTCGATGCCACTTTTTAAATTAAATCGTTTGATGTCACTTTTGTAATTCAATAAATTGTATATTGATGTATTTTCATTGATTCTACTTTTATTCACTAATGAGTGATGACACACTTGTGATGACATTCTTTGTTGATGATATTTTTATACAATTGATGACATATGAGCTTAATACGTAGATACATTTCATTGATGACACATTTGTAAGTACAATTAATTGATCTCAATCATTTGTGATGATATTTTTATAAAATTGGTGACATTGAAGTATGAATTGTGGAATCAAAATAGTGTCACCGAACAGGGCAATACAATCTCTTAAAATCAAAATCTCGGGAGTTAATGATCGATGACAACAAATTATTTCTATTTTATTGGCCACTAAAATTTCCATCGCAAAAAGACATATGTAAACAGGGCACCCATTGAAGGAAAAAGACATTGGAAGAGACACAAGACCATAGACCTATATCAGCAACAAATCATAACTAGTTGAATCAAGATGAAATAGTTTAGTGACACTTTTTTAATGCCACTTTGTTTAAACTTTGATGACATTTTTTGTTCATTGTGATTTCACGTTGACCATTGATGCCATTTTTTTTACTGTTGACGGCTGATGCCACTTCTGTTTATATTATTTTTTTGGGTGTTGATAGATACACTGCAAATCCAAAGGTAAAAAATGCACGTCCTTAACGACGTGCAAACCCTCTAACTAATTAACGTTTTAAAAAAATTAATTAACCCCTTTTAAGCATGCAAGTCCTTAAGGATGTGCATGATTTGGGGTGTATATAGCGAACACGGATTTTTTTGTTGATATTTTTTTACCGTGATGTCATCTTTTTTCAAAGTAGTGTTTTGATGACATTTTTTTCTTTAATGCGATGTCACTTTTTAAAGTAGTGTTTTGAGGTCATTGTTCTAATGTAATTATTTGATGCCATTTTTATTACTTTTTTACTGCTACTTTTTTCAAATCTTGATGACATTTTTTGTTTACCGTGATGTCAAGTTGACCATTGATGCCTTTTTTTTTACCGTTACTTATGACACTTTGTTATATCAATTTTTTGATGATATTTTTTACCGTGATGCCATATTTTTTCAAAGTAGTGTTTTGATAACATATTTTTCTTTAATTTGATGCAATCTTTTCAAAGTAGTGTTTTGATATCATTTTTCTAATAAAAGCCCCAAATAAAACATCCAAACAAGCAAAATTTATAATAAAAAGAGCATCGACAAGGCCCCAACAATTACAAAATCTGAAGCATCAATAGGCACTGAGATTGAACAAATTACCCATGTGAGTGGTGGATAATAAAACACTTTAATTTGAAATAAAATCCCCCTGGTGAATGCACGTAAAATTACTCATGTGAGTGGTGGCCACATACTCCTTCATCTTTGACTTCATATCACCATCATCTTCCTCCATTTGAGAGCAAGATGGGAAGAACACAGAAAGCCCTCTGAAGTGGTCTAGAAGAGCCAATCACTGTCAGTAGCTAAAACTGGTCTAATATTAGAAACCCAAAACCAATTCAACAAACCAAAGGACTGAATAGACCTGTCAAAACACAACCCGACCCGGTCGACCTGACCCGACCGCCCGGAAAATTTTCGACCCGAATCCGGAAATTTTGACCCGGAAATTTTTTTCGACCCGAATCCGAAAAACCGGAAATTTTCCGGGTCATCTGGGTTTCGACCCGGTGACCCGATTGACCCGGAAATTTTGACCCGATTGACCCGGTTAATTTTTAATTAAATATAATTAATTTTTTATATATATAATTAAAATTTATTGTAAAATTATCAAATCATGATTTTTTTAATTTAAAAAGGAAAAAATTGACAAACCCGAAATCGACCCGAAATAACCCGAAACCCGGTCAAACCCGGGTTGTAGTCAACCCGGAAATGCCCGGGACCCGTTTTACCCGAAACCCGTTTTACCCGAGACCCGAAGTGACCCGACCCGAACCCGAGCCGAATGACCCGTTTGACAGGTCTAGGACTGAAGGAGGGTTTAAAAAGAGATTAGTTAAAGTAAATTGCTACATGGATTTCTTTTACCTGAATTTTCTGTTCAAACGGCACTTGAAGAATTTGATGCATCAAAACTTTCACAAGAAGTGCATTCCATGAACCACGACAATGGAAAGAAATGGTGCCTGATTTTGGAGAAAAAAACAAATCCAGCTAGACTCATAAACGATTGAAGCCCTTTCCAATATCTCAGAGACCTAATTTGTACATAGTAACCTAGTTGGATTACATCTTTATATGAGCACCTGGACCAGAATTAACTTGTAATTTCGCCACCTGAGTTCATCCAGATTCCTACTTTAGTTGATCTAATTTGTTCTTGCAATTTCGCCACCTGATCAGTTGGCATAAGGGAAATCGGTAACCAATTTAGTCAATTACAAGGAAACCACATAAAGCTCAACGTGCCAATACAGATTCCAGCAATTTGCAACCGCCAATTTCAACAAGAGAAATAAGATTGAAGAGAAATTGGGCGAGGAAACTCACATGAAGTTTGGCTGTCGACATTGGATGAAGAGATAAAAAAATCTCCTTCTGTCCCATCTCTTTACCATTGGTGGTCCCGAATCCGAGGTGCTCGAACTTAGCAGCAACGAGTACAGTCGGTTGCGTCGGTGGTGCCTCCCGCCGAGTACAACACATCTTATGAATCCCTTTTCCTGCACTCCAACTTCGCATCTACAAACTGTAGTGATTCTCCATCAATACACACTAATCGAAAACCGAAATCACGAGGATTCTAGATCTGAAATTTAAAAACCGAGGAAAGGAGAAAACGTATGTTGCCGGAAACAGTGTAGGGTGTGGACAAGGAGCGAGCGGCGCAGCCGCGCAGAGCGTGGCCGTGGAAAGGAGAGCTACGCAGAGATCGACTTCATCTTCTTCATCGCGAGATCTATGTGGATTGTCGAGCGTAGAGGAAGGATTAAAGAATCGCCGAGAATTACAGGAAGATGAACAGGAGAGAATGAGATGGGAGGAAGAGAGACTGGCAGGAGCTAATAAAAATTGAAATGGGTCTAGGGCGGCTAAAAAATATTTAAGGGGGCTAATCACCCAACGAAATATTTCTACGGGTCTAATTCACCAAATTTCCTCTTTTTTTAACTTTTATTGTAATTCAAAATTCTCCTTTTAAACATTTTTATATTTAAATTTAAAGATAAAAGCATCCCCTACTTTTTAGCACAAGTGATCCACGTAGCCTATTTTTACTATTCTCCAAAAATAGGCTTATTTTTGCAAATAAAATACTGATTTGCTGTACTTATACAAATTGGCCCATTTTTAATGTGTAACCACAAACACACGTTAGAAAAAACACAAGATTAACAAATATATATGTTTTAATGTAAAAAGACATTAATGTAGACCAGCCGCCGCCATTTCTTATATTTATTTCACTAAAAACTATATAATTTCAAAAGGTTTGTAAGTAGCTATTAAAAAACTTCAATTTCAAAAATTAATTAAACTAAAATTATATATTTATTTGATTGAAAATTATATAATATTGAAAAGCTACTTAATTGTGCATGTTTTGTGCAAAATATAGTCCAACTAATAGAGTACCTCCAAAAGTTACTTTTAAAAAAATATATAGGGATTGGATATTTGAAGCTTTAATTTTGACGGTATATTTTCGTCTACTCTTTCATATATATTGAGTGAGTGACTCCCAAACTTCCACCACCTTCTTGCATTATCAATCTTCTCTCCTTTCTCTTGTGCTTTCACCTCGCATTCGGCACTCGGTCTTTTCAAGTTTGTAAGGCGAAGAGAGAGCGAGAGAGATGAATGATATGAAGGGGAAAATGAAGATAGTGGTGAGGAAGTTTGAAGAGAAAAAAGATATAGAGGAAGTGGAGGAGATGGAGAGGAGGTGTGAGGTTGGTCCAACTGGTAAACTCTCTCTCTTCACTGATCAGCTTGGAGACCCCATTTCCAGGATTCGCCATTCCCCTGCTTTTCTTATGCTGGTAAATGTTTTATATATGTATAATCCATCTCATTTCATCTCACTCTTTAAATATTGCTTTTTCTGTTTTCAGCTTTATAGTACTTGCTAAACAAGATAAAATCAAAACTAATTACAAGGATATGATATCTCAACAATCAATTCCATTTTGTTTTCATATATGTGGTGGCATCTGTGTATTAATATAGCTACGTTGAATTGTGGTGCCTATAGATCTGTTTGCCATATTTAGGAACCATAGGTATGATATAGGTTTACTGGTGGGGCATTCCCTATTGCACCTGGTGGCGGCTGCATTTTTCGGCACTCAGCTACCAAACCTTGTAACTATACTTTATTCAATATCAATATATAATTCAATAAAGTAGCTGTGGGAAACAAATAATTAAAGAGCTAACCTCATCGATCAATTCCCAATACGCAAATTCTCTGTTTGTTCTCAACTATTATGAAAATGGGTCCTTATAAGTTATAATAAAGTTCAATGTGTTTTAGAATAATGCCTTAGGTTGCGTGTATTTTCATGGTAATCCTATTATTCCAAATTGATCTATAATATACGATTTGTTTTAAGATGTTTTAACCTTTATTATTGTTATTGTATTCAATATAAAACCTTATTTTACTTGCCATGATATGTTTCACACCGTACTTGTGAACTCGGCTGAAGAAAATATTTTTTTTGTTTTTACTCATTTTAAGATTGTTTTTGTATTTTTCAATCGAGGTATGATTATTCTAATTTTACCTTTATTAGACGATTTCTTTTTAGATATGTATAATTTTTGCTTTTTTATTCATATGTAGTATTTGATATTGAAACCTAATTTTTATGGTCATAATTTACTTTACACCATGACTATGAAAATGGCTGAAGAATATTTTAGGTGAATAAACATTAAAAATAACCATATAAAGAAAGTGTAATTTGAAACATTTAATCGAACTTCAAGTATCGATTGTTCATTAAAACAGTGTCAAGTTCCTACAACCATTAAAACAATTTCAAGTTCCAACATCAAGCAACCACATACATATAAAACTTTGCGAAATGTTTAGAAAACAAATTCCATCAACCTTTTGACACCGTTGATCCTGACGGCCTCGAGCATGTTGAAGCTGATCAACGTGTTGTTGTACATGATCAAAGAGTGATTTGAGGGAATGAAACCCATCCCGCTCATATCAGGGCTAATAAACAAACTAATCTTCCTTGTCATGTAACAACATTGCCATGTTGGAGATCTTCAACAAAAGGAAAGCGCTACTGCTCACAATCTCATGCATGTGGAAATACATGCGATATCCTCACTTTCACATGCTAATATCGTTTTTTTCCTCGTTTTCTGTAAAAATTTCACCCACTTATGCAAATGCCCATAAAATTTCTAAACAACATCTCTAATGGATAATTCCCAGGTCCTCTCATGGGCAATTCTTGTTCTGCCATTTCTTTATTCTCTATTGGTTTCTGTGAACAACTGGTCAGGATAAATAGACACTTGAGTGCATCTTAGAAAAAAATATCTTTATTAATTAGTCAAAGGACATGTACACTTTTCAATGAGATAGCTTACAATCCCGTGGAAACCAGATGGATACTTCTTCTGAACAGTTGCGAGGAAAAAAATGATTTATATTTAAATTATTATTATTTTCTACCTGCAGTGCACTCTCAATTCATTTGAAACATTTGAGCAATGAATACCTCTGAGCAAGAAGCTTGTAATGAGAAGTCATTGAAGCAACCGATTACACATTGTTGAATTTCAAGTCCTAGTGCTTCTAAGGTAGTCATAGTTGATAGCAACAAACCTGGTTTGCTTGTGCAGCAGATCTTGATCCGGGTATCTGCATTTCGCCTCTCTACATCAACTTGCACATAGCAAGTTCCAGACAATTTAAAAGATCATAAAATAAAAATTGACCCAAATATGTCCATAAATCTAAAACCAGTTGACACACCTTTGGTGAAGTCCTCACCAGTACCTCATTTTCTTTTAGGTCTTTGAAGATGCTTCCTCCATTTAACTCACTCGAATTCACATCAATTTCCTCTTGCAGATTGCTAATCCTTTCTTTTAATTCATTCATGTGATCTATTGTATCCCCAAGTATCAATGTCCTATCCATATGCTCTTTCAACCAAAGAAAGATCAATCATATATATATATATATATATATATATATATATATATATATATATATATATATATATATATATATATATATATATATAAGTAGGTAGAATAAAAAATATGAAAAAGAGAAAAAAGATTAAAAAAAAAAAAAAAAGGGCAGATAACATCCAAACACCTTGCTAATCTTTGGAACAACCGATCTTAATATCGAGAGGCAATCATTTAGCCTCTTCCTTTGCCTCCTCTCAACCATTAGATTCTTGGAAGGTTGTCCTTCAGGCTTCCTCTTCTTCTTCTTCTCCATGCAAAGCTCCATGGTCAAAGGCGGGACTTCCATGGGTTGAACAATCTCAACTTTGCATTCAACAAGGAAGAGAAACATTTGAGGCCAACCCAATAGAACTAATGAGTGATTTCTACACAATTGGCAGAGTTTTTGATATATTTGATGGGATGATGATCCCACTCCCTCCTCTTCCTCTCATCCCTCTAGCCCCTTTTGAGTCTTTCTCTTCTCCCATTAGACCCAACTTATATTTCTCATTCAATGACCTTTATTCACCATTTGATGTGAAATTCACCACACCACCAGATTTGGTTGATGATTTTGGGCCTTACCACAACCAGGGAGATTTCACAGTTCCAATGTGATAGTTTTCAGTTACTTTGTATCACCCTCAAATTATTTTTACGAAATCCTTAAAAAAAATTGTGAGAGTTCTCAGTTACTTTCATATCCATCAATCTATACTCCTCACCTTTGAATGAAAAAAAATCATCTCAACCAAACCTCGCCTACGTATGTGCTTCTTTACATGAGAGTTCGAGAATACCAAATTTACTTCTCGAGTGTTTGCTAGCTCAATCAAACCCTAATTATTGTAAAATTGTTGATTCAAATCGAAATCCCCAAAGTTAACCAACAAAACCCTAATTGACAAAGCAAAAATCAATTGAATTCAAATACTAACCTCCAATTACGCAACTACTCCACCCGATTGCCGCCTCCAGCCCTCACCGACTGTGTCGCCGCCCACCAATCGCCCTCTGGTTGCTCACTGATTGCGCACCGCCTCTACAAGTCTACAACAATAGCCCCCAATCAATTATGAGCAAGAAGATAAATATGAGGAAGAACGTGGAACAGAAATCCAATTTCGGCTTGTAATTGCGAGGAAGCACTTGAAGGAGAAAACCAATTTCAACTTGGAATTGGTATTGGGAGCAGTTGAATCCATGGAGAGAACGTGGGTGGGGGAAAAGGCTGAAATTTGGCTTGGGAGAACTCAATCGATTGAGAGAATGTGGGTGGGGAGAAAGGCTGAAAATTTGGCTTTTTAACTTTTCTCAGATAAGGACACGTGGCGCAAGTTTTTACAAAGACATTGCTTCTGAAATGATAAGTATAAGGGGTGGATAAAATTCAATTTATTAACAAAGCGCGCAAGCTCGGGTAACAAATACTAGTTCCATATATATTAGTTGAAAACAAGTGAAACAATATTAGTTCCTTCCGATATATAGATCAAAATCCAGATTTTTATGAGATAGACAATAGTTATTTTAATTTGTTAGATTTTGTATTATTAATTTATTGGAAAAATGACTGAAAATAATACGAAATATCGGATGTGAATCAAAAATAATATGAACTTTCAAAATCACAAATTCGTATACAAACTATACCATGTTAAACCAATATTAGTATGATGTCCATAATTTACAAATGAAAAATTGTTTTGAACTCAAAATGTAATTAATAAAAAACTTTAGTATGCAATTGCAAAACTTGAGAGTAGTTACTGTTCATCATCTTCTAAACCCCCTTTTGAGTTTTGTCTCCATAGTGCTGAAGTTCTCATCGATTCATCATTTGTATTCATAATCACTTATAGGCAATTCCAAAAGAGTTCCTTTCTGATTTTATACTACATACGGTATTGTAGAGATGAAGAAATTGATTCAACCTAGGATTTTGAATTTCTTCATCTCAACAATCAGGAGTAAACCCCCAAATACAAAAATCGATTTTCGGATTTCGAGGAAAACCCAAATTAAAGTTGGGGCTTTAGGTATTTCTTGATTCATAATCCTAATTTCATCAATCATCTTGCCTAATTCGAGCAGCCATAATGCTAATCCCTAGCTGCTCACGCTCGGGAACCTCTTCCCGCTACTCCCTCGGGATCGGCCGCTCGTCGTCACCCATCCCTAGCTGACCCTGGTGGTGTCGCCCTCGGCCTGACCTGGCTTGTTCTCCGATGGCGAACTCACTCCGGCGTGGAATGATTGCGTGCAAGTGTGAATGTGTGATAATGCTAATTTCAAGTTTTACAATTAGATACCAAAGTTTCTTATTTATTACATTTTAGGTCCAAAACAATTTTTCATTTATAAATTATGGACATTGTATTAATATTGGTTTTGTAAAGGCTCGGATTTTCAATTCCTAATTTTTCGGAAAAAGATGATTAAAAATGAATTTAATCGGATTTAAAACTCATTTAGCGGATTCCGATCGGAATATAAACAAATTGATGAATGGTTTCCGTCCTTTCACCTCAAAAACAAAATAATTATCAGATGGAGATATCCTTTTCAATTTTTTTAAAAAAAATCCAATTGATCGAGAAAACGGGATTCGGGAACTAATTTCGGGATTCAAAATTCGCGTATTTGGGATTTATGTTCGGGTATTGGTTTTAACCAATCCCACATGTTACCCCCACTCACTCCCGTCGCCTCACCCATCCCCTGCCCTACCGTCACCCTCACCAGTTAAATTTATAATTCTGACATTCACCTGCTCACCATCACGCTCCATGCCTCTATCCCGCCATTCAGATTCGTCACCGTCTCCATCTTCATCACATCTCCAACACCGCACCATCCAACACCGTCACCTCCATTCAGCATCTTCCATCACCGCCGCGGCTCCTTCGACACCTCCTCGGAGCCACCAGAGGCAACAACGGACACCACCGGAGCCACCAGCGGCAACAACTGACACCACCGGAGCCACCACGGAGCCACCGCAGCCCATTCCTTTCTAATCTTCGATCAATCGCGAAGCTAACTTCCGGTGAGCGTCCCTCCTTCGTTTTTTATTGAAATTGCTTGCGGTCTTCACCATCACACTCATCCATATCCGGTGTAGGTTCGACAAGTCATCGCTAGTCACCGACGAAGCCCAGAACTCTGATCGAGAGCTCCGAAGTCGCGAACACGTCGGTGAGCTTCCAAGCCTCCTTTCATTTCTCGTTCGATTTCGTTCTTTCCTTCGATGCTTAGAGTAGTCGGGGGTGAGCGAGAGCTGAGTGTGGGTAGTCGAGCGAGCTCGAGAGCTCCGGTAGCTTGAGGGCGAGGTTGAGCAAGCGCGAGCAGAGCGAGGACGAGGCGAGGCGTGGACGCAAGCGAGCCGGCGAGCTGGGGCGATTAGTTCGGGCGGGCACGACACAAGCTGGGCGAGGCATGGACACTGGTGGGCGGCGAGGCGTGGACGCTGGCGGTCGGCGAGGCGAGCAGGTGGGAGCTATCGGGCGAAGCTATGGCGCAGGCGGGAAATCCTCTTTTGTTTTGGGAAGAAGATGAAGAAGCTGATGTGGCCATGTGGGCCCCTCTTCATTTTACAAAATGTGTTTTAATAACTTAACCGGTTGGGAGTTATATTAATTAGCGGGTTTGGTTCGGTTCGGTTCGGTTGAATTTAAATGAGTTTGGTTCGGTTGGGATTTATCCGTAATTATTTAATTAATGATATTTTAAATAAAATATAATATTATTGGGGGTTTAAGATATAACATTATTTGGACTTGGAGATTTAAAAACAAATTGGAAAAGAATTTCTAATAAATAAATTAAAAAAAGGAATTTTGGGAGTATTTTCAAGGGTCGGAATTCTTAACTGTTTAATTCGGATTTGAAATGGTTTTGAAGCTAACTTGGGAATTATACTTGTTCGGTGACTAACTAGCATGATGATATATATGATCGTTTGAATAACGGTATGATATGTGTGACTAATAACATGACTTGTGATGAATTATTCTAAGAGATGAAATGTTGGATAATTATGACGAGGTAGTAGGATTTTATATCACACAAATTATATCTTATGATTTTGATGAACCATTGAGGTATATGTGGAAATTATGTATATGAAAATGCGGAATTGGTTGAATGAATTATGGAACACGATGTGGTGTTGTGGAGCGGATGATGCGATGAAATGACTTCCATAATGTGTGACTTGTTCTATTGATTGAGGTGTGCTTGAGTGCTTAATAGTTGGATGTAGACTTATGTATATTCAATCATGTACTAGGTGATACTATGTGATTGTGACTACTGTGTGCTGGATTCTTTTGTTGCCGATCTGCTAGCCAGGTAAGTACCTCCGGGGCTTACTTAGTAACCAGTACCTCCTGCCTGATGTGTCATATAGTATGTAGGTGTTTCATATGCATAAGAGCATGCTATGTAGTATCATGCTTAGGAATTGCACTTACGAATGAGCATTCTTATTCTGTATGCGTTTGAATACAGAACGGCCGTTATCTGTGAGTCCTAGAGTTCTTGCTAGGGTCATAGGGTAGCCCAGTTTCATCGGGTGTTGTCCTCCTTGAGTTATATATATATATATCACGAGATACGAGATGGGCATGAGATACGAGATGAGCATGAGATGCGATATGATGATGAGATTTGATATGATATAGTATCGAACTGGCCAGTCTCCACCCTATCTGGAAGAAGGATGGTGGTAGAAGAGGGACATACCACTTGGTATTCTTTGTTAAGGTCTTACTTAATATTCTACATATATGAATTAGGAGCATGATAGTGTGGTTAAGATTTCAGTACTGCATGAAGGCATCCTTTATTCTAGGTATAGGCGTATTATATGTCCTCAGCGCGGTCAGAGGACCCGCGGGCAAACTCTTGGCCTGACTTGGTGGTATAGTTTCAGGTACCCGATACACTGCTTGATTTTGTGCTGTTATGACGGGGTCTATTCTTATGGCGGAGAGTGAGTGTTTGAAACCCGACTTCACCAGATTCATGCTTTTGGGATTCTCCCTAATTGTACTCTGTTTTGACCCGGCTCTGCCGTGGCACTGGTTGTATCATTTTCAGAACGTATGCCCTTTGCATGATAACGGATTTCCTGCGTTGTAGATTTAGGACAGGTACATGGGTTTACCCCGGGGTCCCCAACGGACCTTTCAGATTTGGGTGCGAAATCCCACTTTAAACTTTACATCTTCGATTTCAAACCTTCGACTTGTACTCGGGGCGCAAGATCCTAACGAGGGGTTTCATCCCTCGAAACGTAACTCGGGAATCATAATCCCGGGCCGTTACAAAGGTGGTATCAGAGCTGAGGTTTTGCAATCCGAGTACCTAAGGTTGAAGATGGTTTTCAAAATCGCCCAATGTTTTCAAATGGTTTTGAAAAATGTTTTTAAAAGGGCAAAATGAATTTAATTGGACTTAAACCTAAAATGAATAAAGGGGAAACAATCTCGTAGGTAGAGACTAAAGCGATAGACATCTCTTATGGATGTAGAACTCGTGAACGGTAGGCAAAATAATAGCTTTTATTTACAGATGGGCTTAGAAGACTCCAAGGAGCACCACGAAGGTTGGAGTGTCGAGTTAGGAGGTCGTGAGGTTCTTGCCCCTCTGGTCAGCTGTCCCTCGAAGGACGGCATAGATCGTCTCTATGCTTACGTTATATACACATATATGCAGTTGGGCCCGAGGGCGATCCTCCTCGAAATAATCAGAATGCCTTAACTTGAACATGTACATGACTGTATGTTTAAACGGGATAGCGAGAGGAAACCTTGTTCTTATGTAATTAGATCTTTTGTCTTGTCGGAATAGTTCTTCCATAGTACAACCCCCTTGATAATCCCGATCCTGTTTTTCGTCCCACCAAAGCACTTGGATGTGTTAGTAAGAGTCGAGAGTGTCCGTTCCTCTTGACTTGAGTCCTATTTGTATTCCAACCATAGATGTTCATCGAGTCTCATAACTAATGTCAACATTCTCTATGGGAAATTTGGGTCGGTCAACTAACTACTTTCGGGGATTGTGTATAATGTGAGGGTTACCTGAGGTTGATTATCGACATTCTTCCGAGTTAGGAGTGCTTTGTCTTATAGAGTCATCCCTCTTGAGCCTCGTAATGGTCAACCGTGTCGCCTTGCCAAAAGAGTCTAAACATAAATTCTACTATCCCCGATGACAGCTGCAGCTCACGACAGCTTCGATGAATTGAATGAGTTCATGGCAGATTGTAATGTAAGCGTTCTCGAGTATATTGGTGCTAGGCACACATGGCATAACAACCAAACTGGTGAGGATAGATTGGAACGGAAGATTGATAGAGTGCTTGTAAACGACAAGTGGAGAGATGAACTGCCCAATACGAAAGCATTCTTCGATGTTCCGGGTTACTCTGACCATTCACCAGCGATGGTAACATTGAGGAATGGTGAGAAAGCCAGAAGATATCCATTTAAATTTAAAAACTTTTGGTGTGAGGAAGCCGCTTTCCTTGGACTGGTTGCAAGCGCATGGCAGACTGAAGTAGAGGGATCAAAACAGTTTATATTCGCTCAGAAATTAAAGAATGTGAAAGATGCACTTCGAACATGGGACAGGGCGGTGTTCCCTAATTTACAGAGCCAAATTAAGCTGAACAAGGAGTGCCCGAAGGAGATCCAACTCCAGCTCTTACATGAGAAAGGGAATGCTATTCTGGTGGACAGGGCTTCGAAAGCTGAATTGGAACTGAAAGAGAATGTGGGTAGATTGCTCAGTTTGACAGCCCAAAGAGCCAAAGTTCACTAGCTAAGGATAGGAGAGGAAACATCTTCCATCTTCTTCCGAAGTGTGAAGGAGAGAAGAGCTATGAATGCTATAATGATGATGAAGAATGATAGCGATGAGATGCTCGAAGATGAACAGGCCATTCGGACACATATTTTGCAGTACTATGAGGGCCTGTTTGGTTCAGATGATAGCTGTTCGGAATTCCCTGACATAGAAGACGGAGCACAAGTGCCAACATCCAGCTGGGAGTTCATGGATGGGATGCCGAGTGACAAAGAGATTAAGAATGCACTATGGTCTATTGGGGTTAATAAATCCCCAGGCCCGGATGGGTTCAGAAGCTTATTTTTCAGAAAATGCTGGGGGATTCTTGGACGAGATTTCTGTAGAGCAGTGGTCGAAATCTTCAGAAGTGGGAGGGTGCTAAGACAGCTAAATGCAACATTTCTGACGCTGTTACCTAAGGTGTCCAACCCGACTTATGTGAAAGATTTGAGGCCGATTTCGTGTTGCAATACGATCATGAAAGTGGTGAGTAAAATCATTGTGGCTAGAATCAAACCTGTTTTGTCAGCCCTTATTGGAGACAATCAGGGTGCTTTTATTCCCGGGAGATCGATTGCCCAGAACTGTGTTGTTGCGTTGGAAATCGTCAATGGATATGGGACTAAGAGAGTATCTCCTCGGTGCACCCTCAAAATTGATTTGCAAAAAGCCTATGACTATGTCAATTGGGGTTTTGTGCGACATGTCCTACAGTACATGAACTTCCCGAGTAACCTGGTAAGAGTGATTATGGAATGTGTGACATCCTCCTCGTTTTCTATTCTGATCAATGGAGAACCGGAAGGTTATTTCTATGGTAAGAGGGGATTGAGACAAGGAGACCCGCTATCTCCTTACTTGTTCGTGATTTGCATGGAGGTTCTGAATAGAATGCTGCTCAAGAGTGTGCAAAAGTCGGACTTCAATTTCCACCCTAAGTGTAAAGAGCTGTCCATCTCGAACCTTGCCTTCGCCGACGATCTCTTGCTTTTCTGTCGAGCAGATCTGGGGTCTATCAGTGTGCTACAGCAGTGTATGGAGGAGTTTTTCGGTTGCTCTGGACTGAGAACCAATGTGCTTAAGAGCACTTGCTATGTAGCAGGGACATCGGAATCCGTTAAGGAGGAGATTGAAGCTGCTCTTGGTTATCAGAGAGGCTGTTTTCCGGTGACATATCTAGGCACCCCGCTGCATGCGAGACGAATCAATATAGCGGAATATGCACCTCTGTTCGAGAAGGTTGAGAAACGAATGAAGACATGGGCTACTAAGCGTATCTCCTATGCTGGCAGGCTTCAGATTATAAAGTCTTCGTTGGGTGGTCTGTTCTCGTTTTGGGGACAGAATTTGTTAATCCCAAATGTTGTATGCAATAAGCTTGAGAGTCTATGTAGGAGTTTTCTTTGGTCCGGGCACGCAGGGAGCAAAACAGGTGTTATTGCGTGGGAGATGGTGACGAAACCGTATGAAGAAGGCGGGTTGGGTATAAAGCAAATTAAAGCATGGAATCAAAGCAGATTCTCCCTTCTTTTAGGGGATATAATTCTGAACAGAGAGGGAATTTGGAATAGTTGGGTTCAGAGAAACACGTTGAAGAGAGGTAGTATATGGACGGTTGAAGCCCGAGCTTACGACTCTTGGCTCTGGAAAGGGGTGCTCAAGGTGAGAGACGAGCTCAGCAAGGCTAATGTGTTACATTTGAACGGTATAGCCGCCTAGTTTATTGCCACCCATGGAAACATCGATAGTCGACAGATCTATGAAGCCATCCGGTTACGCAACCCCCTTGTAGACTGGGGTGCGATTCTATGGAGAGGTGAACAGTCACGTAAGTGGTCTTTCATGACTTGGGTGGCGGCAAACAACCGGCTAAAAACAGGCCGTATCGTGAAACATTGGAAGGGGGCGGACGCTGCCCTTTGCCCTCTGTGCAAGCTTGAAGAAGAATCAGAAGTCCATCTTTGGTTCGGCTGTAGCGTTATGAAGGAAGCTCGAGATGTGGTTTGGGGCTGGATTGGCCTGCCAAGGTGGGATAAGAACTTGGCCGAGTGGCTGATGTGGTTCGCAGCCGAAGAGGATAGAGTGCAGAAAAAGGTGATGTTTAAAGTGAAGCTGCTCGTCTTCCTCGCATTCGTCTACTACTCATGGTTAGATAGAAATGGAGTAGTGTTTCAGAGAGAGGTGTGTATGCCAAAGTTCTGGGCAAAAAGGATAATTGAGACATGTAAATTGAGAATTTCGGTTAGGTGCAAAGGTAGATCGTCGGCTGAAAAACGCTGGTTGAGCGATCTCCTTGCACGAGAGTAGGGGTTTAGAGGTAGTTGGGGAAGCGAGGATAGTGATGTGGTAGAGAGGGAGGTGCATACTTTTGTGTAGTTATTACTTTTGGGGTATACGAGGGGAGTATACTTGGCTATTTAGCCTCTTCGGCAAGTTGTTGATGGCTTGTCAATTTTTGTAACTTCTTTGGTTCACATCTATATATTCACCACTTCAAATGAATTCTACTATCTTCTCTCGGAAACGATGTGAATGTCCTTGTGTCCTACCCAGCGAGTCATACTAACGTTCCACGGGGAAATGGGGTGGTGAGTCGATGATTGTCCTTAGAGAATTCTATCAAGTTATAATGATGGTCTCCTTGTGATTTCATGAAATTGTATATTGGTATAATTCAGCATGACTTGCCTGATACCTTGCATGGTTGCACTTATGAGTAGATGTATGTGTCGTATGTATTGAATCCCCATGATTACCGTCTCCCTATGAACTAGGTCCATGATAGTGTGCTCAACTCTCGTTGTATGTTAAAACGTGAATTGGATGACTTAGCATGCCAGATGAACCTTATTGGACCTCATGACTGTGTACATTTTTAATAAGTAATGCTAGTATCATGTAGGATATATATACCTCCCAATTATAAGCCCTCATATAATTGTGTGACGAAGTTTTAGTATGTGAATATGGATGAATGTGATGAGATAGTTGTTATACCAACTCTGCATGAACTGACTATACCCTTAGCATGATTTTTAGGGTGCATCTTAGCATGCTTGCCTTAATCTCGGAATATTATGACTTACTTTATGTGTGTATCTAAATTGAGTGATAAGTCATGCATATGATATCTTGTGATGTTGTTAGGTCTTGCATAGCTTATGACATATATGTCGCATGTCAGTCTTTGCATACATGTTCTTAGTCTATCAAGCATGATTGGTGAATGAAATGATAGGTTGCTAGCTTGTTCTGTGCACACATAAAGATGATTATATGAACATGTTATGAATGCATAAATCGATATTCCTTGAGATAGGTGCATACTAGTGTGAAATAATGTGATGATGTCTCTTGATTTTTATGTGCTTGTGTGCCACAATTATAAGGGCATCGTTGTAACTCTCGGGTTAGGATCTTCTCCTTGGTCTCGTCGTCCCTAGTCCTGGTCCATGTCTGAACTCTTAAGGAAGTTGTGTCTTCCGCCCTTGTCTCTCCCCTATCTCCGTAACTTATAACCCTTGCAATCCTTCGATGAGCGCCGACATGCAAGAAATGACCGACGACCAAGTGGCACCATAGCAGCGCAACGGAAGTGTGATGAGTCCATGACCCATAGACCACATGACTGACATCGCCAAAAGCATACAAAGGACGAACACATTTGAAAGATGGTAGCCGCGTACGTGATTCACTTAGATGACTCAAGGAAGGACGTTGATGCGGGACCATCCAAGTCACCACCTGCGGACGCACATATCTTACATGAGGATGGACCTATGATTCAAGGAAGGGAGGACGATGTCATTCTCAAAAGGAAGAAGAAGGCTCCACCATGGGAGAAGGTCCAAAGGTGCATATTTGCTCACTGTTGGTATCGCTGCCGACACCAGAGGCATCGACGCCGAGACCTGAAGATGCTATTTTACCTATTTTACCTACTGTTGGTATCGACGCCGACACCAGACCCTCGGCGCCGAGACCTGGGCGCATAGAGTTTATATGGGCCGAAATTAATAAGTCTTGGAACCCTAATTTTCATTGTTATTTTTAGTATCTCTTTTATTTAAGATATTTTAGGAGTTTATTTTCATTAATCTTTTATTTATTATTTTATCTAAAAATCAGCCCTAGGTTTTCTATTTAAGCGGCTGATCTCCATTGTAAAGAGAAACACGTTGAATGATATGAGAAAAGCTCTCTTTTTGTGTGAAACACAATGAGTGTTTGTCGATTGAATAGAGTTGTGCTCTTCAATTGCAACTATTGGTATTGATCTAGCTTGGTTTGCTTTGCCGTTCATCAACTTCGCAAGACTTGGTGAATCTAGTATCCACAAGCCCCCTCCTTGTGCCTTCAAGTTGTCCACTTGATTGTGTAGGGTTGTAGAGGCGGGTTGTGTAGTCATTGGTATTGGTTCCTACCCTCTGAGGAGGCCTGGGGTCTGTATCTTGTTCTTCATAGATCGACTCAGTCCTTATCGGTCGTGTCTTTCCATTCTTGTTATTCAATTTCGAGTCTTGCTACTGTTTTGTCGAGTCTTGTTACATTCTTGATCGATCTTGATCTATCTTGGTCGAATCTTGCATTGTTCTTGCTGCGTTCTTTGAGTCTTGTTGAGTCTTGCATAAATCTTGCATCTTTCTTGCGTTTCTTGAAGCTTTCTTGGCTGCGTCTTTATCAGTTCTTGTTAGTTCTTGCTTGTTGTCGAAGATCGGACCAACCCACGGCTAACCCCGTATCAAATTGGCATCAGAGCTTTGGTTTCCGACATCAAGATTGAGTCTTTTCTTTTCATAAACACAAAAACCACAAAAAAAAAAAAAGTCCTTTTCTTGTTTGGTCTTTTACTTCTTGTTTCTTGAATTGATTATTGCACTAATCTTTTGTTTGTGATTGTTTGTGGTTGCATAGCCTAAACACAAGCCTACCCTAGACCGTGGAGTCGACCAGATCAGTGCGCACACCCTTGTGTTCACTCTCCTAGCCGACGGCAAACCTCTTGTCCCCATAGTCGAGTAGCTTTGGTCGACAGCCTCCATTCACACACAAAGAAACCCTAGTTTGTTCTATCCTTTTCTATCTTTGGAATATTTTATCTATCCTATATCTATTCTATTTGCCTTGTTACAATCTGATTTTAATTGATAGATTAATCCATATTATCTATCTTTTATCTTTAAAGAGGCTTAGATAGATCTTGTTACCATATATATCCAAAGGTTGTTTATAAATACATCTTTAAGGGCTGAATTTCTATTTGCCTTGTTACAATCTGATTTTAATTGGTTGTTGTTTGTTGATCTAGTGCAAGAAAACCTAAAGGACTCAACTTTTTGGTGATCTCCATAGCCCTTGTCGACAACCCTAAACCTAAACACATACACCTCCACAAAATTGAAACCCTACCTTGCAACTACAACATCATAACTTAAGGTTTTCAATCAAAAGAGGTAAATTTCCAAGTTTTTCTTTTGTTTTTCTTATTTTCTCTTTGTGTCAAGCACTGATTTTCTTGTTCAAGTGCTGTTTGAGTTTGTGTCGAAGAGATCTCCTCCTGGTCGAGTTCTCTCTTGTGTTGATCGAGTGCTATTGTGTGATTGTCGAGTGATCTCAGCCCCTGCCGAGTGAACTCTTGTGTGTGTCGAGTGCTCTTCTCATCTTGGTCGAGTACTTGAGTGTCTTATTGTTGTGTCGAGTGCTTGAACCTCCTGTCGAGTACTCTTGTTGGTGATTTTGTTCATTCTCTTGAATTCATATACTTTGATCGCTTTGTTCTTTGCTTGATTGTTGATTTGCCCAAAGCGGATTGCCCCAACAAGCGTGACATACCAATTAGAGAGGGAGTGTGAGCGAAACACATTGTGAGGTTGTTTATATTTCTCTAACCTTTACATAGTTCTTTGTTTGTTACATTGTGATGTCTACTAACCAGGGCAATGACTGGTACAATACCGTCATGGAGAAGTTAGCTAAGATAGATAAAAGCTTGACGACAATAGAGCTTCAGCGTTTTGGCTCTAATACGGTGTTCGGACAAGGAGTCCCACCTAAAGCTGAAGTGCCATCTAATGAAAGGGCAGAATCTCATCCTATTCCCCTTAATAATGCTAGTCAACATCATGTTTCTTCTAGCATAGATGCTTCTTTTATTGCTGAAAATGTAGAGCATGTTGTTAGTAATGATCAAGATGTTAGTTTACTTGGTTATGATCATGAAAATTGCGTTGGCTATGAGCATGAAAATTCTTTGATTGTTAGTAATGTTTTAAGTGTTCAACCTATACCCTATGCTGATAATCAAAGCAAAGATTTGTGTCAAACTACATGCTTAGAAGAAGGCATAGTTTCTAATATGATCATTGATGATGAAACTTCTTCTACTATTGCTAGCATTGAGTTAATTGAAAATTCAGCCTTGGAAAAGGATGAAAACTTGCTAGTTTTGGATAGAAACTTAGGGATCATTGACCAAGCTCAAGTGCATATTAAGTTAGAACATCATGACATTCATCTGGAATCTGAATTATGCACTCATAAAGTTTCTTTTCTTGATTTTGTAGATGAAGCTGAGAAAATATCCAACAAGGAGTGGTCAATCCCTACACCAATCGTTCTTGAGATGGATTTCCATGGGCATATGGTGTTCGATCCAGGAGCTCGTGAGGCTGCATGTGCGGAATCATATACGACCTTGGATTCGAGGACGAATCCTTTTCAAGAAAGGGAGATTGATGCGGGACCATCCAAGTCACCACCTGCGGACGCACATATCTTACATGAGGATGGACCTATGATTCAAGGAAGGGAGGACGATGTCATTCTCAAAAGGAAGAAGAAGGCTCCACCATGGGAGAAGGTCCAAAGGTGCATATTTGCTCACTGTTGGTATCGATGCCGACACCAGAGGCATCGACGCTGAGACCTGAAGATGCTATTTTACCTATTTTACCTACTGTTGGTATAGACGCCGACACCAGACCCTCGGCGCCGAGACCTGGGCGCATAGAGTTTATATGGGCCGAAATTAATAAGTCTTGGAACCCTAATTTTCATTGTTATTTTTAGTATCTCTTTTATTTAAGATATTTTAGGAGTTTATTTTCATTAATCTTTTATTTATTATTTTATCTAAAAATCAGCCCTAGGTTTTCTATTTAAGCGGCTGATCTCCATTGTAAAGAGAAACACGTTGAATGATATGAGAAAAGCTCTCTTTTTGTGTGAAACACAATGAGTGTTTGTCGATTGAATAGAGATGTGCTCTTCAATTGCAACTATTGGTATTGATCTAGCTTGGTTTGCTTTGCCGTTCATCAACTTCGCAAGACTTGGTGAATCTAGTATCCACAAGCCCCCTCCTTGTGCCTTCAAGTTGTCCTCTTGATTGTGTAGGGTTGTAGAGGCGGGTTGTGTAGTCGTTGGTATTGGTTCCTTGATGCGGGACCATCTTCTACAGCTCCAGACACACCCATCATTCTTGGAGAAGGACCAATGACTCGAGCTAGAGCAAAGAAGCTTCAGAGAGACTCATTCCTATTCGTCACTCACACTTTGTTCTCGAGCAAGGTTCAACTCCCCGAGCCTACATTGAAGACATACATGTGCATTGGAGCACAAATAGAGGCCGAGCCACCTTAGAAATGCTTAGGCCGAAATATTCTAAGTGTTGGAAACCCTTTTCAGCTTAAGTGTTCTATTGGGCTGAATTGGGCTTTTTTAGTCATTCTTTTTAGAGACCTTATTTATTTTTGTTCTTAGATTTATTTTAAAGCCCATTAGAAAGTAGATCTATCTATTTCTATCTAGTTAGGCCGGCCAACAGGCCTTAGTTCCCTATATATTTCGATTTCAGCCTTGTAGAACAATTGGAACATTCATAATACAAGTTATTCTTCTCAAAACGTGTGAAACACTTTAGAGAGAGAGATCAGACCGAATAGAGCTGTGCTCTTCGTGATCTCAACCGATTGATAATCTCAGCTTGGTTTGCTTTGTGTTCGTCAACTTCGCAAGACTTGGTGATCCTAGTATTCACAAGCCCCCTTCTGGTGCTTCAAGTTGTCCGCTTGATTGTGTCGGATTGTAGAGGCGGGTTGTGTAGGCATTGGTATTGGTTCCTACCCTCTGAGGAGGCCTGGGGTCTTTATCTTGTGCTACATAGATCGACTCAGTCCTTATCAGGTCGTGTCTTTCCATTCTTGCATTCATTTTCGAGTCTTTATCTATCTTTATCGAGTCTTTGTCATTCTTGTTTAGTGTCGACATCAAGAACCCTTGTTCTTGGTGAATCTTGCTGCGTCTTTATTGATTCTTGGCTGTTCTTGATTGATCTTGATCGAGTTCTTGCTTTTCTTGTTCAGTTCTTGCTTGTTGTCGAAGATCGGACCAACCCACGGCTAACCCCGTATCAAATTGGCATCAGAGCTTTGGTTTCCGACATCAAGATTGAGTCTTTTCTTTTCATAAACACAAAAAAACACAAAAATAGAGTCAGTTCTTGTTTTGGTTATTTACTTCTTGCTTTCTTTTTGATTAAATTACTAATCTTGTTTGTTTGTGATTGTTGTGGTTGCTTAGCCCAAACACAAAGCCTAGCCGAGACCGTGGAGTCGACCAAGTCAGTGCACACATCTCTTTGTGTACACCCTAGCCGACGGCACATAGTGTCCCCATAGCCAAAGCTTGGCCGACATTCACCTACCACACAAGATAAAACCCTAGTTTGTTACTTTGTTCTATCTTTGGAACTTTTGATCTATCTATATCTACTTTTATTTATCCATTGCCTATTTAAATTCTGATTTTTGGTGGATTTAATTCATTATATCTATCAAATATCTATTAAGGCATAAAGATAGATCCTATTCCCTAAAATAGCCATTCTATCTATATCATTGCATTAGGGCTGGAAATTTTATTTATTCACCACCACTTTCATAATTTTCGAGTCCTATCTATTATTTTGAGTCTTTTCTTGCATTAGTTTCATAAGTAAAAAAAAAAAAAAAAAGATCAGTTTCGAAATTTCCATTAAAACTTGGACCTAGGAGGATAAAATTCACTAGGGGCAAAAGTAAGTTGAAAAAAAAAAAAAAGAGATAGAGTTTGTTGATCTAGTGCAAGAAAGCTCCCAAGGACAATTGGTGAATCCCTTCTCTCAGCCCTAGTCGACAGCCCTAAATCCCAAACACATACACCTCCACAAAATTGAAACCCTACCCTGCAACTACAACGTCCTAACTTAAAGGTTTTCAATCAAAAGAGGTAAATTTCCAAGTTTTCTTTTATTTCTCTTTCTTTTTTCTTTGTGTCGAGTACATAACAGCTTGTGTCGAGTGATCACAGTCCTTACTGAGTTCACTTTTGTGTGTGTCGAGTGCATTAGACCCTTGTCGAGTGCACCTTAGTTTGTGTCGAGTGATTCCTTGCAATTTCCCATCTGTTTTGCTTGGATCTAAGTTTGTTGCTTACATCGAGTTCTCTACAGCCCTTGTTGAGTACTCTCCTGCGTTGTTTCATTCATTACATACCTTGATTGCCTTGTTTTTGCTTGGTAGTTGATTTGCCCAAAGCGGATTGCCCTAGCAAGCGTGATATATCAATCTGAGAGGGAGTGTGAGCGAAACACAATTGTGAGCTGTTTTATAAGTTTTTACTAACCTTAACTTAGTTCTGTGTTTCTTTGTCTTTGTTATCATGTCTAACAATCAGGGAAACAATGGTGTTAACAACCCCAACAATGAGGGTAACTCGAGTGCTACTGTGACACCCGAGCAATTCAACAACCTCACCAACACCTTGACGGCCATTCTAGATCGATTGACAGCCTTAGAAGCTAGGCCGAGTGGCTCTAACACGGTGGGTGGTCAGGGAAATCCAAGGCGTGACGAGACGCCTAATGATGAAAGAGAGGTCGTAAATCCTATCCCTAATCCTAATCCTCATGTCAATTTAGAAAATCCTTTATTCAATGAAAACAACTCTCCACGAGGTGGGAGAAATGATCGGAATAATGGGTTTGTTAATGTGCAAGGTCAAGGACAAGGAAGGGGAAGAGGTCGAGGCTTCCAGGAGCACTTCTACTACTCGGAGCAAGATGATGACTTCCAAGAAGAGGAGTATTGGGAGCAGCGTCCGAGACGGAATCAAAGAGGAAATCAGAACCGACCACCTAGATACAATGACGAGGACGGCATAGGTAAGGTCAAGGTAAAGATTCCTCCTTTTGAAGGTAAAACTGATCCGGATGTTTATATTGATTGGGAAACTAAAATGGATCAGATTTGGAGTTGTCATAATTTCTCTAATGCTAAAAAGGTGCAATTAGCTACTTTAGAGTTCACAGGCTTTGCTTTAATTTGGTGGGATAACTTAGTTAAAGAAAGGAGAAGAGCTCTTGATGCACCTATCGCTTCTTGGGAACAACTTAAGGCATTAATGAGAAATCGATTTGTACCTCAACATTATGCTAGAGAGCTTAGGCAAAGATTAGAAAATCTTAAGCAAGGAAATAAAACTGTTGAGGAAACATTTAATCTTATGCAAGAAACTATGGCTCGAGCTCATGTGAATGAACCTTATGAAGATACCAATGCTAGATATCTTAGGATATTGCATCCCGCTTTAGCTCATGAGATTGATTATTTTCCCTATACTACTCCTACTGATTTGTTACATTTAGCAATTAAAGTAGAAAAGGGACAACGTTACAAGAGCCAAGGAAGAATGTCGAGTGGCCAACAGCCCCAATGGCGCCAACCTCGGCCAAATCAGTCCCAATGGCGTGGTGAGGGTGGTTCACGAGATCGACCAAGCCAGCCCCAAGGGAGAGGAGATAGCCGAGCACCTCAACAGCCCCTCGACAAAGGAAAGGGTCCATGGAATGGACGTGAATCGTCTGGGACATCTACTGGTCCCAAAGGGAGTAATCCTAATCCTTCTACTACTCGTTCTAGAGACATTGTATGCTTTAAATGCCAAGGTAGAGGACATTATATGAAGGATTGCCCGAATAAGAAAACGCTCATGGTTAATCAATTTGGAGAATATGAATCTGAAAATTCTTGTGATGAACCGGATGAGCATGCTAATGACAATGATCATAACCTAAACCTTGTTTGTTATGAAAATGATGATAATGAGGTTGAATATGAACATGGAGAATCTTTGATTGTTAGGAGAGTTTTAAGTGTTGTTCCTACACCATGTGAAGATAATCAAAGAGAAAACTTATTTCATACTCGTTGTCTAGTTAAAGGAAAGGTTGTAAATGTGATCATTGATGGAGGTAGTTGCTGTAATTTAGCTAGTCAAGAAATGGTTGACAAATTGCATTTACCTACTGTCCAACACCCAAGACCTTACAAATTGCATTGGATGAATGATTGTGGCTTATTAAAAGTTCATAGACAAGTTAAAGTGCATATTAAGCTAGGACATTATGAAGATGATGTTTTATGTGATATAGTGCCTATGCAAGCTTGTCATATTCTATTAGGCCGTCCTTGGCAATCTGATCGTAAGGTTATTCATGATGGGTTTACTAATCGCTATACCTTTACTTTTCAGGGAAAGAATGTCATTCTCAAACCCATGACGCCTACGCAAGTAGCTGATGAGATTGAGAAGCGGAAGGTAAGTAAAGGTGAGTTAGATCAGGAGGCTCAGCCGAGCCAAGTGGATCCTCAAACTCGGCCTAAAGGTGTACTAATGGCTTCCAAGAGTACATTTTTAGACGAATTGGCGGATGGAGAAACCACCCTTATGCATCTCATTAAGAGCTTGAATATGTTGAGTGAAGAGCTTAAAGCTTCTCTTCCAGCCAATATACTCGCTGTACTTGAAGAGTATAAAGATGTGTTTCCCGATGACATACCACCAGGTCTACCCCCTATTCGTGGAATTGAGCATCAAATTGATCTTATTCCAGGGGCTGCATTGCCTAATCGACCTGCGTATCGTATGAATCCCACTGAGACCCAAGAGGTCCAAACCCAAGTCCAGGAACTGTTGGACAAGGGTTATATTCGAACTAGCTTAAGTCCGTGTGCTGTGCCTGTGTTATTAGTTCCTAAGAAAGATGGATCATGGAGAATGTGTGTAGATTGTAGGGCTATTAACAACATTACTATTAAATATCGTCACCCCATTCCTAGATTAGATGATATGCTAGATGAGTTACATGGAGCTTCTATATTTTCTAAAATTGATCTTAGAAGTGGCTATCATCAAATTAGAATGAAAGAAGGTGATGAATGGAAAACAGCCTTTAAGACTAAGCTTGGGTTATATGAGTGGTTGGTTATGCCTTTTGGTTTAACTAATGCTCCTAGCACTTTTATGCGTTTAATGAGTCATGTGCTTCGAGATTTCATTGGAAGATTTGTTGTTGTTTATTTTGATGATATTCTGATTTATAGCAAGTCTCTTAATGAACATGAATCACATCTTAGAGAAGTGCTTAAAACGCTGAGAATTGAACGCTTGTATGCTAATTTAAAGAAGTGTGAATTATGTCATGAACAAGTGTCTTTTCTTGGATTTGTAGTGAGTTCGAAAGGACTGCGTGTCGATGAGGCTAAGATCAAGGCAATCCAGGAATGGCCAACACCCACCAACATCGGCCATGTACGCAGCTTCCAAGGATTGGCGAGCTTCTATCGTCGATTTGTTCGAGATTTCAGCACCATCTCGGCACCCCTCACTGAGCTCACGAAAAAGCGGAGTGAATTCACATGGGGAGCAGCTCAGAAGGAAGCATTCAACACCCTTAAGGACAAGCTCACTCACGCACCTCTATTAGCTTTGCCGGACTTTACTCAGCCCTTTGAAGTAGAGTGTGATGCTAGCGGAGTTGGAATTGGTGGAGTCCTTATGCAGGGAGGTAAGCCTATTGCTTTCTTTTCTGAAAAGTTGAAAGGTGCTTGTCTTAATTACTCTACCTATGATAAGGAATTGTATGCATTGTTTAGAGTACTTAAGACATGGTCTCACTATCTATGGCCTAGCGAGTTTATTCTTAGGACTGATCATGAATCTTTAAAACACTTTAAAAGCCAAGATAAACTTGATAGGAGACATGGACGATTGATGGAATTCATTGAAACATTTCCTTATGTGATTAAATATAAGAAAGGCAAAGACAATGTGGTTGCAGATGCATTATCTAGGAGACATGCTCTAATAGCTGATTTCGATTCTCATGCTTTAGCTAGAAGACGTGTGCTTTTAACCACTTTGGATTCTAGAGTCTTAGGTTTTGTTTACATAAAGGAATTGTATGAATCTGATTTGGATTTTGAAGATCATTTTCGAAAATGCTTAGAAAAAGGTCCTAATGACAGCTTTTATATACATGAAGGATTCTTATTTCGAAAAGATCAAGTGTGCATTCCTAGATGTTCTCTACGATTATTACTTGTTAGTGAAGCCCATAGTGGTGGATTAATGGGACATTTTGGTAGAGATAAGACATATAACACACTGAAATCACACTTCTATTGGCCACATATGCTTAGGGATGTAGAACATTGCCTTAAGAGATGCATAGATTGCATTAAAGCCAAAGCTAAGCTTATGCCCCATGGCCTTTATACACCACTACCAACCCCATCAGCCCCTTGGGAAGACATATCCATGGATTTCATAGTTGGGTTGCCTAGAACTAAGAAGGGGAGAGATTCTATATTTGTGGTAGTGGATAGGTTCTCTAAAATGGCTCATTTCATTGCATGCCACAAAACTGACGATGCTACCAATGTTGCTAATCTATTCTTTAGAGAAGTAGTTAGGTTGCATGGTGTGCCTAAAACTATTGTTAGTGATAGGGATGTGAAATTCTTAAGTCATTTTTGGCGTACTTTATGGAATAAATTGGGAACTAGATTGCTATTCTCTACTTCTAGCCACCCCCAAACTGATGGCCAAACTGAGGTGACTAATAGAACACTTGGAACACTCCTTAGAGCCATTATTAGGAAGAATTTGAAACTTTGGGAAGAAGCCTTACCTCATGTGGAATTTGCATATAACAGAACCATACATTCAGCTACTAAAATCAGTCCATTTGAATGTGTGTATGGTGTTAATCCACTAACCCCTTTTGATCTTACTCCATATCCTATGAGAGACAAAGAATCATTTGAGGCAGGTAAGCATGTCGAGTTCATCAAGGAGCTGCATGAACGAACTCGAGAGAAGCTGAAGCTAAAGGCTGAATACAATGCTAACAAGGCCAACAAAGGACGTCGCTTGGTCACTTTTCAGCCTGGAGATCTTGTATGGGTGCACTTAAGGAAGGAGCGGTTTCCAGAAGCCCGGAAGAACAAGCTGTCGCCGCGTGGTGATGGACCATTTCGGATCAAGAAGAGAGTGGGCGACAATGCCTACCAATTGGAGCTTCCTGGAGACATGGGCGTGAGCGCTACATTCAACGTCGCCGATCTAATCCCTTACTTCGTTGTGGATGAGGACTTGGATTCGTGGGCGAATCCTTTTCAAGAAGGGGAGGTTGATGCGGGACCATCTTCTACAGCTCCAGACACACCCATCATTCTTGGAGAAGGACCAATGACTCGAGCTAGAGCAAAGAAGCTTCAGAGAGACTCATTCCTATTCGTCACTCACACTTTGTTCTCGAGCAAGGTTCAACTCCCCGAGCCTACATTGAAGACATACATGTGCATTGGAGCACAAATAGAGGCCGAGCCACCTTAGAAATGCTTAGGCCGAAATATTCTAAGTGTTGGAAACCCTTTTCAGCTTAAGTGTTCTATTGGGCTGAATTGGGCTTTTTTAGTCATTCTTTTTAGAGACCTTATTTATTTTTGTTCTTAGATTTATTTTAAAGCCCATTAGAAAGTAGATCTATCTATTTCTATCTAGTTAGGCCGGCCAACAGGCCTTAGTTCCCTATATATTTCGATTTCAGCCTTGTAGAACAATTGGAACATTCATAATACAAGTTATTCTTCTCAAAACGTGTGAAACACTTTAGAGAGAGAGATCAGACCGAATAGAGCTGTGCTCTTCGTGATCTCAACCGATTGATAATCTCAGCTTGGTTTGCTTTGTGTTCGTCAACTTCGCAAGACTTGGTGATCCTAGTATTCACAAGCCCCCTTCTGGTGCTTCAAGTTGTCCGCTTGATTGTGTCGGATTGTAGAGGCGGGTTGTGTAGGCATTGGTATTGGTTTCTACCCTCTGAGGAGGCCTAGGGTCTTTATCTTGTGCTACATAGATCGACTCAGTCCTTATCAGGTCGTGTCTTTCCATTCTTGCATTCATTTTCGAGTCTTTATCTATCTTTATCGAGTCTTTGTCATTCTTGTTTAGTGTCGACATCAAGAACCCTTGTTCTTGGTGAATCTTGCTGCGTCTTTATTGATTCTTGGCTGTTCTTGATTGATCTTGATCGAGTTCTTGCTTTTCTTGTTCAGTTCTTGCTTGTTGTCGAAGATCGGACCAACCCACGGCTAACCCCGTATCATTCCTAGCCTCTGAGGAGGCCTGGGGTCTTTATCTTGTTCTGCATAGATCGACTCAGTCCTTATCGGTCGTGTCTTTCCATTCTTGTTATTCAATTTTGAGTCTTGCTACTGTTTTGTCGAGTCTTGTTACGTTCTTGATCGATCTTGATCTATCTTGGTCGAATCTTGCATTGTTCTTGCTGCGTTCTTTGAGTCTTGTTGAGTCTTGCATAAATCTTGCATCTTTCTTGCGTTTCTTGAAGCTTTCTTGGCTGCGTCTTTATCAGTTCTTGTTAGTTCTTGCTTGTTGTCGAAGATCGGACCAACCCACGGCTAACCCCGTATCAGACGTTCTTAACTCAAATCGTGGATTCTTCTATACTAAGCGGAATTGGTGTTTTGTGATAGGCCTAGAGCTGACATAATTGAATGTGTGATGACGGATGTGCTGAATTGGTAGCAATGATTTCCTGACTAACTTGTTTCTATGACGATGTGCCTTGGTGCTTGGTATACTGACTTGCGGGTGAGTAGGTTATGGGTTATATGTATGGGAGTGCCTTATTCTTGAGCTTGAGTCGTGAGATCCTTCAGTGAGACGGGTTGGAAAGTGGCAGGTGGATTAAGGTATTCGGATTGGGTCATTGGTCATGTGAGATGGGGTGCAGGAAGGATGCGTTAGCTTGGGTAGAGTCGAGTGAGTTGGGATGTGTCGAGGATAGTGATCTGTGAGTATAGATGAGCTTCCAGGTAGGTCTTAGGTGAGTAGTGGGGCTAGTCTGGCGAGATTTTGAGGGAGGGTATCCTAGTGAGAAGTGGTAGCCTAGGTAGGTAGTGTGTGCGGGTAGTATAAGAGAGTGGTTGACTGAGGTCTGGACTAGTTTCATTAGGGTGATCTTGAGATTGGGTGTGCGTAGAGGTAGTTAGGATAGTTATAGAGGTGGATGGGCGAGCTAGAAGTTGATCGAGGGATTCTTGAAAGGAGGGTTGTGAGACGGATTGGTGTGCTCAGGAAGGTGTCGAGATATTCTATGAGCGGATCGTGGGCGGTGTCGAGGATGATCGATGAAGGAACGTCTAAGGAATCGTATAACTTGGGACTAGATTGTGTGTGTTGTGAGTGAGAGCGATTTCGGTAAAGGATGAGGTTGAGGAATTGCCAAGGAAGAGTAGTATGAGGTTGCTTGGGAAATTATCGATCGGGGATATTAGGTTTTTCATATTAGGGTTGTTCGTGTGATGAGTATTTGGGGTTGTTTAGATAGGATTGGTAATGCTTGGTGAATTTATGAGTGGAGGTTATTGTGGCTATTGAGGTATTTGACGATGTGAGATGAGTCTTCGAGGAAAGGTTGGTAGCTAGGCAAGGATATAGTTGAGATTCCTAGTAGGATTGTGGGCTTAAGGTTGAGATAGGGAGATTATGAGTATGGATTTGTGAACTAGGCAAAGCAGAAGGTATTGAGGACGCTAGAGGATACGAGATTTTAGAAAGTTGGTGAAGTTGTGGTACTTGGTAAATTCGGACGAGGATGTCATAGGAGTTCAGTGAGAATTCTATCGGTTGGAAAATCGTGGGAGAATTGGTCAAGTTGCGATGTTATGGGTAATTTGAGCTAGGGTGACATAAGGTTTCGTTGGGGATAATGGTCGTGGTTAAGGAGTGGTAACTTGAAGTAAATTCGGATAATGATGGGATGAGGATCTAGGGTAGGTCAGCTTGATGAGTCATGAGTGGTTAAGGTTTCGTGAGTTCTGGAATGGGATGAGTAGGTAAAAGCAGTGGTTGGTCTTTGAGGATAGGCGTTGGTGATGAGGGTCTTGGTAATTCGTGGTTGGGAGTAGCATGAGATGGATTTCTTCATTAGAGTTGGTCGAGAGTGACAGGTGTGAGATGATTAGTATGAGTTGGATTCTTAGAGGTGGATGGTTAGTGAGGGTGATTAGTGGTGCGTGGAATATGATCAGGTTAGCAAGGTGATTCGAGATATCTCTTTGTGGGATGATGTTCGGGTGGAGTCTTGGTAGTAGATCGAGTTGTTCAGCTTGTCGGAATGAGGGAATTTTGTGATTTGGGCACTCTGAGAGATGGTTTTAAATGGTCGAATGGACGGTAGGACTTTAGATCGGGATGTCAAAGTGGATTGAGTTGGTAGAGCTCGGTGAATTTGATCTTAATTAATGCATGAGCTGGTGAGTAGTGGTCGTGTCTCGTCATGATTGGTAGTGTAGGCAAATTCTCCTGAGGTAGTGATCTAGTGTATACTTTACTTGGGGTCGAATGTTGTGCGAATTCTATGCTATATATAGACGATGGTGATTCTCTGATGTGTTGCCGTTGACCATAGGGAACTGTTAGTACTAACATAGTTATCCCTAAACTCGATGGAATGCTACTGTGCGGAAGCAGTTGTTTGCCTCTAATGCGATGACGCTTGTTAGTTAGAATGAGTATGATGTACATATCCGATTGATATAACGTGCTTATCTGATTGATATGGTGTGTAACTTCGGTGAGATGATATGATGAATTCTACTATATATGATACGATGCTAGATATGCTATGGTATGTGGCTATTCTTGAGGTGATTATGTTATGCTATTAGACGTGAGGTGCTATTGTTATTTGATATATATACATGATGCTTGATGATGGAAATGATAGAAATTGAACTTTTGAACCTTGATTCCGACTTGGAACCTAGAAAGTGAATATGGGACTAGCCTTTAGAGGTGGATGGTAGGATGAATGGAGAGGTTAGGAATGCTTTTGACTAATGCCGAACTTGAAGTTTTGAACGGTGTTTTAAAGAGGACGGTGTGATGTTTTGAGTTATCATATGACCGAGGAGTCGAAGTAAGAATCTGGTAGGGGCCCATATTACATTCTTTCTACGGTCTATTGGGGATATTATGATCACATCAACGGTACTGTGAGGATCTCATAGGGGCACTTATGAGATACTTAAGGGATCAATGACATGATCCTTGGACTCACCAATTTCAAACTTCATCCCCTATTTTTAGATGATTTTAGTCTCGGGGACGAGACTTGTTTTTAGAGGTGGATGATGTAAAGGATCGGATTTTCAATTCCTAATTTTTCGGAAAAAGATGATTAAAAATGAATTTAATCGGATTTAAAACTCATTTAGCGGATTCCGATCGGAATATAAACAAATTGATGAATGGTCTCCGTCCTTTCACCTCAAAAACAAAATAATTATCAGATGGAGATATCCTTTTCAATTTTTTTAAAAAAATCCAATTGATCGAGAAAACGGGATTCGGGAACTAATTTCGGGATTCAAAATTCGCGTATTTGGGATTTATGTTCGGGTATTGGTTTTAACCAATCCCACACGTTACCCCCACTCACTCCCGTCGCCTCACCCATCCCCTGCCCTACCGTCACCCTCACCAGTTAAATTTATAATTCTGACATTCACCTGCTCACCATCACGCTCCATCCCTCTATCCCGCCATTCACATTCGTCACCGTCTCCATCTTCATCACATCTCCAACACCGCACCATCCAACACCGTCACCTCCATTCAGCATCTTCCATCACCGCCGCGGCTCCTTCGACACCTCCTCGGAGCCACCAGAGGCAACAACGGACACCACCGGAGCCACCAGCGGCAACAACTGACACCACCGCAGCCACCACGGAGCCACCGCAGCCCATTCCTTTCTAATCTTCGATCAATCGCGAAGCTAACTTCCGGTGAGCGTCCCTCCTTCGTTTTTGATTGGAATTGCTTGCGGTCTTCACCATCACACTCATCCACATCCGGTGTAGGTTCGACAAGTCATCGCTAGTCACCGACGAAGCCCAGAACTCTGATCGAGAGCTCCGAAGTCGCGAACACGTCGGTGAGCTTCCAAGCCTCCTTTCATTTCTCGTTCGATTTCATTCTTTCCTTCGATGCTTAGAGTAGTCGGGGGTGAGCGAGAGCTGAGTGTGGGTAGTCGAGCGAGCTCGAGAGCTCCGGTAGCTTGAGGGCGAGGCTGAGCAAGCACGAGCAGAGCAAGGACAAGCAGAGAGAGGACGAGGCGAGGCGTGGACGCAAGCGAGCCGGCGAGCTGGGGCGATTAGTTCGGGCGGGCACGACACAAGCTGGGCGAGGCATGGACACTGGTGGGCGGCGAGGTGTGGACGCTGGCGGTTGGCGAGGCGAGCAGGCGGGAGCTGTCAGGCGAAGCCATGGCGCAGGTGTTGTGAGCTGAATCTGCCATGTTTTACAGTAACTTTTATATCGATTTCTGCATACATTTCATTCATTTGGGCTAAGATAGTACAGAATCTATATAGTTTATGTTTATTTGCCAAATTATGGAATCTACACCAGTTTTTGTTTAATTCGCAGAATTCGAGGCATTTTACAGCAATTCTACAGAAGGTCGGAAAAGCTCGGAAAACGGCTACAGAAGTCCAAGGTCAAGAAAGCAACGGAACCAGTCGAATCGAGCCGAGGAACCAGACTACTCGATCTCGAGTAGACCTTACTCGATCTCGACGAGCATGTCCGAGCACAACCTTGTCGACCAGGAGCAACGTCGAGAACCAGACAACCCAGCTCCGAAAGTCTACTCGACCTCGACAAGCCCTAGTCGAGATCGACGAAGCCCAGCGCCACACCCGGAGTCGACAAGGAGAGAAGCTGACCGAGAAGCCGAGGACGAGAAGCCGAGCACACCTCTACTCGATCTCGACAAAGCCTTGTCGAGATCGACAAGCCCCATAGCACCAGTCCGAGCGAAGGCCTGGGCCCAGATCCGAAGCTTGCCGAGTAGAGCCACCCGAGGAGACCTAGTCGATGACCTATCTCTACTCGATGTCGACAAGCCCAGGAACCCAAGTCCGAGCATGTCGAGCAGATCTAGCCGACGAGTCCAGTCGACGAACAAATCTGGTCGAGGTCGACGAGCCGTGGTCGATGTCGAGTAGACTGGATCCCAGAAACGCGTCGACGAGTGCTTGTCCGAGTAGAGTTGGGATTCCTTGGGGCCGAAGGAGGAAGATTTTATCCAAATCCATCAAGTTCTATCTATGGAAGACGCAATCTATCAAGACATGAAGACTTACCTATTTAGATTTATCTTTTCCTTTTAAGATTTATTTCCTTAAAACATTCTATTTATCTTTTATCCTTTTAGATATAATTTTAGATATAGATAGGAGATTCTATCCTTGATTAGAAAGGATTAGAAGGCCCTAGGGGCTGGTTTTTCATTCATTCCAATTCACACACAATTCAATTCAAGTAGAGAAGTTTAGGAGTTCTAAGGTTTTTAGGGTTTTGGCATTCTGCGAAAGTTGATTGCCAGGATTGTAAAAGGCTTTGAATTTAGTTTTAATGCAAGTTAGTTCTTTTCAATCAATGTTTGCGATTGCAATGAGCCGTGAGTAGTCCACCCACTTCTGGGGCTGGGGTGAGCCCAACGGTGGCCATGTGAGACGATGCGATAAAGGTCAGATCTTTTGTGCAATTCATCTTCTATCCCTATGAGCATGATTCTTTTGCGAGAGTTGAAGGTGATCCTTGTTTGTGTTATTGAAGCAAAAGTGATCTTAATGCAACTTGGATTAATTATGTGAAAATGGTTAGTAACAATTAGGGTTTATGCGAAAGCCTCTATTTGCCTATTTGTTAATGACGAAAGTTATTTGATGGAAAACATGATCTTTTATGCCTTTGTGTGTTACTTTGCATGGTTATCGTTGTGGTGTTGATACCCTGGTCTTAGAAGTCTTTTATTATATTGAGTTTATTTCTGTCGAAAATCTGAGTTGTGTTCGAAATCTGCAATTTATATTTTCTGCATTCTTGTCGACATAGAGTAAAGCCTTGTCGAGATCGAGTACAACCTTTGTCGATCTCGAGTAGGGACTGGTCTAGGTCAAGTTGAGTTTTCTTCTGTTCTTGTCGATTTTCAGTTTCTGATTTGCTGTTTCTTGTCGATCTCGAGGAGCTGTTTGTCGAGATCGAGTAGCCCTTTGCTTTGCTTTTATTTGCTGCTTTGCTCTGTCTTTTCTGTCTTCGTTTAGTTTATTGCTTTTGTTATTTTCTGCTTTTGTTTTTGTTTCTTTTCTGTGTTTCTGTCCTTTCTGCTATTTTGCCTGTGAGATCTGTTGCTACCTAAGAACTGCTGACGTCCTTCCTCGTGGATTCGATCCTAACTATTCTCTTACTACAACGGGAGGAAGTCTTGTATTTATTTGCTGAGACAGGGAAGTCAATCTGAACTATATTTCATATTTATTTCATACTTGACACATCCTCCTGCAACAACAGCAGGCGGGAAATCCTCTTTTTTTTTGGGAAGAAGATGAAGAAGTTGATGTGGCCATGTGGGCCCCTCTTCATTTTACAAAATGTGTTTTAATAAGTTAACCAGTTGGGAGTTATATTAATTAGCGGGTTTGGTTCGGTTCGGTTCGGTTGAATTTAAATGAGTTTGGTTCGGTTGGGATTTATCCGTAATTATTTAATTAATGATATTTTAAATAAAATATAATATTATTGGGGGTTTAAGATATAACATTATTTGGACTTGGAGATTTAAAAACAAATTGGAAAAGAATTTCTAATAAATAAATTAAAAAGGGAATTTTGGGAGTATTTTCAAGGGTCGGAATTCTTAACTGTTTAATTTGGATTTGAAATGGTTTTGAAGCTAACTTGGGAATTATACTTGTTCGGTGACTAACTAGCATGATGATATATATATGATCGTTTGAATAACGGTATGATATGTGTGACTAATAACATGACTTGTGATGAATTATTCTAAGAGATTAAATGTTGGATAATTATGACGAGGTAGTAGGATTTTATATCACACAAATTATGTCTTATGATTTTGATGAACCATTGAGGTATATGTGGAAATTATGTTTATGAAAATGCGGAATTGGTTGAATGAATTATGGAACACGATGTGGTCTTGTGGAGCGGATGATGCGATGAAACGACTTCCATAATGTGTTACTTGTTCTATTGATTGAGGTGTGCTTGAGTGCTTAATAGTTGGATGTAGACTTATGTATATTCAATCATGTACTAGGTGATACTATGTGATTGTGACTATTGTGTGCTGGATTCTTTTGTTGCCGATCTGCTAGCCAGGTAAGTACCTCCGGGGCTTACTTAGTAACCAGTACCTCCTGCCTGATGTGTCATATAGTATGTAGGTGTTTCATATGCATAAGAGCATGCCATGTAGTATCATGCTTAGGAATTGCACTTACGAATGAGCATTCTTATTTTGTATGCGTTTGAATACAGAACGGCCATTATCTGTGAGTCCTAGAGTTCTTGCTAGGGTCATAGGGCAGCCCAGTTTCATCGGGTGTTGTCCTCCTTGAGTTATATATATCACGAGATACGAGATGAGCATGAGATACGAGATGAGCATGAGATGCGATATGATGATGAGATTTGATATGATATAGTATCGAACTGGCCAGTCTCCACCCTATCTGGAAGAAGGGTGGTGGTAGAAGAGGGACATACCACTTGGTATTCTTTGTTAAGGTCTTACTTAAGATTCTACATATATGAATTAGGAGCATGATAGTGTGGTTAAGATTTCAGTACTGCATGAAGGCATCCTTTATTCTAGGTATAGGCGTATTATATGTCCTCAGCGCGGTCAGAGCACCCGCGGGCGGACTCTTGGCCTGACTTGGTGTTATAGTTTCAGGTACCCGATACACTGCTTGATTTTGGGGGTCTATTCTTATGGCGGAGAGTGAGTGTTTGAAACCTGACTTCACCAGATTCATGCTTTTGGGATTCTCCCTAATTGTACTATGTTTTGACCCGGCTCTGTCGTGGCACTGGTTGTATCATTTTCAGAACGTATGCCCTTTGCATGATAACGGATTTCCTGCGTTGTAGATTTAGGACAGGTACAAGGGTTTACCCCGGGGTCCCCAATGGACCTTTCGGATTTGGGTGCGAAATCCCACTTTAAACTGCACATCTTCGATTTCAATCCTTCAACCTGTACTCGGGGCGCAAGATCCTAACGAGGGGTTTCATCCCTCGAAACGTAACTCGGGAATCATAATCCCGGGCCGTTACAGGTTTAACATGGCATAGTTTGTATACGAATTTGTGATTTTGAAAGTTCGTATTATTTTTCGTTCACATCCGATAGTTCGTATTAATTTTAGTCATTTTTCCTAATTTATTTGAGTATAAAAGTATGTATATATTTTAAAAAAATTTAAAAATGACGTGGTCAGTCACAATCATGCATATATAGATAGATGAATTATTGATTTATTTGAAGAAGAAAGGTCGATGGGCTCTAAATTAAAGAAAGCAAGAATCTTTACGTACTCATGGTTTGTGATGAATGTACGTAGATTGCAGAAAAGGTTGTGGTAGACAGACCAGGAGAAGGAGGAGGAATTGCAGAATCCAGCGACGAAAGGAGGAAGTCGACGGAGCAATTCAGAGAAGAAAGGGAGAGGAAAGAAATAATAGGGGTTGTGAGAGGGTGCATAAAGACGGTTACATGCGGTAAAAAGCTCCCCAGAAACGGAAATAATGGAAACGGAAACAACGTCGTCGACCAACAAGGTTCCGCCAAAATAGCCTTCCTCCCTGTTTACACTAAATTGGCTTACATTCTGGGCCTTCGTGTTTCCCCTTCTCACAGGTAAGTACGTAACTCTTCCTCCCATCCATCTCTATTTCATCATCTGTTCTACCGGCGGTAACTACAAAAGAATCGATTTAATTGAGATGCAAATGGAATTTAAATAAGGAAAGGGTGAATTGCATCCCCAACCTTTCACTAATATTCCATTTAAGTCCCTATGTTTTAGTTTGTTCTAATATGATCCTCAAACTTGGGTTTTAGTTTCAACTATGGTCCTTCTGACAAATTGGGTGTTAATCGCCCGTTAACTTTGTACATGTGACTGTGATGTGGGTAGTACCCCTAAGTCTTCGGTTCGAACCCTGCATTGGCCGCTCTTTATTTATGTATTCAAGGATATCTTATGTTACACTGTAATACTTGATTACTCCAAGCAAAATTTAACAATAATTTTTTTTAAAAAAATTGTAGTTATACTCTTTAAAATTATATTGAGATATTTATATACTTTGATTATGAATAATTACTCTTTAAAAATTATCGATAATAAAAAAAAACTGATTCTTATAGAAAATATATAAATTTTCTATTTTTCTATAACATAAATTTTAACAGTAAAAGTTGATAAACATATCAATATAACTCTATGTGGTATAAATATATTTTCAAATTTTTTTTATAATGATAATATATGCCCCAAATAATTAAGTGTTATACCGGGTGCTACACCCAATATAACGAGAGATCTCAATTATGTCGCATCACTAACATGATTTTATCACTTTATTAAAAAAAAAAACTAAATTTGCCCCAGTCGGGGTGGCCTAGTGATGAGGAGTTAGGGGGTGGGAGGTTCTGGGTTCGATTCTTGCCTCCGCTCCTTTCCTTGGGATTTCCATCCAAGGTTTGCCTTGCTCCCTACCAGTGGGTTGAGCCGGTCGGTACAAGCCGATTTACCTAATACGTGGCTCTTGCCGGATGAGTCACGTGCTCGGGACCAACAATTATAATTGTAACCGACGATAACGACAACATCATCAACAACAACATTGACTGCGTGATTTCGTAGATGGGGATGAATGTCTTTATTTTTTTTAGGTATATCACCACGAAGAAATTTTTTTAATAAATATTGAAACAAAATGATAAAAATAATGTTAGTGGTGTGGCATTCATATTGGACAAATAATTGCCACATAGCAGTCACACATACAATTAAGGCCCAATTTGATAGAAGGACCATAGTTTGAACTAAAATCCAAGTTTGAGGACCATATTATAACAAATTAAAGCTTAGGGACTTATATGGAACATTGGTGAAAGATTGGGGATGATAGATGCAATTTACCCTTTAAATAATGGGTCAATTTGCCAACTATACAAATACAAAGGCCAAATTAGCCAACTATACAAGATTGTGGGAATTTTGCAAAACTATACACAACCCTTGCCCCTCCTATGTGCCCCCCTCCCCCTTCAGCGTGCCCCCCCTCCACGTCAGCAGTTTTTTTTTTTTTTCCGCGTGATTTCGTAGATGGGGATGAATGTCTTTATTTTTTTTAGGTATATCACCACGAAGAAATTTTTTTAATAAATATTGAAACAAAATGATAAAAATAATGTTAGTGGTGTGGCATTCATATTGGACAAATAATTGCCACATAGCAGTCACACATACAATTAAGGCCCAATTTGATAGAAGGACCATAGTTTGAACTAAAATCCAAGTTTGAGGACCATATTATAACAAATTAAAGCTTAGGGACTTATATGGAACATTGGTGAAAGATTGGGGATGATAGATGCAATTTACCCTTTAAATAATGGGTCAATTTGCCAACTATACAAATACAAAGGCCAAATTAGCCAACTATACAAGATTGTGGGAATTTTGCAAAACTATACACAACCCTTGCCCCTCCTATGTGCCCCCCTCCCCCTTCAGCGTGCCCCCCCTCCACGTCAGCAGTTTTTTTTTTTTTTTCCGCGCGTCAGTGCTGACGTCATCGTTGGGAATGCTGACACCGTTTACAAGGAAGGTTTTTTTTTGCGCGCGTCAGTGCTGACGTCATCGTCGGGAATGCTGACGTCAGCAATGTTGACACCGTTTACAAGGATGCTGACGCCAACTTTTTTTTCTTTTTTCCCGCGCGTCGGTGCTGACGCGAACGTCGAGAATGTTGACGTCCGCATTGCTTACACCGCAGACTCTGATAATGCTGACGCGGAGGACGTCGACGATACTAACACCGGGGATGTCGACGATGCTGCCACCATTTGAGGGATGTTGACACCGACGTCGGGAATGCTGACGCCGTCTACGAGGATGCTACGTAGCCGACGGTGACGTCGGGAATACTGACGTCAGCATTGCGGACGCCCTCTACGAGAATGCTGACGCCGACGGTGATGACATCAAAGATCAATATATTTTTATATAAAATATAAAAGGGGGAGAACAAAGAGACAAAAGAATGTTTAAAAAAAAAGAATATTTTTTTTTGTAGTGAGAAACAAAGAATTTTTCGATGCCGACGATGCTGACCTCTTTCCCCATCCATCTCTTATATTGCAAAAACGATGTCAGCAAATATATACCTACATAAAAATATGCATAAAAACGATGTCAGCACTAAAAAATACGTATAAAACGATGTCAGCACTAAGAAATAAACCAATTTTTAAGGACTCAAGCAGACATATACACTTACATATATAATATCAAATTAAAAACGATGTCAGGACTAAAAAATAGGCATTAAAACGATGTCAGCACTAAAAAATAAACCAATTTTTAAGGAGTCAAGCATACATATATACCTACATATATAATAGCCAACTAAAAACGATGTCAGCGCTAAAGTTCACATATTATATACTCCCTCCGTTAATTAAAACTTGACGTTTTACTATTCACGCACGCATTTTTAGGTGTTAAAAACGATATAAAATATTAACTTTTTTAATAATTTTTTTAAATAATATCATACTTATTACTATTAAGTATGAATTCATAAAAATAAATTTTTAAAAAAGTTAATATTTTATATAGTTTTTGTCGTTATAAAAAAGCGTGCATGAATAGTAAACGACAAGTTTTAATTAACAGAGGGAGTATATAGTATAGACCAATTAAAGGCATGCAAGGGTACAATAATTCCTGCACTCACTCAACCTCTTTCAAATATTCAAACAAAAAGCCCACTTTCCATCAATTACTCTACCTTACTTACAAAATCAGCACTAAAAAAACAAAACAATTTTAAGGACTCAAGCATATAAATATACCTACATATATAATATCCACATAAAAACGATGTCAGCACTAAAAAATACGTATAAAAACAATGTCAGCACTAAAAAACAAACTAATTTTTAAGGACTCAAGCATACATATATATATCTACATATATAATATCCACCTAAAAACGACGTCAGCACTAAAAAAATATGCATAAAAACGATGTCAGCACTAAAAAATACGGATAAAAACGATGTCAGCACTAAAAAATACACATAAAACGATGTCAACACACTCAAAAACAAAAGTTAAACCGATGGTAATCAAAATACGCAGGGTGAAGCAACTAATAAATAATTATAGATTATCAAAAGATGATGTCAGCACTGGAGCTTAGCAAGATAAGCCAGTCTACTGGAGCTTGACACTAAATCTCAACAATTTGATCAGTTATCAACCTAACCTTGATTGTTCAAAGCTAACTTAAAACAGACACAATGTCACGAAGCTTGCCCTTAACTTAACAATTAGCAAAAAGAATTCCAACTAATTCTTCAACACAGTATATATTTTCATTCATTTTCCAACAATAAACACCAATTGATATGAATTGGTTGCTATATACAATATATATATATTAAATCTTTTGATGCCTCTTTAACTTTCATTTATTTATTGATAGAAACTCACAATTAATTTCTTTCCAGATTCCTGTAGAGTTTTCCTTGATTCAAAATGAGAGTTGGTAGACCAGTGAGATTTTTCATTGACCTATTAAAAAAAAACTATTCTGTTTCTCCCTCATTGAATCCTGATTAGTAAAAAAACTGACATGGTTACATAAATGGATAATTTATGCAACACCAGCAAATAAACACCAGCAATTCAGCAAATAAACACCAGCAAATGCTGACCCAAATTTCCCAGTGCAACACCAGTAAATCATCACAAATTTAGACAAACAATCAATAACAAATTCTGATTGTATAAAGAAGAACAAAGAGGAACTGAGAGAACCTTGGGAAATCATCACAAATTCTGACAGTAATGAGAATAACAAAGAGGAACTGAGAAAACCTTGGGAGGAGTCGGTGGATCCGGCCAGAGGTGGAAACTCAATTGAACTGCAGCAAGGACGTTTAGAGGGATCTGGATTCGGAATTCTCTCCTTCCGGATGCACTTTCTGGCCATGGAGCTCCCTCGCCCTACATGGCTGGACATTCAACTGCGGCCTCAAGGAAGATCGAGACAGCAACGCAACAGCTCCTGCAGATCTCTCTCCGGCGAGGCTAGAAGCAACGCAACTGCTCCTGCAGATCTGAGATTTGTGCTGGACATTCAAGCTCGAACTCGAAAATAGTCGGCAATCTCCGGCGAGGCTAGAAGTAACGCAACAGCTCCTGCAGATCTGTCCGGCACGTACTCCTCTTCCTCCTCCTCGCCGTCCGCCTTCGCCGGCCATTGCCGCGCCGATCTCGCGCCTCTGATCTTCTTTTTCTTCTTCTTGTGCTTCTTCGGCCGGATCGTGGCGCCCTCGCGGATCTGTAAAGGTCCGGGTTTTAAAATTCTAATTTTACAGAGAAAGGAAAATCAAAATGAATTTAAAAGAAGAATTTAACGAAAACTCGCTAACATGGATTTCATAACTCTTAAAGTGAATTCCGGCCTAATTTTGAACTTTTAAAGATCAATTCAATCTTTCACCTCGGGATTCAAAATTCCTTCGAATAGCGACATCTTGCTCGGGTTTTAGAATCTAATTGACCGAGAGAGCGGAATTCAAAAGACCTATCATCGGAAATTCAAATTTATAACTCGGGACCATGATTTCCGTCCTCTTTTACACGTTCTTATCCAAATCCCATCTCCAACTCATCTTGTCTTAATTTGGGTAAAGTTCTATCATCTCCTCCCCTCCCTCTCTTATTTTATTGCCTTCAAATTGTCTTGTCTTATTCCCCCTACTCACATCCCAATTTCAGGAAAATCACCCCCCACTTTTTCATTACTTGTCCGATTGTAGATTTCATGAAGACAAAGAAATGGACATCTTCATTTTGTCCTTTGGTCCCTTCTATTCCCTCGTTGAGTGTTGACCAACTTTTTTATTTCCCCTTATCTGAAAACAAACCAAACACACCCTCTTCTCCCTCTTGTTGCCTAGGAACCCAGCACCTCCATTCTCCTCTTTTCTTGTCGTCGAAAACCACCACAACAGCCTCTATTTCGCTCCGAGCAAACCAAGGCCGAGGGCAGCTCCTTCTCTCCCTCCTCCTCGTCTGATCAGCAGCAGTACAGCCACCATACTCACCCTCCTCCGACGTCCGCCGAGCTGAGAGCAGCAAGCCCAGGAGCCGACAACAGCCGCCACCGAACACATCCCCTCTACCCCCGTGAACCGCCAGCCGCACCTCAATGGCCCTGTTTTCGCAACCCCGAGGAGCCAAACACCAGCCTTTCCTCCTTTTTCTCGAGCCTAGTAGGCGAGCTAGTGGAGGCTCCTCCTTCTCCTCCTTCCAGGCGAGCCGCGATTTTCCGACGCCCAGGCGAGTCTCCGAGCGGCGCCATCTCGATCCTCTTCTCCCCTGTTTCCGGCCGGTAAGCCTCACTCCTTCTCCTTCCGATCAAAAACAATGTAAAGATTCGTCTTTTGACCTCCCAATGTCGACCTAGGCCAAGCTCGTTTGATTTTCGACTCCGACGAGCCCAATCGCACACCGACGAGATTTTCCGGCGAATCGAACCCGCGCCTCGGTGAGCACTCCTCCTCCTTCTTCCCTTTCTTGATTGTTTTCTGTCCTTGGCGTCGGGAAGGTGCCGGAGCTCAGGGCCACCGCCGGCGAGCCCTCTCCTCCCCCTTTCTTTTCCCAGATCTGTCGAATAGAGCTTTTGGGGAGATGATGAACAGTGGGGGCATTGGGTCGGTTCTCTTGTTTTTTTTAAAAGGGGTTTGGTTCGGTTTTCTTTATAAGATAAAACCGGTCCGATTTAGGCAATTAAACATCAGATTTTTAAAGAGGAATTGGGCCTATTTTCTTGGGCCAGTTTGGTGGGTTTTAAAATCAAAAATGTTTGGGCCTGTTGTTTTTAATGGAGATCCGGTTTTGGATTTGGGAAAAAGGGCTGACTTTTGGAGCTTTATAAAATAAAAGGAGGTTTTGGTAATTAAAATAAAGGGTTGATTTTTATAAAATAAAATGGTTGAGGCTAATTTTGATAAAATATATATTGAGAGTATTTTAAAATATATTATGGCCTTTGGAAAAATATATGGAAATTTAAGATGAATTATTGGAGTTGAATTGAAAAGAGAATTGGAAAATATATTCAAGAGCCAGAAATTGATTTAATAACTTTAAAGAGGATTTTTGGGGAAATATCCTAACTTTGTCAAATTGTTTTAGAATACTTGTCTTGAAGATGTGGAGCTTGTTTTTGCAAGGGAATTTGACGAACATTTTCCAATGACGGAATTTCTAACTAGTAAACTCGGTTTTCGGGACTAACTCGGGGATTATGTGCTCGGTGACTAACTAGCATGATTGATGTGAATGATTGTCTAATAGCATGATTGGGTGACTAATAGCATGATGAGATGTTAAAGTGATATATCGTTGATTTATGCCTTATGACCTATGATGAAAATGATGAACTGGAGATATGTGATATGCGGGTTATTATTGCGGATATATTGCTGCAAATACATGAATGTGGCTGATGGAAAATGAGAATGATATGGCCTTATGGAATGTGATGAAATGATGAATGGTTGAACTTGATGAGATGATGAATGTGATGTAGTATACTTTATTGAGTGATGCATGCTTGCGGGATTGGATGGTTAAATGTAGACTTATATGGACGTTATGATATGTATCTAGGTGATCTTTAATGCTTGTCTTGCTGTTCTGCACCGTCAGGTAAGTCTCCTCGGAGCTTACTCAGATTGAATAGAGTTATTCCCTGCTTTAGGTGACTAGGTGCTTGCATTCATGATCAGCATGCCATGTAGTACCATGCTAGGTTGCATCGACCGTTGAGCATTCTATTTCTTTATGTGTATGTAAACAGAACGGCCATTATCTGTGAAGTAACTGGAGTCATTGCTATGGTTATAGGACGACCTAGTCTCATCGGGTCCCGTCCTGAGTCAATCGAGTCATGAACTTCCTTATTTTATGAGATGCCTGCGGGCTTTATTGTGGAGCGGGTTGGGCATGCGTGCCGCCCGATTATGAATGAATGCATTCACGAGCTGGCCAGTCTCCGCCCTATCGGAAGGGGGTGGAGGTAGGAGAGGGATATACCACTTGGTATTCTGTGTTAAGGCCTTATTATTATTATGCACTTGATCTTAGGAGCATGTTAGTGTGTTAATATCCCGCCATGCATCTAGAAGCATCTTTATTAGGAATAGCGTATATGTGTGCTTAGGGTTGGGATGCAGAGCTAAAGTGGGCATCAGTCTGATCCCGCCCCATATCAATTTTTTTTAGGTATCCGTATGCTTACTACTATTGATGCTGATTTGAGTCCATGACTGCTGGGTCTAACATGGCGGAAAGAGAGAGTTGAGATTTCAACTTCACCAATTTAATTACGGCTCGAATTTGAATGGTTGATCATATTTTGACCCGGCTCTGCCGTGGCACCCCCTTTGTATTATGCTTTACTTCCGCTATTTGTGTGACCTTTGGTTTTCCACGCTTAGACTTATGACAGGTACAGGGGACTTCCCTGGGAATTCCAACGATCCCTTCGAATTTTGGGTATGAAATCCCACTTCAAAATGTTAGGATAGAATTTCAAACCTTCAACCTGTACTCGGGGCGAAAGATCCTAACGAGGGGTTTCATCCCTCGAAACGTAACCCGGGAATCATAATCCCGGGCCGCTACAAAGTTGGTATCAGAGCCAGGTTGTGCAAACCGAGTATGATAGGTTGAAGTGGTTTTGAAAATAGCCCAAGGTTTTCAAATGGCTTTCAAAATGTTTTAGAAAGGGCAAAATGAATTTAATATGGCTAACTCAAATGGACTAAATATGAACTCAACTCAATAAAATCGGTAATCAAACAAAGGGAAACGATGGGGTGGTAAAGCGCTAGAGCATCCCTATTGGATGTAGTTGGGAACGGGTAGGCAAAATATAGGTTGTTATTTTACAGGTGGGCTTGAAGACTCCAAGGAACCCGACGGATGGAGTGACATGGGTTAGGAGGCCGTGATGTATTTGCCCCTTCGGTCAGCCGCCCCTCGAAGGACGGCATAGATCGTCTCGGTGGTTACATTCATGCATTTTATCCAACTGGGTCCGAGGGCGATCCTCCTCGAAGAGGATCATATTAACCCCGTTGATTGCTTTCATGCTGAGTGCTGTTGCGCTTAGGATAGAGAACTAATCAGTATGTCTTGACTTGACTCATGTATTGAATAACTGTGCAAACGAGATAGCGGGAGAAAACCTTTGATGCAGGACCATCCAAGACACCTTCGGATGATGTCCTTATCAAGAGGAAGAAGAAGGCTCCACCATGGGAGAAGGTCCAAAGGTGGAAGCTTGGCGTTTTTACATTCGTCCAGCAACTTGACAACTTTTCGACGTCTCTGTAAAATGGGTCGTACGGATTCAATATTGATCGGATTGAGGCGTGCCATGCCTTGTTGGAACGAGGACGAAGAGATCTACAACTTTGCTGTTGAAGGTTTTTCCAGATTCGTCTTATAGCTTGGCCGAAATCCACATTCTTTGAGCTGCTGCTGGTTTTGACGGGATTTTGTTAAGTTTTGGAACATTATATTTATTTTCTATTTAGTATTTCTTTTACTTAAGTTATTTTAGGAAACTTTAAGATTATTTTTATTATTTCCATTAGATGTTAGTTTTATCTTATTTTATCATCTAACTCGGCCCAACAGCCCTGCGTGGCCGATATATTCCGAGTTCTCCTATTGTAATTCAATTAGAACATAATGAATAGAATTTAGATCTCTCAAATTGTGTGAAACACATGGAGTGTCTTGTTGATCCAACTAGAGCTGTGCTCGTTGATCATCGAATTGGTTTGTTTTAGCTTGGTTTGCTTTGCCGTTCATCAACTTCGCAAGACTTGGTGAATCTAGTATCCACAAGCCCCCTCCTTGTGCCTCCAAGTTGTCCGCTTGGTTGTGTAGGGTTGCAGAGACGGGTTGTGTAGTCATTGGTATTGGTTCCTACCCTCTGAGGAGGCCTGGGGTCTTTATCTTGTTCTGCATAGATCGACCCAGTCCTTATCGGTCGTGTCTTTCCATTCTTGTTCTTGAATTTCGAGTCTTGCATCTTTCTTTAGAGTCTTTATTGCGTTCTTTAACTTCTTGATTGATTTTGCAGATTTCTTGATCGATTCTTGAAGCTTTCTTGCTGCGTCGTTTGAATCTTGCGGGGTTAGCCGTAGGTTGGTCCGATCTTCGACAACAAGCAAGAAACAATAAAGAAAGACTCAAGAACTCAAAGAAACTCGGCAAGAACACCAAGATTCAAACGGCGCAGCAAGAAAGCTTCAAGAATCGATCAAGAAATCTGCAAGATGAATCAAGAAGTTAAAGAACGCAATAAAGACTCTAAAGAAAGATGCAAGACTCGAAATTCAAGAACAAGAATGGAAAGACACGACCGATAAGGACTGAGTCGATCTATGCAGAACAAGATAAAGACCCCAGGCCTCCTCAGAGGGTAGGAACCAATATCAATGACTACACAACCCGTCTCTGCAACCCTACACAACCAAGCGGACAACTTGGAGGCACAAGGAGGGGGCTTGTGGATACTAGATTCACCAAGTCTTGCGAAGTTGATGAACGGCAAAGCAAACCAAGCTAAAACAAACCAATTCGATGATCAACGAGCACAGCTCTAGTTGGATCAACAAGACACTCCATGTGTTTCACACAATTTGAGAGATCTAAATTCTATTCATTATGTTCTAATTGAATTACAATAGGAGAAGTCGGAATATATAGGCCACGCAGGGCTGTTGGGCCGAGTTAGATGATAAAATAAGATAAAACTAACATCTAATGGAAATAATAAAAATAACCTTAAAGTTTCCTAAAATAACATAAGTAAAAGAAATACTAAATAGGAAATAAATATAATGTTCCAAAACTTAACAAAATCCCGTCAAAACCAGCAGCAGCTCAAAGAATGTGGATTTCGGCCAAGCTATAGGACGAATCTGGAAAAACCTTCAACACCAAAGTTGTAGATCTCTTTGTCCTCGTTCCAACAAGGTGTGGCACGCCTCAATCCGATCAATATTGAATCTGTACGACCCATTTTACAGAGACGTCGAAAAGCTGTCAAGTTGCTGGACGAATGTAAAAACGCCAAGCTTCCACCTTTGGACCTTCTCCCATGGTGGAGCCTTCTTCTTCCTCTTGATAAGGACATCATCCGAAGGTGTCTTGGATGGTCCTGCATCAACCTTGCCCTTATGTAGTCCGAATTCCTGTCTTGTCGGAATAGCTCTTCCCTAATTCAAACCCTTTGATGATTCTGACTCCGTCATCCGTCCCACCAAAACATTTAGGCATGTTAGCAAGGGTCGAGGAGCATCCGCTCTCCCCGTTTCGAGTCCTACTTGATATCCCACCATCTATGCTTCTATTGAGTCTCGTACATGAGGTTGGTGTTTTCCACGGGAAAATTTGGGTCGGTCAACTAGCTACTTCTGGGGGAGTGTCGGATGTGGGAAATTCATGAGTATTTTAGGGAGGGTGATCAATGAAATAATTCCGAGTTAGAAGTGATTTGTCTTATGAAGTTATCCTTCTCGATTTTTATACCGGTCAACCATGTCTTCTTACCACGAGAGTCTAAACAAAAATTCTACCCTCTCCTCTCGGAAACAGTGTGAATGTCCTTGTGTCATACTGAGTGAGTCATACTAGTGTCCCACAGGGAACTGGGGTGATGAGTCAGTGATTTCCCTTGGAGAATTTTGTGAGGTTATGATAGTAACCCACCTTGTGATTGCATGACATAATGCATTGATATATTTCAGTATGACTTGCCTGATAACTTGCATGATTGCACTTATGAACGAATATATATGTGTCGAATCTATGAATTCCCATCAATGTTACTCTCCCTTGAATTAGGTCCATGATAGTGTGGTCAACCCTCTTTGTGTGAGTGCCATGAGAAATGAATTTCTGAGCATGTTAAGTTAATCAAATTGAACCTCATTGACTATGTATTTTCTTAATGAGTGTTGGTAGTATCATGTAGGATATACATCTCCTAATTATGGACCATCATGCATCTATGTGCCATACTTGTCATACTACACGTACATGGTTGTATTGGATGTGATAGTTGTTTTGACCTACTTATGTGTACACTAAGTGAGTAATGAATCATACATATGATATCCTATAATGCTCGCTATGTCATATATAACTTATGCTGCATATGTCTATTGTCGGTGTGTGCATACAAGATATTAATATGTCAAGCATGATAAGTGAATGAGATGATAAGTTTTAGCCTGTCCCGTTTGCATGTAAAGTTGATTATGTGAAATGTTATGGATGCGTAGGACGCTATTCCTTTTAATAGGTACATGATAGTGTGGAATAATATGATTGAGATATTTTGTGATTGACATGTTGATGCGGGACCATCTTCTACAGCTCCAGACACACCCTTCATACTTGGAGAAGGACCAATGACTCGAGCTAGAGCTAAGAAGCTTCAGAGAGACTCATTCAACTTTGTGGGTCATGCTTTGTTCTCGAGCAAGGTTCAACTCCCCGAGCCTACATTGAAGACATACATGTGCATTGGAGTGCAAATGGAGGCCGACCCTCCTTAGTTGAGCTTATTTTCAGCTTATGAACATTATTGGGCTGAATTGGGCTTTTATTAGTTATTCGTTTTAAAACCTTATTTACTTATGTTCTTAGGTTTATTTAATTAGGCCCATTAGTATTTAGATCTATCTTGTTCTATCTTCTATCTCCTAAAACCGGCCAGAACAGCCTTGTAAGGCCTATATATGGCCGCACCTTTCATTGAATCAGATTGGAACTTTGATAATTGAAATTCTCTCATAAAGAGTGTTTACACCTTCGAGTGTTTGTTGATTCAATTAGAGCTGTGCTCATTGATCATCGATTGATACATATCTCAGCTTGGTTTGCTTTGCCGTTCATCAACTTCGCGAGACTTGGTGAATCTAGTATCCACAAGCCCCCTTCTGGTGCTTCAAGTTCTCCGCTTGATTGTGTCGGATTGTAGAGGCGGGTTGTGTAGGCATTGGTATTGGTTCCTACCCTCTGAGGAGGCCTGGGGTCTTTATCTTGCGCTGCATAGATCGACTCAGTCCATATCAGGTCGTGTCTTTCCATTCTTTCCATTAAATTTCGTGTCTTTCCCTTTGTTCTTGCTGTTTCGTGTCTTTCTTGGAGTTCTTGATCAATTCTTGATCGAGTTCTTGGTGTTTCTTGAGTCTTACATTGCTGCGTTCTTGTTTCTTGTTTAGTTCTTGTTTGTTGTTGAAGATCGGACCAACCCACGACTAACCCCGTATCAAATTGACATCAGAGCTTTGGTTTTCGACATCAAGATTGAGTCTTTTTCTTTTCATAAACACAAAAACACAAAAAATAGTGTCTTTTCTTTGTTTGGTTATTTACTTCTTGCATTCTTTTTGATGAACTTACTAATCTTGAGTTTGTGATTGTTGTGGTTGCTTAGCCTAAACACAAAGCCTAGCCGAGACCGTGGAGTCGACCCCTGCGTGTGCACAACCCCTTGTGTTCACCATAGCCGACGGCACTCTTGTGTCCCCACAGCCTTGCTTGGCCGAAATTGTCCTCCACACAAAGAGCAAACCCTAGTTTGTTATCTTTTCTATCCTTTGTTCTATCTTTGGAACTTTTTATCTATCTTTTATCTATTTCCTTTATCTCTTGCCTATTTTAAATTGTGATTTTTGGTGGATAAAAGTCATTATATCTATCAAATATCTATTAAGGCATAAGATAGATCCTATTACCTTAATTAGCCATTCTATCTATAAATTTGCATTAGGGCTGAACTTTTTATCTTTTCACCACAATTCTCAGAATTTTCGAGTCCTATATTATTATTAGAGTTCTTTCTTGCATTAGTTTCATAAGTTAAAAAAAAAATCAGTTTCGAAATTTATTTTAAAACTTGGACCTAGGAGGATAAAATTCACTAGGGGCAAAAGTAAGTCAAAAAAAAAAAGAGATAGAGTTTGTTTGATCTAGTGCAAGAAAGCTCCCAAGGACAATTGGTGAATCCCTTCTCTCAGCCCTAGTCGACAGCCCTATATCCCAAACACATACACCTCCACAAAATTGAAACCCTACCCTGCAACTACAACGTCCTAACTTAAAGGTTTTCAATCAAAAGAGGTAAATTTCCAAGTTTTTCTTTTATTTCTTTTCTTTTCTCTTTGTGTCGAGTAGAGCTCTGTTTTGTCGAGTTCTCTCTTGTTTGGTCGAGTGATCCCAGCCTTGCCGAGTGATCTTATTGTGTGTGTCGAGTGCATTAGACCCCTGTCGAGTGCGCCATAGTTATTGTCGAGTACTTTCCCCCTTTGTCGAGTACTCTTTGGTTTACTTTGAGTTGAATTCTTGGAATTTCCCATCTGTTTTGCTTGAATTGAGTTGTTTGCTTACATCGAGTGCTCTACAGCCCTTGTTGAGTACTCTCCTGCGTTGTTTCATTCATTACCTACCTTGATTGCCTTGTTTTTGCTTGGTAGTTGATTTGCCCAAAGCGGATTGCCCTAGCAAGCGTGATATATCAATCAGAGAGGGAGTGTGAGCGAAACACAATTGTGAGTTGTTTATAAGTTTTACTAACCTTAACTTAGTTCTTTGTTTCTTTGGTCTTTGTTATCATGTCTAACAATCAGGGAAACAATGGTGGTAACGATGCCACAAACTCGAGTGCTACTGTGACACCCGAGCAATTCAACAACTTGACGGCCAACATAGCCACTATAACGGATACCTTGGCTGCGTTGCAAGCTAAGATGGCGGCTTGGGAAAGCTCTAGGCCTAGTGGTTCGAACACCATAGGTCAGCAAGAGCGAGTGGAGATACCCAACAATGAAAGAGAGGTCGTAAATCCTATCCCTAATCCTAATCCTCATGTCAATTTAGAAAATCCTTTATTCAATGAAAACAACTCTCCACGAGGTGGGAGAAATGATCGGAATAATGGGTTTGTTAATGTGCAAGGTCAAGGACAAGGAAGGGGAAGAGGTCGAGGCTTCCAGGAGCAAATCTACTACTCGGAGCAAGATGATGACTTCCAAGAAGAGGAGTATTGGGAGCAGCGTCCGAGACGGAATCAAAGAGGAAATCAGAACCGACCACCTAGGTACAATGACGAGGACGGCATAGGTAAGGTCAAGGTAAAGATTCCTCCTTTTGAAGGTAAAACTGATCCGGATGTTTATATTGATGGGGAAACTAAAATGGATCAGATTTGGAATTGTCATAATTTCTCTAATGCTAAAAAGGTGCAATTAGCTACTTTAGAGTTCACAGGCTTTGCTTTAATTTGGTGGGATAACTTAGTTAAAGAAAGGAGAAGAGCTCTTGATGCACCTATTGCTTCTTGGGAACAACTTAAAGCATTGATGAGAAATCGATTTGTACCTCAACATTATGCTAGAGAGCTTAGGCAAAGATTAGAAAATCTTAAGCAAGGAAATAAAACTGTTGAGGAAACATTTAATCTTATGCAAGAAACTATGGCTCGAGCTAATGTGAATGAACCTTATGAAGATACAAATGCTAGATATCTTAGGATATTGCATCCCGCTTTAGCTCATGAGATTGATTATTTTCCCTATACTACTCCTACTGATTTGTGACATTTAGCAATTAAAGTAGAAAAGGGACAACGTTACAAGAGCCAAGGAAGGATGTCGAGTGGCCAGCAACAAGGATGGCGTCAAAATCGGCCCCCAGGGCGCTCGGAAATGGGTTCCAAGGAGCGAGCTCAACATCCCCAATGGAGGAATGAGAGTCGACAACCCCAGCAACCCCTCGACAAAGGAAAAGGTCCATGGAATGGACGAGAATCGTCTGGGACATCTACTGGTCCCAAAGGGAGTAATCCTAATCCTTCTACTACTCGTTCTAGAGATATTGTATGCTTTAAATGCCAAGGTAGAGGACATTATATGAAGGATTGCCCTAATAAGAAAACGCTCATGGTTAATCAATTTGGAGAATATGAATCTGAAAATTCTTGTGATGAACCGGATGAGCATGCTAATGACAATGATCAGAACTTAAACCTTGTTTGTTATGAAAATGATGATAATGAGGTTGAATATGAACATGGAGAATCTTTGATTGTTAGGAGAGTTTTAAGTGTTGTTCCTACACCATGTAAAGATAATCAAAGAGAAAACTTATTTCATACTCGTTGTCTTGTTAAAGGAAAGGTTGTAAATGTGATCATTGATGGAGGTAGTTGCTGTAATTTAGCTAGTCAAGAAATGGTTGACAAATTGCATTTACCTACTGTCCAACACCCTAGACCTTACAAATTGCATTGGATGAATGGTTGTGGCTTATTGAAAGTTCATAGACAAGTTAAAGTGCATATTAAACTAGGACATTATGAAGATGATGTTTTATGTGATATAGTGCCTATGCAAGCTTGTCATATTCTATTAGGCCGTCCTTGGCAATCTGATCGTAAGGTTATTCATGATGGGTTTACTAATCGCTATACCTTTACTTTTCAGGGAAAGAATGTCATTCTCAAACCCATGACGCCTACGCAAGTAGCTGATGAGATTGAGAAGCGGAAGGTAAGTAAAGGTGAGTTAGATCAGGAGGCTCAGTCGAGTCAAGTGGATCCTCAAACTCGAGCTAAGAGTGTGTTCTTGGTTTCCAAAAGCACATTCCTGGATGACTTTGCGGATGGTGGAACTATGCTTATGCGCCTTTGCAAGAGCTTGAGCATGTTGAGTGAAGAGCTTAAAGCTTCTCTTCCATCGAACATTCTCGCTCTTCTTGAGGAGTTTAAGGATGTGTTTCCCGATGAAATACCACCAGGTCTACCCCCTATTCATGGAATTGAGCATCAAATTGATCTTATTCCAGGGGCTGCATTGCCTAATCGACCTGCGTATCGTATGAATCCCACTGAGACCCAAGAGGTCAAAACCCAAGTCCAGGAACTGTTGGATAAGGGTTACATTCGAGAAAGCTTAAGTCCTAGTGCTGTACCTGTGTTATTACTCCCTAAGAAAGATGGATCATGGAGAATGTGTGTAGATTGTAGGGCTATTAACAACATCACTATTAAATATCGTCACCCTATTCCTAGATTAGATGATATGTTAGATGAGTTACATGGAGCTTCTATATTTTCTAAAATTGATCTTAGAAGTGGTTATCATCAGATTAGAATGAAAAAGGGTGATGAATGGAAAACAGCCTTTAAGACTAAGCTTGGTTTATATGAGTGGTTGGTTATGCCTTTTGGGTTAACTAATGCTCCTAGCACTTTTATGCGCTTAATGAATCATGTGCTTCGAGATTTCATTGGAAGATTTGTTGTTGTTTATTTTGATGATATTCTGATTTATAGCAAATCTCTTAATGAACATGAATCACATCTTAGAGAAGTGCTTAAAACGTTGAGAATTGTACGCTTGTATGCTAATTTAAAGAAGTGTGAATTATGTAATGAACAAGTGTCTTTTCTTGGATTTGTAGTGAGCTCTAATGGACTGCGTGTTGATGAATCTAAGATTAAAGCCATACAAGAGTGGCCGACCTCCACCAACATAGGCCATGTACGCAGCTTCCAAGGTCTTGCGAGCTTCTACCGACACTTTGTGCGAGATTTCAGCACCATCTCAGCCCCAATGACCGAGCTTACTAAGAAGAGAAGTGAGTTCACATGGGGAGCAGCTCAGGAGGAAGCATTCAACACACTTAAGGACAAGCTGACCCACGCACCTCTATTAGCTTTACCGGACTTTACTCAGCCCTTTGAAGTAGAGTGTGATGCTAGCGGAGTTGGAATTGGTGGAGTTCTTATGCAGGGAGGTAAGCCTATTGCTTTCTTTTCTGAAAAGTTGAAAGGTGCTTGTCTTAATTACTCTACCTATGATAAGGAATTATATGCTTTGTTTAGAGTACTTAAGACATGCTCTAATAGCTGATTTCGATTCTCATGCTTTAGCTAGAAGACATGTACTTTTAACCACTTTGGATTCTAGAGTCTTAGGCTTTGTTTACATAAAGGAATTGTATGAATCTGATTTGGATTTTGGTGATATTTTTCGAAAATGCTTAGAAAAGGGTCCAAATGACAGCTTTTATATACATGAAGGATTCTTATTTCGAAAAGATCAAGTGTGTATTCCTAGATGTTCTTTGAGGTTACTACTTGTTAGTGAAGCACATAGTGGTGGTCTAATGGGACATTTTGGTAGGGATAAAACATATAACACACTGAAATCACATTTTTATTGGCCACATATGCTTAGGGATGTAGAACATTGCCTTAAGAGATGCATAGATTGCATTAAAGCCAAAGCTAAGCTTATGCCTCATGGCCTTTATACACCACTACCGACCCCCTCAGCCCCTTGGGAAGACATTTCTATAGATTTTATAGTTGGGTTGCCTAGAACTAAGAAGGGGAGAGATTCTATATTTGTGGTAGTGGATAGGTTCTCTAAAACGGCTCATTTCATTGCAGGCCACAAAACTGATGATGCTGCCAATGTTGCTAATCTATTCTTTAGAGAAGTAGTTAGGTTGCATGGTGTGCCTAAAACCATTGTTAGTGATAGGGATGTGAAATTCTTAAGTCATTTTTGGCGCACTTTATGGAATAAATTGGGAACTAGATTGCTATTCTCTACTTCTAGCCACCCCCAAACTGATGGCCAAACTGAGGTGACTAATAGAACTCTTGCTACTGTCCTAAGAGCCATTATTAGGAAGAATTTGAAACTTTGGGAAGAAGCCTTACCTCATGTGGAATTTGCTTATAATAGAACCATGCATTCAGCTACTAAAATCAGTCCATTTGAATGTGTGTATGGTGTTAATCCACTAACCCCTTTTGATCTTACTCCATATCCTATGAGAGACAAAGAATCATTTGAGGCAGGTAAGCATGTCGAGTTCATCAAGGAGCTGCATGAACGAACTCGAGAGAAGCTGAAGCTAAAGGCTGAATACAATGCTAACAAGGCCAACAAAGGACGTCGCTTGGTCACCTTTCAGCCTGGAGATCTTGTATGGGTGCACTTGAGGAAGGAGCGGTTTCCAGAAGCCCGGAAGAACAAGCTGTCGCCGCGTGGTGATGGACCATTTCGGATCAAGAAGAGAGTGGGCGACAATGCCTACCAATTGGAGCTTCCTGGAGACATGGGCGTGAGCGCAACCTTCAACGTCGCCGATCTAATCCCTTACTTCGCTGTGGATGAAGACTTGGATTCGTGGTCGAATCCTTTTCAAGAAGGGGAGGTTGATGCGGGACCATCTTCTCCAGCTCCAGACAAACCCATCATATTTGGAGAAGGACCAATGACTCGAGCTAGAGCTAAGAAGCTTCAGAGAGACTCATTCAACTTTGTGGGTCATGCTTTGTTCTCGAACAAGGTTCAACTCCCCGAGCCTACATTGAAGACATACATGTGCATTGGAGTGCAAATGGAGGCCGAACCTCCTTAGTTATGTCTATGTCGAAATTTCACTAAGTGTTGAGCTTATTTTCAGCTTATGAACATTATTGGGCTGAATTGGTCTTTAATTAGTTATTCATTTTAAAACCTTATTTACTTATGTTCTTAGGTTTATTTAATTAGGCCCATTAGTATTTAGATCTATCTTGTTCTATCTTCTATCTCCTAAAACCGGCCAGAACAGCCTTGTAAGGCCTATATATGGCCGCACCTTTCATTGAATCAGATTGGAACTTTGATAATTACAATTCTCTCATAAAGAGTGTTTACACCTTCGAGTGTTTGTTGATTCAATTAGAGCTGTGCTCATTGATCATCGATTGATACATATCTCAGCTTGGTTTGCTTTGCCGTTCATCAACTTCGCAAGACTTGGTGAATCTAGTATCCACAAGCCCCCTTCTGGTGCTTCAAGTTGTCCGCTTGATTGTATCGGGTTGTAGAAGCGGGTTGTGTAGGCATTGGTATTGGTTCCTACCCTCTGAGGAGGCCTGGGGTCTTTATCTTGTTCTGCATAGATCGACTCAGTCCATATCAGGTCGTGTCTTTCCATTCTTTCCATTAAATTTCGTGTCTTTCCCTTTGTTCTTGCTGTTTCGTGTCTTTCTTGGAGTTCTTGATCAATTCTTGATCGAGTTCTTGGTATTTCTTGAGTCTTACATTGCTGCGTTCTTGTTTCTTGTTTAGTTCTTGCTTGTTGTCGAAGATCGGACCAACCTACGGCTAACCCCGTATCAGAATGGAACCAGAGTGGTGCAACGGAAGCGTGGTGGGTCCATGACCCATAGACCATGGGACAGACATCGTCGATGGTATACAAAGGACGGGCACATTAGAAGATGATAGTTGTGGGCGTGATTCTCTTGGATGACTCAATGAAGGACATTCTCCATTCAAGTCGTGGATTCTTCTATATCAATTGGAATTGGCATAGTGCAATATGCCTAGAGCTGACATAGTTGGATGTGTGAAGACTGATATGCCGAGCTAGTAGTGAATGATTGTCTGACTAACTTGTGTCTGTGATAGTGTGATGATGTGCCTTTATGTTTAAGTGTACTGACCTGCTAGTAAATCGATTATGGGTTATATAGGTGGTGGTGTTTTCCTTTTGAGCTTGAGTCATGAGATTCTTCGGTGAGACAGGTCGGAAAGTAGCAGGTAGATTGAGGTCTTTGCATTGGGTCAGTGGTTGTGTGAGATGGGGTGCATGAAGGATGCGTCAGCTTGAGAAGAGCCAAGTGAGTTAGGACCTGTCGGGGATAGTGGTCAGTAAGTATAGTTGAGCTTTCAAGGAGGTTATCGGTGAGGAATAGAATAGTATGACGAGATTTCAAGGGAAAGGTCTTCGTTAGAGGTAGTGTGGGGCAGTAGCGTGTGCGGGTAGTGTAGTTCTAGAGGTGGATGAGTGAGTTAAGAGTGGATCAGAGAGATTCTTGAGGGGATGTGTTAATAGGCGAGTTAGTGTGCCAGAAGAGTGTCTAGATAGCCTAGGAGCGAATCGTGGGCGGCGTCAAGGATGATCGGTTAAGGAAGGTCCAAGGAATCGTAGAACTCAAGACTAGGTTGTAAGTGCGGGATTGGGAGCAGTTTGGTAAAGGATGAGGTTGGTGAAGTGCTAAGGATGAGTAGTATAGGGTTGCTTGAATTGGGAAATCATCGATCTTGGGGATTAGATTGTTCATGTCGGGACTGTACGTATGATGAGTATTTGGGGTTGTTAGATAGGATTGGCAATGCTTGGCAAAGTCATGAGTGAAAGATTTCTAGATGCGTTGTTGGAAGATTTTAGCATAGGGAAGAAATCGAAACTAATGCGTGGAAATTGTTATCAAGGTATTTGAGGAGGTAGAGGGAATCTTCGAGGAAAGGCTGGTAGCTAGGCGAGAATGTCGTTGAGGTTGATAGTAAGACTGTGGGCTTGAGGTTGAGATAGGGAGATTCCGAGCATGAATTTGGGAACTAGGCAAAGCGGGGGGTATTGGGAACGTTAGAGGATGAAAGATTTTAGGAGGTTGGCAAAATGGCGGTACTTGGGAAACTCGGATGAGGAACTTGGTGATTCGTGGTTATGAGTTAGCACTAGACAATTTTCTGCGTTAGAGTTGTCGAGAGTAGGCGGTTGAGTGGATTCTGGCAAGGTAGGATGCTTGTGTTGGTAATGTTGAGGATAAGGATGGGAGTGTCAGGTGTGAGATGGTCGGTATGAGTTGGGTTCTTAGAGGTGGATGGCTAGTGAGAGTGATTAGGGGTACGGGAAGTGTGATCATGTTAACAAGAGTATTCGAGATGTCTCTTTGGGAGATAATGGTCAGGCAGAGTCTTGAGAACCTAGGGAGAGTCAGCGAGATTGTTAAGGAGCAACTAGATCGATCGTGAGAGTGGTTGAGTCGAGAGCTTGATATTTCTCTTAGAAGGCGAGATGGGACCGGTAGAGGACTCCTAGGATGAGGGTGTGCTTTATAGAGAGTCTTGGTTGTTGGTCGAGTTGTTAAGCTTGTCGGAATAAGGGAATTGTGCGATTGGGAACTCCGAGATATGGTTTTAGGTGGTCAAGTAGGATTTGAGGTCAGGATGTCGAAGTGGGATGGTTTTTAGATGGCTTGATGGCATGGGAATCGGGACCCCTAGTAATTTGTTTGGGACGTAGGCCTTGAATTGTGGATAGTTATGAGGCTAGAGAGGTTGAGTGCTAAGCGGAATGCAATGGTATTTAGAAATAGTATCGAATTTGAGTTGGTGGACCTAGACGAGGTTGATCTTGATGCGAGAGATGGGGAGTAGTGGTCGTGTCTTGTTATGGTTGATAGCTATAGACAGATTCTCTTGAGGATGTGATCTAGTGTATGCCTTACTTGGGGCCGAGTGTTGTGCGAATTCTATGCGATAGACGATGATGATTCCTTGATGTATTACCATAGGCAATAGTGAGTTGTTAGTACTAACATAGTTACCCCCTCTGGACCTGATGAAATGTTGGTGTGTGGAAGTACTTGATGCCTCTGGTGAGATGATGCTCGGTAGTTAGTATAAGTATGATACGACTATCTGATTGATATGATGTGTAACTTCTGTGATGTGATGAACCCTACTATGTATGATATTATGCCAGATGTGTTATGGTATGTGACTACCTTTGACATGAGTATGACTTAGTTATGAAGGTGTGATATGAATGCCATGATGCACGATTGCTATGTTATATGATGCTTTGAATTCAACTTGCCAAGGTGCTAGAACTGAATTGATGAACTTTGATTCTGACTTGGAACCTAGGAAGAAAATCGGGTTAAGGGATTTTGAAGGATGTGAAAAAGAAGTAACTTGGATTTCGAGAAATCGAACGTGATCGAGAATTTCGATGATTTTGAGACTAATTCTTTTCAAACTAAGATTCCCATTGAAACTTTCCTACCAAGCTTGCATTATGACGCTCCACGAAGTGGATACAAGCATTTTATAAGGTCCCTTATATAATGCTTGCTAAGACCTATTGGAGATGATGTAATGCTTTCGAGTTATGATATAACCGAGAAGTCGGGGTAAGGATGTGGTAAGGGCCCATATCACACTCTCGCTACGACCTACGGGGATATTATGATCATGACGACGATGCCGTGAGAATATCATAGGTGCACTTATGAGGCACTTACGGGATCAATGGAATGGTCCTTGGACTCACCTACTTCCTACTTCATCCCCTACCTTGTTTTGGTTTTAGTCTCGAGGAAGAGACTTGTTTTTAGAGGTGGATAGTGTAAAGGTCCGGGTTTTAAAATTCTAATTTTACAGAGAAAGGAAAATCAAAATTAATTTAAAAGAAGAATTTAACGAAAACTCGCTAACTTGGATTTCATAACTCTTAAAGTGAATTCCGGCCTAATTTTGAACTTTTAAAGATCAATTAAATCTTTCACCTCGGGATTCAAAATTCCTTCGAATAGCGACATCTTGCTCGGGTTTTAGAATCTAATTGACCGAGAGAGCGGAATTCAAAAGACCTATCATCGGAAATCCAAATTTATAACTCGGGACCATGATTTCCATCCTCTTTTACACGTTCTTATCCAAATCCCATCTCCAACTCATCTTGTCTTAATTTGTGTAAAGTTCTATCATCTCCTCCCCTCCCTCTCTTATTTTATTCCCTTCAAATTGTCTTGTCTTATTCCCCCTACTCACATCCCAATTTCAGGAAAATCACCCCCCACTTTTTCATTACTTGTCCGATTGTAGATTTCATGAAGACAAAGAAATGGACATCTTCATTTTGTCCTTTGGTCCCTTCTATTCCCTCCTTGTTGAGTGTTGACCAACTTTTTTATTTCCCCTTATCTGAAAACAAACCAAACACACCCTCTTCTCCCTCTTGTTGCCGAGGAACTCAGCACCTCCATTCTCCTCTTTTCTTGCCGTCGAAAACCACCACAGCAGCCTCTATTTCGCTCCGAGCAAACCAAGGCCGAGGGCAGCTCAACGGAAAACGCATCTAATATTCTGTCTCACTGTCGCACTCCTTGCTAGCGTGTGTACGTGTACCACACGCAAATACACTGCACAATAAAAATTAATACGAAGGATATTCTTGTTGGAATTGAACACGATGCTATACCTCTCGTTATAGCGGTAAGAGCAAGGTACTCCAAAGGGAGGTTTTGGGATCGAATTTCATTTTGCGTGCATTTCAGCGCATATTTATTCCCCTCAAGCACGTACAGTCAATCGGTGTATGTTAATCCGTAGAGCTCAGTCGAAGTGGTGGAATTGGGCCGCGTGTAAGAAGGTGTAGGTTCATCCGCATACCCCACTTTGCGAAAGTGGTACTAAGCCTCCCAAAAACCCTTCAATTGAGTAGGGTCAAGTGGTGTATACTAATCTATAAGGCCAAGTAAAAGTTGAGTTTCTAGGGTATAGGGTCGCCAAGCGATGAGACAAGCCACTATAAAATGTTTACCCTACTAGTTGAGTCACATTGATTTACCTCCTCTCACATACCCTTTGGGTTGGGGGTGGGTTTTTTCCTTGCAACCGTGAACTTCTTTGAAAATTAGGAATCCGGTGTATTTATTCGTTTTTTCTCTTCATTTCTTTTCTTTTAATTTTTATCATTTTTTTTTATTTCTCAATGTATTTTTTTAAAAATAATTGTAATAAAACATTGGGGTAATGGGGTTTATAGATCATTTTCATTGTTTTTTTAAGTTTATAAAACCCGTAATAAAATCTGCAATTATATACATCTTTTCTTATATATTATTGTATTTATACCCTTCAATGTTCTTTATTTGAAAAAAAAATTAACATCTTTAATAATAATTTTAAAAAATTGGTACAAAAAAAATTTGTGTGAGACTGCGGGAGACTGTCGAGAGGCTGGGGACGGTGGTGTGCCGGAGGTGGAGCTGGCAGCGGTGGTAGGCTCGGGCGGTGCTTTCACTTTCCCTATCTCTCGAGGAGGCAAGGGCTTGACTGTGTGTCTGAATATAAAAAAAAACTGTTTCTGGGTATTAAAAAAGAAAAAGAAAAGAGGATTGTTGTAGAATTGAAGAACAAATAAAAAATGAACATTGTGGTCTACAGAAGACACTATGCACTGTGCGAGACTGCGAGAGACTGTCGAGAGGCTGGTTATGGTAATACGCTGGGGTCACGGGCGGGCGGAGGTGGAGCTGGCAGCGGCGGCAAGCTTGGGCGGTGCTTTCGCTGTCACTCGAGGAGGTAAGGGCTTGACTGTGTGTCTGTGTATAAAAAAACTATTTATGGGTATTAAAAAAAGAAAAAGAAAAGAGGGCTGCTGATGTTTAAAAAAAAGGTGGAGCGCAATTAGGATCAAACCTGCTTTTATTTGACTGCGTTTTTTAAACTGTTCTCGCCCCTCGCATGTCCTTACCACTGAGGTAAGTCGACTTTGTTTTCTTAGTTCACTTAACTTGCATATATTATAAAACAACAGATATATACAAATATACACTTACCCATGTACCCAACAGATTTCTCTAGGTGACTTGCCTTTGCACCTTAGAGAAATCCGTGATTTACATGTTTCAATAATTTTAATAGCCCAATCCTTTGGCCGACATCTATCTCCTCCAAAAACTACCTCATTGCGCCCTATCCAAGTGTAATAAATGAAGGCAGTGAACACAAGAAGCTTCACCTGGAAGATTGCGGTGCGCTTGACGTCATCCGGCTCAGCTGCAAACCATCTCAGCCACGCCTCCACACCCCCAGATCGAGTTGGAAGGCCAACCCACCTCCATACACAGTCCCTGACTTGCCCTATACACGTGCAGGAGAACCACAAATGCCGCTCCGATTCCTCCCCATTATTACATAATGGGCATGTTGCTACATCATCCCCTTTCCAGTGTTTCACGATTCGTCCTGTCGGAAGTCTATCGCGAGCAGCAATCCAGGTAATGAAAGACCATTTTCGAGATTGGATGCCTTGCCATAGCATAGCTCCCCAATCCACAAGCGGTCCTCTCTCTCTAAGCTCTTTGTACACCTTGACACAAGCAATCCCTCCATTCCCCTTTAGCAGGTGCTGGAAATTACCTTGAGCTGTCATAATATTGCTATTTCGCAATATATCCCGAGTGTCCAGAATTTGCTTCCACAGCCAAGTATCATACACTCTCTTCTCTACTTCCCACACTGATCCATTTTTTAAATGATTAGCTGCTACCCATCTAGTCCAGATGTTGTCTCGGCCAATCTGAATATCCCCCATCAGTGCAGCAAATAAGCACCTATTCCAGTTACCAAGCTGTGCGGGTACGCGCATAACCTGGCCAAGGAGAGTGGGTGCGCGGTGGTGGCGACGGAGGTGGCAGGAGGGGACCCGCTCAGGTTAGGGATACTCCATTGGAAGAGGCTATCGTGCGCCGAGGATCTGTGGTGCATCAAGCGCCTGGTGGAGGACTACTCTGATGGCTCGGTTGGTGACTGGACTAAGTCGCCGCCAGGGTCTTCCATTTTCGTTGACCCTCGAGAGTTTTGAATATTATCTCTTATATACTACTCCCTCCGTTAATTAAAACTTGACGTTTTACTATTCACACACGCATTTTTAGGTGTTAAAAATTATATAAAATATTGACTTTTTTAATAATTTTTTTAAATAATATCATACTTAGTACTATTAGGTATGAGTTTATAAAAACAAATGTAACAAAAACTTAATATTTTATATAGTTTTTATCGTTCTAAAAAAGCGTGCATGAATAGTAAACGACAAGTTTTAATTAACAGAGGGTGTCTTTTCCTGTGTTCTTCCCTTTCTTTCTTATATATTCAAAAAATTAGGAATATTATCTCTTATATACTATGTCTTTTCCTGGACTAGCTACCTCTTGCTTTTTTTTTATCAAAAAAGATACATCTTGCTTTGCCGTTTGCAGTGAAGGAAGTGATAGTGCCTTATTTTTAAAAAAAATTATTTTAAGATATTTTAAGATAGATAGCAAGATTCAATTTCCTTTATTTGCAACATAGTTGATAAAGAATAACACCCTAATTTTATAGGGGGATTTTGCAAAATAGTCACTAAAATAGGCTTAATTTGCGAAATGTCCGTGTTTTGGGACAATTTTGTAAAATGTCCTAAATAAAAGCCTCATCCCTCTCTCCCACGCGCCTTTCTCTCTCCTCCGGCTCTCCCTCTCCGCACGCTCTATCTTTCTTCCTCCCGAACTGCTCAATGGCGATTGCGAGGATTACGGTCGATTATCACTTCGACATCATCAAAACGATCGATTTCGAAGTCTCTTCTACAGAATCAGGTAACCAAAGCATTTGATTACGATTTACAACAAACGCTACCATGATTCATGGAAAATTTGGGCCAAAGACGCAAATTTTGCTATAATTTTTAGGGTTCTAAGTTGATTATCAATTATGCTGAATAATCATGTTAAATTTGTGCCTTCAGCGCAAATTTCAGTCAATTTTTGGATTACTGCTTCAGTTTTTGGATTACAGCTTCAATTTGCGTCGAAGGCGAAAATTTCCTTCAATTTTTGGATTCCTGCTTTGAATCGATTGATTACAGCTATAGATTACGTCAAATCTGTGCTTGTTTATGCTTATATAAGCTATACCTATATGAAAATATAGTTGTACCAAATCATTACTGTTATTGAATGCATCAAAATCTGTGCCTTTGCGAAAATTTTGATTCGTTTTTTATGCATCAAGCAATTAAGGTTATGAAGTCACAGATACAGTAGAATCGAATGATTAATGTTATAGAATGCATCAAAATTTGCGCCTTGGCGCAAATTTTGATTGATTTTTTAACATGAATTACTGATTATAATCATTTTTTCCTATATATGTGTAATTTTTCAAATTTCCAATCGAATATGTGTATGTTTATGCTTATTTACGCTTGTTAATATTTTACATTGCTCAAGTCATCACTATGATTGCTTACAATGTGATTTCACTATGATTGTTCAAGTAATCACTATACTTAAATCATAGAAATTTTCCACCAGCAGTGCACCTTTTATATAATTTTTATCATAACAGGTGTATTGCATTTGACAATATAATGATCTATCCACTGCTTATTACACTTTGAATGTTTTCATGTCAGCACTGCATTTGGCTCATAGAAAATTTGAACCGTAGGTGCAAATTTTGTAGGATTTTTATTCATAACAGGTGTATTCTATTCATCTATTTAATTTAATGATCTAAAATTTGCAGCAAAGGTTCAATATTGAAGTATCCATTCCTTATTAGACTTTCAATGCTCATGACATAACTACACTTCCTCATTGCACTTTGATTTGAACCATGCAAGCACTGCACTAGACTCATAGAAAATTCACACGGGAGGTGCAAGTCCATTGTTTGCATTTAACAATATAATGATCTATCCTTTGCTTATTACACTTTGTTTGAATGTTTTCATTTCAGCACTGCATTTGACTCATAGAAAATTTGCACCGTAGGTGCAAATTTTGTAGGATTTTTATTGATAACAGGTGTATTCTATTCATCTAGTTGATTTAATGATCGAAAATTTGCACCAAAGGTTCAATATTGAAGTATCCATTCCTTGTTAGAATTTAATTGCTCATGTCATTACTACACTTCCTTATTGCACTTTGATTAAGCCATGTCAGCACTGCACAGTCATATAAATTTTGCTTTGTGTTCATAAATGTTGTATTATATTCATATAATTGATTAGATGATATGAATTCCTCACTGTTGTATCCAATATTGCATTTCACAACATATTGAAATTCTCCCTTCCTTATTGTACTTTGATTGCTCATGTCATCATTACACTTTGATTGCTCATGTCATCGTTTCAGTCAGATTGTTTTTTTTCAAAGTACAATGTATTTATCCTCTTGAATTCATACTCTGCAGATTACAATGGCAACCCATATTATTACAGTTGTATATGGTGGGAAATGGTTATATGATGATTCAGGTCCAACCTTTGTTGGAGACAATACTTCAAAGGTGTTTATGATTGATGACTCAATAACACTACAAGGTTCAAATGAAAAAGTGCACAACAGATTCAATATAGACAGTGCATTTGAATTAGAATTCAATCATTTACACCCTTTCAAACTCTTGAGAGCTCCGCTTAATGTTGAATGTGATGCTGATTTGAAAGATTTTTTAAGGTTGTCTGAACTACATGATGTTAAATTTGTTGTTGAGTTGTGTGTCAGCATTAAAACAGATAGTGAAAAGGAAGATCAACAAGCATTCTCGGCTGACAGTTTACAGTTGGTGACATGCAATCCAAATATAACTGACATTGCCTCAGGGAGGGATAGCATGGCATTGATTGTAACGGCCCGGGATTATGATTCATGGGTTAAGTTTCGAGGGATGAAACCTCTCGTTAGGATCTTGCGCCCCGAGTATAGGTTGAAGGTTTGAAATTCTACTATAACGGTTTCAAGTGGGATTTCATACCCAAAATTCGAAGATATCGTTGGAATCCCCGAGGAAGTCTCCTGTACTTGTCATAAGTCTAAGCGTGGAAAACCAACAGTCATGCAATTAGTAGAATCAAGGTGTAATACAAGAGGGTGCCACGGCAGACCCGGGTCAAAACCAAATCAATAAACGTATTTATCGAAATCTAAGGTTAGACCATTTCTTTGCAATCGCCCAAGAGCATGGTTATTAGGATCTCGATCCGTCTCCTACGATCCTAGGATCCTAGGCAAGGTTTTGATCCGGATCCGTCGTATATACTCGGTTATGCTAGGATCGGTATAGGATCGGTGGGATCGGTATATGATCGGTGGGATCCTAAATATTATGTGGGATCCTAGCAAAATTCAAATGTGTGTTATTTTTGTTTGTAAATTGGGCCTCCTGACTACTGTATAGCCTATGGGCCTTTTATTTTTATATTTTTGCAGCCCATTTGATGGAAATTGAAGGCAGAAGACGTTGTTGGCTTGCAAACCCTAATCGTCTTCTTCCTCCACAAATCTGAGACGTGCAGCAGGCCAGCAACAACGCCAGCAAGTGTAGCACGCAGTTGGGCCAGGAGCACGCACTTCCGACGGAGGTCTTGGTGGCAGACTGGGGCCGACTCCGGCGAGCAACTTAGGGCTGTGGGCTGGCGGCAAGAAGCACCTCACAGCAGCGGTTGCGGTTCAGTAGCAACTAGCAACAAAGAGGTAAGTTTACTGTTAGTGTTTACATTTTTTAATTTCATATTTTTCTAGTGCTTTGCTAGCAAATTTTGTAGACGATTGTTGCTTTTATCTAGCTATGTAAATATGTGATATTGGGATTTTTATTTATTTGGTTTTGTGGTTAATGGGGTGCTCAATCTAAGGATTAGTCCTATTTTAAGTGCGTTTTTTTTATGTTTGTTGCTTTGGGATGTTCATCATTTTAAACCCCCCTATAATTTGGTTGTGTAATGCAGAAATTTGATAAAAATGTCGAGTAGTGGGTCATCTAAACAACCAACAAAGAGGTCTAGGATGAAGGGTGCTAGATTAGATCCGGGATGGGAGCATGCTATTGATGTGGATAGTAAGCAGAAGAAAGTCAAATGCAAGCATTGCAACAAACTATTTTCTGGTGGCATTCATAGGCTTAAAAATCACCTAGCTGGTACCCATCGCCATGTTGAGTCTTGTGCATTGGTTCCACCGAATGTTGGAGATTATTTTAGAGCAATTTTAATAGCCAATGACGAGGAATTTGAAAAAAAGAAGAGGATGCTTGCTATTGTAAGGAGGAAATCAAGTATGAAATATAACAAAATAGATCAAACCAGATTTAGGCCCACGCAAATAATTACAAGCATCCTCTTTCACTCATTAAATTTTCCATATATTTCAAACGCTTTTCCGCCAAACTCCAATAATGATAAACAACACAAACACAATATAACATCTCCATAATGTAACATCATTCTCAACATAATCCCCGGATAAGGTAAAGAATGGCAAATATTTAGATCATGTGGAGCAAATATGAAATAAGGCATATTATGACTTTTTGTGATGCATAAGCATAGGTAAGGCTAGGATTATAATAATATTAGCATTATATGGAACTATAAAGTCCTCCATCATCTTATCATGCAACATGTCAAAAGCAACTTCAAATTTTACCTCCTTTAATGGTTTTCATGAAATAATGCACTTCATTGTGACTTTCCTTTACTAGGCAATTTCATGCTATATCTCTAATGAATCCAATTTTGCATCATTGAGTTCAATAAAGCTTCCATGACATTATTTCAAAATTTCAATGGGGGTCATTTTTTCTAAATTTTGGAAATCATGCATATAAGCACATAAATCAATAATGCATTCCAAAATAGCCATGTAGCAATTCAAAGCAATAAATTCTAAATATGCAAAAAATATGGCAAATATGCATAAAGTAAGCTCTTCCCTCACCCCATACTTAAACATTACAGTGTCCTCACTGTATAAAAACAAAGGTAAAGAAAGAAACTCACTAGACAGGTGTGCAGGGCCTCTTAATATCGAATGAAAGAATCGCCTAAGCCGAGTATGAATATGGCTCATCTATGGACCTGAAAAGTGCAGAAAACATATACCCATAATAGAAAAACTAAAAATGTTCAAAACCAAAAACAAGCAAAACAAAGTCCAAAAAGTCCCAAAAAGAAGTAAATGTCTATGTACAAGCTCTAGATTTTATAGTCGCTAGGCCGACTTTCCATTTATGCTCAAGGTGGCATCTGCAGGGCCCATGTCGCATGTGCTTCAAATAGGACTCCATTCTTGTCTATCAGCTGCAATCCTCCAGAATGGATTTTGTTCACCACGAAAGGTCCCATCCTCTTTTTGTTGAATTTGTTAGGGAACCAATGATCCTTTGATTTAGAGACATAGAGCTTGTCTCCAACTTCATATTCCTTGGGCTCATCATTGGATATCCTACATAAGCGCACATACCAAGGCAAACCTCTCCCATGTATAGATAGATCTTTAATGGAAATAGGGGAAGAAAGATCCATACCTTGGCTTACCTTTGCAGAGACGGAATCGGGGACCACGGTTTTTGGTCGATCTCGAGTAGGGCTACTCGATCTCGACGAGTTTCCACCTTCTGGAGGTGCAAGAGCTGGTGAAGTTTGGTCGATCTCGACTAGCGTAGTCGATCTCGAGGAGGGTTCAGGTTCTGGTGGCTTCAGCGTCGAGGAAGGTAAAGTCGAGGCAGTACAGTGGTGGTCGATCTCGAGTACACTACTCGATCTCGAGGAGTTCTGGCCTTCTGGTTTGCTGCTCGACGACGCTGGTGCTGGTGGGGGCTCCTGGTTTTGGTCGAGATCGACTAGGGTCCTTGATGTCGAGGAGTCTTGGTTAACCTTGACCCATACTTGGTTCCTGTTAAGGCATCCGAAAAATAATTAGTCCATAACGACGTACCTTGGTTTGTGTCGATTGGATTCTCTGTGTCCTCCTTTAGGATTGCCATGATCTCCTCTACCTGGGCCTCCATATCCCTCTTTTTCAGCTCCTCAGGGGTCATATTTCTTACCTTGGGTTCCCCACAAGTGATGTAGCCAGCTGAGATAGATTTTACCTCTTCCATTGGACCTGTATGCCTTACAGTTTTATTAAAGGAATACTCAATTACCTCATCGCTGATGTTGAAAGTGAGAACTCCTTTCCTTACGCTTATGTTGGCATCCACCGTCGCCAAGAAGGGTCTCCCTAGAATAATTGGACAAGCAGGATCTTCTTGCATATCAACAACTAAGAAATCAGCAGGGACAAAGAATTTACCTACTTGTACTGGCACATTATCTATCACGCCTGTTGGAATGACCACCGTGTTGTTGGCCATGTAAAGTCTGGCATCCACAGGCTCTAGGGCACCTATCTTAATCTTGGACCAAATTGTTAAAGGCATTATGCTCACACTAGCTCCAAGATCACATAAAGCATTAATTTTGTATGGACCAAATCCAATGGTTATAACAAACTTACCTGGATCTGGCCTCTTCTCCAGTATGTCCAAATGGCTGCATTCCTTTGTAATCTCAGCCATTGATCGTTTTTTGCTCAGAATCTCCTTCAGGAATTTGACATAGGACGGCATTTCACTGAGAGCTTCTGTGAAGGGGATGGTGACGTTGAGCTTCTGAAGCATCTTGATGAAGCGCTGAAATTTCTTTTCTGCCGAGTCCTTTGGAGATTTTATGGGGAAAGACAGCTTCTTTTTCTGATTTGGAGCCAGAACAGACGTCAGAGGTGCTGCAGTTTTCTCGATCTCGGGCTGACCGTCCTCAATGTCGAGTATACCCTTGTCGATCTCGACCAGACTGGGTGATGTCGAGTTGTTGTGTAGTGCAGACGTTGGTTTCTGTATTTTCTCCTCGAGGTCGAGCAGGCCTTCCTCGAGATCGACTAGGGTTTTGTCGACGTTGACTTGCTGCTGGTCGACTTGTTGCTGCTTTCCGACTTCTGGCTCTTGTAGTTTATGGCCGCTTCTGAGTTTTACAGCAGCGATGTGTCCGGTCTTTCCCTTGGGATTTGGTTCAGAAGATCCTGGGAGTGAACCTGTCTGTCTGGGGACTCCTGCTGCTAGCTGGCCAATCTGTGTATCAACCGTTTTCCTCCATATATCAATCTTCCCAAGCCTTGAGTTGACGCCCTGAATCTGAGTATAGACTGAGTTGAAGGATTGCCTGGTTTCTGTATGATTCCTCCTTATGTCCTCTAAAACAGTCTGTAGATCATCCTTTTTCTGGTCTCTTTCTGAATGTCCTGGAGCTCTGTAGGGCGGGGGGTTCCTAGTGGCACCTTGGTTCCACTATGGTTGCTGAAACCTTTGGTCCCCCATGTAGCGATTGGGACCCCCTGCATAAGCTGCCTCTTCATAATATTCTGCCAGCCTGACTTGCTCAGTGTGTGGGCCCTCAGTAGTGGTGTGCCTCTGCGATCCGCATTCGATACAAGGCTGGTTGACAGAAAGGTACTTTACTTGTTTGAGGAGCTTCTTATTATGATCTCTGTAGTACTGCTCCCTAACATCTGGATCAATCTCCTTAGGGGGCTCATATAGGGGCATGGATGGTGCTGGCCTGGCGTAGGGGTTCTCCTCATAGTTGACTGGAGTCCCATACTCGTTGTAATAGTTGGTTAGCTTGTCTAGAGCCGCCCATGCGTCAGGAGGCGGCATTGTCAGATACTCATAGTGAGTATATGTGTTGATTCTGTCCTTTGCATCCAAGTCCAGAGAGTTGAAGAAGATCTCTTGAACCACGCAGGGTTGTTGTCCATGTGTAGGGCAGGATCGCAGTAGATCCTTATAGCGTTCCTATGCCTTTTCCAGTGTCTCCCCAGGCTGCTGTTTGAAAGATGTGATCTTTTGGCGCAGGAGTGCTGTCTTGGCAGGAGGAAAGAACTTATTCAGAAATTCTTGCTTCACCTGAGCCCATGTTGTGAGAGATCGTGGTTTCAGCCCTTCCAACAACTTCAATGCTGGACCAACCAAAGACCAACGGAAAGCTTTCATCAGGATGTACTCCAAGGTAGTACCTTCAGAAAGAGTACGACACATGTCGGTAAAGTTGGTAATATGGCGCAGAGGGCATTCATTAAATCTACCATGAAAAGCATGATTTTTAATTTCAATAAGAAATTGAGTTCGAATTTCATAGTTGTTTTCAGGGATTAGAATCGCCGATTCAGGCACGACGAGAGTCGGGTGCATATAATCCTCTGCAGTGGTTGGGTAGAGGGCAAGCTCATCTGCCAGCTGCCTCGCACGTTCAGCTTCTTGTTCCATTCCTGCTCTCTCGGCGGCGAGAGCAGCATCCCTGGCGGCTAGATCCCTTGTGAGCCTCTCGATCAGCTGTTCCTGTGTCTCTGCAGCTGCCATGGCTCTTTGTAGTTTAGCTCTGATGTGTAGAAGGCGCTCTGGTTCGTCTAAGCCGTCAAACTCAGGTGGTTGACTAGAACGGCGCATACACCTGTAAAGTAACTCAAAGAAAAAGTGAGAACTGACTACCTAAAGCGCGAATGATAGCTTCCCCGGCAACGGCGCCAATTTGTTGTAAGGAGGAAATCAAGTATGAAATATAACAAACTAGATCAAACCAGATTTAGGCCCACGCAAATAATTACAAGACTCCCTCCAATGCAGTAAGAGCAAGTCAGGATCGAACCCACGAGGAAGCGTGTTAGCGGATCCTAGGTAGCTGTAAGTCTCACAGAACAGCAAACAAAAGACAAAAACAAAGAAACAAAGAAAGAAAGACAAACGAAGACAAGAAATAGCAAACGAAAGCAAGAAATAAAGTAAAGACAGAAGCTAACTCGATCTCGACCAGCAGTGAACAACAGAAACTCAGAAATCACAGCAGACAGCAAACCCGGCAAGGGCAACTCGATCTCGACAACACCTAACTCAAGATCGACGACAAATAGTAAAAATAGAAATTGCAGAATCGAAAACAGAAACAGAAACTCAACTCGACGTAGACAAAAGCCAACTCGAGATCGACTAAGGTCTACTCGATCTCGACAAGCCTCTCCTCTGTATCGACTAAAACACAGAAAATATAAATTCCAGATTCCAAACACAGATTTCAGAATTTTGACAGAAATAAACTTAATATATAAAGTGAAGGTTCGATAATATAAAATAATATAAACTAGAAATACTCTAGAAGGGGGGGTTGAATAGAGTATGCCCGTTTTTCGCAGAAAGTCTCAAGACTTTTGGAGCTTGTACCAAAACCTTTGAGATTAAACCTGAATCACAAAGTTAGACAATCGAACCAAGTGCGGAAATAAGGTAAAGCAATAAGTAAAGAACACGAGTAATTGTTTACGAGGTTCAGCACGAGCTTGGCCTACGTCCCCGCCTAGGGTTCTTCCACAACCCTAGGATTCAAAAGGCTTTATTGATTCGCTTAGCTTAGGATCCTAATAGCTCACCGAGAAGCCTCTCTCCTACACAATTGCAATCTAGTCCACTCACGTTCCCTTGGAGTCCTAGACCAATCTAGAAGAGCCCCACCTCTCTCAACTATCTAGTACAATCCTCTTACTCTCACAAATCAATAGCCTAGTGCAACTTCCCGAGTTACGAACTCTCAAGTAACACTATAAATGAATATATCCTATAAGCTCACAGTGACTCTCAAAGGCTTTAAAATAAACAACAAACTCTTGAGCGCTAGCAGAGAGACACTTTGGAAGACAAATCTTGCTTGAATGAATGAAAGCTCATGTAGCACTTGTGTGTTCTGTCTTCTTCTTCCTTTCCTTTATAGAAATAATGTGGAGCATGAGGTTCTTCAACACCAGATCTTCAACAACGGCTAGTAAAGATTATGGTGCGCCCGGATCTTCTATTTTAGGACACTTTGAAGACATGATCTTCTTTGAATTGGATCTCCTCGATATGCACCACAAGGAAAGATATAATCTCGAAAATACTTCCTGAAAGATTATTCATACATATATATATAATATAAAGGAAGTATATAATAAGATTAAATAATATACGGACTTATAAAACAGGTTTTGTATTTCATCAACTGTTAATGCTCCAAGGCCTTTGACACAAACATCCTGTCAAAGCCTTTGAAATATTTATTCCGATTTTCATCAAGGGAGGGAGTTATCAATCTCCCCCTGGATGAAAGACAAAACCTGTGCATCCCTGCAACTTAGTCAAGCATAGATAATAAAATAGAAATCGGACTAAGTACCTGCAAGGGTTTGACAAATGTTGGATCAAAATTTTAAAGCATGAAAAAACCATCCAACCGAAAACCATAAATAAAAAACCAAGGTCTTCCAAGACCTCTAAGCAGAGGTTTTCAAAGTCTAAACACCACAGATCATCTCCCCCTTTTTGTCTTTCAACAAAGGGCGGAGGTAAAACAGTCACCAAAATAGTCACCAAATGTTTTGAAAACGTTTCCAAAAACCAGCAATGTATCAAGTGGGTGGGATAGGGTAGGGTGGGTTTAAGCTTTGTCATCCGGAGCATCATCAGTGAGCCTCATCCACAGTCCTTGTAGCATCTTGGAAATCCCACTCATCTCCGTCATAAACTCCTTTTGCAGCTCCTTGATATCCAGGCGAACTTCCCCCAAGCCCAACTCTAGGTTGTCCATGCGTTCATCGAAAGCTGGAGCAGTGGGAAAGGCTTTTGAAGGAGTGGCAAGACTTAAGGTCCCTTGTGGAGACCGAGTGATGCCAATCTTTTCAAGGCCCTTAGAGTCGAACTTACCCATATGACGCTGTTGTTCTTCATTTTTGACATCAATTCCAGAAGCTTTGAAGAGAGGGGTCAAAAGGGTGGCAAAGGGGAGGGGAGAGCCTTTTCTAGCTTTTCTGGCATGAGCCATGGTTCCAAGGATAGTGTTGGCCAGATCAAGGTCAAGGCCATTTAAGATGCGGTAAAGCAGGACCATGGCATTGTCAGTAAGGAGTGAGCCAGAATTAAGACGCGGTAAGAGGCATCGAACAATGATATTAAAAATTATTTTTGCCTCAAGGGATAGGGATGAGTGGCTGAGTTGCTTTGAGGTGTTGTTGGATGCTTCGGGTAGGAGGTACTTGGCTCGGGCAAGGATGATGCAATTCTCTTTTGAGGGGTGTATTTCAGAGGGTGGAACTGGGGTAGGTAAGCCAAGGAAATCTGCAAAATCATTGGAGTTGAGAGAGATTCTAACCCCTTTGACAACAGACTCCAAAGACCAACCATTGGTGTCGTTTTTGGCTTTTAGGTTAATGTAAAACAGACGGGTAAGCTGGGGGTAGTAGACAGTTTCAAGGTTAAGAAGGGTCCAGGCTGGGGATTTTTTTTAGAAGATCAATGCATGGTAACTTCAAAGCTTCGAAGAACTCAAAATCCAAAAAATCAGAATAACTAATCTTACGAGTTCAAAACTCATTTACCCACTTACCAGCAGTCTCAGCATCTTGAAACCAAGAGGAGGGCAAGGATTGATTTACCTGGATATAGGTCGGGGGGTCGGCATTCTTTCTGTGAGCAACTGTCGGAGCAGCTCTCTTGACAGGCGCTACAAGACTCTTGACAGTGCCCTTCCTGGTGCGCTTGGGAGATGGAGGCTTGATAGCAGCAGGGGCTTTCCGCTTCTTTGGAGACGGGGGAGGAGGAGAAGGAGAGGGAGATTCTTCCTCCTCTTCCTCAGACCCCGAGTCCTCACCGGACCCCGCTACATCTCCTTCAGCTTCCTCGTCATCTCCAGATTCCTCTTGCTCTTCTTCTTCTTCCTCAGGATCCTCCTCGGATGGAACCTCCTTGGCTTCGGCTTCCTTCCGAATCCTCTCAGCTTCTTCCTCGGCCAGTTTCTTTGCAAGCTCGGCCTCCTCATCGGCCTTTTTCTTTCTCAAGGCTTCCTCCTCGGCTTCCTTGGCAGCACCTCTTTCCAGAAGGGCGTCGAGATCCTCTTCCTCCTCATCCTCGTCCTGGTCCTCAGCTAAGACCTTCCTCTTTCCTTTCTGTTTGGCACTGAGAGGCTTCTTAGCAGAGCCCTTTTGAGAGCTTTTGGGAACAATGGCCGTGCTCTCAACGATGGTGCTCTGTACAACAGTTGGGACAATGGCTTGAGGAGCGGGTTCAGGTGTGGGAGAGGTGGAAGTGGCCTGACGTCCCTTGGGGGTGGTGCCAAGTCTTTTGGGTGTGACAACTTTCTTGATTTTGGGTGCCATGGAGGAAATCGGCTGGGGTTTTCTTAGAACAGATTGAGAGGTTGAAGAAGGAGAAGGTGAAGGGGTTTGGATTAGTTCTGAGTTTGTGATGTCATCGGGTACAGGATTGGGTTTAAGTAGAGGGAGTGATGGGACGGGTTTAGAGTTCCAAGGAAAGAAATCATCACATTGACAATTTGAAAGGTTTCCAATTCAAAATTCAAATGTTCCATTGAAATCGGACTGAATAACCGAAATATCTACTTCCAAAAATAAAATATCTTTAACGGAAAAAAAATAATTTTGAAATCCGATAAAAAAATATAATTGATTAAATATCTAAAAAGATATTAACCAAAAATATGTGATCCGATATATGTAATCCACCATTTAGTTCACACACCTTGAAATATCTAGTTCCAAAAATAAAGTAGAATTTATCTTTCGTAAAGGGAAAGCTCCCCCTACGAAAGTGCATCCTTGTTAAGCATCCCAATCTCTCGTCTTATGAAGGTGAACCTGTCCTCTGCCAAAGGCTTAGTGAAAATGTCATCCAATTGATAATCAGTTGAAATAAACGAAATGGACACATCACCTTTTTCAACATGATCTCTAATGAAATGATGCCTTACATTAATATGTTTGGTCCTTGAATGCTGAACATGATTCTTAGTGATGGAGATGGCACTTGTATTGTCACACTTAATTGGAATACCTTTGAGGTTGATGCCAAGATCTCGCATTTGTTGAGCTATCCAAAGGATTTGGGAGCAGCAGGCTCCAGCTGCAATGTATTCGGCTTCTGCCGTGGATAGAGCAACTGAGTTTTGCTTCTTTGAGTGCCAACTGATCAAGGATGCTCTTAAGAATTGGCAACATCCTGATGTGCTCTTTCTATCCACCTTATAGCCTGCAAAATCTGCATCAGAATATCCAATTAAAGTGAAATCCTTTTGCTTTGGGTACCATAGTCCAAGCTCCTTAGTGCCATTGAGATATCGAAAGATCCTCTTCACAACCACGAGGTGAGATTCTTTAGGATCACCTTGAAACCTAGCACACATGCAAACACTAAACATGATGTCAGGTCTACTAGCCGAGAGATATAATAAAGATCCAATCATTCCTCGATACTCCTTTTGATTGACACTTATTCCAGTCTTGTCTTGATCTAGAGACAATGTTGAGCTCATGGGAGTCTTGGCTGCCTTGGATTGATCCATCTTGAACTTCTTCAAAAGATCCTTAGTGTACTTGCTTTGGTTGACAAAGATCCCTTTCTTGGATTGATGAACTTGTAATCCCAAAAAGAATTTGAGTTCACCCATCAAGCTCATCTCAAATTCGCTGCACATGATGTCAGAAAATTCCTTGCACAAAGATGTGTTAGTAGCACCAAATAATATATCATCAACATAGATTTGAATAACCAGAATGTCCTTCCCTTTGGTTTTGATAAAAAGAGTCTTGTCGATCAACCCCCTTTTAAAATCATTTTCTAAAAGATATTTTGACAAGCGCTCATACCAAGCTCTTGGGGCTTGTTTCAAACCATAAAGCGCTTTGTCAAGTTTATAAACATGATTAGGAAATTCTGAACTTTCAAAACCTGGGGGTTGAGCCACATAAACTTCTTCTTCTAAGAAACCATTCAGAAAAGCACACTTGACATCCATTTGATATAACTTTATGCTCATAAAAGATGCAAATGCTAATAAAATGCGAATAGCTTCAAGCCTGGCTACGGGAGCAAAGGTCTCCTCGTAGTCAATACCTTCTTCTTGATTGTAGCCTTGAGCAACAAGCCTTGCCTTGTTCCTCACAATCTTACCATTCTCATCTAGCTTGTTTCGAAATATCCATCGTGTGCCAATGACTGATTGATGCTTTGGCCTAGGCTTCAAGGTCCAGACTTTGTTCCTTTCAAATTCATTAAGCTCACTTTGTATAGCAATGATCCAGTCTGGCTCCTGAAGTGCCTCATCTATCTTCTTTGGCTCAATAAGACAAACAAACGCGTGAAAAGCACAAAGATCTTTAAGTTTAAAACGAGTTTGAACACTAGAAGTAGGGTCAGAAATGATATCCTTTAATGAGTGTGATGAGGAGTATTTGAATTTCCTTTTGCTCGTCTCAGCTCCTTGATTCGTCACACCAGTAGGATTGACTTGTAGTACATCTGACTCCGTGGTCCTGTTAGGTTCAGTTACAGCAGTTTCTGATGTCTCAACACTGTTGGATTGGACACCAAGGGCTTTGGACGAATCTTCAACACCTTGGGCCAATTCTTCAGTGTTAAGAATCGGTTCCTGCATGTTCCTCTTCTCTGTGTTCTTGGTAGAAGCATCATCACCTTCCTCGTTCTCTTCATGGATGTTAAGATCTATATCTTTTTGGATTTAAACGAGCTACGTGTTTGTTTGCCTCGTGTGTATGTGTTGCACATGTCAATACCTTTGAAGTCCATTTCAGGTAGCCCTCTTACAAGCCCTTTGGACACAAGCTTCTATAGTGTATGTGGACTCACATGACCGAGTCTCCTGTGCCAGAGCTTTGGATCGTCCGTCAAAGCCTTTAGACAGGTTAAGCTTCCTTGTGCCACTTGATCAGCATTTACGGCGTATATATTGTTGTAACGGTATGCAGTCAATATAACTTCACTTGTATCTTCTCTGCACACTATACATCTTTTCTTGTTAAATCTGACATTGTTACCACTATCACATAATTGAGAGACACTAAGCAGATTATACTTTAAATCATTAACAAGATAGACATTTTTAATACTATGGCTGGAATCGCTTCCAACACTACCATTACCAACGATGTCGCATTTTCCTTTGTCACCAAGAGTGATTGTTCCCGTGGATTTCTCCTTTAGATCATGAAAGAGAGAACTCTTCCCACTCATATGCCTCGAGCATCCACTATCTATAATCCATTTGTATTCTTTCACCTTGGTGATCTCCTGCAAGACAAACATCAACCTTTGTGGCTAGACCAATAAGCAAATTTGGATCCATTGTTGGGGTAAACCATATTTGGTAAAATAGTGCCTTTGCCGATGACTTATTAATTTTCTGTCATGGGGATTTGCGTTCAGTTAGCATCATAAAGAACTGTCTGGAGGATTTTCTTGCAGTGTCTGGGCTACGGATTAATGTTGAAAAGAGTACAGTATATGTCGCTGGTTGCTCAGTAGAGTTGGCTGACAGCATCGTCAACAACTTCGGGTATGAGTGTGGTATGCTCCCGGTGAAGTATTTGGGAACCCCGTTGAGTTCAAGAAAAATCCGGGTTGAAGAATATGGGGACTTATATAACAGAATCAGCAAGGTGATCAACACCTGGTCCACTCGGAAGCTCTCCTACGTTGGTCGCTTGCAACTGATCAAATCGGTATGTATGGGCATAAATACTTTTTGGAGTCAATCTCTCTTGCTGCCTAAAGGCGTTGTTGATACTGTCAATGGAATGATGAGACGATTCCTCTGGAGTGGGAATTTGGAGGGCAAGCGTCACCTAGTGGCGTGGGAAGATGTCACTAAACCTACTCAAGAGGGTGGCTTGGGTGTTCGAAATCTGCATACATGGAATAAATGTATATTTGCCAAACTGTTTGGTGAGAGTGCACTCCAGAAACCCAGCATTTGGTTGCGCTGGTGTACAGCAAACAACCTCCGGGGTGATCAGCCATGGGATATTCGATGTAGGAAGGATTTTACATGGCTCTGGAAGGGTATTGTGCAAATTAAGGAAGAGATTTGTGCTGCTAGCCCTCCTTTGAATGTAGGCGAGCTCCCAAACCTTGACAGGATGCTCAATGACACTGGTGCTCTGTCTAGCGCTAAGCTGTACAATCTTTTGAGACCGAGTGGACAGGAGGTGGATTGGGGTGGCATCATCTGGGCTCGCCCTGTATGCAGGAAATGGAGTTTTGTAACCTGGCTTGCCATGAGGAACCGGTTGCAAACTGGCCATATTTCTAAGCATTGGTTGGGTGATGCTGCTGCTACTTGTGCGTTGTGTAAGGAAGCGGAAGAGACGTCCGAACACCTATGGTTCAACTGCCCCGTTATTATCGCTGTCCAGAAAATTACTTTTGATTGGGCTGGAATTTCTTGTCGCTTTGGGACAATAGGAGAGTGGCTCGCATGGTTTTCGTCGAAGCCCATGAAGAACCGGAAGAAGCGGGTCTACAAAGATAAGCACCTTTGCTTTCAAGCGCTTATTTATTTTACTTGGCTTGCTCGGAACATACTTGTATATAGCCAAGAACCTTTTGATGTAACTAGATGTGCGAATGATGTTATCGCTAGCTGTCGATCCAGGTTATCCATTAAGCGCATATGCGCTAATGGGTAACTTGGATCGACTGGGCTGTTTGATTCTTAGGGGCTGGTTAGAGTATGGGAGTTTGGGAGTTTCGGTTGTTTTGAGGTAGAGAGGGGATTTGGGTATAGTTTTTTGGTTCCCTTCTTACGTAAGCCCCCTAGTATGGTCTTACCTTTTGTACATCGTTTGGTTTTACGACCACATCTATATATTTACCGCTTCAGAAAATAGTGCCTTTTGGAACCCAAACTTGTGTTATACGTTCTTTTCTCAAATGAATAAGAAATGTATTGCGAATAATATATGGATCCTTTCTTCTATAGGGGCAGCTCTATTTTACATGTCCCTTTCTAGCACAATGGTGACATATAGGAGAGGTTCTGCTTCCTTTTGCCTTTACAAAAGTGGTAATGTGTTACTTCTTTAAAAACTATGGATTGTAACCAATACCACTTTTGTTTAGAGAGCTTTGTTGCTCACCCAACATCCTATCGAGAGTACCTTTGGATTTGGTAAAACTTATGAGGGCTGTCTGTTGGTCTTGAATCTTATTATTCAGGGAGATCTTCTCGTTCTCCAAGTCATGATGCTCATTTCTTAGAGAGGAGAGATCTTGCTTGAGTTCAGATTTCTCCGAGTCAAGCGTCTTGACATTAATGTCAAGACCTGAATAAGAAGCTTCAAGACCTTTGACCATCATAGATAGATCCTCAATAGTTCTTTCCTGGTCCATAGTTCTCTTAATAAGAATGTTAGTTTGGGCAATAAGCTTCTCTTCATTGGCAATCATATTGGAAAGAAATTCCGATAATACCTCTTTTGGACTTTCCATAAGTTCTCTTACAGTAGCTTCAAGCTTTTCATCGTGGGATTCATCTTCTGAGGCCATAAGACAAATGTTGGCTTTCTCATCGTCGGAGTCAGAGTCGGAATCACTCCAAGTTGCCACCATGGCTTTCTTCTTCCATTGGTCACCTTTCTTGGGTTGGCTCTTTGTCTTTTGAGGGCAGTCCTTCACAAGATGATCTGTTTCACCACATTCAAAACAAGACAACGGTTTAGTCTTCTTTTCATACTTGTTGGATTGAGGCTTACCTCGAAATTTTGAAGACTCTGATCCATCCTTGTTGTTGAATTGCTTCTTCATTTTGAGAATTCTAGCAAGGCCTCTTGTGATAAGAGCAAAAGGATCATCCTCATTGTCATCCTCGTCTTCGGAATCAGATCCATCCTTAGGCTCATCCTTCTTAGACTTGAGTGCCAAGTTCTTAGTGCTAGCTGGAAGTTCTCCATCGTCTTCATTAAGAATCATCTCATGCGTGATCAGCTTCCCAAGAAGGTCATCAAGGGGTAGAGTGGTGAGGTCCTGGGCTTCCTCTATAGCTCTTACTTTTGGACCCCATTTCTCCTTTGGAAGGCACCTCAGTATCTTCCTCACTTTCTCGACGTTGGTAAAGCTCTTGCCGAGAGAGTCAAGGTTGTTGGTGATTTCTGTGAATCGTGTGAACATGACCTTGATTGACTCATCGGACTTCATCTTGAAGAGCTCATACTTTCTAAGGAAGATGCTGATCTTGGTGTCTTTTACTTGGCTCGTTCCTTCATAGGTGACGACCAATTTGTCCCAAATCTCTTTAGCTGACCTACAAGATGAAATACGATTAAACTCATCAGTGCTAAGACCACAATAAAGTAAGTTAATAGCCTTGTAGTTTTTGGAGATGGTTTCAAGATCTGCTTGGTTGTATTCAGACTCCTTCTTTGCAACTTTGGTATTATTTGGTTCTTCTTTCTCTGGAATCTTCAGACCATTCTCTATAATGTTCCAAATCTCTAGATCTTGGTCTATGATGAACATCTTCATCAAAGATCTCCAGTGGACAAAGTTGTTTCCTACAAAGAATGGCGGTCTGCTTGTGGACCTTCCCTGTGCAAATCCTCCGCTTGCTTCACCAGACATGATCGAAAACTCACAAGATTGTTAGATAAAAAACAGTGAGTAAATCTCTGATACCAATTGAAGGTTCGATAATATAAAACAATGTAAACTAGAAATACTCTAGAAGGAGGGGGGGGGGGGGTTGAATAGAGTATGTCCGTTTTTCGCAGAAAGTCTCAAGACTTTTGGAGCTTGTACCAAGACCTTTGAGATTAAACCTGAATCACAAAGTTAGACAATCGAACCAAGTGCGGAAATAAGGTAAAGCAATAAGTAAAGAACACGAGTAATTGTTTACGAGGTTCAGCACGAACTTGTCCTACGTCCCCGCCTAGGGTTCTTCCACAACCCTAGGATTCAAAAGGCTTTATTGATTCGCTTAGCTTAGGATCCTAATAGCTCACCGAGAAGCCTCTCTCCTACACAATTGCAATCTAGTCAACTCACGTTCCCTTGGAGTCCTAGACCAATCTAGAAGAGCCCCACCTCTCTCAGCTATCTAGTACAATCCTCTTACTCTCACAAATCAATAGCCTAGTGCAACTTCCCGAGTTACGAACTCTCGAGTAACACTACAAATGAATATATCCTATAAGCTCACAGTGACTCTCAAAGGCTTTGAAATAAACAACAAACTCTTGAGCGCTAGCAGAGAGACACTTCGGAAGACAGATTTTGCTTGAATGAATGAAAGCTCGTGTTGCACTTGTGTGTTCTGTCTTCTTCTTCCTTTCCTTTATAGAAATAATGTGGAGCATGAGGTTCTTCAACACCAGATCTTCAACAACGGCTAGTAAAGATTATGGCGCGCCCGGATCTTCTATTTTAGGACACTTTGAAGACATGATCTTCTTTGAATTGGATCTCCTCGATATGCACCACAAGGAAAGATATAATCTCGAAAATACTTCCTGAAAGATTAGTCATACATATATATATATATAATATAAAGGAAGTATATAATAAGATTAAATAATATACGGACTTATAAAACAGGTTTTGTATTTCATCAACTGTTAATGCTCCAAGGCCTTTGACACAAACATCCTGTCAAAGCCTTTGAAACATTTATTCCGATTTTCATCAAGGGAGGGAGTTATCATAAAGAACTTCCAAAGTCAGGGTATCAACACCACAATGATAACCATGCAAAGTAACACATAAAGGCATAAAAGATCATGCTTTCCATCAAAGTAACTTTCGTTACTAACAAATAGGCATATAGAGGCTTTCGCATAAACCCTAATTGTTCCTAATCCTTTTCACATAATTAATCCAAGTTGCATTAAGATCACTTTTGCTTCAATAACACAAACAAGGATCACCTTCAACTCTCGCAAAAGAATCATGCTCATAGGGATAGAAGACGAATTGCATAAAAAGATATGACCTTTACTGCATCACCTCACATGGCCACCTTCGGGCTCACCCCAGCCCCAGAAGTGGGTGGACTACTCGCTCTTCATCATCAAGAAAGACATTAAATAAGAAAAGAAAGTAACTTGCATTGAATTAAATAAAGAAAGCTTACAACCAACAAGACAAATCCGCTTTCGCCTTTCCACCTTTCTTGCCACAAACTCTCTCTCTCTACTCCTACTTACTTAAATGGATTGTGTGTCCGATTGAATGAATGAAAAACCAGCCCCTAGGGCTTTATTTATAGCCTTATATTCCTTGCTAATCAAGGATAGAATATATCTATCTTTATCTAAATCTATATCTAAAGGCTTAAAAGATAAATAAAAGTAATTTAGGAATTAAATCAAAAAAGGGAAATTCTATCTAAAGAGCAAAATCTTCCATGTGTTGATAGGTGTGGATAGATGTTGATAGATCTCGGATATCTCGGACTCCTTCGGCCCCAAGGAAAGCCAGCTTGACACGGACAGTCAAAGCGTGTAACGCGGTTTCAGGACGCGGCTCGTCGATCTCGACTAGGGCTCCTCGAGATCGACTAGGGTGGTCATCGACTTGGGCTGGCTGGCTTGGCCGGGTGGCTCTGCTCGACATGGCTCGGATAGGTGCGGTGCTGAGTCCTCGATCTCGACCAAGCCTCCTCGAGATCGAGTAGAGGTGGTGCTCGGCTTCTCCGTCTTCGGCTTCTCGACTTGGCACAACTTGTCGACTCCGGACATGGCGTCGAAGTGTGGTCGATCTCGACAAGAGTTACTCGAGATCGAGTTGGCTTCCAGAGTCGGGTTGTCTCTGACTCAGTGTCCTCGATCAGCTCTGCTCGACCAGGTGTGCTCGGACAGCCTTTGTCGAGATCGAGTAAGTGTACTCGAGATCGAGTAAAGTTCTCTCAGCTTTCTGCTCTGTTCTTGAAACGCACTTTCCCGAGTCCTCGTTCATCGGATTGACGCATATGACCATGCGTTGGAAAGCTCTTTCCGAGGGCTACAACTCTCATGAAGACATCAAAACTTGATTCAGAACGAAGAATGGTGAAAAAATGGTGTTTGCTCCAGCTACACCATTTTTAGTCTCTCCATGAGTTTCCTTTAAGCTCCAAAGTGCGTCAGATTTCTGCGAAATATAACAAAAACTTGTTTAGACCTCCATATATTGCAAATAAACATAAAGTACACAATTTATGTATTATTCTAACCAAAATGCATGAAATGCATACAGAAATCGATATAAAAGTAGGTGTAAAACATGGCAGATTCAGCTCACAACACTTGCTGGTATTGGTGAAACTGATGAGGAAGAAGAAGAAAGATCGGTTGAGCAGGAAAGAAATAGGAAGGGAAAGGGTAGGATTGATCAAATTTTTAGCAAGTCTAATGGAAAGGTTCAAACAACCATTAATCAGTTGTATAAAAAGGATGAAAGGGATGAAGTTTGTCAACAAATTGCTAGGTTTTTGTATACAAGTGCTATTCCTTTTAATGCTGTGAACAATCCTGAGTTTGCAATTATGGTCGATATGATTGCAAAGTTTGGGATAGGATTTAAGCCACCAAGTTTTCATGAAGTTAGAGAGAATTTTTTGAAGAAGGAAGTGAGTAATGTTAGAAACATGGTTGATGAGCATAAAAAGGAATGGAAGAAATCTGGTTGCTCTGTCATGTCAGATGGATGGACTGATAGGAGAAGACGCACTTTATGTAATTTTCTGGTTAATAGCACCAAGGGAACTATTTTCTTATCATCTGTTGATGCATCTGACATCTCAAAGACAGCAGATAAAATCTTTGAAATGCTAGATAGTGTTGTGGAAGCGGTTGGGGAGGACAATGTAATTCAAGTTGTAACCGATAATGCAGCAAACTACAAAGCAGGTGGAGAGATGTTGATGGAAAAAAGGAAAAGGTTGTATTGGACTCCTTGTGCGGCTCATTGTATTGATTTGATGTTGGAGGATTTTGACAAGAAGATTAAGATTCATAGTACGATAATTGAGAGGGCCAAAAGGATAACAACTTTCTTATACTCTAGAACATTGCTTCACACATGGTTGAAAGAATTTACCAAAGGAAGGGAGATAATTAGGCCAGGTGCAACCCGATTTGCTACTTCCTACTTGACTTTGAGATCCCTCAATGAGCATAGAGGAGCTTTGATGTCGTTGTTTTCCTCAAACAAGTGGTTATCAAGTAAATTTGCTAAAACAAATGAAGGGAAAAGAGTGCAGTCATTTGTTTTAGATGCCTGTGGCTTTTGGAATGGAGTTGGAACATGTTTGAAAGCATCTCTCCCTCTTGTGAAGGTGTTGCGAAAGGTGGATTCAGATGAACCAATGATGGGGTTCATTTACCCCATCCTGGTGATTTTTTTTTTCTTTTCTACTTCTAAATAAGAGCAAAGCACATTTACTTGTGTGTTTGTTTTCTTTATATAGGTACAAGCCTGTTTTGGACATAATTGATCACCGGTGGGGTTCTCAATTACATAGACCATTGCACGCAGCTGCATACTTTCTGAATCCACATTTTCAAGATCGATCAGACTTTAGTACTGAACCAGAAATCAAGGTTGGTTGGTTTGTATGAATGTTTGCAAAGAATGGTTCCTGATAGAAATGAAAGGGTGAAGATTGATATACAAATGGATGACTTTAAAAATGCAAAAGCTCTTTTTGGCTTTGAAACGGCTGTTGACACAAGAACTAAAAAAACCCCGGGTGAGGCATATCTTATATTACTTGGCTATGTAAATTTACTTATTATATTGTGTGTAATTAGTAAAATAATAAGAGAATTTGTACTATTTATGCAGCTGATTGGTGTAATTCTTTTGGTGATCAATGTCTGGAGCTAAAGCGTCTTGCTACAAGGATTTTAAGCTTGACTTGTAGCTCTTCTGGTTGTGAGCGAAACTGGAGTGCATTTGAGATGGTAAGCTATCTTATCATTAATAATTTCATGATTTTCATCATTATACATTAATATTAATTTATAATTGTTAAAAGGTATGATTGCTACATACTGAATTACTTGGATAACTTATATATTATTAGGTGCACACCAAAAGGAGAAATCGTCTACATCAAACTAAACTAAATGATTTAGTTAATGTGATGCACAATCTGAAATTGAAGCATAAGCAACAACAGAAAACAATTACATCTCAACCATCATGTAATTTAGACTTGGAAGATATACCCTCGGATGATGAGTGGATAACCGAAGTTGCTTCCGGAGATGATCCTACTCCCGTGACAAGGGAGGAGTTGTTAAGTGTCATGTTTAAAGCTTTAAACACCAGAGATGAAGGTACATATCTATCTAGATTCTAGATGTAATTTCTATTTGTTACATACTCTTTCTTATTCCTCCTTTACATTTATTTGATTTAAGTTACATAGTATTCATATATTTTTCACTTATTTCAATTTATATAGGTGATAATGTTGAAAGTGAAGCCCATGACTCAAACCATGGAAGTGGTATTGGTGAAGCTACATTATCTAGTAATGAAGATGAAGATATTGAGATAAATGATGATGATGATGATGTTGATGGTGATGATGTTGATGATTTCCTTGAGAGAGATGCTGAAATTGTTCATGATGTGGTTGATTGATGATAACATTTGAAACTAGAGATGACATTGAATATTTGGATGTATGACTTATCTCTTTTATGTTTGTCATAATTTAAGACATTATCTTTGTCTGTTTGTTACCTTTTGAGACGTTAATTATGAATGTTAAGGGTCTATTATTGGACTATCTTAGTTACTTAATTTGTTTAATGGAGGAGAAGATTGGTTTTGTTTTAAAATTAAGGTATTTGTTTAGTGTGGTTTGATTTAATTTGATTATTTATTTTATTTTCACTTTTTCTCTAGGATCCTACGATCCGATCCTACGATCCGATCCTAGACCCTTGTTTCGATCCCACATTGGGATCCCGATCCTAAAAACCTTGCCCAAGAGAGTTCCCACGTTACAGAAGCAAGGAACAATCAGGATGCAAAACAAACCTAAAAAAAATGTATGCGGGGCGGTGTCAGATCGAAGCCCTACCCAATGTAATCCCAAACAAGCAGACACATACACACGCTAGTCCTAATAAAGACGCTTCTAGATGCAAGCCGGAATATTAACACACTAGCATGGTCCTAAGATCAAGTGCATAAATATAATAAGGCATTAGCACCCAATATGAAGTGGTATATCCCTCTCCTACCTCCACCCCCTTCCGATAAGGCGGAGACTGGCCAGCTCGTGAATGCATTCCATAATAATTGGGCGGCACGCATGCCCAACCCGTATCCACAAAAAAGCCCGCATGCAGCTCATAATATAAGGAAGTTCCATGACTCGATTGACTCAAGACGGGACCCGATGGGACTGGGCCGTCTTATAACCCTAGCAAAGACTCTAGTTACTTCACAGATAACGGTCGTTCTGTTTACAAAAGCAATGAGTAAACGAATACTCAATCATGAGTGCAATCCTAGCAGGATACTACATGACATGCTTTATTATGAATGCAAGCACCTAGTATGCACATGGCTACAAGCAGGGAGATCTCTTTTCGAATCTGAGTGAGCTCATATAGGAACTCACTCAGATTCGAAAAGAGATATCCCTGCTTGTAGCCATGTGCATACTAGGTGCTTGCATTCATAATAAAGCATGCCATGTAGTATCCTGCTAGGATTGCACTCATGATTGAGCATTCGTTTACTCATTGCTTTTGTAAATAGAACGGTCGTTATTTGTGAAGTAACTAGAGTCTTTGCTAGGGTTATAAGACGTCCCAGTCCCATCGGGTCCCGTCTCGAGTCAATCGAGTCATGGAACTTCCTTATATTATGAGCTGCTTGTGGGCTTTATTATGGATACGGGTTGGGCATGCGTGCTGCCCGATTATTATGGAATGCATTCACGAGCTGACCAGTCTCCGCCCTATCGGAAGGGGTGGAGGTAGGAGAGGGATATACCACTTGGTATTGGGTGCTAAGGCCTTATTATATTTATACACTTGATCTTAGGACCATGCTAGTGTGTTAATATTCCGCCTTGCATCTAGAAGCATCTTTATTAGGACTAGCATGTGTATGTGTCTGCTTGTTTGGGATTACATTGCGTAGGACTTCGATCTGACACCGCCCCGCATACATTTTTTTTAGGTTTGTTTTGCATCATGATTGTTCCTTGCTTCTGTAACGTGGGAACTCTCTTGGGCGATTGCAAAGAAATGGTCTAACCTTAGATTTCGATAAATACGTTTATTGATTTGGTTTTGACCTGGATCTGTCGTGGCACCCTCTAGTATTACACCTTGATTCTACTAATTGCATGACTGTTGGTTTTCCACGCTTAGACTTATGAAAAGTACAGGGGACTTCCCCGGGGATTCCAACGATCCCTTCGAATTTTGGGTATGAAATCCCACTTGAAAACGTTATAGTAGAATTTCAAACCTTCAACTTGTACTCTGGGCGCAAGATCCTAACGAGGGTTTTCATCCCTCGAAACGTAACCCAGGAATCATAATCCCGGGTCGTTACAAAGTTGGTATCAGAGCCAGGTTTTGCAAACCTGGTATGATAGGTTGAAGTGGTTTTGAAAATGGCCCAAGGTTTTCAAATGGTTTTTCAAAATGTTTTAGAAAGGGAAAAATGAATTTAATATGGTTAACTCAAATGGACTAAATATGAACTTGACTTAACAAATCCGGTAATCAAACAAAAGGAAACGAAGGGGTAGTAAAGGCGCTAGACCATCCCTATTGGATGTAGTTGGGAACGGGTAGGCCAAATATAGCTTGTTCTTTTACGGGTGGACTTGAAGACTCCAAGGAACCCGAAGGTTGGAGCGACATGGGTTAGGAGGCCGTGGGGTATTTGCCCCTCCAGTCAGCCGTCCCTCTAAGGATGGCATAGACCGTCTCTACGATTATATCAAACTGGGCCCGAGGGCGATCCTCCTCGAAGAGAATCATATTAATCTCGTTGATTGCTTCCATGTTGAGTGCTATTGTGCTTAGGATAGGGAACTAATCAGTATGCCTTGACTTGAATCATGTATTGAATAACTGTGCAAACGGGATAGCGGGAGAATACCTTGTTCTTATGTCATTGGAACTCCTATCTTGTCGGAATAGCTCTTCTATAATTCAAACCCTTTGATGATTCTGACTCCGTCATCCGTCCCACCAAAACATTTAGGCATGTTAGCTAGGGTCGAGGAGCTTCTGCTCTCCCCGTTTCGAGTCCTGCGTAATATCCCACCATCTATGCTTCTATCGAGTCTCCTACCTGAGGTTGGTGTCTTCCACGGGAAAATTTGGGTCGGTCAACTAGCTACTTCCGGGGGTGTGTCGGATATGGGAAATTCATGAGTATTTTAGGGAGGATGATCAATGAAATAATTCCGAGTTAGAAGTGATTTGTCTAATGGAGTTATCCTTCTCGATTCTTATACTGGTCAACCGTGTCTTCTTACCACGAGAGTCTAAACACGAGTTCTACCATCACCTCTCGGGAATAGCGTGAATGTCCTTGCGTCCTACCGAGCGAGTTATATTAGTGTCCCACGGGAAATGCGATAATGAGTTGGTGATTGTCCTTGGAGAGTTTTGTCCGGTTATAATAGTAACTCTCCTTCTAATTGCATGACATAATGCATTGATATATTTCAGCATGACTTGTCTGATATCTTGCGTGATTGCAATTGTGAATGAGTATATGTGCCGCGTGTATGAATTTCCATGATTATTGTCTTCCCATGATTTAGGTCCATGATAGTGTGGTCAACCCTCGTTGTATTATTAAAATATGAGATGAATTCCTTAGCATGTTAAGTTGATCAAATTGAACCTTGTTGACTATATACTTGCTTAATGGGTGTTGGTAGTATCATGTTGGATATATATCTCCTAATTATAGACCATTAGGCAATTATGTGCCATACTTGTCATACTACATGTACATGGTTGTATTTGATGTGATAGTTGCTATGCCCAAATGACTTCACCCTATCCCCTGACATGATTATTAAAGTGCATCTTATCATGCTTACCTTGAACCCACATTGTTTTGAGCTGTTTATGTGTACAATTAAAATGAGTAATGAATCATACATGTAGGATATCCTATAATGCTCGCTATGTCATATATAACTTAATTATGCTGCATATGTCTATTGTCGGTTCGTGAATACATGATCTTAATATGTCAAGCATGATTAGTGCATGAGATGATAAGTTTTAGCATGTTCTGCATGCATGTAAAGTTGATTATGTGAACATGTTATCAATGCATAGGACGCTATTCTTGTTAATAGGTACATGCTAGTGTGGAATTTGCTATGTGTTTGCTTGCCGCACTTGTAACCCCATAGAATACCCTAATGGCATTGTTGTAACTCTCGGGTTCGCGTCTTGTCTTGAGCCTCGTCATCTCTAGTCCTGGTCTATGTCTAAATCCTTAAGGAAGTCGTGTTGTCCTACCCTATCCTCGTGACTTCTAACCCCTCGCGATCCCCTTGACGGACATCGACATAGAAGAGAAAATGAGCGATCAAATGGCATTTGAGTGGCGCAACGGAAGCGTGGTGGGCCCATGGACCCTTGGATTGATGTCACCAAAGGGAGGACGCATTTCAAGAAGGCACTTGCAGACGTGATCCTCCTAGATGACTCAAGGAATGACGTTCTTCATCCGAATTGTGATCTCTACTATGCAAATTGGAATCGGTGTCGTGCAATAGGCTTGGAACTGACTAAATGGATGTGTGATGACTGATATGCTGACCTGGTAGTGAATGATTGCCTAACCAACTTGTGTATGTGATGATGTGCCTTATGCATAAGTGTACTGACCTGCTAGTAAACTGGTTATGGGTTATATAGGTGGTGGTGTTTTCCTCTTGAGCTTGAGTCATGGGATTCTTCAGTGAGACAGGTCGAAAAGTAACAGGTAGATTGAGGTCTTCAGATTGGGTCAGTGGTTGTGTGAGATGGGGTGTAGGAAAGATGCGTCAGCATGAGTAGAGCCGAGTGAGTTGGGATTTGTCAGAGATAGTAGTCAGCGAGTATAATTGAGCTTTTAGATAGGTCTTAGGTGAGAAGTGGAGTCAGTATGGTGAAATTTTGAGGGAGAGGTCCTAGCTAGATGTGTCGGTAGGTAGTGGGTGCGTTGTGTGAGCACGTGGCATAGGAGGGTGGTTGGTTGAGGTCTAGACTAATTTCATTTGGGTGACCTTTAGAGCGGGTGTGAGTATAGGTAGTTAGTGTAGTGCCATAGGTGGATGTCGTTGAGTATGACCGGTTAAGGAATGGCTAACGAATCGTGGAAATTAGGACTAGGTTGTATGTGTGGCGATTGGGAGCGATCTTGGTAAAGGCTGAGGTTGAGGAATCGCTAAGAAAGAGTAGTATCAGGTCGTACGTAGGATGAGCACTTGGGGTTGCTTAGATAGGGTTGGTGATGCTTGGAGGATTTATGAGTGAAGGATTTCTAGATGCGTTGTTGGAGGATTTTAGCTTAGGGAACGAATCGGGATTTATGAGGGGAGGTTATTATGGCTATTGAGGTATCTGAGGATGTGAGATGAGTCTTCGAGGAAAGGTTGGTAGCTAGGCAAGGATGTCATTGAGGTTTCTAGTAAGACTGGGTCCTTGAGGTTGAGATAGAGAGATTCAGAGCTTGGAATTGGGAATTGAGTAAGGCAGAATATATTGGAAATGTTAGAGGATGAAGGATTTTAGAAGGTTGGCGAAAGGGTTGCACTTGGAAAACTCGGATGAGGACGATTTAGGGATTATGCGGAAATGATGATTGGTAAAAGAGGGCTTTGGACGTTAATATGTTATGGTTAAGAAGTAGGAGCTTGAGGCATTTTAGAAATATGTAGAGATGAGGAATTGGAGTAGGATGACTTGAAGGTTTCGAATGGTTAAGGTTTAGTAAGATTTGGAATGAGGACATTAGGGAATATGCTGAGACAAGGATCTAGAATAGGTTAGCATGAGGAGTCATGAGTGGTTGAGGTTTTGTGAGTTTCGAAATGGGATGAATAGATAGAACAAGTGGTTTGACATTGAGGATAGGCGCTGGTGATGAGGGCCTTGATGGTTTGAGGTTGTGAGTAGTACTAGATGGGTTTCTTCGTTATAGTTGATCAGGAGTGGCATGTGTGAGATGATCAATATGAGTTGGGTTCTTAGAGGTGGATGGCTAGTGAGAGGGTTAGCGGTGCGAGAAGAGTGATTAGGTTAGCAAGGTGATTCGAGATGTCTCTTTGGGATAATGGTCAGGTGGAGTCTTGAGAGCCTAAGAAGAGTAAGCGATATTATTAAGGAGCACCTAGATCGATCGTGAGAGCGGTGCAGTTGAGGACTTGAGATTCCTCTGAAATGGAAAAGATGGGACTCGTAGGGAACCCCTAGGACGAGGGTGTGCTATATAGAGAGTCTTGGTAGTCAGTCGAGTTGTTAAGCTTGTCGGAATAAGGGAATTGTGCGATTGTGAACTCTGGGGTATGGTTTTAGATGATCGAGTGGAAGGTAAGACTTGAACGCGCTTGAGATGTTGAGGTTGATTGATCCTTGGATGGCTTGACGGCGTAAGAGTTGGGATACCTAGTAATTGGCCTTGAATTGCGGATAGTTGTGAGGCTAGAGAGCCTATATATGGGTGGAAAGCATTGGTGTCCAGAATTAGTGTTTGTTTGAGTTGGCATACCTAGGTGAGGATGATCTTGATGCGAGAGGTAAGGATTAGTGGTCGTGTCTTGTTATGGTTGATAGTTATAGACAGATTCTCTTGAGAATGTGACCTGGCGGATGCTTTATTTGGGGTCGAGTGTTATGCGGATTCTATGTTTTGGACGATGATGATTCCTTGATGTATTGTCATAGGCGATAGTGAGCTATTAGTACTAACAATAGTTGTCCCTTGAACTTGATGAAATACTAGTGTGTGGAAGTACTTGTTTTCCTCTAATGTGTTAATGTTTTATAGTTAGCGTAAGTATGATGTGATTTATCTGGTTGTCAGGATGTGCAACTTTTGTGATATGATGTGATGAACCCTACTATGTGTGATACTGTGCTAGATATGTTATGGTATATGATTATCTTTGACATGAGTATGAAACGTTTATAAACGTGTGATACGATTGCTATGTTACATGATGCCTTGAATTGGAATTGCTAAGATGATAAAACCGACTTGATGAAAATTGATTATGACTTGGAACCTAGGAAGAAAATATGGGATTAGTCCTTAGAGGCGGATGATTCCACCTCCTGAAAATTGAAACTTGCTTGATGAACATCGAGTTAAGGGATTTGAATGATGTCAAGAAGAACTAAATTGGATTTGGGAAATTGAACGCGACAGAGAATTTCAACGATTTCGAGACCGAACCTTTTCCAACTAAGGAATCCCTTTTGAAATTTTCTGACCGAGCTTGCATTATGACGCCCCACAAAGTGAATACAAGATATCCATTTGAAAATTAGATCGATTCCGTCTTTTACCTCGGGTATTCAATTTCCGACTCGGGACCACAATTCCGTCATCTTCTCCCATCCTTATCAAATTCCAACTCATCCCTCTTGTTTGGGTAAAATTCTATCTATGTTTCCCCCATTCTCTTCTTGACCCCCCTTGTTTTGGCAAACAAACAATTCAGTAGCTCTTACCCTCTCTGTTTTGCCGAAGACAATAGCTGCACTCCTCCACTTGAATCAGTCGAGACAACCTAGTAGCCTACCTCACTTTCCTCTGTACAAATTCAGAACCCAGCCCCTCCTCCACACATTCAATTTCAAACCCTCCCTCTTTGAGTTTTGCCGAGAACCAAGGTTCTCCTTTCCTCCTCCATGTTCATCTATTCGGCCACCCTTCCACCGCCACACCGTCACCACCATCAGCCACCCATCCTCATCGTCGGCCACCACCGAATCTGCAGCCCCGCTTTCCATCTCCCCTGCTTTGCCGAGGGCTACACACACACACACACACACACACCCCATCTATTCCTCCTTCACTTCTTTTCGTCGGGAAGCAGTAGCAGGCTCCCACCACACCTCCTCCGACACGCCCTCGACGATAGAAGCATCAGAAGCACCTCCCGGGGCAGCCGACGCCACCCAGCGCCGCCGTCCTTCTCCCATTTCCTGTTTCCGCATATAAGGTTCGGTAAGGCTTCGTTTTTCCTTCTTCTGCTTCGAAACCTTGAAAGGTCTCTCCTTTTGACCACTCCTTTCCTCCCAAGACAGGTACGAACTATTTCCGCCTCCGACGCAGCCGATCGAACCTCCGAGCACATCCGACGAGCATCGAACCCTTCCCTCGGTGAGCACCTCTTTCTCCTCCTTTCTTGTCGATTCTATGTCTGTGGTGTCAGGACTGAACGGTCGGATCTGCCATCCACTGGCGTCGAGCTATCCCATTCCCATTCCTTTCCTTGAATTCGAGCGGTAGCTTTGTGAAGATGATGAATAGTACAACTTGGGGTTCAGTTTGTTTTATTTTAAAAAGAATGGATTCGGTTCAGTCTGTTTTATAAAAAAAAAACCAGTCCGGTTTAGGGAAATTGAAAATCGGATTTTAAAAGGGGAGTTGGGCCTATTTTTTTTGGTCTGGATTTGGTTGTTTTAAAATCAAAATGCTTTGGGTCTATTTCTTTCAAATAGATCCGATTTTGAGATTTTAAACAAAGAGGCCGGATTTCTTTTGAGTTTATAAATAAGGGTCGGTTTGGTATTTTATTAAGTAAAAGGGTCGGTTTCGATAAATTAAAAAGGGTTGATTTTATTAAATAACAATGGTTGAGATTTTAAAGGATTTAGAAATATTTTATTGAAATTTGAAAATGGGTAAAAGAAAATAGTATTTGAAATATTATATAATATTATTTAGGGATATAAAATATAATATATTATTTTGGGCTTTAAGATGTTATATTGCGGTGATTAGAAGAAAATATCATATTAAGAGACCTGGATTTTAGAAAAAGAAAATTGATGAACATTTTCCAAGGGTTGTATTTCTAACTAGTCAACTCGGTTTTCGGAACGGTTTTCAGGACTAACTCGGGAATCGTGTGCTTGTTGACTAACTAGCATGATTGGTGTGAATGATTGTCTAATATCATGATTTGTGTGGACTAATGACATGTATGAATGACTAACGGCATGATGAGATGTTAGAGTTATGTATCGTTCGATTTATGTCTTATGAACTATGATAAATATGATGAACTTTGAGATATATGACTATACGGATTTATTATTGTGGATATATGAAGGTGGCTGAATGGAATGACGAGTATGATGTGGTCTTATGGAATGTGGTTAAATGATGAATGGTTGAGTGGATGGAATGACGATTAAGGTGTGGTCAATTCTATTAAATGATATGTGCTTGTGTGATTGAGTGTAGACCTGTCAAACGGGTCATTCGGGTCGGGTTCGGGTCCGGTCACTTCGGTTTTCGGGTAAAACGGGTCTCGGGTAAAACGGGTTTCGGGTTTTTCGGGTTGACTCGAACTCGGGTTTGATCGGGTTTCGGGTCGGGTTCGGGTCGATTTCGGGTTTGTCAAATTTTTCTTTTTTAAATTAAAAAAATCATTATTTGATAATTTTGTGATAAATTTTAATTATATATATAAAATAATTATATATAATTATAAATCAACCGGGTCAATCGGGTTATCAGGTCAATCGGGTAAATCGGGTCAAAATTACCGGGTAAATCGGGTCAACGGGTCGAAACCCAGATTACCCGAAAAATTTCGGGTTTTTCGGGTTCGGGTCGAAAAAAAATTTCGGGTCAAAATTTTCGGGTTCGGGTCGGAAAATTTTCGGGTCGGCCGGGTCGGGTCACCGGGTCGGGTTGTGTTTTGACAGGTCTAATTGAGTGGCTAGATGTAGACTTATATATGTGTTCTGATATGTATCTAGGTGATAAATTGCGATTATGATTGATGTATGCCGGATCTTCTATTATGTTGTTCTGCATAGCCAGGTGAGTTTCTATATGAGCTCACTCGGATTCGAAAAGAGATCTCCCTGCTTGTAGCCATGTGCATACTAGGTGCTTGCATTCATAATAAAGCATAACATGTAGTATCCTGCTAGGATTGCACTCATGATTGAGCATTCGTTTACTCATTGCTTTTGTAAACAGAACGTCCGTTATCTATGAAGTAACTAGAGTCTTTGCTAGGGTTATAAGACGGCCCAGTCCCATCAGGTCTCGTCTTGAGTCAATCGAGTCATGGAACTTCCTTATATTATGAGCTGCCTACAGGCTTTATTATGGATACGGGTTGGGCATGCGTGCCGCCCGATTATTATGGAATGCATTCACGAGCTGGCCAGTCTCCACCCTATCGGAAGGGGGTGGAGGTAGGAGAAGGATATACCACTTGGTATTGGGTGCTAAGGCCTTATTATATTTATGCACTTGATCTTAGGACCATGCTAGTGAGTTAATATTCCGCCTTGCATCTAGAAGCATCTTTATTAGGACTAGCGTGTGTATGTGTCTGCTTGTTTGGGATTACATTGCGTAGGGCTTCGATCTAACACCGCCCCGGATACATTTTTTTTAGGTTTGTTTTGCATCATGATTGTTCCTTGCTTTTGTAACGTGGGAACTCTCTTGGGCGATTGCAAAGAAATGGTCTAACCTTAGATTTCGATAAATACGTTTATTGATTTGTTTTTTACCCGGCTCTGCCGTGGCACCCTCTTGTATTACACCTTAATTCCACTAATTGCATGGTTGTTGGTTTTCCACGCTTAGACTTATGACAAGTGCAGGGGACTTCCCCGGGGATTGGATTCCAACAATCCCTTCGAATTTTGGGTATGAAATCCCACTTGAAAACGTTATAGTAGAATTTCAAACCTTGAACCTGTACTCGGGGCGCAAGATCCTAACGAGGGGTTTCATCCCTCGAAACGTAACCCAGGAATCATAATCCCGGGCCGTTACATTGATCGCTGACACCAGGATGAAGGTTGTATTGTTAGACGATACTGGATATAACATGTATTCTATAAACAATGATACTGCAAGTGATGCAGATTCTGCAGATGAAATATGGAGAACATTCTATTCTACAGCACACAAGAGAGACACTACACTAGAAGATTGGGATGTTGATAGCTCTACTGTGACTAATCTGAATTCACAAAACTTGATGTGTGTAGGCAAGAGCTTTGAATCAAGGTAAGGAGTTAAGAAAGCTTTGGGAATCTTGTCAATAACAGAGACATTTGGTTATCTTGTGGCAAAATCATATGCAAAGTATTATAGAGTGCATTGTGTAGATCCTAACTGCAAATGGAAAGTGCATCTCAAAACTTTTGGTCCAACTTGGCATGAGGTTATACTATATGTTGACATGCACACCAGTACATGGGATTTCATAACAAAACACTGCAAACAGCCTTCATCTTCTATGGTTGCAAGCATGATCGAATCAAAGTGAGAAAATTTTGTAAGAGATAGTATTTATTTTTTATCTTGCTTTTTAATATATTATTTATTCTAATTTGAATATAATTACACAGTGTTGACGCTGGATACAAACCAGCACAGATCATGGATAAGATGAGAACAGAAACGAAGATGCCTATTACGTACTAGAGAGCATGGAAATCATCAAAAATTGCTCACAAATTTGTTAAGGGGACACCAGAATCAAATTTTGCAGATTTACCATCATTTTGCCAAATGCTCATGGAGAGAAACAATGCAAATAGACATATTTTTCCGCTTGCCTTTGGTATTGTTGACTCCGAAAACAACAACTCTTGGGAATGGTTTATGTATCGGCTGTTGCAGGTTGTGCCTCCATCAAATGAGTTGGTGTTTGTCTCTGATAGACATGCTAGCATTTCAAGGGCTGTATCTTTAGTTTACCCAACAGTTGCACACTGCATATGTATGTGGCATTTGAAACAAAACATCAAAGCGACGTTCAAGAAAAAAGAGCTGGGGAAAATGTTCAAAAAAGCAGCAGAGAGTTACACTATCCAAGAGTTCAACACTACCTTGCACAAATAGAAACAACCTGTCCAAAACTAGCATAATATCTGGTGTCAGCAGGTTTTGATAAATGGGCCAGAGCACATGCAAAATGTAATAGATACAACATGATGACATCCAACAATGTTGAAAGCTTGAACTCCGTTTTCAAAGGGAAAAATGATTATCCCATTGTGGCACTTATGGAGTTTGCTAGAGAGAAGCTCACATCATGGTTCCAGGAGAGAAGAGAAAAAGCACTAGGAAACCAAGACAGAATAACTCTTGAAATCCTTAAGGTGATAAGAAAATCACAGGAGCAAGTTGGGTTATTCAAAGTAGAAAGGATGAATGCATCCCAATTTGAGATCAAAGGTCACGGAGCTGTAGCTATAGTTGATCTATCAGCAATGGCATGTACGTACAGAGTATTTGATGTCAAGAAAATACCGTGTGTACATGCTCTAGCAGCCATTACGCACATCAAGGCAAATGTGTCTGATTTTGTTGGAAAATTTTACACCAATGATGCTTAGCATATGGCATATGCAGAAACAATATATCCATTGTTGGTATAAGATGAAGGGAACATCCCTGATGTGATAAAATCTATCAAATGTTACCCCCCAGTAGTAAGAAAGAGAGCAGGAAGACCACCTTCAAATAGAAAACTTTCATGGGGAGAGTTCAAGAGGAGGTTGAAGCATTCGAAATAAGGATGTCATCACAATTTCTGTCATCAGTATTATATAAAAGTAATTTTAGGAAAAATACAGTTTAGACATGGTGAATGACATTTATGTTTCAAAATAAACATTAGTTCAATAATATAGAATAAAATTTTAGATTTTAAAATGTAATAATACAAGTTTGTATACAGATTCCATTTATGTCAGCACAATTTTTTGCCATTAGTGCTCATGAAATTTGAAATTTATATCACTGTTGTCCACTCAAAAAACAATTGTGCAATTTTATCCAATTGATGGACAAAAATAAGACAATGTTGAGCAATAATCTATTGAGAAACTTTGATAACATGAATAAAGAAAGTAAGATCATTTTGCTAACAAAGTGTTGCTATTGTGCAAAACATAAACTATCGTTGAGCAAAAATAAGATGACGTTGAGCAAGTTCTAATTAATCATACGATGTTGTGCAATTTTATCCAACCGATGAGCAAAAATAAGACGATGTTGAGCAATAATCTATTGAGAAACTATGAAAACATGAATAAAGAAATTAAGATCATGTTGCTAGCAAAGTGTTGCTGTTGTGCAATATATAAATTATCATTGAGCAAAAATAAGATGACGTTGAGCAAGTTCTCATTAAACATACGATGTTGTGCAATTTTATCCAATTGATTAGCAAAAATAAGACAATGTTGAGCAATAATCTATTGAGCAACTATGAAAACATCAATAAAGAAATTAAGATCAATTTGCTAACAAAGTGTTGCTGTTGTGCAGTATATAAACTATCGTTGAGCAAAAATAAGATGACGTTGAGCAAGTTCTCATTAATTATACGATGTTGTGCAATTTTATCCAACTGATGAGCAAAAATAAGACGGTGTTGAGCAATAATCTATTGAGCAACTATGAAAACATCAATAAAGAAACTAAGATCATGTTGCTAACAAAGTGTTGCTGTTATGCAAATATAAACCATCGTTGAGCAAAAATAAGATGATGTTGAGCAAGTTTCATCAATCATACGATGTTGAGCAATTTTATCCATTTGATGAGCAAAACTAAGATGATGTTGAGCAAGTTTCATCAATCATACGATGTTGAGAAATTTTATCCATTTGATGAGCAAAAATAAGACGATGTTGAGCAATAATCTATTGATCAACTATGAAAACATCAATAAAGAAAGTAAGAGCATGGTGCTAACAAGTTGTTGTTGTTGTGCAAATATAAACCATCGTTGAGAAAAAATAAGATGATGTTGAGCAAGATTTCATCAATGATACGTTGTTGTGCAATTTTATCCTGTTGATGAGCAAAAATAAAACGATGTTAAGCAATAACCAATTAATCCACTATGAAAACATCAATAAAGAAAGTAAGATCATGTTGCTAACAAATTCACAAGTGTCAATTGTTGTGTGTATATAAACTATTATTGAGCAAACATAAATTGATTTTGAACAAATGTTTCCCCTACTACATATCAATGTTGTGCAAATATAAACTATTGTTGAGCAAATATAATATGTTTTTGAGCAAATATCTACCAATAAACCATGTTGTGCAATCATTTTGTATTCAAAAGTAAAGAATCGTATTATGAAAAAATAAATTTAAGGTATGGAATAATAAGTTAAATAATAAGAAATAAATAAAGTAGTACATAATTTCCGATTTTATACAAAAAAAAAAGAAAAACAAAACGGTTTTTCTAAAAATATATAAAAATCAACCAATGTAAATGTCTAAAACGCTTTTCTCGTTCTAAAAGTTCTCCATCACCTTCGTTTGGTTTTCATCCCTCCCCCCCCCCCCCACAGCTAAATCTAATGTCTCTCTTTCTCGCGAGATTAATGTGATGGATTTATCATTCAATTTTGAATTTTATACGATATAAACTGCCTTCCATTAGAATGTCATTACTCACTATATTTGTGGAAATTGATTGTAAGTGTTCATTCTATAGGTAAACGTCCCCAGAGTTTAAGTGATTCGCCTGTTCTAGAAAGCTCAAATCGAACTTCTAAGAGATCAAAAAGATCTGGAGTTAAACCTCCAGTAGTTGATTTATATAGAGATTCACCTCCCTTCAAAGATGAACTGTTTGATGATAATGAGCCTGGTAAAGCCTATGAAGCACGGGACGGTTGTCAGTCGCTTGAATCAAACGATTCTCAACCACTTGTTCGAAAAAGCAGTAAGAAAGAAGTTCACCTTGTGACTGCTCTTCCTGTTAGCACTGTTGGTCTGGAAACCATTGAAATAGCAAGGTTGGATAACCATTCACCTAATGAGACAGTTGTTCAACATGTAAACCCAACTGTGCATATCATCACATCTGATGAGCAAACGGATCCCACAACCATGCAAACTAACACGGAAAACAACAGGCAGATAATTGTGAGGAACGAGATGAACACCAGACAGAAAAATCTCCCCGGGTTGAAGGCACGTTCAAGCCCACTCTTGCTGGTGTCACCATTGAAGAAAATGAATGATAAGCAGAAGACATTCATCCAAGATATTGGGTTTGGATTTTTGTTCAATTTGGATATTGTTACCCTACCACTACATCTTTCGTATTGATTGGTGGGTCAGTTTGATGCTAACAAATGTTGCTTGGTGCTGGCTAATGGAGGAGAACTTGAAATTGCAGAAATAGATGTGCATATCACAATGGGGTTCCCCATGGGAAAGGTTTTAGTTGGAAGAAAAACAGCTAAAGAAAATTTCAGTCTTGTGCAAGATTGGAGAAGCACATTTGAGGTTCAGGATAATATAACAACAGCTATGGTGATGGATAAATGTATAGTTGACACTGACTGTGGTGATCAATTCCTTGTGAACTTTATTGCTATATTAGACTCTATATTGGTTGATACTCTGGGAAACGGATATGCCAACCAGAGTTTAATAAGAGTAGTTCCTGAATTGGGAGACATGAAACACCTAAATTGGTGTGGTCTCGTGTTGGAAAGTTTGGTTGACGGAAAGAAAAGCTGGGAAAAGAACAAGAATGGCCATTTCAGAGGGCCTCTATTATTATTGGTTGTAAGTATTTTTTTTTTTAACCTTTCCTCTGATGTTACCTTACTTTCTTTACAATGTACGTAGAGTATTCTTCATGTCAGCATTCCACCCCTCCATCATTATACTGATATATGCTTATGGCCTTGGTGTTGCAGTTGTTTTATATGGACAGGGTAAAACTATTCACAAGCACCGCACTCAGAAGAATGAGTCGTTGTTTCCCAGTGTTTGTTGGCATGAATTACAAAATTTTGCGCAAACGAGAAACTGATGATATTAGTACTGGAGGCTTTGGTCGTGGCTTAGTCCAGGCCCGCCAAATTGTTCCTTCCAATCAAGAAATACCGTCTACATCTTGTCCGCCCACTACTGCACAAAATGATGAAGGCACCAGTCGCCCTGCTAATCCAGAAAAACAACCACCCCCAGTAGATGTTTATATGAATTCTTTAAAACAATTCAATCTAATACTGGTACAATTTAGCATGATCTGATATTTACTGCTTATTATGTGATGTTGTCTTCTAGAGTTGGATAAAGTTTTTTGCTGAAAAAACTTCTGTGCTTGCATCTGCTATATCAGATTTTGTTGAGTGGTCTACAAATGTACTGCCTGAACTACAACATGATGACAAGGTGAAAAGACTTCTACAAGGGGCAAACCAGCTTCTAGGGATGGAAGATGTAACACCTGAGGCTACTACAGATGCTGCTGACAGGTCTTTTATGAATGACTCTCCAAATACACATTTTACAGACTCTGAAGAAAAATTCTGGTCAGACCCTGCTTTCTTAGAATGCATTACTCAAATTGAGTTGGCGTATCAGAATAAGCAAAAATTGAAATCAAACATCAAAATAGATGGGGGATTTTCCTTTGATATATTTCTAAATGATCCTGTTTTTTAGAAAGATAAAGACACATCACAGAACACTGGAGATGCAAACAACGGTACTAATGACCCAACCCGGGCTCCTCCAGGCGGCCATGTTCATCCCCCAATACCCCATGAGTTTCGTGCTAAAATTGCAGACACATTATGCACAACTCCAAATCCCATACCAACTCAATTTCAAACTGATATCCAACCAGGGGACCCTTTGGGAGGTACAAGAAAGTGCAAGTCCCCTGCTGCCTTGCCACCACGGAGATCACCGCGTGTCAACGCAGCTGATGTGAATCTGCAAGGAGAGCACATAAGCCTTCAGCATCTTTGAGAAGCCCTTATTATTCACATGTTGTTGATATTACTGATCATATCTCTGAAATTGAGCGCACTGTTTCAGCCTATTTAGCAATGAAAATAACTCATAGCACGTAAGTTCATGTTAATCTTAGTTTACTTAGTGTATGTTCAGTTATAGGTAAAAAGATTAATTTTACTTAATCCATCTTCATAATGATTCGCTTCGCATGGAAGTTTTATTTAAACACAAGTCTGTTGAAATTGTTAGGATAGACATGGGTACACTTGAAGATGAAACCCACTTGTCTAGTGTCATTATTGATGCATGGACAGCTATCCTCAACCACAAGGAACAATATAAAAGTGCTCAATCACCAGCAAGACTATTTGTCAATATCGACAAATCTGTAATATCTTTACAAGTTCATCATTCAATTACACTCCATTGTTTTGTCATTACTATAATGGGTCTGTTTTTTTTTTACTAATCTCTATTCTTGATCCAGTTTAATGTTGAGAGTGTATCATCAGGAGCTTGTGATGAGCAGTTTAAGAGGTTTAACCTCCACCTTGATACTATATTGTCTTTGTCACCACTTATTTCTTTGAGAGATGTAGACATGGTAGTCCCTCACAATCACGTGAATAAAGTTCTCAAAATACTGAATTTGAAATCAAAGTTAACAAGCTCAATCATTAATGTCTATCTGTTTTTTATTATGTGGATTAGATTGTATTTTGGGTTCAACGAGAAGTGTTTTATGTCATGGTTGTCTTCAACTTCAAAAATAAAGTTGTCCAGATCATGGATATCGCCCCATCTTGCACTGATGCAACTTGTAGCTTCGTATCACCCTTCGAATGTTTGGTAAGTTTTATTAATGATATCTACTATGGCTTTACTTATATTATTTTCATTTAAATATCACCTCAGATTACAATTAAAATTACATGCTTTATAATTCAATTCATGCACCGCAAGGGGATATGCTGATTGCTTATCTAACATACAAAGAGCTTAGAGCAAAAGCAGACATAGTGTCCGATGCACCAACATCAAATGTCCCCATTGCATGGGCTGGAGAAGAGAAAGTTGTGCATTCTGGGGTATGCCTCATGCGTCACATGGAGACCTTCTTTGGGGAAGATAGAGCGTACAAGTGTGGATTGGAAAAGGGCAATTTCAAGAATATCTCAAAGCTACGGGTGAAGTACCTAACAAATATTGGGTACTCAGAGCTGAATGAAGTGAACACGTACAGAAGTTGTGAAGGCAGCGAAATCCCATGCAAAAATGACTTCAAAGGGGATTCAAGGCCAGAAACTAAATCTTGGTTGAACAACTACAAGGCAATTTCATGTTTTTTTTTTTGCAAACTTTAGAATGTATTTGGGTGTAGACAGTTGTGTACTCTGCTTCTGACCACTTTTCTCGTAAACATTAAGACATTTGTTTTCCCTGTGGTTTTAAGGTCAATAGTATGTGTCAAGATGCATACAACTATAACTGCTTCTGAACAGTTGTGTGTTCTTTTCTCTATGTCAGCGCAATTCTCTACCTTCGGTAATCAAATATGTGATTTGTGTTTATAACTGGTCTAGTTTATTCATACAGTTGATTTGATGACATCCATTTGTTTATTGTGCAAATATAAACTATTGTTTTGCAAAACTAAGATAATGTTGAGCAAATTACCAATAACATAAAACCTTAGTTAAACAGTGTCAGCACTACTTTTACCAAAACAATCCATAAACTAATCAATGTGTCCGCAGTATCACAAGAGATAGACGTAAAACTTCAGTAACACTTTATAATATTAAATATGAGGTGGGAAATTACAAAATAATTATATGATTATTATGATATTAATATGTTGCATCATATCATTAGCATGGAACACATAGAAACTAAAAAACAACAAAAAAATACATTCAACATATAAATAAGTACCAATATTATCAGTTATTAATATAGTAGAACTACAGTCCTAAGAAATCATCAATCTTCTTCCTCCTTTCCATTTCTGCATCCAAAACTTCTTTAACGCACTCCATAAGATTGTCCTTTGCCTCTTCAAACATCTGTCTTTGTTTGCCCAGTTCTCCTTCCATCTACATAAAAGATAAAATACAAGACTACATACAGTATGGAAAAAAAAATTATGGATAAAACTTCAAATATCACATTTGATAGTGATTCATCGTCTTCATCTTTGGATGCAATCCGAATGTGATGTTCAGTTGCTATTATTGATCTTTGTAATTCCTCATATAATGTATAATGAACCACAACGGCTTCCACCAACACGGCCCTGCGAGCCTCTTTGTTAGTCTTGCATGCCTCATCAACTAGATTCATGTGATACCCGCGGTAAACAACACCATCAAGCACATCCATCGATTGATGGAAACTTGTGCAAAACCCCACAGTGTTTCCATGGTTCATCTTTTTGGAGAGGGATGTGTTAGCAGTGTGATTAAAAGTTCTGGTATATTGATTTATGTTAAAAATCAGTTTTCAGACACCAATGGACAACAAAGAATGATTTATGGATATATATATATATATATATATATATATATATATATATATAGGCAATAATTAGACAGTTTTCATTCTTGTAACAGTTATTTGGGTCAGTTAATTACAGAGTAACTATAAAAAAACTGTAAAACTATAAACTGAAAACAGATTACAGTTATTTGAGTTACAGTTATCCTTGTTGGACATTAACCAACTCGTGTCAGCACTACTTTCGGCCTTATCCACCTAGTGTCACCACAAAAACTTCAAAAACAGAAATCAGACAACAATATAAGGATAGTGTCACCAATACTTCCAACTACTCTAACCAACAATGTAACAAAAGACTTTGGGCCCTTGCCAAGTCGTGCAACAATATACACTTCAAAATAACAAAAAAATACAAGCCTAGGGTCTCAAGTAATTTTACCTAGTATCAGTGACAGCGCTACTTTGGGACTTACCCAACTAGTGTCAGCACATAAGCTTCAATAACAGAAAATATCAACCCATAGACTCCAATAGCATAAACCACCAGTATGATCACCTAGTGTCACACCAAATGTCTTACTTAAATATCAAAGATTACTATGATTGGAATTGAAATCAGTAACAAATATGATCAAGAACAAACTTCATTCATAAAATATATATTAGATTACATTCAGCACCCCAAAAAGTTACAAAAATACACTGATATCATACAATGGAAATCAGATACAACAAGGTACTAAATGATAAATACTTAGATTTTGCAATAGACCAGCTAGATTTCTTATCGACAAAGAGGACAATTGCTTTGAACTCCAAGCCAAGATTGCAAACAACTTGGATGGAAGAAATGTTGGCATGGCGTTTCAACAACGGGATTTGACGCCAACATCGAAAGCAGGCATATTGTACATTCGTCTTCATCAAGATCAAGGTGATATATTTCCCTTAATCGGTCAACCTCCATATGCTCTGGAGGTGCTGGATGATCTGGTTGGTCAACCTCCATATGAATGTTATCGTTTATGTCGGATTCAGAACTTGAATCAGACGAAGAGTCAGCAAAGAAATGTACATTGACAGTGATGTTCGGGCACATACCATACTCAACAAAATCAGTGTCCGCCGGAAACCAGCTTCTAGTGTATTCCATTAGAAGCCGATTGGCTACCTGACTTCTAACAACACCCGTGACTCCCGCATCATGTAACACTTCGTTGCAGCGGGCTAAACTCATTGGCATACCATTCCAAGCCGAACCATGATAAAATGTTAAAGGAACGCTGTCAGAATGGATGGACATGATAAATTGACTCGGTCCATACCAGTATGACTCAGTTGCTGATATTTCCACTTCATAAGTACCAACACTGTAGTCATAATCTACTTCAGTATAAGTTGGAAATGCCATTGAAATAGAGAAAACATACAAAGACAAAATCAAGATACACTCATATATTAGACAATCACTTAAATATAAAACATTGGAGCGATATTAATAGGAAATAAACATTTCAGAAACACAAAGAAAGATAAAATATCTGAAAAACTAGATCAACCCTAACTGATTACTTTTATTTACATTAATAAACAAACAACACCGACAGAAAATAATGCAATACGAACTAAGCAAGACAAACAATAATATAGGGAAAACTAATTAAAATACCCTGACCTTTAGAGGTGTGGTAAAAATATATCCTAATCTTTCAAATGTAATGAAAATATCCCGACCTTTGAGTGTAGTGGTAATATATTACCACGGGTTATTTCACGGGTCGAAAATGATGACATGGCGGCTTATGTGGAATTTTTTTTTGACAAGGAGTCTTACCTGGAAAGATTTTTACTAATTAACACTAACATTGGGTTTTATTAACCGGTTTTATTAGGAAAAAATAATACAGTATTAAAAGTTGGACCGGAGTTAATCCCCGAACAACTGATTTTCATTCGAAAATGAAAAAGTCAACCTTAACCTTAACCCTACTTCTCTTGATTGACCAATCTCTTTCAAACACAGATGATTCTCTAGCTTGATCATTCGATCTCTCCCCTCGAACCACATGCCTCGTGACTTCACCATCTTTCTTCCACGTTTTTTGTCTGTATCTTTCTTCCCCTGTTCTGCCATCTCTACGTCGCTCTCTCCACGGATCTACTTCCACGTCGATCTACCGCCACAGGTTCCTCAATTTTCCTATTTGATTCCTGCAACATAATGAGTAATTTGTGTTTAGAAAAGCTTTCATGAATATATCAGTAGAAAGGTTAAAATTTCCATGAGTTTAATTTATATATGCACTTTATTTTGATTGGGTTTTTTAGCATGATTTAGCATGCCACAAAGGTAAGAACTTGTTTCTTCTCCTTGTAGCATTATTTCATCAGTAGAAAGGTATAAATTTTCTATCGATTTAGTACAAATACGTACTTTTTAGCATGATTTAGTACAAGTACTATCTATTGACTCCTTTTCTTTTACTCTTTTACCTAGGTCAATTACACATTGACTCGAACAAATGAGCTAGGAGCCTCATTTAGATCATTCAATGGAAGATGTAATATACAAGGATGATGAGACGGTTTCGGATAGGGTTGGTAGGGATTATCCAGAGCTATTTGAGGATTATGAGTTGGAAGAAGATCCAACATATGTTGCTAATGAGGATGAAGATGATGCTGCTAATTTAACCGTTGGGGATGATGATAGTTTTGACGATTCTACTGAGGAAGAGGTCATTATAAGTGGGGGTGAATCTAGTGAAGATGATGAGGAGTGGCTCATAAGTAGGCAGAAGGTAGCAGAACTCAAGAAAATAGAGGGTGAAAATAATGCTTTGCAGCAGTTTTGCTCATTTGATAATGATACTCTTAGACATGTCTCATCAGACAGTGATGACGAATATCTTCATTCTCCACCTAGAAATGATGAAGATGGGACTGGCTCTAAACAAGAAAGGGTGGCTTACAAAGTTGAAAGCGAGGTAAATTTGAAGAAACTGGTCTGGAGGGTGGGAATAAAGTTCTCTACACCTGAAATTTTCAAAGAGCAAGTGATTAGGTATGGTGCTTATGCAGGATATTGTGTTAGATGGTCAAAAGTGAGAAGAATAGATTGGCTGCAAAATGCAAGGAAGGTTGTCCATGGAAGATATATGCTTCATGGGATGGAAAGAGAGAGTCATTTATTGTGAAGTCGGTGCATCCTACTCACAATTGTGACAGACAAGATTTTCAAAATGTTCAAGTGAGTCCAAGATTTTTAGCAAAGTTGTACTTGGAAAAATATAAGAAAAATCCTAGCTGGTCAAGGAAGTCATTGCAAGAAGTATTATCGAAGTTTGGCAAGAAGATCAATAGACATGCATGCTATGTTGTGAAGAAATATGCCTTTGAGGCTATATATGGATCAATCGCAGAGCATTACAAAAAGTTGGGCTCATATGTAGCTGAGTTGAAAAGAGCTGACAATGACACACATATAGAGTTGGTTACAGAGAAGAGAGGAATCCCAAGGGCCCCAGATGTTTTTAAGAGAATGTATGTCAGTTTTCCTGCATTGAGAGAGGGATTTTCTAGAGGATGTCGACCAATCATGTGTCTAGACGGATGTTTCTTGAAGACCTACTTAGGAGGCATGTTGTTATGTGCCATAGGGAGAGATGGAAACGACCAGATGTTTCCAATTGCATGGGCTGTGGTAGAGGCTGAAAACAATAGCTCATGGAGCTGGTTTTTAGGTATCCTAAAAAAGGAATTGCCTGAGTTTGGTGGTGAAAACTGTACTGTGTCTTCTGATCAACAAAAGGTAAAAGCATTCAGCCTAATCATGAGAATTCTCTACTCCTTATTTACTATTTTTTTTTAGTTATGAATTATGATATTTTGTGTGTTTTAAGGGGCTTTGCAATGCTGTGAATGAACATTTCCCCTGTGTGGAGCATAGAAACTGTGCAAGACATATCTTTGCAAACTGGCATAAAAAACACAAAGGGGATGAACTGAAAATGCATTTTTGGAGGGCTGCAAGAGCTTATACAATGGCAGATTTTGAAGCTGCACTTACTGAGATGGGAGAGGTGAGCAAGAGTGTTGTATCCGATTTTATCAAAAAGGACCCCAACCACTTTTGTAGATCCCATTTGAAGACAGGAAGCAAAAGTGAGGTAATTGTGAATAACTTGCAGAGACATTTAATGGTTTTATTCTAGAGGAAAGGGGAAAACCGCTAATCGACATGCTAGGTGGAATTATGTTGCGGCTTATGGAAAGGTTATGGGATAAAAGTCTTCTAATGAGAAACAGAAAGGCGGGTGATTTATGTCCTAAAGTTAAAGGGAAGCTTGATAAAGAAAAGATAGAGGCACGAGAGTGTGCAAGCACTCGAGCAAGTAAAAGTGAGTTCCAAGTTTTTCATAGAATGGACATGTTCAGTGTGAACATAGTGGATAAGACTTGTTCATGCAGAAAATGGGATCTTACAGGCATTCCATGTTGTCATGCCATATCCTCCTTGAATAGCATTAGGGTGGAACCTGAAAGATTGGTGTATGAATGGTTCAAAAAAGAGAGATATAAGGAGGCTTACAGTAATTCAATTAGAACAATCCGTGGGGAGAAACATTGGCCAAAGGTCGCTCAGGATTTGGATCCTCCTACAATTAAGGTTCCAGCAGGTAGGCCCAAGAAAAACAGGAGAAGGGATGCAGATGAAAGATTTGATCAAAAAGGAAAGTTGTCAAGGAATGGAATTCAAATGACATGCACATTATGCCAAGGAAAAAACCATAACAAAAGGTCCTGCCCTCAAAAGAATAGCATATCATCAACTACAATTCCATCTCCACCGGTTGTAAGTTTTCCTTGAATTTTAAATTTTATTTATAAAATGTGCTACGGTATGTGTTAACTCATTAATTGTTATCGGATGTAGGCTAAGCCAAGCGGAAGGCCAAGAAAGGATGGTGCCCCACCGAGGAAGGCCAGTGAGACTACTCAAGCTAACCCAAGCCAACCAAAAAAAAAAAGAGGCAGACCTAAGAAGGTGATATCGACTAGAGTGCCAAATGGAAGGGGTGTGTACATTGTTGAAAATGAAAGGAGGACTTACATTAATGTGAGTATAAAAAATTTAGATTCTTCACCTTCATGTTTTTTTTCTTCACACTTGTTTTTACACTTTTAAGTACTTGCAGCCGGGTCAACCAGGTGCCTATGTCTTGTCTCAGTCCACCGGGGCTCCTGAACCATCTCAAGATTCTCAACCTTCTAAGTGATGCTATCAAGGCTCTTAAGAATATTTCTGCTATGAAGAAAGCCTCTTGTTATAGTCAAGTCTGTTTTATGTCAAAGGGGTGTACATGGCACTGGGTATTTTTAATTTATTTTGGATGCATTTAGGGTGGCAATAAGTTATTAGCTATTATTGGCTTAAGATAAGATTTTAGTCTATCGATGGGAGTTTAGTTATTTTATATCATAGTTTTCAAGCACTGAATAACAACCCATATATGAGGTTGAGCTTGGGATTGTTGCAAAATTATGTTAAAGCTACTACAACATAAATTCTTTGTCTACCAAACACTCCACTAATGCTACATTGGTTATCTATGGGCTTTCAAATGCTAATCGGGGAGGTGCATATATGTTCAATGTCTATCAATTACTCCAAAATTTTCCATCAGCTATTGCAGATTTGCAACTCCTTTTTTTTTTTCCTTTTTCAGTTATTGCAACTTCTTTAGTCATTTTCACTGGAAAAATCAATTTGACCTCATAAACTAAAGAAACTCAAATCCAGATCTTCAATTGTTTCAATTTTTTTTTTCTGGTTCAAACTTTCTAAGATAGCAAACCTATCACCAGATCTTCAAAAGAAACCTAAATCAGAAACTCGATTCCAGAACAACCCCAAAATGCGTAAACGAACTCAACAAATTCGAAAAGAGCCAGATGAAGAAGAAACAATTGAATAGACTGGGTACCTGTTGTTCAACTGATGGATTCTGAAAACCCCTAAATCAGAAAGATGCAAATCCCTAAATCAGAAAGATGCAGGGAAAGGAAACGACGACGGGCAGTGGGAAGCCACAAGGTGCCGAAGGAACAGATGTGCGGTGGGAACCATGGAAGAAGATAGGGGGAAAGGCGACCACGAGGGACCATGAGCCTGCGATTGAAGAGACCTGAGCTGCTGCGTGCCTGGAACTCGGGAAGACCACGAAAGATTGGAAGAAAATAGAAGATGGGTATGGTAAACCCGGTCCAACATTTTATTACTCTATAATTAAACCGGTTAATAAAACCCCACGTAAGACGGCTTGTCAAAAAAAATCCACATAAGCCGCCATGTCATCATTTTCGACCCGTGAAATAACCCGTGGTAATATATTACCACTACCCTCAAAGGTCGGGATATTTTCATTACATTTGAAAGATTATGATATATTTTTACCACACCCCCAAAGACAACACATTGTTGGAACTACAATAAACTAACACAATAATATATAAAAACAGACAGTGTCAGCCACCATACACATGAACATAACAGCAGATAAGTACACTATCATCAACACAAACAATCCAAAGCATGGAAAACAGATTGACATACACGAAGAACACTAAAAAAGCACTTACAAAGTGCCACACCACAAAATTGACGAAAAGAAACAGTTAAAATCAACGCATTTACATATGCAACTTGCATAAACTACGGAAACTACTAAAAAACGCACATAAGTATGCATATCAAGCATGGATTTAACCATAGATTGTCAAAATTATAATGCAAAAACAATAAAATCAACATAAACAAACTTAATGTCTAGCACGACAAAGTTCGCAAAAAGAAGCGAAATTGATATCTGAGCTGCTGGATGACGACATTGAAGCAAACGACAAAAACTCCGAACTTTAGCGAAGCAAGGAAGAACAATCGACCGAACCAAGCCGGAAAACGCACCAAGCCGGAAAACACGACGAACCAAGCCGGAAAACGCACGACGATAAACTTCGAGCAAAAGGAGAGTTCGAAAGAGGAGGAAATCGGATTTCTGAGAAACAGGAAAAAATGTCCGTACAAAGCAAAAATAGGTATATATAGTGGTCATTTTGCTAAATTGTCCAAAAACGCGACCATTTTGCAAATACGTCCAAATAAAGTGCCTATTTTGCAAAAAAAATTCGATTTTTTTTTAGTTTTTTGAAAAGATAAAGATCGAAATTTGTATCAAAATTAAATTATGAAATTTCAAAAACACTACAACTATGTCATTCAGGCCAGGTCGCGTAGACTTTCAAGCGACGAACATGTCATCACTTGAAAAGTTATCCTCTAGATTATTCAGGCGACGAAGGTGTTGAACTCCGTCACTTGGATCAATTCAAGCGACAAACTTTTACGTCATCGCTTGATATTGTCAAGGATGGTGTTATGTCCCAACTCGAAAGAGGAAATCATTGGGATTGAGAAATGAAGTTGAAGGAGTTGAGAAGGCAGAGGAATGAGATGAGGAGTAGACACATAGTAAGGGGATGAGGATTACAGAGAGATAATAGGGAGATTGGGGGAGAGAGTAAGGTAAAGTGTTTGATTATTACTTGGATGTCCCACAGTTATAATTCATATGACATTTGGTGACGCCTTGATCGAGTGGGTTAAACCCGTCGACCCATAGAGTCGGACCCTTGGTGACGCCTATACGTATCCATTCAGCAAGAGTACTTAAGGATACACTGTAATAAAGAAGTGAAATGGACTTAATTACCACAAGTTTCCGTACCAAATTCGGAAACTCGCAAATAATTGATGGTCTACAACACTCGATGTACTTCGATATGTTTGAATTATGGACCTTTGACCTGATTACGCTGAGTGTGATAGTGTACCTGCCAATAAACGTGAATCTCGACCAAAGGATTTTATCTGATTACAAGGAATACAATGTTGTTCGAGGGGATTCAGATTGAGTAGCAGGTGGTATTCCGGGGTTGCATTTGTACTCGATGGCATCGTCCAAGGAGACGTTTGTGTCAAAATGAATTGCCATGACGTGGTTGAGGTGCGTTAGGAGTGTAGGGCAAGGATGGATACTCATTGTTCGTGGGTGTGCGTTGTGGCCAGATCGGCATTGACGTGGGTGTAGTTTGGTTCCAAACCGGTTGGACCAGTCGGGATGATCACTGAAGTGGACCAAACCAACCAAACAAAACATTAACACGAAATATAAAATTTCCAGGACCAGAGTGATCTCTTCGGTCCTCCTGGTCCTGAACCGAAGAGTAATTTACAGTTTGGGTTTACAGCCTGGTAATGGTCCGACGGCTCCAAACGCCCCTTACAACCCTTCAAGTTCCAAAACAGGGAAATTGGAGATACAAAATGATGATTGGTATCAATAATGCTCATCCAGAGATTTAACTAAAAGCACAGAGAGCACCTACTTCTCATGTCAGTGGAATCTAGCCTCCTACAAACTGAGCTACATTTTACAGTACCAACACTGCCTCCCTCCCTTGACACTTTCTATTCATCTGCCGGGCTCAGAACCACTACGACGACGAACGTCTCCTACATCTCGAAGGGGTGGACCTCACCTCTTCTGCGTTTGTAGACGCTGGGCTCTCTGAAGTATCCGAACTGCTGTTCTCTCCATCTCTATCCTTGCTCGAAAACAGCTTCGAGAACAGCCTCTTTGACATCAGCAGACCTTTCACCTTGTTGGCAGCTGCCTTCTCGGCGTCATTTGTGTTTGTGCTGCTACTGCTAGCGCCTTCACTGCCTCCTAGCCTGAGGTTGGCCAGCTCCCCTTTCAATGCCTTCAGCTCCTCCGTGGTGGGGACCCCGTCCCATTCCTCCTCTGTGTTTGTGGTCGCTGACCTGGAACTTCCGTGGGACCCGCCGGGGAGCAATGCCCTTGCTTGACCCAATGGGTCAGAGGTTGCACTGCCATTGGTTGTAGAGCGTACCTGCTCGAAGAAGAGTACCTGCACCACCACGCGCAGAGGGAGGCGTTCATTTTGTACAGCATGGGTGCAAGCATCCACTGATAGCTTCCTGCAGTCCATCAACTTGCATATTCTCTTACTTTCACTCTTGGTGATGCCCGGGTGCTCCTGTAGAATGCACGCCAATAAAACACCTCTTTTTCGGGATTTCTGACAGACGTAAAATCTGTCAGTAATAAAGCAGTAGTAAACTTACCTTGAGATACATGTCAATAGCACGGTAAATTCCATCATGAGAGGGCCTAGGAAATCCTGAGACGAGTTCAGCGAGACCCATGAAACTAGACAATGGCAAATTAGGATCTCGTGAGATGTCAGCTAGGTAGGAATCTACCAGCTTCGCCACCATTCTCTTGGAAGCCTCGGATATACTTCTAGGCTTTGCAGTCTCCCGGAATTCAGTCTCGTCTTGTATGGTTTCCAGTTCGTTGTGCTCATGCATAACAAACTCCTTGACCAAATCGTGTACTAAACCAACATCAAAAGCTGAACCTTCCCCAGAAGGTGCTGGAATCAACAATTCGGCAGATGAAGCCTCATCCAGCTGCAATGAGATTCTCCCCATCAGCTCTTTTCTAACCATCTCTCCACACTCCAAATGTGATGCTGCTCTCAGCAACCGCAGCAGGAAATTACAGGAGACGCTGCCCTTCTCTCCAGGCAATAGCCTCACGATGGCCTCCACCAACAACCGGTTTTTCACGGGATCTCCACCTTGCACTGTCCCTCTACTGAATCCAGGAAGCCTTCTTGTTGCATATGCTGCCAAAGCTTCACCAACGACAGCTCCAGAAACTTGGCCCTTCGTCTTGATCGTGTACATGACTCGCTTGTATAGCTCGATATCTAGATCACACAAGTCTTCTACCCACCAGTCCTTTGGGACCGACTGCTGCTTCATCACTCCGTTCCAGTTGTCCTGTCCGTTCTCTGAAGGCAGTTTCTTTCTGTTGTATGTGTAGGACCACTCCACCTTCGAGGTCTCAACAGAAGCCTTGGACGCTATGGCATCAAGGCAATGACTGACCAGTTTCAGTTCTTCTGAGCATTGCAGAAGAGACTTGGTCGTCTTGAGAACAATAATGGAGTCTTTCCAGCCCCTTAAAAGGCTGGAGTTGAGGAAGACATCAATCTTATAGACCAGATTTCCCTTCTCAAGGGTTTCATACATCTCAAGGTACTCCGCTGCGCAACGTGCAGCTACCACGTTGTATGCATTTAGTGTGACGGTCATGCCGTAGCAAAACTTTGCGCATATCTCAAAGGCAGCAGCTCCACCGTGTATATCCATGATGGATATTTCAACCTCGTTCTCCTCATTTGCAATTGCAACAAGTTTTTGCAAACGAGCACTCTTTGACAGCAAAGGAAACTGCAAATTTTTGGTTCAAATACCATCTATATAAGTAACATACTACAAAACCCTTTAACCTTTTGAAAAGCGAATTTCCAGGATGTTTATTATTTTCTCCTCTTCAGAAGACAATTTTCGTTCTAGTTGTTTTTAAGATGAGGAACATATAAGAAACAGTCACTACTTGCTCTATGAATTGTTTGTGATTGAAAGATTTCATACCTTATGCAGATAAAATTTGACATCTGCAACATTCACAATTAGATCAGTGGATAGCTCAGTAGCCACATACCTGCCAAATGGAATGTACCTTGAATGTCAACCTATGAAATATCTATACGCAGACTGGTTCAATTAATCAAGATAAAGAACAAGAATAAAAGACAAAGGAAGACAAGAGATTCCCAATTTTGACAAATACTTGTCACTACAATTGAATATGGCTCAAAACTCGAATAAAAATCTGTACATAGATAGGTTCAATTTGTCAACATGACAAACAACAATAATCATAAAATAAAAGGAGATACCCAACGACAAGCAATACTCTTCAATTTTTCAAGAAAAATGATGTCGTATTTTTTTTAGGACTCCTATCAAGGTAAAAGGAATATTAAAGAACAAACCCCAACACCAAATCTGATCTTGCATTGAAAGTATTAAATCAGTAGAACAGAAAAATGTCCGATTCTTATTATCAGTGAAAAATGTTCTTTCAACAAGACAACAACACATCCCTATAGAACATCAATGCAAATCTAGTTGATCCAAAGGCAGAAATGAAAATAGGGAAGGAGATTGAACAGATTGAAAACACTAGGTAGGTCTGAGATCCAGGAGAAGGCTAAAGATTGAAACTTTCACTATTTTCCAACCCTCGCAAATGCTTTCGTTTACATAGATCTCAGAAGTATACACAAACCTTAAAAACAATTGACACCAACCACACGAAGTGCAAATAATTATATACACTCACAACAAAATCCTAGATAGAGAGGGAAAACAAAAAGGAAAAACTAGATCATCAAGCATTTCAGCGAAACGGAAACCCAGATTTGGCGAGCAGAAGTGGCATGGCAACCAAACCAAATTGGTAAAGAGGTATTTAACAAAATTAAAAGAGAGGGGAAAGTAGATCCTTCGTGTGGGTCCTACAGAACTTACCTGATATTATCCCCTTCAGTATGGAAAGCATCAGGCTTGGATCCAAGTTTCATAAACTTCATCTTGGCCACACAAAGATACCAGAAAATTAAACCTGATCTGAATCCCCAAAAAGTACTTCCACAAGATCAACAACAGGGCACAAAACACCTCAAATCTGAAACCAACTTGTGATCCCTGAAATGCCAAGGGAAGAACAATAAGAAGATGTATTTATTGGGCCTAAGATGGAACCAGCTTTCATGGAAATTTGCAGGAAACCCCCCCCCCAAAAAAAAACAAAAACAAAAGATGGAGATCAGATCAAGAGACAGATAAATGGATTTCTCAGAACAAATAAGAGTGGTTATGTTTTCAGTTCTCTTGAATAGGAAGAGACCCAAAAGAAGGGATTGCTTCCCCACTGAGCAGCACAACACACTGGCCCTGGATCAGTCAGCCCCAGGGGACAATTGCTTAACACCCTTCACTCTGAAGATTCTCAAAATATAAATTTTATTTATTTAAAAAAAAAAAAAGATTCTTTAAATCCAAAGCCAAACACTTCACTTAAAACCCACTTGAGCTCAATCTGACACCACTGGCTCGTTGTTTTCCAAACTTTTTTACCTGATTTTCAGTCCCTCACATGCTCAGCCAAAAAAATCCCGAGAGAGAGAGAGGGAAATACCTTTTCTTTTTCAAAACTCAGAAACCCTAGACTGAATTGAAATGTTCTTCTTCCCAAGTGAGATGGCAATTTCCGAATCCCTACCGGTACACACCTGCAGCGGAACATAAAATCAATTTATGAGTAACAACTTGAAGAAAGGGGGGCAAATGGGTAGACAGAAAGCATATTCCTTTATTCATGTTGGGTAATTTTTCTTGTGTCTAGTAAAATTCGAAGTGAGATTTTTAGAGATCGGAAAGGGAACATAGCAATTAGCAATGCACACTAAAACCAAAGAGTTTGTTTCAAGTTAAATCGGCAAGTAGAACGGATTACTAAACACAGCATTGGAATTGGAATCCAAAATCTCCCCAAGAATAATAGACACGAAAATCAAAAAAAAAATTAAAAAATGAATGAATTCTTAATAGCCGGAGGTTGAACAAATCTGATGAATCAGCCATGAAAACATCATCAATTGGCTTAAACGCTTAGTTAATACTAAGTAACAAGATTAGCTTTACCCAGAAAGGCACTTGGCTAAGGAGATGAGATTGGGGCATAAAATCACAACCAAATCAGAAGAAACAGATAACAAAGTAATTTTTTTTTTCTTTTAATAAAAAAAAACCCGTAAAAAAAGGATGGAGGGAAAATGATCAATAGGAAGGTTGGTAGTAGGAAGAAAGAAATTAGGGTTTGTTACCCACCTGCAGAAGATGCTTGCTGGTGCTTAAAGGCTAATGCTTGAATGCTTGGAAACTCACGCACATTCCTTTATGAATAATTAAGAGAAATCGGGGAGGACGAACGAGACGATTGGGGGAGGGGGAGAATCAGAAGAAGAGAAAATGAGAGCAAATGCACAAACAAGCACTACACGCCAGCTGAGAGACAGAGGAGCAGAGCACCCCCACAACACCAATCTCGAAATTCACTCCCCCAAACCACAAAACTAGAAATTAAAATTAAAATTAAAAAAAAAACACTATTAAAAGAAGAAAGTGTTAAACACCCATCAACCCAAAAGATGAGTTGTTCCTCATCTTTTGGCAGCCCACCATCCCTACACAAAAAGCCATGTCTCAGAATGTTCCCAGCAGTGGCGGATGCTTATGTATTGGTGGGGATGCTCAAGCATCCCAAAAAAAAAAAATTTCGTTTTTTTAGTGTTAATTTCTTAATTTTTTCGGTCAAGTATCCCCAACTCGGAAAAAAATTACAAAAGAATTTTTTTTTTACCTTTAAACATTCTCGGAATAATAAAAAATTTACCTTTAAGTATCCCCGAAATGACAGTTCAGGATCCGCCCCTGGTTCCAGTACCTCTTTTTCTTCTCTCCAAACCAAACAATACCAAATCCCCTCCTTTTTTTTTGGCTTATTTCCTTGTTAAGTTAATATTCTTGGAAATGGATGGATACCCACTTCTAAGTGTTTAGCTCTTTTATCTCACAAAAGAATTTTTTTTTTACCTTTAAACATTCTCGGAATAATAAAAAATTTACCTTCAAGTATCCCCGAAATGACAGTCCAGGATCCGCCCCTGGTTCCAGTACCTCTTTTTCTTCTCTCCAAACCAAACAATACCAATTCCCCTCCTTTTTTTTTTGGCTTATTTCCTTGTTAAGTTAATATTCTTGGAAATGGATGGATACCCACTTCTAAGTGTTTAGCTCTTTTATCTCATAAAATTTTAAAATTCACTGCCAAAAAAAAAGAATTTAATTTTTTAAAAATATCGTTATTTTAGCTTTATGAAGTTGCATTGCTCACTGTGGCCCTTTTCCTTTGCAGTGTTAGGCACGCGAATCTGACAAAGACCACTTCATTGCCTCCCCTTTGAAATACAGAGCCCTGTGCTGTGCGTACCCAATTTTTTCCCCTTAATGACAAGGAAAATGACTCATCTTTACCCCTTCTTTCTCGGCTAGTTTCAATAATAATTGCTTCTAACTTTCTTTTATTTGGTGTATTACTCCTTCGATTTAAAAATATATGGTTTTGATCAAATAAACCCGAATTCTAAAATCAGAGGGGTAGTAGTTTTTACAGCAAACTAAGGTTCTTGGCAGGATCGGTAGTATGTAGGGCTGCTCAAAATCGGTTTGAACCGAATTTTTTAGTCGAACCGAACCGAAATAACCGAAACCAAACCGAACCGAGGTGTTTCGGTTTAGGTTTTCGGTTCAGAGAATTTCAATTTTCGGTTTTAGGTTCGGTTTGTACTCGGTTTCGGTTAAACCGATGAAAACCGATTTTTTTTAATATGTTAATTTAGCCTTAATACTCCAGTTAATAGAGGATGATTGAGGAATTTGTGAGGTTAGGTCTCTGTCTCTTGGGTCTGTCTTCTTCGCCGGTTCGCCTAGCAGTAGCAGCGGATAGCGTCTTCGACTCTTCGTCTCTGTCCACCAACCACTCCAGCCTAGATCCGAGCTCCACCAGCCGGCGAGGTGGCCGGCCACCAGCCCACCGGCTCCGTCGTCTTCTCCTTCTCGCTGGACTTCTCTTTCTCTCAATTTCGTGAGTGTCAACGTATGCGGCTCTACCGTCTTCTCCTTTTCGCTTGACTTCACTGTTATTTTCAATTGCTTCAACCATCTCTGACTCTCGATCTTCTGCTTCAGATAATCTGACCAACACCCAATTCTCAAATATGAAATCGCTATGGCCTGTGAGTAGGGTTTGTTTTTCTGATTGAATATGAAATCGAATTGGTTGATTAAATGATTTGGAATCAGCCCTAGATTGGTTGAATAAATGGAATCAGCCCTGGTCGAATATGAAATCGTTGTTGTTGGGTTGTGTTGCAGAAGTTCAAAGGTTGTGTGCATTTTTTTCATTGGGTTACTTTGGATAAAATCAAAGGCTAAAATAATTTCGGTTCGATTAGGTTCATAACCGAACCGAACCTAAACCAAACCGGTAAAAAACCGAACCAAACCTATTAGTTTAGGTTCGGTTTTCGGTTTTCATTTTTGGGAATTTCGGTTTTCGGTTCGGTTCGGTTTGGCCAGGTTCGGATCCGTTTTGGGCCGATGATCAGCCCTAGTAGTATGGTTGTTGGGGCCCTTTTTTATAATAAATATTAGGCTTGTTAATTACAAAAATATAACTAAGAAATACTTTATCCGTCTCAAAATGGTTGTCTTTAATTATTGAGGTAATATTGTGAATTAGACCCTTAGAGATTTGATTAGGTGATTAGGCCCCTTAAATGTATTTTTAGCCGCCGTAAACCCTTTTTAATTTTTATTAAGTCCCCGTGCCTTATTCGTTTCGCCTCTCTCGTCCCTCTCATTCTCTCCCGTCCGATGGTGAAACCCTCTTCCTCTCTCTCTCGCCCGCCATGGATCTCTCTCACATCCTCATATATTAAGCACAATGAATCTCGCCGCAAGGCCTCTTGGAGTCGCGTCATCTCTGCCACCACCAAGGACGCCGCAATTTCCCATCTTCAGTCCATCATCGGCGAGATACAGAGGAGGAGGAGTGGCGAAAAGCTCCTCGGAGCCTCCGGTGAATCAGATGCGGTCACTGGAATCAATTGCAGCGAGAATCTTGTCAACTTTTGTTTTCATTTTTAGGGTTTTTAATCTTGTCGATTTCCCTGCAATTCAAGCAGTACATTGCATCTGTTCGATTCCTTGCAATTTTGTATCTGTTCGATTGCAAATATGAACTATTGTGTGTCTGATGCTGACATCTGTTTGATTCCAAGTTTCAATTTTGCATCTGTTGTAGTTTTGAAGCTTAATCTCTATTTGAGATTTGTGTGTCTGATGCTTAATCTCTCTTTTTTCCGATGCCTTTACTGATGTTGCAAACATGTAGTTGTTGTGTGTCTGATGCTGATATCTTCTTGATTGTTGACATCTTCTAGAATGTTGACATCTTCTGGAAATGCAAAATGTGTGTTTGAAGCTTAGCTTGTAAATGCTGACATCTTTTGGAAATTTAGAAAGTTATTAAAATCTAAGATTCTTTCTGAGTGGAAGTTGATTGTTGTGGGTATTTGGATCATTCTGCACATAACAACCATGATTGTGCAGGGAAATAGCTTCAAAGAAGTTATTTGTGCCGTCGATTGAATTGTTGTGTATATTTTGATAGATCATGTTATTGAAATAGGTTTTATTTGTGCAATTGATTGAATTGATTTGGAAATTACAGTTCAATTGTTCAGTTGATCTAATTGTATTTGCTAGGATATTTGCGATTTGCCTTTGAAGTCTGCAAATTGTGTGTCTTTCAATTGTGTGATGACATGTCTCTTTTTGTGCAATTGTGTGTTGACATCTTCTGAAAACTTTATAAATTCATTAAATGTTGACATCTAGCTCTTAACGAGCAAAAGCTTTATCTTTTACAGTATCTTTTATTAGAGGATTATAGAAGTTTGAGCATGATCTTCTTTGTAAACTGTATGATTCATCAAACTTGCAAAGACTGACATCTTCTGGAAACTTGTAAATGTTGACATCTTCTGGAAATAAATGCTGACATCTTAGAATATTTGAGGTGGAAAGCTGATTTTTTTTTGTGCTGAAATGAGGTTTTAAATTATTAAAAATCATGTCAACAAACTTAATTCGAAACTAGAGATGCTTGCCTAGTATGTGGTCTCGGTAGAAGTGATATCAAGCATTCGGTGTCGGATTCTCTATTATGATACCTTTCCGGATAGGGAATCGCGCCACGGTTCAAACTCACAACTAAGTGTGACCTATGGTCTTTTTCGGCCATCGGAGATCATTTCAAGGCTTAAAATTGAGTTTTTTTTTATGTTTTTTTCGACAATATCAACAATTTTGTTATTTTATTTTTATTGCTTAACAACTAGGGTTTGGTTCCACTTTTCCTATTTAATAACGTGTTTGTATATATACATTGAAGTGCCTTGTGATTTCTCACTTATCTAGAGATATTAGCTAGTAGCTTTACAAAGTTTAATTGTGTGCTGACATGTTTCTTTTTTATTTCTAATTGTGTGTTGACATGTTTTTTTTTTATTTCTAATTGTGTACTGACATGGTCTCTTTTTGTGTAATTCAAGTTGATGTATATGTTTTTTTTGTCAGAATGTATAAGTTGTTTTTTATTTCTAATTGTGTGTTGACATTGTCTCTTTTTGTGCAATTCAAGTAGATTTATAGGTTCTTTTTTTTTTCTAATTGTGTGCTGACATGATATCTTGTACAAATATAACATGCTCAATTCCAATGTGTAATTAACTTGATTTGACATTTGTATAAAATTCATTTAGTATTTTAAAGTGTGCTTTCTTTATTTTTCCTTGTCATTTTTCGTAATATTCTTGATTGATAAGTAATCTTTTTTAGATTTACACTTGCATAGCTCTTTACTAGACTTATTGCTGGGAGGAATATGTTTTTTCACATTATTTGCTTAAAATTAAGAGGGAATAACAATCTTGCTGACATCCAGTGTCAACAGTTTCAATTTGCATAACAGATTGTTATATGTGCATATCAGAAAGTTATATTTGCATAACAATAACTTATATTTGCACAACATAAACTTCTTATTTTTCAACTCTTTTTTTTTTAATTCAGATTGCTTGTTTTTAATTGGATTTGCGACTTCAGGTTGATTTGCGACTCTCACCCATGTTCTCATCCATTGTCTCTCCTTTGTTTATCTATTTATTTGGTCGAAGACTCGAAATCGATTTACCAATTCTTGTTTATGCCAATTTTAATCCTAATGTCAAACTTCTTGATTGTCTTTTTTTTTTGTGTAAGACTTATTGCTGGAGGAATATGATTTTTCACATTATTTGCTTAAATTTGAACTTTATTTCAGTGGCGTTGACAAATCAAAGGAAAAGGTCTTGGATCAAAAGGTGATATAAAATGTGAAAGTGAAATACCCACTTCTTTGTTCTCTCTCTATATATATGAAATAACTTATTCCAAATAGTATAGGAGCATGCTCTTTGCTTCTTTTATTATGTGACAGACTACGAGACAACTTGCCCAAAATCTTGAGGCTATTAGAAAGAGCACACTGCGCAAAAAGGTTAGTTGCATTGGTTTCACTGACCTGCCTTGTATGCTTGTCTGAGCCTCAATCATCGTAGTTTGTACTTGTTTTGAAGCTATGCTCATGTCAATCATAAAACTTGTACAATTAGGCAATTATTTATTGATCTCCTCTTGCATTTATTTGTTGAAAAAATAATTATCTATCAAGGCATATGTTTTTCATGACATTGTTATTAGGGGTGTCAGCACTAATAATGTCATCACTAAATATCTTATTTTTGCACTTTTTTTTAATGTTATAGGATAGATTACAAGTATTCGATTTCTATCTCTGGTCTAGTAATAATTGATCTTTAAAAACCTCTCAGCTTAATGGTAGAGCGATGTGCTTATGCGCAAATACGTGGGATCGAATCCCGCATAGGCTAAAGTTTATAATAATTCTAGTAATTTGCAAAATTTTATAATAAATGTTCAATAATAAGATATATTAGTGCAATTTTTAAATATAAATCCATGTGCGTATCATTTCCATAAGGTTGTTTAAGCAAATATAATATAAATATTATATTTGCACATCATAAAGTTATATTTGCATATCATAATTATATATTTGCATATCATTAGTTTATAATTACATATCATACTTTTACTTTTTTTATATTTGCATAATATAATCATACATTTTCACAACATCAATTTGTATTTCCCGAACCTATTGTTATTTACTAAAAATTAAAATCTAAGTATTAGATATCAATAATCTTATATATGTACAACGTGAATTAATTTATGCATATTTTAATCTTATATTTGCATATCATCAATTTATAATTGCATATCATACTTTTACATTTTAACAACATCAATTTATATTTGCATATTATAATCATACATTTGCACAACATCAATTTGAATTTTCCAAACTTATTTTTATTTATTAAAAATTAAAATCTAAGTATTAGATATCAATAATCTTATATTTGCACAACGTGAATTAATTTTGGGAATGATCTTATTTGTAAACTTTATCTTTTATTAAATGTTGACATTTAACTTAAATGTTGACATTTAGCCATTGATGTGCAAAAGCTTTATCTTTTACCATTTCTTTTATTAGATGATTATAGAAGTTTGATATTCTCATCTCATGTAATATGATATCAAATTTTGGGAATGATCTTATTTGTAAACATTATGTTTTATTAAATGTTGACATTTAGGTTAAATGTTGACATTTAGCCGTTGATGTGCAAAAACTTTATCTTTTACCATTTCTTTTATTAGATGATCATAGAAGTTTGATATTATCATCTCATGTAATATGATATCAATTTTGGGAATGATCTTATTTGTAAACTTTATCTTTTATTAAATGTTGACATTTAGCTTAAATGTTGACATTTAGTCGTTGATGTGCAAATACTTTATCTTTTACCATTTCTTTTATTAGATGATTATAGAAGTTTGATATTCTCATCTCATGTAATATGATATCAAATTTTGGGAATGTTCTTATTTGTAAACATTATCTTTTATTAAATGTGCCCTTGTATTCCCATGCTGAAATGTTGAGGAACTGACATCCGATTTGGTGTACCCTTATAGTTAATTTTCATTTTAAGAACTTCAATTTGTGTTTAATGGCCACTTCCATTGCTTGGTTTTGCTAATACAATCATGCTTTGTTCTGAAACTGATCTTTGTCCAGGAATCATGATTTTTTTTTTATGTTTTGAGTTCCCCTTATATTGCTAATTCTGGATCATGCCCTTGTTTTCTCACTAGCAATAGCTGCAGATTGGTAGTTGTTTGACTGATGATATGCTTTTATATGTATATTACCACCAATAAACTATCCTCCCTCTTGCTTGGTTAATTTCTAGGGGTTTCCCTCTTTTGCTTAAATTTTGTGGTTGTCCATCAGTATTTAGTTATTTGGATGGATGTTCTTTAGGGTTTTTTTTCATATTGATTGTTAATTTATTCAATCTGAATTTGAATGCCAGAGATTACACTTGTGGGTTAAGGCTACAAGAACTACTCAAGAACTTTTTAGTAACTTCTATGACTATTACAAGAGGAGGGAAGGCAACGAAAGCAAGTCCTTCGGGGGGAAAGGGTAAAAGGAAGAGGATCCTTGAGTTAGATGACTCAAATGGCACGAAAGATGTGGGTACTAGTACAAGCAAGTTGAAACCTAAAACATCTACTCCTCAACCAGAAGTGCAAGTTAGTACAACTCATCTTTAATATAGTTCAAATCATTTCTCTAAGTTATTTAGTTAGTCTATAACTGAACTTGATTATGCAGGCGAAATTGAAATATAAGAGTGAAAGTATGTTTTATGGGAGAATAAACCAAAACTCTAGGCTTGCATATCTTCAGCTAGGGCTGTTATATGAACTGAACAGTTCGAGCTCGGCTCGGGCTCGGCTCGAAAAAGTTCGACTCGAGCTCGCTCATTTATTTAAACAAGCCGAGCTTGAACAAGATTTTAAGCTCGGTTGAAAGCTCGTCTCGTTTGAATAAATCTCGAATTCTATGGAATTTCTAAAATTTTCTTTAAGTTAACATGTCATAACTAAGTAGAACTACTTAAAGCTCGAAAAAAGCTCGGCTCGAGCTCGTTCATTTCCTAAACAAGTCGAGCTTGAACAAAATAAAAAGCTCGTTTAAAAATTAGGTTCGGCTTGGCTCGAGCTCGTTTAACAAACGAACAAGCTTGAACATGTCAAGCTCGACTCGTTCGGCTCGAATAACACCCCTATCTTCAGCTAATTGAGGACAAATTATCCCCTGGAATATGGCAGCTAGTTTTAGATGGGCCCTTTAGGAAAATTGTGAAGATCATAAAGTAAGTGAAGCTATCGTCTCAGCTGTTGCACCATGTGTTGTTTAGACAAATAGAGTGTAAAAAGAAATGGGAGACATGGTATGAAGTGGATGGGAAAATTTGTCGTTTTTCCCTTAAAGAATTTAGGCTACTTACTGGGTTGAATTGCCACGAATATGAGGACCTGGAAAAGGACAATCGTGCTATGATTTCATTGCTAAGAGGGACCAAAATCAGTATTGCAGAACTTTCGAGTCTGTTCATAGACGCTGAAGAGAACACTACCCGAAAACTTAAGCTGACCCTTTTGCTGATTTTGGAGGGTGTTATCCTAGGCGGCGACAAAAAGCGCTACGTCGACTCTGCACATATGAAATTGCTTGATGATATGGATCGATTCAATAATTTCCCATGGGGCAGGATTGCTTATTTGGAGCTGCATGACAGTTTGAAGAATTCTTTAAGTAGACGACTTGCAACCAATGCAAAATCACAAGTCAGTTCTTCAGCTTGTCGAACAGGGTATACCATGAAAGGTTTACCTCTCATTTTCCAGGTAAACGTGTGCATATAATAACGTTTTCTTTGAATGCTCTTGTAATTTGTTAATATTCATAAAAGTGGGTGTAAACTCACATGAATTTTCATTCTTACCTAATTAGTTAGGTTAATCATGGGATTGCACTCCCATTGACTTCTTAGTTCTTATTGACTCTGAGTGTCTGATAATTTGGTGTTGTCATGCCACTGTTGTATGCTCTTTTCAAATATAATATTGTTACGATGGGGACAAGATGTGGCTAGTTGGTGGTGTTGTGTTGTTGGGCATTTACAGTAGAGGCAAAATACATGAAGTAATTTGTTAATATTCATAGGAAAATGTATAAACTTACATGACTTTTATATGAACGCAGATTTGGGTATTTGAAGCGGTCCCAGACATTGGCTCCAAGTGTGCAGCTAGGCTTGATGAATATGTCATTCCACGCTGTTTACTTTGGCACTTTGATGTTACACATGACCATGTTATGATTAGCACTTTATTACAAAGGCACATGGAAGTCAAATCAATTCTTCTGGAGGAGGAAGGTGAAGAGAATATGTTAGACGAGTGCGACTTCTCTGATGAAGTAGTCGATGAGTACCTTGATGACCATGTGAAGAATCTGGAGGACAATCATAAAAGAAGTGTTGACAGGGAACAAATGAAGGCAGCTGAACAATTCCCTATCAATAATGACATTGGTGCATCAAGCGAGATGATGTCAGCATTCAAGGCATTGGATGACACTGTTTTGAGGCAAGGAAAAGATATAGCTGATAAGGTAGATAAGCAAGGAAATGAATTGTCCACGAGGATGCAGAGGCTTGAAAGGGACTTCACAAATCTAAAGAATTACTTGTCGAAGAGAAAAAATGGTGACTCTTCCAAGAAGGATGCGACGGATAGTAGAAGGGGTGAACCCGACAAGGAAAATAACAAGGTATGACATCTTCAAATTTATAAGTTTATGAAATTGTAGATGTTCAATTTTTCAAGATTAAAAGTCATGTTTTATATGTTACTCACAAGGAGGAAGGTAGTTTTTTTACTTACATTGATTTCCAATTTAGCATGCATCTTCGGACTACGAATGAGATGACACCAATTAAGAGGTCGCCGATGGAAACCTGTACATTGCAGACAACAGAAAAGAGGATGGAAAAGAGTTAGTTTTTGAGAAGCCAGTCCATGTAACCTATGTAAATAGATGTTCGATAAAACTAATTTTCATGTGGTTTGATATTAGAGTGACACTGACAAACATGTGTCCCCTGGATGTGATAATAAGGGATTACAATTGATTCAAGCAAGAGTAGCGCCCAGACAGTATGTCGTACAAGAAGCAGGAGGGAAGTATTATACTCGGTCCAGCAAGAGTAAAAATCCAGGGGAAGAAGCCATTACACAACCGATACCTCGAGCGAAAAAATATGGGAGGCTCCCTGATAATTACGAGGTGGGTGTAGTGACATGGAAGACGAAAAATACAAGTGTTCAAGGGGCTTCAGAATTACTGGATTGGCTTGCATTAGAGAGGTTAGTGACTTATTTTTTGTTCTTATGTGATGGCGTGCAAAATATAGTTGCTTATATTTATGTCACTGGTTTGATGTGTCAGCCCCGATTGCCGACAAGGCCCGATTGGAATTTCCCTCAACAAAGGATTCTTTAAGGCCCTTATAGAACCACAAGAGTGGTTAACTTCTGAGGTAAAATATTTGTATTGTAAATCAAATTTAATCTTAAAACGATTTTTAATCTATAACATTAAATGAATATCAATCGGGTATGTTTTAGCACATGGAACAAGTCCTGTACTTCCTACGTGAACTAGTCCATGGACAATCAGATAAGCACAAGGAGGTGGTAGTGCTAGACTCATGGTGGGTTGCCAACTTGGAGAAGGAGGAGATTATGTTGAAATATTGTGAAGGAGAACTACCACATCTTTATGGTAAGAGCTGGAACGACATCAAGTTCATTTATATCCCATTCAACTTTGATGACGAACATTGGGTGGCTCTACAAATTGACCTCAACAAGTGGTGCATGTTGTTGCAGGAGTAAGTCAAGTATAGAATAGAATATGGTTTAGAACGACTCCCCTGTCTCAGCAAATAAATACAAGACTTCCTCCCGTTGTAGTAAGAGAAAAGTCAGGATCGAATCCACGAGGAAGCACGTCAGCAGTTCTCAGGTAGCTGTAAATTCTCACAGAAGCAGCAGAAAAGACAGAAACACCAGCAGAAGCAGAAATAAAACAGAAACAAATAATCCCGGCAAGGGCAACTAAAATAAAAGCAAAGACAGAAGCAAACAAGCAAGGAAGTAAAAAACAGAGCAAAATAGAAGCAAAGCAGAAACTAAAAGCAAGGACACAGAAGCTACTCGATCTCGAGTAGCTGTCCTCTATCTCGACAAGAACAGAAAACACAAACTTGTAGATTCTCGACAGAACTCAGAAATTCGACAGAAATAAACTCAATATGCTAAAAGACCTCCAAGGCCAGGGTTTCAACACCACAACGATAACCATGCAAAACAACACATAAAGGCATAAAAGATCATGCTTTCCATCAAATAACTTTCGTCATTAACAAAAATAGGCATATAGAGGCTCTCGCATAAACCCTAATTGTTACTAACCCTTTTTCACATAATTAATCCAAGTTGCATTAAGATCACTTTCGCTTCAATAACACAAACATGGATCACCTTCAACTCTCGCAAAAGAATCATGCTCATAGGGATAGAAGATGAATCGCACAAAAGATCTGACCTTTATCGCATCGCCTCACATGGCCACCGTCGGGCTCACCCCAGCCCCAGAAGTGGGTGGACTACTCACGCCTCATTGCAATCGCAGACATTGATTGATGAAAGAAACTTGCATAAAACTATATTCAACGCTTTTACAATCCTGGCAATCAACTTTCGCAAACCGCCAAAACCTTAAAAACCTCAAACTCCTAAAACTGTATCTGAATGGAACTAACTAATTGTCTTCGGAATTGGATCTAACTGAAAATGTTTATATAAAACTGAGCCCCCTAGGGTGATGCAGGACCATCCAAGACACCTCCGGACACATCTATACTTGGGGATGGACCTATGATTCGAGCTCGTGAGAATGAAGTCATCCTCAAGAGGAAGAAGAAGGCTCCACCATGGGAGAAGGTCCAAAGGTGGGAGCTTGGCGTTTTACACTCGTTCAGAACATTGACAGTTGTTCGACGTCTCTGTAAAATGGGTCGTACGGATTCAATATTTATCGGATTGAGGCGTGCCATATCTTGTTGGAACGAGGACGAAGAGATCTAGAACTTTGCTGTTGAAGGTTTTTCCAGATTCGACCTCGAAATTGGCCGAAAATGCACATCTTTGCAAGCTGTCACTGTTTTGACGGGATTTTAATTAAGTCTTGAACATTATGTTTATTTCCTATTTTTAGTATTTCTTTTACTTAAGTTATTTTAGGAAACTTTAAGGTTATTTTTATTATTTCCATTAGATGTTAGTTTTATCTTATTCTATCATCTAACTCGGCCCAACAGCCCTGCGTGGCCTATATATTCCGAGTTCTCCTATTGTAATTCAATAAGAACATTATGAATAGAATTTAGATCTCTCAAATTGTGTGAAACACATGGAGTGTCTTGTTGATCCAACTAGAGCTGTGCTCGTTGATCATCGAATTGGTTTGATCTAGCTTGGTTTGCATTGTGTTCGTCAACTTCGCAAGACTTGGTGATCCTAGTATTCACAAGCCCCCTTCTGGTGCTTCAAGTTGTCCGCTTGATTGTGTCGGATTGTAGAGGCGGGTTATATAGTCATTGGTATTGGTTCCTACCCTCTGAGGAGGCCTGGGGTCTTTATCTTGTTCTATATAGATCGACTCAGTCCTTATCGGTCGTGTCTTTTCATTCTTTGTTGCAATTTCGAGTCTTTATCGAGTCTTTGTCATTCTTGATTAGTGTCGACATCAAGAATCCTTGTTCTTGATCGTTCTTGCTGCGTCTTTATTGTTTCTTGGCTGTTCTTGATTGATCTTGATCGAGTTCTTGCTTTTCTTGTTCAGTTCTTGCTTGTTGTCGAAGATCGGACCATCTCACGGCTAACCCCGTATCAAATTGGTATCAGAGCTTTGGTTTCCGACATCAAGATTGAGTCTTTTTCTCTTCTAAACACAAAATCCACAAAAAAGAGTCCTTTTCTTGTTTTGGTTATTTCTTGCATTCTTTTTGATTAATTTACTAATCTTGAGTTTGTGATTGTTTGTGGTTGCATAGCCTAAACACAAAGCCTAGCCGAGACCGTGGAGTCGACCAAAGGTGCACACAATCCCATTGTGAACACCCTAAGCCGGCGGCAATTCTTTCCCCATAGTCCCCTTTGGCCGATTCTACTGCACCACACAAAGCAAACCCTAGTTTGTTATCTTTTCTATCCTTTGTTCTATCTTTGGAACTTTTGATCTATCTATATCTATTTATATTTTATCCATTGCCTATTTAAATTCTGATTTTTGGTGGATAAAAGACATTATATCTATCAAATATCTATTAAGGCATAAGATAGATCCTATTTCCTAAAATAGCCATTCTACCTATATATTTGCATTAGGGCTGAATTTTTTATCCTTTCACCATTCTTCTTCAAATTTTCGAGTCCTCCCTTGTTTAGGTGTCTTTCTTGCATTAAAAAAAAAAAAAAAAAAAAACCAGAAAAGCAGTCCGAAAATTACAAAAAAAAAAAAAAGAGAAAGTGTTTGTTAGTTGTTTGTTGATCTAGTGCAAGAAAGCTCCAAGGACTAACCTTTTTGGTGATTCCCTAGCCCTAAATCGACAGCCCTATTCCCCAAACACATTACCTCCACAAAAATTCTAAATTGAAACCCTACCTTGCAACTACAACATCATAACTAAAGGTTTTCAATAAAAAAGAGGTAAATCTCCATTCTTTCTTAATTTTCTTTTATTTTTCTTTAAATTCCAGCTTTGTTGAGTTGATTTGCTGGTTGTGTCGAGCACTTATACCATTGTTGAGTGCTTATTTGTGAGTGCCGAGTACTGATCTTGTCGATCAAGTGCTCATAGCTGTTGTGTCGAGGAGATCTCAACCCTTGCCGAGTTCTCCCTTTGATTGTGTCGAGTACATTGACCCCTGTCGAGTACTCTTTAGCTTGTGTCGAGTTGAATTCTTGCAAATACCCATCTGTTTTGCTTGAATTGAGTTGTTGCTTACATCGAGTTCTCTACAGCCTTTGTTGAGTTCTCTTGGTTGTTATTTCATTCATTCTCTTGATTGCATACTTTGATTGCTTAGTTCTTTTGCTTGGTTGTTGATTTGCCCAAAGCGGATTGCCCCAGCAAGCGTGATATACCAATCGGAGAGAGGGAGTGTGAGCGAAACACAAATTGTGAGCTGTTTATAGTTTTACTAACCTTTAACATAGTTCCTTGTTTCTTTCCTCTTTGTTATAATGTCTACTAACCAGGGAAATGATTGGTACAATACCTTCATGGAGAACATGGCTAAGATGAATGCAAGCATAGCTAAGATAAATGAAGGAATGAAGGCGACAGAGCTTCAGCGTCTTCGCTCTCACACGGTGCCTCACAATAAAAGGGAAGTAACTAATCATAATTCCCTTCCTAATCCTCATGCAAATCAGCACCATGTTGTTAATCATCATATAGTTAAACCATTATTTGATAAGGACATCTCTCCACAAAGGGAGAGACATGGTAGGAATAATGCGTTTGCTAATATGCAGGGACGAGGGAAAGGACGATGGCAACAAGATGAGTACTACTTCACAGAGGACGACGACTACTTCCAAGAGGATGATCATTGGGAGCAACGTCCTAGACGAAATGATAGAGGAGGTCAATACCACTATCGAGCACCTAGAGAGCCTGCGCAAGATGGCATAGGTATGGTAAAGGTAAAGATCCCTCAATTTTATGGTACCAACGATCCAGATGCTTACATTGATTGGGAAATTAAGATGGATCGAATATGGATTTGTCATAACTTCTCTGAACATAAAAAGGTGCAACTAGCTTCCCTAGAATTTCAAAGTTTCGCTTTAATTTGGTGGGATAATCTAGTTAAAGAAAGAAGAAGATTCCTTGATGCACCTATTGCTTCTTGGATTCAATTAAAAGCACTTATGAGAAGTAGGTTTGCTCCTCCACATTATGCTAGCGAGCTTAGATAACGATTAGAAAATCTTAAGCAAGGTAGCAAAACTGTTGAGGACACCTTTTATGCAATGCAAGAAACCATGGCTAGAGCTAATGTAGTTGAGTCCTATGAAGATACAAATGCTAGGTTTCTTAGAATATTGCACCCCGCCTTAGCTCGTGAAATTGATTACTTTCCATATTCTACGCCTACTGAAATTTTACATTTAGCTATGAAAGTGGAAAGGAATGCTAGATACAGGAGCCAAGGTGGTAGAATGTCGAGTGGGCAACCCCAAAGGTGGCACCAAGGCCATGTGCAGCAGCCCCAAAGGAGGTTTGATGGCGGCTCAAGGGAGAAAGCAAACCAACCCCATGGGGGTAGTGAAGGCCGAACACCCCAACAGCCCATCGACAATGGTGAAGCGTCTTGGAATGGACATGAATCGTCTAGGGTATCTACTGGCCCTAAAGGGAGTAATCCTAACTCTTCTACTCTTGAACCTATGTACATTCCTTGCTTTATATGCCAAGGTAGAGGACATATTATGAAGGATTGCCCTAATAAGAAAACTCTCATGATTAATCACCTAGGCGATAATGAATCTGAAAATTCTAGTGATAAACATGATGAGCATGTTCATAATGATCAAGATATTAGTTTACTTTCTTCTAACGATGATTGCCTTGAACATGAACATGTTGATTCTTTGATTGATTTAAATGTTCAACCTATACCCTGTGCTGATAATCAAAGCAAAGATTTGTGTCAAACTACATGCTTAAAAGAAGGCATAGTTTCTAATATGATCATTGATGATGAAACTTCTTCTACTATTGCTAGCATTGAGTTAATTGAAAATTCAGCCTTGGAAAAGGATGAAAACTTGCTAGTTTTGGATGGAAACTTAGGGATTAATGACCAAGCTCAAGTGCATATTAAGTTAGAACATCATGAAGATGACATGAAATATGAATTATGCACTAATAAAGTTTCTTTTCTTGATTTTGTAGATGAAGCTGAGACAATAACCATCGAGGAGTGGTCAATCTCTACACCAATCGTTCTTGAGATGGATTTCCATGGACAAGTGGTATTCGATCCAGAAGCTCGTGTGGATGCCTTTGCGGAATCAAATGCGACATTGGATTCGAGGACGAATCCATTTCAAGAAAGGGAGATTGATTGCAGGACCATCCAAGACACCTCCGGACACATCTATACTTGGGGATGGACCTATGATTCGAGCTCGTGAGAATGAAGTCATCCTCAAGAGGAAGAAGAAGGCTCCACCATGGGAGAAGGTCCAAAGGTGGGAGCTTGGCGTTTTACACTCGTTCAGAACATTGACAGTTGTTCGACGTCTCTGTAAAATGGGTCGTACGGATTCAATATTTATCGGATTGAGGCGTGCCATATCTTGTTGGAACGAGGACGAAGAGATCTAGAACTTTGCTGTTGAAGGTTTTTCCAGATTCGACCTCGAAATTGGCCGAAAATGCACATCTTTGCAAGCTGTCACTGTTTTGACGGGATTTTAATTAAGTCTTGAACATTATGTTTATTTCCTATTTTTAGTATTTCTTTTACTTAAGTTATTTTAGGAAACTTTAAGGTTATTTTTATTATTTCCATTAGATGTTAGTTTTATCTTATTCTATCATCTAACTCGGCCCAACAGCCCTGCGTGGCCTATATATTCCGAGTTCTCCTATTGTAATTCAATAAGAACATTATGAATAGAATTTAGATCTCTCAAATTGTGTGAAACACATGGAGTGTCTTGTTGATCCAACTAGAGCTGTGCTCGTTGATCATCGAATTGGTTTGATCTAGCTTGGTTTGCTTTGTGTTCGTCAACTTCGCAAGACTTGGTGATCCTAGTATTCACAAGCCCCTTTCTGGTGCTTCAAGTTGTCCGCTTGATTGTGTCGGATTGTAGAGGCGGGTTATATAGTCATTGGTATTGGTTCCTACCCTCTGAGGAGGCCTGGGGTCTTTATCTTGTTCTATATAGATCGACTCAGTCCTTATCGGTCGTGTCTTTTCATTCTTTGTTGCAATTTCGAGTCTTTATCGAGTCTTTGTCATTCTTGATCAGTGTCGACATCAAGAATCCTTGTTCTTGATCGTTCTTGCTGCGTCTTTATTGTTTCTTGGCTGTTCTTGATTGATCTTGATCGAGTTCTTGCTTTTCTTGTTCAGTTCTTGCTTGTTGTCGAAGATCGGACCATCTCACGGCTAACCCCGTATCATAGGGCCTTATTTATAGCCTTCATTCCCTAGCTATTCTAGGAAAGAAGATATCTATCTATATCTAAAATTATATCTAAAGCCTTAAAAGATAAATAAAATGTTTTAAGGAAATAAATCTATAAGGAAAGGATAAAACTAATTAGGTAACATGTCTTCATCTTGATAGATTCCGCCTTCCATAGATAGAACTTGATAGATCTCGATAGATTTCAGCAACTTCGGATAGAATTTTTCGGCTTTGCGACCAAGCAACTCCAACTCTACTCGGACAAGGCTTCGTCGACGCGTTTCTGGACACGGCCTTACTCGATTTCGACAAGGTCTCGTCGACCTCGAGTACAGTGGCCCGGCTTGGGCTCCTCGAGTGACTTCTGCTCGATGTGGCTCGGACTAGGTTCACTAGCGCTCGTCGACCTCGAGTTGGCCTCGTCGACCTCGACAAGGGTGGCTCTGTCGACTAGCCTCCTCGGGTAGATCTCCTCGGGTAGCTCGGACATGCTCGCTGGCGCTCGTCGATCTCGACAAGAGTTCGTCGAGATCGAGTTGGGTCTTCGCTTCCGCTCCCGCGAGCTGGCTCTTCCGCTGGCAGCGGGTGACTTCGTCCGCGGCAGCGACTTTCCTTTTCCGCTGCAGCGAGTGCTCCTTGGTCGTCCTCGGCTAGCTCTCCTCGACGACTCCGGGCATGGGTGTCTGGGCTTCGTCGACCTAGACTAGTGCTTGTCTAGGTCGAGTAGGGTTCCGGAGCTCGGGGAGCTTGGTTTCTCGAGCAGGCTTGCTCGACTATGTCTGCTCGGACATGGCTCGTCTATGTCGACCAGGCCTACTCGAGATCGAGTAGCCTTGGCTCTCAGACTTGTTCCGCTGCTTTGACCTTGGACTTCTGTAGCGGTTTTCCGAGCATTTCCGACCTTCTGTAGAATTGCTGTAAATGCCTCGATTTCTGCGATTTAAACAGAAACTGGTGTAGATTCCATAATTTGGCAAATAAACATAAACTACATAGATTCTGTACTATCTAAACCCAAATGTATGAAATGTATACAGAAATCGATATAAAAGTTACTGTAAAACATGGCAGATTCCGCTCACAACAGTGCATAAATGTGTACGATTCAAATGTTGCTCTTAATCGGGAGAACCAGGTGAAAACTCTTTTAACTCCGGTTATTGAAAAGCTTCCGATGGTGTTGGAAAGATATGAGCCTCTAGCAAAAAAGTATGCACATTTTGGTAGATCTCCTTTGAGTGTCAATCGAGTGAAAGGTTTGGAAACAAATAAGCGTGTGTATGTGCATCTACCAACCTTTTGATGTGTTTTTTTGAAGTTTTTCCACTTCTAATCCTTATTACTCATGGTGTCAATGAATTTGCAGGGGGTATTGTGGGATGTGCACGCTCAAATATATTGAACTTCTAATTGCTGGGAAGACAGAGTTATTGGATGTTTCAAACAAGAATGTTGATTTGTTTAGGAACGAGTTGGCGCATAACATCTTCAACTGCAAGTGGAACAAGGGCTAACAATATTATGGCGCAAACTTAGTTGTTTCGTTTAGCCTAATACTTTATCTATTAACCAGTGTTTTTGTTCGACATGAATAGGTTCATGTACAATGCTACAATTACTTTTGGATTTTTGTGGTGGTGTATTGGATACTTATGGTTATGTCTGTCTGTTCTTGGAGTAGTTTAGCTTAGTACTTATTGTGTACATAAAATCAATCTCTCAACTATGATTGTTTTGGATTGTTCGGTCATCTCAAACTTAGGGCGAATGGAAAACAACTCCTTCTCTTTCAAAGCCTGGAAAATTGTTGATCGGGCTTGATGAGTTTTAAGAGCCAAGTTTGAGAATGTGAAGCTCGATGTAAATGGAGGCTCGGGTTGACTTTACTTTGTATTTTGTAACATGTACAAAATTTCTCATACATTACTATGCCTATGAACAAATAAGAGATGAGTTCAGAAATGCCTACAAGCATTGTGTGGGGGGTTTTACAGCTGAACTGTATGAGAAAATCAAGAATCCTTGATGAGTTTTTCCCAGTAATGACAGGATCAATAATTACACTATCAGGATGTAAACCAAATAACGACATGGTAAACACGAACCATACAATAACAATCTCACAAAACAAAATGTCTACTGGAGATTTTTTATATAGAAAAAGCAGAATACCAATCCATGAACTAACTAAACAAAGTTTAAGATAAGCAAAAAATAAACCAATTCAACCAACATAAACAAAGTTGAAGAGAATTAAAACATAAACAAAGTTGAAGAGAACTAAAACATAAACAAAGTCGAAGAGAAGCAAAACATAAACAAAGTCGAAGAGAAGCAAAACATAAACAAAGTCCACCAATATGAGAGCTGTATGGAAACCATGTTGCTAGGACCCTGCCCTTGATGTACTGGGCCTAGTACAGTTGCACTGATTATGACCCTTGGTTCCGCACCGACCACATTTTCGCATCTTCGACCAGTCCTTCTCCCAGGGTCCACGATATCTATTTACCTTGGGTCTCCCTATACACTTTCTTACTAGGGGCGGTAGACATATAATGGATTCTATCGATGGAGGAACGACCCACCGATCAACGGGTGGAACAACATGTAGTGTTTCCTTGTAAACTTCTTTCAAGTGGTCATTTCTGAACATGGGATGGACAAGTTCAGCAACATTCACCCCTCTGTCCGCTGGTACGGCTATGGCATGTGTGCAAGGAATCTGATCAATCTGGAACCTCTTGCAATCGCATGTCCGACTGTGCAGATTAGCAACAAATCTCAATGTTCCATCCACCACCTTAGCTTCAAATTGACTTATCCTGCGTACCATCATTTTGACAGACCTCAAGTACCTCTTATCAAGCTTGGCCTGCACATCAGATGTAACCAGTGTATCCCATTTTTCTGCCTTTTTCCCGTCAAACATGGCAACAATGGGCCAACCACGCTCCACTTTAAATCTCGAATTCATGGTTTCGGCATTATTTGAAGTCAGTATATTGAACCTATTGGCGCAGAAGTGTGCTCTTGCCCACTTGTCAAATCCTGCAGTTCGTAGATAAGCACCGACCTTCTCTAACTCCTTGCAAAGTTGTGCAAACAAATGGTTAAACTCTTTAATGGTGTATGCCTTCACAACCCGATTAAAGAGGTTGAACAAGTCCCCCCTCTTGTACGCTCCTAAAGTTTTGATACAGATGATAGGTGCAAAACTCATGCTTGGCGAAAGAGTAGGATTTCCTCAAACCTCTTCCAATGCTTACGTGACGATCAGAGACGATAACTACATCTGGTTCATCTGCGATAATAACACTCAGTTCTTTGAAGAAAAATGACCAAGAGTCGTCATTCTCACTATCAACTACCCCAAAAGCGATGGGATATATTTGGCCGTTTCCATCTTGCGCCATCGCCTGAAGAAGAACGCCCCTGTTCCGTGCACTTAAGAGTGCTCTATCAACTGATATCACCTATCAAAAAAAATTGTACATTAATATGAAAGTGTCGTAATATCCTGTCATGAATCGTATATTTCATGTCTACTAAAACATGTCCTGACAGATTAAATTATGCAGATAAGTCTTACGCATACTCATGTACCTTTCTTAATTGTGGGACTGCTCTTATCCATGCACCCAACAACCAGAAGGCATACTTGAATCTCTGGTCAGAATCTCTGACAATACATGTTTGAGATCCAGGATTTGATTTCTCAAGCATATAGAAGTATGAATACAAGCGACCATAGCTTTCCTCTGTTGTGCCTCTAGCTAGATCTTCTGCCCTCAACCGTGCTCTGTTAGCTTTATGGTAGGTGGTCTTGACTCCCATTTCTTGCATCAACTCTTGTATTTCTGATGCTCTTGGCCCTTTACCCCCACGTTGGTACCTAACACCAATAATAATGGTTTATATCAATATTCATAGGCATACTCAACCAATGAGAAAAAATTAACTCTTACTTGTGAAGTATTTTATTGACAATGAACGCTGAGCTAGCTTGTTTGTTGTGTTTGTGCTTTATTCCCATGCCGCAAGTGTGTTGCGGGACAAACTGCCTCACTTGAAACAGATTGGTCTTTCGAAAGGTTGTTCCACGACACTTGAAAGTACAGTCCTTGCTGATGTAGCCCACCACATATGTGTTTTTATCGGATTTCTTCACATCTAATTGGAAGCATTTTTCCAGCGCCATGGCATTTAGTGCATCCTTCAACTCTTCCTTTGAATTGAAATACACTCCATTCCTTACTACTTTTTTTTACTATTATCAGTCCCTTCTATTTCTGTATGGTCATCATCCCAATCAACATCCTTCAAAATTTTAGCATCCTTGCGAGTATGATAATATTTTTCCTCCATCCCTTCCACCTCTTGCATAAAACCTTCATCCACAACATCAAAACCAGCATTTTCATCGTCCCCTTTTCCCCTCTCCATACCACTGGTCCTGCAGGCCTTTGTCTTCGGTCCATCATTCACCAACATCATAATCATCTTGAAACATACGATCTTCTCTATCAGGAGTGCCCAAGTCAATGAAGTTGTGTCCTCTTTTCTATAGTCCCTTCATCATATACTCTTTTCCTTGATGACGGCTCTATATCCTCATCATCATCATCACTGCTTAGTGATACAATTTGTGGAGATTTTGACTTTCTTTGAAAATATTTCTGAACATCTCTAGTGTTGGCTTTGTCACCCAGTAATTCACACCGGTTATCATCATCGATAATTTCATCTAATGACTTATCGACATGAGCATATGGCCTGACGACGTCCACTACCTCCCTGTTTCGACCAACTTCGTCTTGACTTTGTGTTGTCTGCGGTGTGGATAGAGGAACTGTTGTATGCTCCATTGAACTCTTCCCCTCTAGAATCGGCTTCATTTCATACGCATTGTCCATCAATTGCCTATCTTTCTTCCTTACGAGGCTTGTGCACAATTCAATCACTACTACAAAATTGGGCAAATAATCCATAGTATATAACCCGGGCGTGCTATTTACGGTATATAAACTGGTGAAACCAAAGAAAATAGATTTAGATGACCTTTATATACCGGATAGTGTAGTGTCCGGTGTATAAAAGACCATTTTTTTAATCAAATAACCTAAGATAAACGCCCGAGTTATATTTATAAAAAAAAATTTCCCAAATCCGCGTGTTATTTGGCCCTATTTCTAATTTGAAGATAGAAAAGAAAACCCCTCGACCAGTTCTCCGCCGTCCCTTCTTTCTCGTCAATCAACCCTTTAGCAAACTGCTGGTCGCCGATGTCTTCCTCCTCCCGAGTCCCGCCGCTCGCCGCTTCCTCTTCATGCTGCTCGACATTGGCAGCCTCGACCCGGTCTCGCCGTTGGCTTCCTCTTTCCACCGCTCGCCGTTCGCAGCCTCATCCCCGTCTTTCTCGAACTTCTGATTGACTGGTCTGTTGATGCCTCTATTGCTCATCCCGGTTTGTTGTTGCCTCTATTACTACTGTTACTATCGTCGTCGGCCCTCTGAAACTGCTTCTTCTCTCTGTTGCTGCCACGATAAACTCAGCGCGTGCCCCACTGTTGCTACCTCAATTGGACCATCAAGAATACAAAATGTATGTTTTTAATGCTTTTCTTACTCTATCTAATGTGTTCAGATTTAGTTGAAATTTTGGTTAATTTGGGATGAATTTGTGCTGAAATTAGTGAATTTGGGTTGATTGCAATGAGTTTGGATTTTAGGGTAAGCCTTGATCTTTGTAGATATTGCCATATTGGTGAATTTGTGCTGAACTTATGGTTGATTAGGGTTATATATGTTGATGTGGTTTGATTGTGATGAGTGCGGAATTTAGGATTAGCCTTGATCTCCCAAAGTTAGATGCTCTTTTATATATTTCATCCAATCAGTTTAGATAGTTGCTAAACTCAGGAAAGGTTTTGGTTCTGTAATTGGAATTGGTGCAAGTACAAGACAGAAACTTTTCTTAATTAAAATTCCAAGTTAGATGCTCTTTTATATATTTCATCCAATCAGTTTAGATAGTTACTAAACCTAGGAAAGGTTTTGGTTCTGTAATTGGAATTGGTGCAAGTACAAGACATAAACTTTTCTTAATTAAAATTCCAAGTGAAATATGTGTTGTTGTGGCTCTTGTAGTAAGCTCAGGAGCAGGAGTACATCAACCAGTCATATCTTGCTTCTCAGAAAGAGAAGAAAAAGGTCGGATTTGTTTGTGATTTTTACCAATAATCTTTGGGTATCATTTGACTAGGGAAAAAAGAGGGATGTGCAACCCTTTGTATTACTCAAATCTTAGAGGTATTGAGCTTATATGTAAAATTGGAATTTTTATCTTTTCTCTTATCATGCTTGCACCAAAACTAAATGTGAATAAAAAGGCAGTTCGTTTCTCCTCCTTGCACCAGCCTTTGCTATATCCTAATTATGTGTAACTATATAAGGCATATAAATAAATGAACCTAATTAGAAAATATTTATAGCTATAAGGCAGAGACATAGACTCGTATTTATAATTGTTTGACTATGTGCAATCTTAGAATTAAAAGAGTAACTGCTAATAGAATGTGAGTGGGATGACCTTTTTATAGTCTAGTACTATAGTAAAAGATTAATACATTAGGTCCTATCAAACCGGAGTTTAGTTGGCAAATTATTAGATTAGCTAGAGGCATATCAGGGACAAATGGCATGAAGCTACTCGCATGGTTTGATTTTGGTGCCCTGGAACGATCTAATTAGTTTGTTTGTATGTAAACTACTAAACTATGATAAATATCATATTCCACTTTTCAATATCTGTTTTTTTATTTGTTGTCTTTTAGGATCCCCTTTCCACTAATTGTTTATGCATAATTGATATATGTATATAGGAGTTTCTAATAGAGGGGGTACACTAGCTTTTACTAAGTGAGAATTCAGAAACATGATATATTAACATTCGTGAAAATGGGTTTTACATGAATTTTGTAGTCTAGACTCTTTGTGGAGGGAGAAAACACTATGTGGAAAGTTGCATGCATCATTATCCTGAACTATATAACATATTTTATTTTATTTTACTCTGTACTTGTGTTTTGACAAAATTCTAGTATCTCTTTGTTAGATGTTGGTCCTTCTCCACCTGCTAAACATTTATCAGTGTTTTCTAGAGGATGGGTCTAGATAATAAGGTAATTGAATCTCTGTGTGTAAGTCTGTACATATCTAAAGAGAGTATTGATTTGGTTTATTAGGATCTTTCAAAGTGTACTTGATCGTATATGTCGTATGAAGAGGCACCATGATATAATATGAACTGTATAACTCAGCCCCTAGCTCTTTTTTTCTTTTTGGAAAAAAACCAAGGTCTAAATCGACATATTTCAGAGATTGAGAACTTGTGCAGTGATTGTCCTTCTACTACTTTAGTGCTTGATCATTTAGCGTTCTGTAAATTGCCCGAGTAATCCTCTCCCCCTTTGTTTCACATACTTGCAAGCAAGCTTTCTTGGTTCACATTCATGCGTCAAAGGATTTATTGGTGATGATGGGTTTTTGTGGGTCTAGGGAAGGTCTAACTAAGCAAGGACAATTTAGGCTTGGTGAAGGGATGAGAAGTTATTGCCCCTTCTACAATGAATGCACTTGTTGGCCAAAAGTATTAAAGGTAAAGCTCACTGCATTTTAGCATGTACTCTATACATATATATAATTAGTCCTTTTCTTCATGTACTTATATAATGCACTTTTCCATCTTTTCTGATTACAATCACCCCTCCCTATAAATCTATTGTTGGGTCATGAAAGCATGTAAATTGATGTTATTTATCCCCTCATTTATGTTGTACTCACAAGCCACTAATGTTTTATTATTGATAGAACTACACGGTGTTAGGCATGGAATTACAGTCGTGCAAGAACTTCTACGATGCTGAAAGGTCTTCCAAAGAGTCACAACGATAGCTTGCAGGCAGATGGCATAGAAATGCTTCCTTTATTTTTCATTTTTTGTTAACAGATGACATAAATATGCTTGAAAGGATAGAGTCTTGTGATTTCCTTGTTATCTAGCAACATGTTGTGAGGTTTAATGAAACAAGTGCTTTTGTATATATTTTTTCATATAAAAAAGTTGAGCAAAAAATCGAAGAGTTTCTAGCTGGTTCAGGAAAATGAACAACGCATATTTATCCCTTTTTTTTAAAAAAAAAGTGACTTTATAACCCGGATCCCCAAGACCTGGGTTATAATTATGGATTATATAACCCGGATTATCAATAAATCCAGAAAATGTAGTAACACACTAAATAACCCGGGTATTTGACCTCCGGGTTATATTGTTACAGCAAATAACCCGGATGCATCGGTGTATAATATGAGTGGATATCCGGATTTATCATGTCAAATAACCTGGGTGGTTGATCCGGGTTATATAGTATTGTGACTATATAACCCGCTGACTTTTAACCCGGATATTATCCGGGTTATAAAGCCTTAAACGTCCGGGTTATAAAACCTTTTTTGTAGTAGTGAATAGGCCACACAGACGCTTTTGACTTCAAATTCAGAAACTTAAATACTTCCCAATCATCTTCATCGTTAATCTCAAACGGCGGAAAGTTGTCTCTTAGAGATGAAATGTATTTCAGTTCAATTTCATACCTGTCGGGATCAAAACTTAACATCTCGGCTATTTTCTCCTTAATCGTCTCATACTTGATATTGTCACCAACAACAACTCCTTTAACCAGTTGCTTTCGTTCATAGGTCCACTTGGTTCCACTGACCCTCCACTCACCATTGGTTATCAATGACATATAGTAATCGTTTCGACCTACAAGTAATGAATATCATATGAATATGAACAAAATAAGTATCATAACAAACAAATTGATAGGAAGTTATTGTGATGAAGAGCTCACCCATGCTGCGATACCAATCAATCGAAGATCAAGCGATTCCACCGGAAGATATGAGGCGACAATGATTTACGAAGATAAAGTTTAAGTGTTGTTAGAGTTGGAGGGGGTGGGTAATATATTGGAGGGAATATCTAGTAGGAGGCGGCAACTAAGCGGTTAGGGTTAAAAATCTGGTTGTTATGATTTAGGTCAAAACCGTATCTTTACGCAATCTCCCGCCGATTTTTGATCATATCCTGCCAGTCTTCATATTTAAGATTGTCAACAACTCCAAATATCCTGTCACTATGGACAGTTATACTGAAGATATATATTGACAATCGTTTTGTAAATATGGGTTATTATTCTTAAATTTCCAAGAAAAATATATTAAAAACGTTAATTTAATATATATATATATATATATTTATATTTTTTAATCTTATCTTAATTTATAATACTCCTTTTAATGATTTTTATATTTAAATTTAAAGGTAAAATCAGTCATTATTTTTTTTAGCACAAATAGCCTATTTTTTAGCACATATGACCCATCTATTCTATTTTTGCTATTATTAGAAAATGGGTATACTTTTGCAAACCGAACACCGATTTGGTGTATTTCTGCAAATCGGCCATGATCTTATTTGTAAACTTTATCTTTTATTAAATGTTGTCATTTAGCTTAAATGTTGACATTTAGCCGTTGATGTGCAAAAGCTTTATCTTTTACCATTTCTTTTATTAGAGGATTGTAGAAGTTTGAGCTTATCAGCGTCAGCATCTCCGATGTCGGTGTCAGCGGACATCAGCGTCAGCGCTGACACGAAAAATGTTCGTGGTGTTCGCAATGTTAATGGCGGCAGTGTCAACAATATCAGTGGTTACACGAAAAAAAGACGCGTTGAAAAAAAAACGCATCTTCGACCTCGGCGTCAACAACGTCCGCAACATCGATGTCGGCGTCAGCCGACATCTTCGATGTCAGCGTCAGCAGCGTCAACATCTCTGATGTTGACGTCAGCAACATCAACATCAATGTCAACATCTCCGATGTCAACGTTAGCAGTGTTAGCATCTTCGATGCTACCGTCAGCAACGTTAGCATCAATGTCAGCATCTACGATGTTGGCATCAACCATGTCAACGTCAGTGATGCTGACACGAAAAAAAGCATCTTCGACGTCGGCGTCAGCATCTTCGATGTCAGTTTCAACGATGTCAAGAATGTCGGTGTCGACAACATCTCCGATGTCGGCGTTTGTTGTGAGCTGAATCTGCCATGTTTTACAGTAACTTTTATATCATTTTCTGCATACATTTTATGTATCTGGGCTAGAATAATACAGAATCTATGTAGTTTATGTTTATTTGCCAAATTATTGAATCTACACTAGTTTCTGTTTAAAATCGCAGAATTCGAGGAAATTTACGGCAGTTCTAAGAAAGGTTGGAAAAGCTCGGAAATCAACTACAGAAGTCCAGGGTCAAAGGGCTACAGAACCAGGACGGATCAAGCTGGAAACCAGAATTACTCGATATCGATGAAAAGTAGTCGATATCGACAAATGATGTCCGAGCAGTGCTGGTCGAGTAGAGCATGATCGAAGAGCTGAGAGCCAGAGCACACCCGACTCCACAAGCCTACTCGATATCGAGTAGTTTACTCGATATCGACAACACCATGAAGCTATGTCCGGAGTCGAGGAAGCCACACCAAGTCGAGAAGCCGAGGACTGGAGATGCCGAGTACCAAGTTACTCGATATCGAGGATCCTACTCGATATAGACAACCCCAGCAGTGCCTGTCCGAGCCAGTGTCGAGGAAGAGTACTCGACCAAGCCCAGCTACACGATATCGACGAAAGTTGTCGATATCGAGGACCCCAGAACCACATGCCGAGTCAGATCGAGGACTTGCTACCCGACATGCCCAGCCAGCCGAAGTCGACGCCAACTTTACTCGATATCGAGTAGAATTAGTCGATATCGAGGAGCGTTTTCTGGAGCCGCGTTACGCGGTGATCTGTCCGACGCGGTTTGGCTTTGCTTGGAGCCGAAGGAGTCCGAGTTTGCCGAGATCTATCCACATCTATCAAGGAATAGCAAGATCTATCCACACATGAAAGATTTACCTACTTTAGATATAATTTCCTTTATGGATTTAATTCCTTTATTGCATTTATTTATCTTTAAGCCTTATGATATTTAGATTTAGATATAGATAAGATGTTCTTTCCTTGATTAGCGGGGTTTGAGCACTATAAATAAAGCCTTAGGGGCTGGTTTTTAATCATTCAATTTCAGAGACAATTAGTCACAAGTAGAGAGAGAAGGAGAAGAGGTTGTAAGTTTGAGTTTATTAATGCAAGTTAGTTCTTTTTCATCAAAGATGTCTGCTATTGCGATGAAGAGCGAGTAGTCCACCCACTTCTAGGGTCGGGGTGAGCCCGTCGGTCGCCATGTAAGGTGATGCGGTGAAGGTACAAGCTTTTTATGCAATTCGTCTTCTATCCCTATGAGCATGATTCTTTTGCGAAAGTTGAAGGTGATCCTTGTTTGTATTATTGAAGCGAAAGTGATCTTAATACAACTTGGATTAATTATGTCAAAAGGGTTAGTAACAATTAGGGATTATGCGAAAGCCTCTATATTCCTATTTGTTAATAACGAAAGTTATTTGATGGAAAGCATGATCTTTTATGCCTTTATATGTTATTTTGCATGGTTATCGTTGTGGTGTTGATACTCTGGCTTTTGAAGTATTTTAGTATATTGATTTATTTCGTCAGAAATCTGAGTTTTGAGTTCGAAGTTTGCAATTTAAAGTTTTTGTGCTTGTCAATCTCGGGAAAGTTTTCGTCGATATTGAGTTGGCTTTACTCGATATCGAGGAAGGTTTTAATCGATACTGTGTTTGCTGAGTCTGCTGTCTGTTGTCGATTTGAGTTTCTGTTGATCGACATAGCTTTTGTCGATATCGAGTTACTGTTGTCGATATCGACTAGCTTCTGTGTTTGCTGCTTTTGCTTTGTTATTTCTGTCTTTCTTTATGTTTTTCTGCTTTTCTGTCTGTGAGATTTACAGCTACCTGAGATCCGCTGACACGCTTCCTCGAGGATCGATCCTGATTTCCCACTACTGCATAGGGAGGACGTCTTGTAATTATTTGCTGGGGCACGAATCTGGTTTGATTGATATTCTATATTTTGAACTTGATTTCCCTCCACAACAGCGTTAGAAGCATCAACATCTCGGATGTCAGCGTCAGATATGTCAGCGTCAGTGCTAACACGAAAAAAAGAAGCGTTTACACGAAAAAAAGCATCCCTAACGTCGGCGTCAGTAGTGTCCGCAACATCGATGTCGGCGCCAGCATCTCCAATGTCGGCGTCAACTAACATGAGCGTCAGCATCTCCGATACACGAAAAATGTTAGTGGTGTTCGCAATGTTAATGGTGACAGTGTCAGCAGTGTCAACAATGTCAGTGTCAGCGCGGTCAGGAATGTCGGTGTCAGTAACATCGACGTTGATATTAATGCAATTTTAAAAGCCTCTTTGGTCAATCAATGGTAAAGTGATGTGCTTTTGTGCAAATAATATATATTAATGCAATTTTAAAATACAAATGCATGTGCATATTCTTTCCATAAGGTTCTTTAAGCTTGCATAACATAATATTATATTTGCATAACATAATGTTATATCTGCATAACATCGGGTTATATTTGCATAACAGAAAGCGCTGACATGTAATATTTAAAAAAAAAAAAGTGGACAGACGAGGGGGGGGGGGGGGGGGGCCTGGGGGCACTATGGATGGGGGGCGGGGTCAGAGGATGGAGCAAGGGGGCCATGGGGGACGAATACTCCACCAATTTTTCCAAAATTTTGGATACTTCTCTAATTAGAGCAATTTTTTTGAACATTTTACATATTGTCCCTTAGGAAAATGAGGTGGGCTGCAGCACACACCAGCCTACCCCTAGTTCCGTCCCTGCTCTATTATTTCTCTCTTAATAGAAGAAAATAATCTTTTTTATGAGGAAATAATTCAAATGTTGCAAAACTAACCAATAACCATCTTTTTTTTTTATAATTATGATATCAGGCTAAGACTGGACCCCGAAAATTTGGAGTCCTATGCAGTTAGACCACACAGACCACTCTAGGGCCCGCCCTATTGAATAGGGCTGTGCATAACCGGGTATCCGACACGAGACGACATGACACGACAAAAACACGAAACCGATAAGGGAAAAAGTGCCGATCCGAACACGACACGGTTTCGTGTCGGATACCCGTATAACATGACACGATCCGATATTATAAAAATCAGGGTTTTGTGTTTTGTCTTTTTTTCCTTATGAATATCTGTACAGTGGGTTGACTAGCACTGTAACAGTCGGCGACGAGAGGGTTTGGTCTGGCGGAGAGGAGAGGGTTGGGTCTGGCGGAGGGAGAGCCTGAGAGGAGAGGAGAAGAGGTGAGTTGGAGCCGGCGGTGAGTCTGTCTTTGCAAGATTGAGAGGGGGGAATGAAAGAAGAAGCATCGAACTTGTCGAAGTACCATTGAAGGAAAACAAAAACGAGCAGCTACAAGTCTACAACTTACCGGATTTGATGTTTGAATAAGGGAGTGAGGATTGAGGAGAGCCGGAGAGGAGAGGTGAGGTGAGGTGAGGAGAGGGTTGGATCTGGCGGAGAGAGAGCCGGAGAGGAGAGGAGGAGAGGCGAGTTGGAGCTCGGTGGGAGCAACTGGCGAGCCGTGTGTTGGATGGCGGCGACCCGACGAGTCTGGAGGCTGAGAGCAACCGGCCGACGAGAACGAAGATTGAAGAAGAAGGGTGAAAAGAGGCAACTGGCTGGCGGCAACTGGCTGGCGGCGACCCGGCGAGTCTGGAGGCTGAGAGCATCTGGTCGGCGAGAACAAAGATTGAAGAAGAAGGGTGAAAAGAGGGGGCTGGCGGCTATGACCAAACCCTAGACAACTCACAGTCACACTTAAAGAGTTGGGAAGGAAAAAAAAAAAACGGAAGGAAAAAAAATAAAAAATACTGGAGATCTTGAATTCGAACTGGAAACCTCACGTTTACATCCAAACGGAAGCGGGCGCGCCTAACTAGCAGGGCAAGCTGATTTTCATGTTTCACTATGATAGTTATAATATATCTATTATTACAAAACATTAATATTTAAAAGAAAAATAAAAATTATCGTGTCGTGTCGGATACCCGATAAGGGAAAAATGCCGATTCGAACACGACACGATTATTGTTGTATTTTACCGTTTCGTATCATAATCGTGTCGTATCTATATCGTTTCGTGTTTTTTCATATCGTTTTGTTGCGGTTTCGTGTCGTGTCAACCGTGTCGTATTTTTCGATAGCTTTTTGGTGCGTTTAAAGGAAGTGCTTGTTTCGATTTCGGGTGACATGTGTAATAGTGTATTGTTTTCTTAATTTGATTATTAAAGTTAGGAGTAAAACAATTGGGCTTCAGTTCATTCTGTGGGCATAAGTATCACCATCACCATCACATGGCTGTTGTTAGTGCTTATCACATGTATTATAACAATATGTTTTCCATTTCCAACAATAAAATTACTCCGTAGTAATTTGGCTATAAAAGAGAGAGATCAAATGCAACATCTAAGTCACTCAAATCAATTGGATCAAAACAAGTTTACTGCACTGAGCCATATTTTATAACGATGATAAAAATTATACTATATCGATTAAAAAAAAAAAGGTCCTCTATCACTTTTAACTGTTCTTTTATATTTTATAACGATGATAAAAATTATACTATATCGATAAAAAATATATACTTAAATAATAAAAGGAGAGTATACGGAAGAGTATTAAATTTTCATTCAATTCATCGAGAAAAGGGCGTAATATATACTCCCTCTGTTAATTAAAACTTGTCGTTTACTATTCATGCACGCTTTTTTAAAATGATAAAAACTATATGAAATATTAACTTTTTTTAAAATTTGTTTTCATAAATTCATACTTAATAGTAACAAGTATAAACTTATTAAAAAAATATATTAAAAAAGTTAATATTTTATATAGTTTTTAACACCTCAAAAAGCGTGCGTGAATAGTAAAACGTCAAGTTTTAATTAACGGAGGGAGTAGTACGGAGTAGAGAATATGATCCAAGGTAACAATCATAAATAGTAAGTAATTTAATCCCCCGGAGGAGCTATATATGCAATGCAGTAGGCCACTAGGCCATGCTGAATAATGGTATAAATATGATATTTTATTACAAAAATTCATAAAATAATTTAATAATTTATATATATGTGTGTGGGGCAGGATTAAGATTTTTTTTAAAATTATTAAAAGAAAATGATAATTTTTTTAATCAATTTGTCATTGATAAATGAAAAAAAATGATAGGATTGAAAAGTATGATAAAAAAAATCATAAATTGTGGTTTAAATATGATATTGATAGTAAAAAAAAATTCATAGAAGTAAAAATTAGAAGAATTATTTAAAATATATGGGTAATGATGATGCCCAAAGATAACGAAAAAAGGAAAGAAGGCGAATAAAGGGCTAAAAAGACTGAAGTGGGCCTGGGAGGACATATCGACATATGATCCGCGGATGAAGGGTGCATGCAAAACGGACAGATGACACACATGCCCACCATCCATGTGCACTTCCTCTTAAGAACACGTGGCAACCATACTTCGACAAGTGGCCAAGAAGATGGAACATTCCCCTCAGGGGAGGGGATGAGGACTCACTATAAAAGGGAGAAGGCACTCTAAACGCAAGGCTTTTTGGAAAAAACAGATAGGGACATCCCGATACAGAGAGAAAGAGAGAGGAATAAGGTTACGATAATAATCTTCTACTTCATTCAGTACCCGTCCGCGGATGACACAAGAACACGAAAATAAGAGAAGGGGTCTATACATGACATGTAGTAGGATGATAATAATAGGAGTAAGAGAAGACATCACTCTTTAGCCTTGATCTTTACTCTAATAAGTCGGAGTGCTTTCTATACCGAATAGCCTTTTGACGAATCCACTACACGTTAACTAATGCGAGCCCTATCCAGAGGCTCGGCGGCTCCGGCTGTGAGATCTTCACGGATGTCGAGGGTCTCAAGTCTCGGGTAAGACCGTCAAATTCCCCATTGGTCACAGCGGCACAGGTTGAGACCCTCTCCCCCATTTTGCCAATACCAGGTGATAGTTGAGGGGGGGAAGAGGCTTCAGGTAAGACCGTTTGACCATGTCATCATATGAGGGAATACATGTCATCCCCCCCCTGGGAACGTGGGGTGGGACTCGCTTTTTCATCTGTGGTTTCATCATTGGCGCCGTCTGTGAGAACTCTCTCACCCTGAGGGGTTCCCAATTTTAAGAAAAAAGTTACTAATGAGAATACAATCACTAAATGTGAGGTTTTGTGTGGTCAGGTGGAAAATGAGTGAAAATATGGGAGAAGCCTCTCATGGGGCGACGAATCATGACAACGAAGGATTCGAAGAATCCAGTATGCATGTGAATTCTCTAGGTCAGAACAGCGCGCCGGAAAATCCGGTCTTCTCGCCGTACATTCCTCAACAGATGGGGCTGGGCTACGTTCTGCACGAGGAACACTACTTCCCACCACCTAATCTGGGACAAGGGTTCTTTTACGAATACGATGGGTATCAGTCGTTCCAACAGGGGAACCCTTACAATGGTATTCCCCAAAACATATACGGCCATGCTCATCAAGACTACCACCAATCAAGATTTTCCGATGATCCTGGTATGCACCACCGCTGTGGAGGTAGACACGCTCACAAACACCATAGAGGCGAGCGTTCATCCGACATTTCTACGTCAACCAGAACGGGCTCACCCCGTGAAAATGAGAGGAGGCCGGACCTTATCCCATCGGTTTTCACCACCGAGGTCTACTTGGCCCCGGTTCCTAAACGATGGAGAGATACCAACCTTATGAAGTACGCTGGCACCTCCAACCCTGACGATCACATGTGCCACTTCATAACCACAATGGGGATCAACGAGTATAATGACGCGATGTTGTGCCGTACTTTCCCCTCAACTCTGACTGGCATAGCCCTAACCTGGTTCACTAACCTGCCTCGGAACTCCATTGCTAGCTTCGCTCAGCTCTCCCAGGTTTTCAAGTCTCATTTTGGGAGTTCGCGGTCAAGAAAGAAGACCATGCTGGACCTTAATTCAATCCGACAGGGACCAAATGAGACTCTAAGGCAGTTCTTTGCCCGATTCACTAGTGTGGTGGTGCAGATCCCAAGTTTCAATCATGAGTCAACAGTCATAATCCTAATGGGGAACTTAGCAGATGGGGGATTCAAGACCCGACTCTTCAGGAAAAAACCGAAAGATTATGACACCTTGAGGAATTTGGTATCTGCTCAGATTGAGGCAGAGGAAGCCGCGACCTCCAGCTCAAGAGCCAACGAGGGCCCGCGAGGCTTTCTAGGGAAGATAGTAGGGAGATTTCGGAAGGAAAAAGGAGTGGGAAGGCCGAGAAAGAATTATTCCACGGGCAACCCGCTCACGTCCCGACAAGACGAGGTCCACTTCAACCACGAAAGAAAGAATCCAGACGCAGGGTATCAGAAGCATGATCAAGGGATACGACGTAGAGGAGAGCAAGTTTCTCCTCGAAGGAAAAATGAACATCGTGATCACGTCCGATATCGCCACTAGACTAAAAATCGCTACAATGAAGGGCACGCGGATAACAGAGAAAATTATCGACGAACCTCGAGGTTTGAATACCCACGAGAACGGGATGAGCAACAACGATTTCCCCCCGTAAACAGGGGCAGGGGGCGGGGACGATGGTGGAGAGGCGGCCGAAGGGGTCGGGGTCGCCCATCACAAATGTCAGTCAATCAAGCCCCACGCAACGAGGTCCGCCGTTGATCTCAAGAGTAAGTCGTCAGAGAAGAGAAAATTATGAAAGGGAGGCAAGGCAGCCTCCATCAACTGCTAGCCAGAATATCGCTTTACAACCACATTCAGAAATAATTTTTACTACTGCAGATGCCGAAGATGTTCGCATGCCACACGCGGACCCGCTGGTGATTCATGCCCAGATCGCCACTAAGACTGTAAAAAGAGTTTTCATCGACACCGGATCATCTGTGGACACACTCTCGTGGGAAGCTTTTTCCCAGTTAGGAGTATCCGCGACAGCATTGAGGCCTTATCATGGGACACTGGTTACCTTTTCGGGAGATGAGGTGCAGGTTGCAGGCACCATAGAACTCGCATTGGTCTTGGGCACCACACCGTGTCGAAGAATGGAAAACATAATCTTCACAGTGGTACGGATCCCCACAACTTACAACACACTCTTGGGGAGGGTGTCTCTTTACAAATTCCAGATGGTTGTTTCGATCTATCACTTTAAAGCAAAATTCCCTATCTCCGGAGGAGGGACGGGAGAAGTATGTGGCCAGCAACCAAAAAGCCGGAGTTGATACGTGACTTCCTTAAAAAAGAGGAAGGAGATCATGTGCATCCAAGGATCCGCTCAGAGTAAGATCGAGGGCCCACAAGGAGACTCTCAAACAGAAAATGAAGAAGTAAACGTCACAAGAGAACTTGCACCAGAAGCAGAACTCGAAGTCTGACCGTCAGACAGGGAAATCCCAGCCGCGGATCTAAGAACCGTCCACCAGCCTTTTCAAAATCCTGAAGAGAGAATTTACATGGGCCAAACCCTAGAGACTGGGGAGAAAGAACGGGTCCTGGAAATCATCCGCCAATCCCGAGATGTGTTCGCATGGTCCCCGAAGGATCTCTTGGGTGTTCCTACGTCAATAGCGATCTATACCCTTAGGATACGCCATGATGCACGTCCTGTAGCCTAGAAGAAGAGGAAGATGGCCCCGGAAAAATCCCATGCAGCGAAGAAAGAAGTGGAGAAGTTACTTGAAGTCGGATTCATAGAAGAAGATGAGGATTCAGATTGGCTCTCGAACGTTGTGTTAGTCAAGAAAGCCAACAGAAAGTGGAGAATATGTGTGGACTTCTCAGACTTAAACAAAGCCTGTTCAAAAGATAGTTATCCCTTGCCATCAATAGACGAGTTGGTTGACATTACTGCTGGGAACGAGGCTTTGAGTTTTCTGGACGCGTATTCCGGATATAACCAGATCCGACTAGATCCGATGGATAAGAGGGCAACCACTTTTATCACCAATCAAGGAATCTTCTGCTTTAAAGTCATGCCTTTTGGTCTAAGGAATGCTGGGGCCACTTTTCAGAGAGCCGTAGACAAGATATTCCGCGAGCAGCTGGCCAGGAACGTGTCCATCTGTGTGGACGACACAGTTGTAAGGAGTAAGAAAGCAGAGAACCACGCGGCTGATCTACAAGAAACTTTCGATTCTCTGAGGTGTGGAGGACTGAATCTGAACGCGGAGAAATGTGTTTTTGGAGTCGAGTCGGGGAAATTCCTTGGTTTCATAGTAAGCCAAAGAGGGATATATGTAAACCCTGCCAAGATAACTGCTATAAATGAACTGCGACCACCACGTACCATAAAAGAAGTACAGTCATTGAATGGAGCGGTAAATTACCTGGGACGTTTCTGTTCTTGCCTGGCCGATAAATCCTTACCTTTCTTCGCGTTGCTAAAAAAGAAAGGGCCGATCCAGTAGACACCTAACCTCCAGTAGGCTTTCGAAGAATTAAAGGCTTTCTTACAGTACAGGCCTACTCTGCATCAACCTTAAAAATCAGAAAGTTTATAGCTGTACTTAGCAGTGAAAGCAACTACTATCAGCGCAGTCCTCACCCGGGAGGGACGGTACCCCGTCTACTATGTAAGCAGAGTGTTACATGATGCAGAAACCAGATATGAGCTGGTGGAAAAGGTGGTCCTCAGTCTGATGTTCGCGGCCAGAAGACTTCGTCCTTATTTTCAGGATCACCTAATTGAAGTCTTAACGGATCTGCCTCTTAGACATATTCTTCATTCACCAGGTCTTTCGGGGCGAATGACGAAGTGGTCCATAGAGCTCTTCGAGTTTGAAATAGCTTACGTCCCCCGCAAGGCAGCGCTAGCCCAGGTTCTGACGGATTTTATTTGCAAAACCAGCTTTGGGGATGAAGGAGGTGACACGCAAAGCAAGTGGATAATAAAGGTCGATTGGGCCGTGAACGCGGACGGATGCGGGGTAGGAATAGCACTAACCTCCCCTGGGGGAGATCAGTTTTGCTTCGCTAACCACTTGGATTTTCAAGCCACCAACAACGAGGCAGAGTATGAAGCCTTGATAGCTGGGCTTGAGCTAGCTTTGGCTCGCGGAGCTCGGGCCGTCATGGTATATACGGATTCCGAGATCGTTGCGAAGCAAATAGAGGGGGTGTACGAAGCCAGGACTAGGCTGTTACCAGATTACCTGCGAAAGGTAATCGCTCTAAGAAGAGCTTTCTTGCACCTTGTCGTGGAATCTGTTCCCCGAGAGATGAATGAACAAGCAGATTTGTTGGCCTGAATTTGGGCAGCTATGCCAGCAGAAGTGGAAGGGAAATTCGAGTTTGAAAGAAAGGATCGGCGAAGACTCCCGCAAGAAGTATATGTTGTCCAGACCGAGGGCTCCGAATATTGGCGGACACCGATTGTTGAATATCTGGGAAAAGGAACCCACAAACTGAGCAACCCGGTTAACAAACTGAGCAACCCGGTTCGTCATCAATGAAGGAAAGTTATACAAGAAGGGTTTCAACTTCGGAGACTTGTTATGTGTATCCGGCAGTGAAGGGCACACCATTGTAAAAGAATTGCATGCAGGTGTGTGTGCCCATCACCAGGGATGGAGAGCATTGTTGTGAGGAGGAAATCGAGTATGAAATATAATAAAATAGATCAAACCAGATTCAGGCCCACGTAAATAATTACAAGACTCCCTCCAATGTAGTAAGAGAAGTCAGGATCGAATCCACGAGGAAGCGTGTCAGTGGATCTTAGGCAGCTGTATATCTCACAGAAAAGCAACAGAAAACATAAACAAAGAAACAAAGAAAGAAATAATAAACGAAGACAAGAAATAAAGCAAAGACAGGAGCACCTCGATCTCGACCAGCAGTAACTCGAGATCGACAGAAAATAGCAGAAATAGAAACTTTGGAATCGAAAACAGAGGTAGGAACTCAACTCGATATAGACCAAAACCAACTCGAGATAGACTAAGGCCTACTCGATCTCGACAAGCCCCTCCTCTAGATCGACAGAAACTCAGAAAGTTGTAAATTGCAATTTCGAACACAGATTTCAGATTTTTGACAGAAATAAATCAATATATAAAAGAACTTCCAAAGCCAGGGTATCAACACCACAACGATAACCATGCAAAGTCATACATAAAGGCATAAAAGATCATGCTTTCCATCAAAATAACTTTCGTTACTAACAAATAGGCATATAGAGGCTTTCGTATAAACCCTAATTGTTACTAACCCTTTTCACATAATTAACCCAAGTTGCATTAAGATCACTTTCGCTTCAATAATACAAACAAGGACCCCCTTCAATTCTCGCAAAAGAATCATGCTCATAGGGATAGAAGATGAATTGCATAACAAGATTGTACCTTTACCGCATCACCTCACATGGCCACCGTCGGGCTCACCCCAGCCCCAGAAGTGGGTGGACTACTCGCTCTTCATCATCAAGAAACACATTAAATAACAAAAGAAACTAACTTGCATTGAATTAAATAAAGAAAGCTTACAACCAACAAGACAAATCCGCTTTCGCTTTTCCACCTTGCTTGCCACAAACTTTCTCTCTCTACTCCTACTTACTTGAATGGAATTGTGTGTGTGATTGAATGAATGAAAAACCAGCCCCTAGGGCTTTATTTATAGTCTTCTATTCCTTGCTAATCAAGGATAGAAGATATCTATCTATATCTAAAAACCTTAAAAGATAAATAAATGCCATAAAGAAATTAAATCTATAAGGGAAAAATAAATCTAAAATAAGCAAATATCTTCTTGTTGATAGATCTTGTCTTCCATGGATAGTTGATAGATAGATGTAGGATAGATCTCGACTTCCTCGATCTCCTTCGGCTCCAAGGACTCCTAGCTCGACACGGACAGCCAAACCGCGTAACGCGGCTTCGGACACGGCGCTCGATCTCGACCAGGGCTACTCGAGATTGAGTAGGACTGACGTTGACTTGGGCTGGCTGGCTTGGTCGGGTAGCTCTGCTCGACAGGCTCAGATCTTGGCTCCTGGCTCGTCGATCTCGACAAACTCTCCTCGAGATCGAGTTGGGTGTAGTCGAGGATGTGTGGCCTGGTGTGGTCGAGGAACTTCTCCTCGACATGGACTTGGATTGGCGCTGTAGGGTCCTCGATATCGAGTTGGCTACTCGAGATCGAGTAAGGTCGTCTCGGCGTCTCCGTTCTCGGCTTCTCGACTTGTCACAACCCGTCGACTCCGGACATGGCATTGAGGTGTAGTCGATCTCAACAAGTGGTACTCGAGATCGAGTAAGGTTCCGGGATCCGGGTTGTCTCTGACTCAGTTTCTCGATCAGTGCCCAGTCGACAAGGTCTATGCTCGGACACCTTTGTCGAGGTCGAGTAAGTTTACTCTAGATCGAGTAACCTGGGCTCCTAGCTTGATTCGACTGGTTCCGCTGTATCTTGATCTTGGACTTCTGTAGTTGATTTCTGAGCTTTTCCGACCTTTCTCAGAACTACTGTAATTTGCCTCGAATTCTGCGAAATTAAACAGAAACTGGTGTAGATTCCATAATTTGGCAATTAAACATAAACTACATAGATTCTGTACTATCTTAGCCCAAATGCATGAAATGTATGCAGAAAATGATATAAAAGTTCTTGTAAAACATGGCAGATTCAGCTCACAACAAACACCCCATACGTAAGCTTGCTTGTCCTCAAGCAATACTTTTATTTGTCATTCAGGGGTAGAAATCAAAACTCTCAACATATTAGATTCATTCTCATATAACCCTGCAATCAATTACCATCCTCGAAAAGGTACTAGTGTCACAGATCCATGCATGTGCAAATATACAAAAGCAACATCTACTCATAAAAGGAGGGTTATGCAAAAAAAAAAACAATTCATGTGACAAAGCATTAATAATCAAGATGACTTTAATTTAAGCTCAATAAGGAGTAGATTGGTAAAAGGCTAAAAGGTGGGCAATGTTTGGCAATGTGGTGCTTTTGATCCGGGGAAATGGAGTATTTCCAAACTTGAGTTTCATACCACATTCTTTCTCATAAGATTCATCACCTTTCATGATGCTTTTTCTCAATAATAATGTTTTTACCTCTCTAACCTCAGCACTGCCTTCTCACGAGTCGCAAACATGGGTGTCATGAATGGCCCCGGATACTTAGTGCTTTGGACTCCTCACAATGTGTCCCATCTCTCCAAACTATTATCTCAGAGAGCAGGGTCGATCTACCTTTATCTCCTGATGTGATCGGATTTTCTTTCACTCATTAAATTTTCCATATATTTCAAACAATTTTTCACCATACTCCATTAATAATAACAACACAAACACCATATGATAATCTCCATAATATAACATCATTCTCAACATAATCCCCGAATAGGGTAAAGAATGGAAAATATTCAGATCATGTGGAGCAAATATGAAATAAGGCATATTATGGTTTTTGTGATGCATAAGCATAGGTAAGGCTAGGATATAACAATATGAGCATTATATGGAAATATAAAGTCCTCCATCATCTTATCATGCAACATGTCAAAAGCAACTTTAAATTTTACCTCATTTCATGGTTTTCAAGAAAATAATGCACTTCATTGTGACTTCCCCTTTACTAGGCAATTTCATGCTATATCTCTAATGAATCCAATTTTGCATCGTCGAGATCAATTAAAGCTTCCATGACATTATTCAAAAATTTCAATGGGGGTCATTTTTTCTCAAATTTTGGAAAACATGCATATAAGCACATAAATCGATAATGCATTCCAAAATAGCCGTGTAGCAATTCCAAGCAATAAATTCCAAATATACACAAATAATGTCAAATATGTCAAATATGCACAATGTAAGCCCTCCCCCCACCCCATACTTAAACTTTACAGTGTCCTCACTGTATAAAAACAAGGGTAAAGAAAGAAACTCACTAGACAGATGTGCAGGGTCTTTTAATATCGAATGAAAGAATCGTTTGGGCCGAGTATGAATATGGCTCATCCATGGACCTGAAAAGTGCAGAAGACATATACCCATAATAGAAAAACTAAAAGTGTTCAAAACCAAAAACAAACAAAACAAAGTCCAAAACTAAATGTCTATGTACAAGCTCTAGATTTTATAGTCGCTAGGCCGACTTTCCATTTATGCTCAAGGTGGCATCTGCAGGGCCCATGTAACTTGGGCTTCAAATAGGACTCCATTCTTGTCCATCAGCTGTAATCCTCCAGAATGGATCTTGTTTACCATGAAAGGTCCCATCCTCTTTTTGTTGAATTTGTTAGGGGAACCAACGATCTTTTGATTTAGAGACATAGAGCTTGTCTCCAACTTCATACTTTTTGGGCTCATCATTGGATATCCTACATAAGCTCACATACCAAGGCAAACATCTCCCATGTATAGATAGATCTTTAATGGAAATGGGAGAAGAAAGATCCATACCTTGACTTACCTTCGCAGAGACGGAATCGGGGACCACAGTGTTTGGTCGATCTAGAGTAGGGGTACTCGATCTCGATGAGGTTTCAGTTTCTGGAGGTGAGCTGCTCGAGGATGCAGGAGCTGGTGGAGGTCAGGGCTGGTCGATCTCGAGTGGGCCACTCGATCTCGAGTAGGATTCTGCTTCTGGTGGCTTTAGCGTCGAGGAAGGCGAAGCCGAGGCAGCGAGGTGGTGGTGGTCGATCTCGACTAGGGTGGTCCATCTCGAGGAGCCTTGGCCGTCTGGTGAAGTCAGCGTCGAGGAGGCTGGAGCTGGTGAAGTCTAGTCGATCTCGACTAGGGTGGTCGATCTCGAGGAGCCTAGTGCTTCAGTCCGGCTGCTCGATGACGCTGGTGCTGTTGGAGGCTCCTGGTTTTGGTCTAGATCGACCAGAGCCCTCGATGTCGAGGAGTCTTGGTTGACCTTGACCCCATACTTGGTTCCTGTCAAGGCATCTGAAAAATAGTTAGTCCATAACGACGTACCTTGGTTTGTGTCGATTGGATTCTCCGTGTCCTCCTTTAGGATTGCCATGATCTCCTCCACCTGTGCCTCCATATCCCTCTTTTCCAGCTCCTCAGGGGTCATATTTCTTACCTTGGGTTCCCCGCAGGTGATGTAGCCAGCTGAGATAGATTTTACCTCTTCCATTTGACCTGTATGCCTTTCAGTTTTATTAAAGGAATACTCAATTACCTCATCGCTGATGTTGAAGGTGAGCACTCATTTCCTTACGCTTATGTTGGCATCCACCGTTGCCAAGAAGGGTCTTCCTAGAATAATTGGACAAGCAGGATCTTCTTGCATATCAACAACTAAGAAATCAGCAGGGACAAAGAATTTACGTACTTGTACTGGCACATTGTCCACCATGCCTGTTGGAATGACCACCGTGTTGTTGGCCATGTAAAGTCTAGCATCCACAGGCTCTAGGGCACCTATCTTAATCTTGGACCAAATTGTTAAAGGCATTATACTCACACTAGCTCCAAGATCACAAAAAGCATTAATTTTATATGGACCAAATCCAATGGTTATAGCAAACTTACCTGGATCTGGCCTCTTCTCCAGTATGTCAAAATGACTGCATTACTCTGTAATCTCAGCTATTGATCGCTTTTTGCTCAGAATCTCCTTCTGGAACTTGACATAGGATGGCATTTCATTGAGAGCTTCTGTGAAGGGGATGGTGACGTTGAGCTTTTGAAGCATCTTGATGAAGCGCTGAAATTTCTTTTCTGCCGGGTCCTTTGGAGATTTTGTGGGGAAAGGCAGCTTCTTTTTCTGATTTGGAGCCAGAACAGATGTCGGAGGTGCTGCAGTTTTCTCGCTCTTTGGCTGACCGTCCTCGATGTCGAGTACATTATTCTCGATCTCGACCAGATTGGGTGGTGTCGATTTGCTGTGCAGTGCAGACGAGGGCTTCTGTATTTTCTTCCCGAGGTCGAGCAAGCCCTCCTCGAGATTGACTAGAGTGTTGTCGACGTCGACTTGCTGTTCTTCGTTGTTCTGCTGCTTTTCGACCTCTGGCTCTTGCAGTTGATGGCCGCTTCTGAGTTTTATAGCAGCGATGTGTCCAGTCTTTCCCTTAGGATTTGGTTCTGAAGATCCAGGGAATGCACCTGACTGTCTGGGGATTCCTGCTGCTAGCTGGCCTATCTGTGTATCAACTGATTTTCACCATATATCAATTTCCCCAAGCCTAGAGTTGACACCTTGCATCTGGGTATAGACCGAGTTGAAGGACTGTTTGGTTTCTGAGTGATTCCTCCGTATTTCCTCTAGGACTGTCTGTATATCATCCATTTTCTGATCTTTTTCCGGATGTCTTGGAGCTCTGTAGGGTGGGGGGTTCCTAGGGTCACCTTGGTTCCATTGTGGTTGCTAAAACCTTTGATCCCCCATGCATCGATTGGGACCCCCTGCATAAGCTACCTCTTCGTGGTGTTCTGCCAGCTTGACTTGCTCTGTGTGTGGGCACTCAGTAGTGGTGTGCCGCTGTGATCCGCAATCAATGCAAGGCTGGTTGACAAAAAGATACTTTACTTGTTTGAGGAGCTTGCGATTCTGGTCTCTGTAGAACTGCTCCTTGACATCTGGGCCAATCTCCTTTGATGGCTTATAGAGTGGCATATATGGTGCTGGCCTGGCGTAGGGGTTCGCTTCATAATTTGCAGTAGACCCATACTTGTTGTCATAGTTAGTGAGCTTGTCGAGCACTCCTCATGCGTCAATTGGTGGCATCGTCAGATACTCATAGCGAGTATACTGGTTGATCCTGTCCTTAGTGACTTGATCAAGAGAGTTGAAGAAGATCTCCTGAATGATGTAGGGTGGCTGTCCATGAGTAGGGCAAGATCGAAGTAGTTCCTTGTAGCGTTCTCATGCCTTTGCCATCGGTTCCCCAGGCTTCTGTTTGAAGGCGGTGATTTTCTGGCGGAGGAGTGTTGTATTGGCAGGTGGGAATAATTTGTTCAGAAACACTTGCTCTACTTGGGCCCATGTTGTGAGGGACCTTGGTTTCATCCCTTCAAGCCACTTCAGTGCAGGTCCAGCGAGAGACCAGCGAAAAGCCTTCATCTTGACATATTCCAAAGTTGTACGTTCAGCAAGAGTACGACACATGTCAGAAAAATTGGTAATATGTTCAAGAGGACACTCATTAAATCTACCAAAAAAAGCATTATTTTTAAGCTCTATAAGAAATTGAGTGCGAATTTCAAAAGAGTTTTCAGGGATAAGAATCGCCGATTCAGGCACGACGAGAGTTGGGTGCATAAAATCCTCTGCCGTGGTTGGGTATTGGGCAAGCTCAACTGCTAGCTGTCTCGCACATTCAACTTCTTGTTCCCTTCCTGCTCTCTTAGTGGCGAGAGCAGCATCCCTGGCGGCTAGATCCCTCGTGAGCCTCTCGATCAGTTGTTCCAGTGTCTCTGCAGCTGCCATGGCTCTTTGTAGTTTAGCTCTGATGTGCAGAAGGCGCTCTGGTTCGTCTAAGCCGTCAAACTCAGGTGATTGACCAGAACGGCGCATACACCTGTAAAGTAACTCAAAGAAAAAGTGAGAACTGACTACCTAAGGCGCGAATGATAGCTTCCCCGGCAACGGCGCCAATTTTTTGTGAGGAGGAAATCGAGTATGAAATATAATAAAATAGATCAAACCAGATTCAGGCCCACACAAATGATTACAAGACTCCCTCCAATGTAGTAAGAGAAGTCAGGATCGAATCCACGATGAAGCGTGTCAGCGGATCCTAGGCAGCTGTATATCTCACAGAAAAGCAACAGAAAACAGAAACAAAGAAACAAAGAAAGAAATAATAAACGAAGACAAGAAATAAAGCAAAGACAGGAGCTACTCGATCTCGACCAGCAGTAACTCAAGATCGACAGAAAATAGCATAAACAAAAACTTTGGAATCGAAAACAGAGGTAGGAACTCAACTCGATATAGACCAAAACCAACTCGAGATCGACTAAGGCCTACTCGATCTCGATAAGCCCCTCCTCTAGATCGACAGAAACTCATAAAGTTGTAAATTGAAATTTCGAACACAGATTTCAGATTTTTGACAGAAATAAATCAATATATAAAAGAACTTCCAAAGCCAGGGTATCAACACCACAACGATAACCATGCAAAGTAATACATAAGGGCATAAAAGATCATGCTTTCCATCAAAATAACTTTCGTTACTAACAAATAGGCATATAGAGGCTTTCGCATAAACCCTAATTGTTACTAACCCTTTTCACATAATTAACCCAAGTTGCATTAAGATCACTTTCGCTTCAATAATACAAACAAGGACCCCCTTCAATTCTCGCAAAAGAATCATGCTCATAGGGATAGAAGATGAATTGCATAACAAGATTGTACCTTTACCGCATCACCTCACATGGCCACCGTCGGGCTCACCCCAGCCCCAGAAGTGGGTGGACTACTCGCTCTTCATCATCAAGAAACACATTAAATAACAAAAGAAACTAACTTGCATTGAATTAAATAAAGAAAGCTTACAACCAACAAGACAAATCCGCTTTCGCTTTTCCACCTTGCTTGCCACAAACTTTCTCTCTCTACTCCTACTTACTTGAATGGAATTGTGTGTGTGATTGAATGAATGAAAAACCAGCCCCTAGGGCTTTATTTATAGTCTTCTATTCCTTGCTAATCAAGGATAGAAGATATCTATCTATATCTAAAAACCTTAAAAGATAAATAAATGCCATAAAGAAATTAAATCTATAAGGGAAAAATAAATCTAAAATAAGCAAATATCTTCTTGTTGATAGATCTTGTCTTCCATGGATAGTTGATAGATAGATGTAGGATAGATCTCGACTTCCTCGATCTCCTTCGGCTCCAAGGACTCCTAGCTCGACACGGACAGCCAAACCGCGTAACGCGGCTTCGGACACGGCGCTCGATCTCGACCAGGGCTACTCGAGATTGAGTAGGACTGACGTTGACTTGGGCTGGCTGGCTTGGTCGGGTAGCTCTGCTCGACAGGCTCAGATCTTGGCTCCTGGCTCGTCGATCTCGACAAACTCTCCTCGAGATCGAGTTGGGTGTAGTCGAGGATGTGTGGCCTGGTGTGGTCGAGGAACTTCTCCTCGACATGGACTTGGATTGGCGCTGTAGGGTCCTCGATATCGAGTTGGCTACTCGAGATCGAGTAAGGTCGTCTCGGCGTCTCCGTTCTCGGCTTCTCGACTTGTCACAACCCGTCGACTCCGGACATGGCATTGAGGTGTAGTCGATCTCAACAAGTGGTACTCGAGATCGAGTAAGGTTCCGGGATCCGGGTTGTCTCTGACTCAGTTTCTCGATCAGTGCCCACTCGACAAGGTCTGTGCTCGGACACCTTTGTCGAGGTCGAGTAAGTTTACTCTAGATCGAGTAACCCGGGCTCCTAGCTTGATTCGAATGGTTCCGTTGTATCTTGACCTTGGATTTCTGTAGTTGATTTCCGAGCTTTTCCGACCTTTCTCAGAACTGCTGCAATTTGCCTCAAATTCTGCGAAATTAAACAGAAACTGGTGTAGACTCCATAATTTGGCAATTAAACATAAACTACATAGATTCTGTACTATCTTAGCCCAAATGCATGAAATATATGCAGAAAATGATATAAAAGTTACTGTAAAACATGGCAGATTCAGCTCACAACAAGCATTGACCTCAAAAGTTTGAGACTGGTATACTACTGGCCCACAGTCAGAGCGGATGTACAGAGCTTTGTGCGCAGCTATGGCGCTTGTCAAAGACATGGAAATGTGAAAAATTTACCTGCCGAACCACTTCAAAGTATCTATGGGGCATGCCCTTTCGCCTTATGGGGAATGGATATTCTTGGGCCTTTCCCCACATCACCCGGACAATTAAAATATGTCCTAGTTCCGGTGGACTACTTCACCAAATGGGTAGAAGCAGAGGCAATGGGTTTGATCACTGCGGAGAAAGTCAGAAATTTTTTATGGAAGAACCTGGTGTGCCGTTTTGGAGTACCTGAGGCCATCATCACGGATCACGGAACTCAGGAGCTTGGTGATCCCGGTTTTAAAGGGCCTTCTAGGGGTCACGTGTCGCACAGAGACCTCCTTGAAAACATGCCAAGGGGGCTCGGGGAAAACACAAAAACAGTCAAATAAAGCATCAATGCCCCAGGCTAGGCATGGTGGGCATCTGTACCACAGGGACTCACCTCGGGTAGGCCGACGTCTGCCACCATGAAAAGACTCGTCAATAGAGAGGTGTATGAGAGCCCGTGATAGGGGTTGTGTTACAAACGATCACAAACCCACTCATGGGATCACACCAAGCCACTTTCTATAGAGTAATTCTAAGGGAGGAGCAGCTTCGGCAGCTCCGCCTTCCCCTCACCTACGAGATGTTGGAGCATGATGCACAAGGAAGCATCACCCTCAGCTCACGGTCACACCAAGAACACGAAGTCAGAATCGACCGTGGCCACGACGGGATCTACTGGATAACAGAAGGATGGGACAACTTCACCACAACCAATCGCGTGCAGGTGGGGGCCATCCTCCGATTCATCAAAGAAGGAGAGGCAGATCGATACGAGGTTTCCGTGGTCGATCCAGCAAGGAACAGCAACCGTAAACGCTGTAGTTGCCCCGGCTGTACGAGCGATGGGGAGATGAAACACACAAGCTTGTTTATCTATGGTCCACCACATGCCAGGATTTCGAGCTTGACGTTGAAAGAGACGAGGATGGAGCATACTGGTACACTGAGGGATGTCCGGACTTTACTTTCTCAAACCGGGTAATCATAGGATGCTTGCTACTTTTTGTTTACGAAGGAGACTCTCATTTTGAGGTGTACGTGTCATATCCAGACTCAACCTCTGTCCGCGAGAAGAAGCGTGGTCCAACAGACATGGGGCCTCCTAAGACCAAGGGCCATCGGAAGTCCGCACTAGCATCTGCGAGCACGAGGACCTCAAAGCAAGTCTAAAGCTCTAAATCCCGATGTAATTTGTAACAATAAAGGTTTTTCCAGAGGAAAATAATAATAATAACGGATCTGTTATTTCCAAGCCCCTGCCGTAAGTCAGAAAAGCTTACTCATATTTTTTATCATCTTTCCCTAGAAACCTAGGGAAGGAGCAATTCTAGGGAAAAGGAAGGGGTCCAAAACAGTCAAACAATAAATGCCAAACTTAATAAATGAAGAAACGCTGCCCACCAACACTAAGAGGGAAAAACCTTTCCTATAAAAGCCAACACCAAGGGGTCTCGATTAGACGCTTTGCATTAGGAAATCACAGAATTTTCCTAACAAGATGGTTGCAGGCAATGCACGTCCGAGAGATTTCCTCCGATGGATCCAGACCGCCTTCTTTATGCAAAGGGTGGTAATGTCCTTTAAATTCCTCTATTAAGTTTTAATCTTTCCCGTCATTTCTGATAATTATTCAACAACCACAACCACTGCCAGCATTTTTCGAGACGGAATTTGGGCTAACAGGTGTTGAAAGGATAATCCTAACCAATGGGTTTGGAAGGAGGGGTACCAACGTTCGAGTGGAGCGGGACGATGCTGGGGTGCTCTGGCTCACGCAAGGGTGGAGAACATTCACAAGATCAAGGAATGTCCGAGTAGGGGGGGTTGTTCTCTTCAGCTATTTAGGCGACTCACGTTTCAAGGCCCGCTATGTCCCATAAGGAGAAGATGAGACCTACGAAGATGAGGGCAGCTAAAAGCGTCCATTAGGGCGGAGATCAGCTCCCAAAAAGGGAAATCTTGTTTTTAATATAATCGTCCGAGCGGATGCAGAGGTTTGTATGAAAACAAAAATTGTCCATTAAGCAATCCCTCTACCTGTCTTGGATAAATTCTTGTCCGACATCTTCTTTCAACCATTATGGAACCGCGCTCCTCATAAACTCCAGGCCGTTCGGGGTCTTCAACCAGTCGTCCACAAGCTTAGTACGGTTGTGTGGAACATCCAACCAAGACAGGAGGATATCATCGTCCGTCCGGGACTAATATCACTCCAGCTCGATTGCACGACGGTGGGCTTCCACGACCGCCTTGCTTTGCTCTTCATTCAGCGCGATCAACTGGGCTTCAAACTCAATTTTTTGGGCCTCATTGCTAGATTGAAAGGTAGCCAGGGACTGCTGGGAAGACTCGAGCTGAGCTCGCAACAACTCCAAGTCCTCGGCCAGTTTACTACCTTTCACTTTCTCGGCGGCCAGGATTTCATCTTTCTCTTCCAACCGCGAACGAAGAGACTCAACTTCATTCTGCGGCGTCTCCGCCTCCAAGAGTTGTTCTTTCATCTGCTCCAATTTCTCCTCGAGACCACGAGCATGTTGGCCCAAGCGAAGATACCGACCCTTCGGTAGAAAGACGGGGCCGGAGGGCAAGTCAGTATGAGAGTCCCACTCTTTATAGGAGTGTTGGGACTCATGAGACTCTAGTATCGAGTCAGACCCCGACGACTGATGTCCACTAAAATAGCCATGTTTTATGCACATTCTAGCTCCTTAGTCTATATACTTTGCATATTTCGGGATGGGAATATGTTGAATTTATTTAATATATGCTTATTTGCAAGAAAGAGGGGTCCACATAAGTTTTGGTTTAATATTATAGAATTTGGAGCCGTTCCGGGACAAAACCAAGAGGAGAAAGCTGAAGCCAAGTTTTACTCGATTTCGAGGAAAACTCATCGATATCGACAAAAGCTGTGAACCAAACCTGCTCGAGAAGAAGCCTGATCGAGAAGCTGAGTGAAGAACCCAACTCGAGTAGCAATTTTACTCGATGTCGAGTAAATTCATCGACATCGACCAAACCGAGAACACATGTCCGAGCCAAGTCGGGAAGAAGCTACTCAAGAAAGCCAGACAAGCTGAGATCGACGAGATATTTTCTCGATGTCGAGGAAATTCCTCGATGTCGACCAAAAATGTTCCTGGGCCACGACGCTGTTGGGCTAATCCGAGTCGAGTTGGCTTGCTTGGGCTCGAAGGAAGTCCGAATCTATCAAAGTTCTATCAAGATCTATCTATGGAGAGAGGATTTATCTACCACATGAAGATATTTAGATATTTTAGATATATTTCCTTTTAAGATAAATATTCTTTTTATTAAAAGTTTTATCTTTAGAAATTAGATATACTTTCCTTCCTTGATTAGAAAGGATTGGAAGCCTATAAATAAAGCTCATGGGGCTGATTTCTAAGCATTCAATTTCAGAGAGAAGTAGTTCCACAGAGAAGTTTAGGAGTTCAAATGTTTTAGGGTTTTGGCATTCAACGAAAGTTGGAGTGCCGAGATTGTAAAGACTTTGAATTTAGTTAATGCAAGTAGTTTCTTTTTCATCAACGATGTCTGCGATTTTGATGAGGTGCGAGTAGTCCACCTACTTCTAGGGTTGGGGTGAGCCCAACGATAGCCATGCAAGTTTGAGGTAAAGGTTTGATCTTTGTCGTGTTTTGAGCATCTACTACCTGTTATGTGTTTATTACCCATTAAATGGAGATCCATGCTAACAACTTGGATTGTAAACATCAAATCGGTAAATACAATTAGGGTTTCTTGAAATAGTTGTCTAATTGTTGGAAAAGGCGAAAGCTTGATCCTTCGATGCGATTTTCATGATTATTTCTTTATCTTGCCTCATGCATGTTTGGTTATCGTTGTTGCAAACCCCAATCTTGGAAGTTTTCTTTCACATAGTTTATTTCGAGTTTCGAAAAGCCTTGTTCTTTATTTTCTTTCGTTTAAAGTTTCTGTCATCCTCGATTTCGACCAAACTGGTCGACATCGACTATTGATTTTCAATCAACGAGATCGCCGTAGCTTCTAAACTGCAGGTACTCGACGTCGACAAAAATCTCCTCGACATCGAGGAACTTACTCGATATCGAGTAAAACCTGTGACTGCCGCCTTGATGCGGGACCATCCAACTCACCACCTGCGGACGCACATATCTTATGTGAGAATGGACCTATGATTTAAAGAAGGGAGGACGATGTCATTCTCAAAAGGAAGAAGAAGGCTCCACCATGGGAGAAGGTCCAAAGGTGCATATTTGCTCACTGTTGGTATCGATGCCGACACCAGAGGCATCGACGCCGAGACCTGAAGATGCTATTTTACCTATTTTACCTACTGTTGGTATCGACGCCGACACCAGACCCTCGGCGCCGAGACCTGGGCGCATAGAGTTTATATGGGCCGAAATTAATAAGTCTTGGAACCCTAATTTTCATTGTTATTTTTAGTATCTCTTTTATTTAAGATATTCTAGGTAATTTTAGGAGTTTATTTTCATTAATCTTTTATTTATTATTTTATCTAAAAATCAGCCCTAGGTTTTCTATTTAAGCGGCTGATCTCCATTGTAAAGAGGGACACGTTGAATTATATGAGAAAAGCTTTCTTTTTTGTGTGAGACACAATGAGTGTTTGTTGGTTGAATAGAGTTGTGCTCTTCAATTGCAACTATTGGTATTGATCTAGCTTGGTTTGCTTTGCCGTTCATCAACTTCGCAAGACTTGGTGAATCTAGTATCCACAAGCCCCCTCCTTGTGTCTTCAAGTTGTCCGCTTGATTGTGTAGGGTTGTAGAGGCGGGTTGTGTAGTCATTGGTATTGGTTCCTACCCTCTGAGGAGGCCTGGGGTCTTTATCTTGTTCTGCATAGATCGACTCAGTCTTTATTGGTCGTGTCTTTCCATTCTTGTTATTCAATTTCGAGTCTTGCTACTGTTTTGTCGAGTCTTGTTACGTTCTTGATCGATCTTGAGCATTCTTGGTCGAATCTTGCATTGTTCTTGCTGCGTTCTTTGAGTCTTGTTGAGTCTTGCATAAATCTTGCATCTTTCTTGTGTTTCTTGAAGCTTTCTTGGCTGCGTCTTTATCAGTTCTTGTTAGTTCTTGCTTGTTGTCGAAGATCAGACCAACCCACGGCTAACCCCGTATCAAATTGGCATCAGAGCTTTGGTTTCCGACATCAAGATTGAGTCTTTTCTTTTTATAAACACAAAAACCACAAAAAAGAGTCCTTTTCTTGTTTGGTCTTTTACTTCTTGTTTCTTGAATTGATTATTGCACTAATCTTTTGTTTGTGGTTGCATAGCCTAAACACAAGCCTATCCTAGTCCGCGGAGTCGACCAGATCAGTGCGCACGCCCTTTTGTTCACTCTCCTAGCCGACGGCAAACCTCTTGTCCCCATAGTCGAGTAGCTTTGGTCGACAGCCTCCATTCACACACAAAGAAACCCTAGTTTGTTCTATCCTTTTCTATCTTTGGAATATTTTATCTATCCTATATCTATTCTATTTGCCTTGTTACAATCTGATTTTAATTGATAGATTAATCCATATTATCTATCTTTTATCTTTAAAGAGGCTTAGATAGATCTTGTTACCATATATATCCAAAGGTTGTTTATAAATACATCTTTAAGGGCTGAATTTCTATCATCTATCACCACACCTTAGATTTTCGAGTCCTATACCATTATTAGTGTTCTTTCTTGCATTAGTTTCATAAGTTAAAAAAAAAAACAGTAAATTAAAGTTCCGAAAATTCAAAAAAAAAAAAAAAGAGAAGAAAGTGTTTGGTTGTTGTTTGTTGATCTAGTGCAAGAAAACCTAAAGGACTCAACTTTTTGGTGATCTCCATAGCCCTTGTCGACAGCCCTAAACCTAAACACATACACCTCCACAAAATTGAAACCCTACCTTGCAACTATAACATCATAACTTAAGGTTTTCAATCAAAAGAGGTAAATTTCCATTCTTTCTTAAGTTTTCTTTGTTATTTTCTTTTGTTACAGCCTTGTCGAGTTAATTTTTGGCTGTGTCGAGCACTTCTCCCCATTGTCGAGTGTTGTTGTGTTTGTGTCGAAGAGTTCTCAGCCCTTGCCGAGTTCTCTCTTGTGTTGATCGAGTTGATTGTGTGAGTGTCGAGTGATCTCAGCCCCTGCCGAGTGAACTCTTGTGTGTGTCGAGTGCTCTTCTCATCTTGATCGAGTACTTGAGTGTCTTATTGTTGTGTCGAGTGCTTGAACCTCCTGTCGAGTACTCTTGTTGGTGATTTTGTTCATTCTTTTGAATTCATATACTTTGATTGCTTTGTTCTTTGCTTGGTTGTTGATTTGTCCAAAGCGGATTGCCCCAACAAGCGTGACATACCAATTAGAGAGGGAGTGTGAGCGAAACACATTGTGAGGTTGTTTATATTTCTCTAACTTTTACATAGTTCTTTGTTTGTTACTTTGTGATGTCTACTAACCAGGGCAACGACTGGTACAATACCGTCATGGAGAAGTTAGCTAAGATAGATAAAAGCTTGACGGCAATAGAGCTTCAGCGTTTTGGCTCTAATACGGTGTTCGGACAAGGAGTCCCACCTAAAGCTGAAGTGCCATCTAATGAAAGGGCAGAATCTCATCCTATTCCCCTTAATAATGCTATTCAACATCATGTTTCTTCTAGCATAGATGCTTCTTTTATTGTTGAAAATGTAGAGCATGTTGTTAGTAATGATCAAGATGTTAGTTTACTTGCCTATGATCATGAAAATTGCGTTGACTATGAGCATGAAGATTCTTTGATTGTTAGTAATGTTTTAAGTGTTCAACCTATACCCTGTGCTGATAATCAAAGCAAAGATTTGTGTCAAACTACATGCTTAGAAGAAGGCATAGTTTCTAATATGATCATTGATGATGAAACTTCTTCTACTATTGCTAGCATTGAGTTAATTGAAAATTCAGCCTTGGAAAAGGATGAAAACTTGCTAGTTTTGGATGGAAACATAGGGATTAATGACCAAGCTCAAGTGCATATTAAGTTCGAACATCATGAAGATGACATGAAATATGAATTATGCACTAATAAAGTTTCTTTTCTTGATTTTGTAGATGAAGCTGAGACAATAACCATCGAGGAGTGGTCAATCTCTACACCAATCGTTCTTGAGATGGATTTCCATGGGCATATGGTGTTCGATCCAGGAGCTCGTGTGGCTGCATGTGCGGAATCATATACGACCTTGGATTCGAGGACGAATCCTTTTCAAGAAAGAGAGATTGATGCGGGACCATCCAAGTCACCACCTGCGGACGCACATATCTTATATGAGAATGGACCTATAATTCAAAGAAGGGAGGACGATGTCATTCTCAAAAGGAAGAAGAAGGCTCCACCATGGGAGAAGGTCCAAAGGTGCATATTTGCTCACTGTTGGTATCGATGCCGACACCAGAGGCATCGACGCCGAGACCTGAAGATGCTATTTTACCTATTTTACCTACTGTTGGTATCGACGCCGACACCAGACCCTCGGCGCCGAGGCCTAGGCGCATAGAGTTTATATGGGCCGAAATTAATAAGTCTTGGAACCCTAATTTTCATTGTTATTTTTAGTATCTCTTTTATTTAAGATATTTTAGGTAATTTTAGGAGTTTATTTTCATTAATCTTTTATTTATTATTTTATCTAAAAATCAGCCCTAGGTTTTCTATTTAAGCGGCTGATCTCCATTGTAAAGAGGGACACGTTGAATTATATGAGAACAGCTCTTTTTTTTGTGTGAAACACAATGAGTGTTTGTTGGTTGAATAGAGTTGTGCTCTTCAATTGCAACTATTGGTATTGATCTAGCTTGGTTTCCTTTGCCGTTCATCAACTTCGCAAGACTTGGTGAATCTCGTATCCACAAGCCCCCTCTTTGTGCCTTCAAGTTGTCCGCTTGATTGTGTAGGGTTGTAGAGGCGGGTTGTGTAGTCATTGGTATTGGTTCCTACCCTCTGAGGAGGCCTGGGGTCTTTATCTTGTTCTGCATAGATCGACCCAGTCCTTATTGGTCGTGTCTTTCCATTCTTGTTATTCAATTTCGAGTCTTGCTACTGTTTTGTCGAGTCTTGTTACGTTCTTGATCGATCTTGAGCATCTTGGTCGAATCTTGCATTGTTCTTGCTGCGTTCTTTGAGTCTTGTTGAGTCTTGCATAAATCTTGCATCTTTCTTGTGTTTCTTGAAGCTTTCTTGGCTGCGTCTTTATCAGTTCTTGTTAGTTCTTGCTTGTTGTCGAAGATCGGACCAACCCACGGCTAACCCCATATCACGCCTGCTCTGTTTCGACTTGTCCGATCTTCTGTCGAGTAACCTTAGTCGAGATCGGATAATCTATTGTCGACTTCTGTCCATGAGATTTCTCCGCTGTCTAGGATCCGCTGACCAGCTTCCTCGAGGATCGAATCTGACTTCCCGCTGCTAGATCAGGAGGAGGTCTTGTAATTATTTGCGTGGGCACAAATCTGGTTTGATTTATATTTCTATATTTTAAAATCGATTTCCTCTTACAACAAATTGGCGACGTTGCCGGGGAAGCAATCATTCACGCTTTAGGTAGTTAAATCTCACGTTTGCTTTGAGTTACTTCACAGGCGTATGCGCCGTTCTGGTCAATCACCTGAGTTTGACGGCTTAGACGAACCAGAACGCTTTATACACGTCCACGCTAAACTAAAAAGAGCCATGGTGGCCGTAGAAACACAAGAACAAATGATTGAGAGGCTTCAGAGGGAACTAGCAACCAAATATACTGCTCTCACCGCCGAGAGATCACGCACTACACATGAAGTTGCGTGAAGGGGGCAATTAGAAGATGAGCTTGCCCAATACCTTACCACTGTAGAGGATTACATGCACCCGACTCTCGTCGTGCCTGAATCGGCTATTCTAATCCCTGAGAATAACTATGAAATTCGCACTCCTTTCTTGATTGAAATTAAACATAATGCTTTTTACGGTAGATTTAATGAATGCCCTCTTCAACATATTACCAAGTTTACTGATATGTGTCGTACTCTTGCTAAAGGTACCACTTTGGAATATGTCTTGATGAAGGCTTTTCGTTGGTCTTCGGCTAGTCCGACATTAAAGTGGCTTGAAGGTCTCCGTCCACGATCCCTTACAACATGGGCTGAAGTGAGGCAGTAATTTCTCAACAAATTCTTTCCTCCTGCCAAGATAGCGCTTCTCCTCCAAAAGATTACATCTTTCAAACAGCAGCCTAGAGAGCCGCTAGCAAAGGCATGGGAACGATATAAGGATCTACTGCGATCATGCCCTATACATGGACAACAACCTTGCATCATTCAGGAGATCTTCTTCAATTCTCTTGACCTGACTGCTAAGGATAGGATCATCACGTATACTCATTATGAGTATCTAACAATGCCGCCAGCTGACGCATGGGCTGCCCTCGACAAGCTAACCAACTACGATAACAAGTATGGGACTCCAATAAACTACGAGGAGAACGCCTATGCCAGGCCAGCCCCATCTATGCCTCTCTATGAGCCTTCTAAAGAGATTGACCAAGATGTCAGGGAGCAGTACTACAGAGATCAGAATCACAAGCTCCTCAAGCAAGTCAAGTATCTCTCTGTCAACCAGCCCTGCATCGAATGCGGATCACAGCGGCACACCACTACTGAGTGCCCACACACAAAGCAAGTCAGGATGGCAGAGAACCACGAAGAGGTAGCTTACACAGGGGGTCCCAATCGCTATATGGGGGACCAAAGGTTTCAGCAACAATAATGGAACCAAGGTGCCCCTAGGAATCCCCCACCATACAGAGCTCAGGACATCCAGAAAGAGATCAACGGAAGGATGATCTACAAATGATCCTTGATGAGATGCATCGGAATCAGGCACAACAGCAGCAGTCTACGAGCGCCATCAATAATCAACTCTAGAACATCACTACAAGATTTAGAGAGCTGGATATCTGGAAGAGGAACATAGAGACACAGATGGGTCAATTCGCGGCACAAATTCCACGACCGACCAAGCAACTCCCTGGGCAAACAGAACCAAATCCTAAAGGGAAGACCGAACATGTCGCAGTTGTAAAGCTCAGGAGCGGGCATCAACTAGCGGGCCATAGGTCGGAAAGCAGCAAGACAAAGTAGAGAAGCAACTCGACAACGAGCAAACACAACTCGATGTCGACCAAAATTTGGTCGATATCAACAAAACCCAACTCGATGTCGAGGAGAATCCAAGCCCAGACTCGTCTGCACAGCACAGCAACTCGAAGTCGACAACAGTGGTCGATATCGACGAAAACCTTATCGATGTCGAGTAAAATCTTGTCGATGTCGAGGACTCTGCAACACCTCCGACATCTGTTCTGGCTCTGAAGTAGAAAAAGACATTGCCTTTCCCTCCCAAGGCGCTAAAAGATCCCACTGCAAGTAAGTTTAAACGTTTTGTTAATATGCTTCGAGAACGGAATGTCTCTATTCCTTTTACAGAAGCTCTTCAAGAGATGCCTGCATATGTCAAATTTCTCAAAGAGATCCTGAGCAACAAGCGATATATCTCAGAAATCGCCAGCGAATGCAAAGTGCTCAACTTCCCTGAGAAGAGACCTGACCATTGGACACTATAAATATGAGTCCTTGTGTGATTTAGGAGCAAGCGTGAGTATCATGCTCTTATCAATCTGGTGAAAGGTAAAGATAAGGTCTATAGAGCATGTGGATGCCAAGCTATACATGGCAAACAATACTGTGGTCATCCCTACAGGTATGGTTGAGAATGTCCTTGTCCAGGTTGGTAAGTTCTATGTCCCTACTGATTTCCTTATTATAGACTATGCTGAAGATCCTACTAGCCCTATTATTCTTGGTAGACCATTTCTAGCTACTGCAGATGCCAAGATTAGTGTCAAACAACGATTGCTCACCTTCACAATAGGCGACGAGATTTTAGATTTCTCTTTTGGCCCTGCAAAAGAGGAAATTTCATGGCTGGAGGTGAAGAGCATCAACAACCACGGGATCGAGCAAACGACAAGGGAAAACACCAGAAGGCAACTCGACATCGACTTGACTTCCTCGATGTCGACCAAAGTTTTCCTCGATTTTGACCAAGCTTTCTCGACATCGACTTCCCCTGCTGAGCACCAGACTTGCCAAGAGCCTAAGTATGGGGTCCCTGTACTCGATGTCGACCAACATTACTCGACATCGACCAACCCTAAGCCCAAAGATTTCTGTTTTGGGCCCGAAAAGGTAAGTTCAGGTATTTGTTCTACTCCCCCTCAGTCCATTAAGAAAATTATAAATAATTTAAGGGGAGGTAAGGCCCCGTGGCGAGCAAATCTGTGAAGGATGAGAGCTGGAAAGAAAAAGAAGGAAGAAAAGAGATATTATGCAAGTGACCACCTATCAACTAAGCTTGCATACTACAATCAGGACATAGATGATCCAGGAGAAGGGCCAAGCACAAGGGGGGCCACATTGACGGTCCTTGAGCACAAGCGGAGAAGTCGGCCTAGCGATTCTAAAATCTAGAGCATGTACATAAAACTTTTGAATTTTGGGACTTTGAAACTTTTTGTTTTTGTTTTTGGTTTTGAATGCTTCATGTGGAAGGTCTTGTCTTTGTGTAATATCTAACATTTTTAGGTCGAGAAGCATAAAAGGATCGAAAAGAGTGGAAGAAGAAGTCCTTGACAGAACAGTCGAAATCGACCAAGAGGAGCAGCACAAAACTTTCCTCGACATCGAGTAGGCCAACTCGACGTCGACCAAGCCATGAGCTTCCTCTACTTCACCATTCCACTCAACGCTGCCACTTTCCTCGATATCGACCAAATACCCCGATGTCGACCAGCGCAGTTTCCTCGAGAGGCCCTGTTTTGCCTTCCTCGACGCATTATTCGGTGAGTTCCTTCCTTTACCTTTGTTTTATATTAATTTTATACAGTGGGGACACTGTATATTTGAAGTATGGGGTGGGGGAAGAGCTCATTATCATTATTGTATGTTTTATTCTTGTTTTTGGTTTTACATGGTGAAATTTGAGTAAAATTTTAAATTTTTGTGCATAATGCTAAACTCAAAGTCTTATGAGACATCCCCCAATGCTTTTAAATTGTCTAAATAAAAGAGTCATGGAAGCTTATATAGAACTCGACGATGCAAAATTGGATTCATTAGAGATATAGCATGAAATTGCCTAGTAAAGGGAAGTCACGATGAAGTGCATTATTTTCTTGAAAACCATGAAAGGAGGTAAAATTTGAAGTTGCTTTTGACATGTTGCATGATAAGAGGATGGAGGACTTTATATTTCCATATAATGCTCATATTGTTATATCCTAGCCATACCTATGCTTATATGCATCACAAAGGTCATAATATGTCTTATTTCATATATTGCTCCACATGATCCAAATATTGCCATTCTTTACCTTATTTCCTATCCGGGGATTATGTTGAGAATTATGTTACATTATGGAGATGTTATATGGTTTTTGTGTTGTTATATATCATATTTGGAGTTTGGCAGGAAATTGTTTGAAAAAATATGGAAAATTTAATGAGTGAAAGAAAATCCGATCACCTCAGGAGATAAAGGTAGATCGACCCTGCTTACTGAGATAATAGTTCAGTGAGATGGGACACACAAGTGAGGAGTCCAAAGCACTAAGTATCCGGGGCCATTCATGACACCCATGTTTGCGACTCGCGAGAAGGCAGTGCTGAGGTTAGAGAGGTAAAAGCATTATTATTGATAAAAAAAAGCATTATGGAAGGTGATGAATCTTTTGAAGAAGGAATGTGGAAATTTAGTTTGGAAATACTCCATTTCCCCGGATCATTAGCACCACATTGTCAAAAAGTGCCCACCTTTAGCCTTTTACCAAATCTACTCCCTATTGAGCTTAAATTAAAGTCCTCTTGATTATTAATGCTTTGTAATATGGATTGTTTTTGCATAACCCTCCTTTTGTGAAATAGATGTTGCTTTTTATTGCACATGCATGGATTTGTGGCACAAGTACCTTTTCGATGATGGTAATTAATTGTAGGGTTATATAAGAATGAATCTATAATGTTGAGAGTTTTAAATTCTTCCCTTGAATGACCATCCAAGTTATTGCTTGGGGAAAAGCAAACTTAAGTATGGGGTGATTTGATGTCCACTAAAATAGCCATGTTTTTATGCACATTTTAGCTCCTTATTCTATATACTTTGCATATTTCGGGATGGGAATATGTTGGATTTATGTAATATATGCTTATTTGCAAGAAATAGGGGTCTACATAAGTTTTGGTTTAATATTACAGAATTTGGAGCCATCCCGGGACATAACCAAGAGGAGAAAGCTGAAGCCAAGTTCTACTCGATTTCGAGCAAAACTCCTCGATATCGACAAAACCTGTGAACCAAACCTGCTCGAGGAGAAGCCTGATCGAGAAGTTGAGTGAAGAACCCAACTCGAGTAGCAATTTTACTCGATGTCGAGTAAATTCATCGACATCGACCAAACCGAGAACACATGTTCGAGCCAAGTCGGGAAGAAGCTACTCGAGAAAGCCAGACAAGCTGAGATCGACGAGATATTTTCTCGATGTCGACCAAAAATGTTCCTGGGCCGCGACGCTGTTGGGCTAATCCGAGTCGAGTTGGCTTGCTTGGGCTCGAAGGAATTCCGAATCTATCAAAGTTCTATCAAGATCTATCTATGAAGAGAGGATTTATCTGCCACATGAAGATATTTAGATATTTTAGATATATTTCCTTTTAAGATAAATGTTCTTTTTATTAAAAGTTTTATCTTTACAAATTAGTTATACTTTCCTTCCTTGATTAGCAAGGATTGAAAGCCTATAAATAAAGGCTATGGGGCTGATTTCTAAGCATTCAATTTCAGAGAGAAGTAGTTCCACAGAGAAGTTTAGGAGTTCAAAGGTTTTAGGGTTTTGGCATTCAACGAAAGTTGGATTGCCGGGATTGTAAAAACTTTGAATTTAGTTAATGCAAGTAGTTTCTTTTTCATCAACGTTGTCTGCGATTGCGATGAGGCGCGAGTAGTCCACCTACTTCTAGGGTTGGGGTGAGCCCGACGATAGCCATGCAAGTTTGAGGTAAAGGTTTGATCTTTGTCGTGTTTTGAGCATCTACTACCTGTTATGTGTTTATTACCCATTAAATGGAAATCCATGCTAACAACTTGGATTGTAAACATAAAATCGGTAGATACAATTAGGGTTTCTTGAAAGAGTTGTCTAATTGTTGGAAAAGGCGAAAGCTTGATCCTTCGATGCGAGTTGCATAATTATTTCTTTATCTTGCCTTATGCATGTTTGGTTATCATTGTTGCAAACCCCAATCTTGGAAGTTTTCTTTCACATAGTTTATTTAGAGTTTCACAAAGCCTTGTTCTTTATTTTCTTTCATTTAAAGTTTATGTCTTCCTCGATTTCGACCAAACTAGTCGACATCGACTTCTGATTTTCGATCAACGAGATCGCCGTAGCTTCTGAACTGCAGGTACTCGACGTCGGCAAAAATCTCCTCGACATCGAGGAATTTACTCGATATCGAGTAAAACCTGTGACTGCCGCCTGCTCTATTTCGACTTGTCCGATATTCTGTCGAGTAACCTTAGTCGAGATTGGATAATCTGTTATCGACTTCTGTCTGTGAGATTTCTCCGCTGCCTAGGATCCGCTGACCAGCTTCCTCGAGGATCGAACCTGACTTCCCGCTGCTACATCAGGTGGAGGTCTCGTAATTATTTGCGTGGGCATGAATCTGGTTTGATTTATATTTCTATATTTTAAAATCGATTTCCTCCTACAACAACGACGAAGCGCCGTCACTCGACCGCGAAGATGCGGAGTCGACAAAGGAAGGGGGTTCGTCGCGTGCGCGACTTGGAGAAGAGTAAAAGGAGGGGTCCGCAAGGGTTTTTGGTTGACGAAAAAGTAACATCCTCAGGGACCTCTATGCCACCCATCAGAAGTTTTCCATCAGTCCGTACTGCATGCGGGGATCTGATCAGAGCTTGAACACTGCCAGAACTACTTTGCAAAGTCGACATCGCGACGACGTTTAATAAAGTAGGAGAAAGGAGCAAGATAGGAAGAAACCTAGGGACCAGTAGGGAATAGAGTGGCATCCAGAAGATACCCGGACCACGACCGCGGCCAAGAAAAGAAAAGAAGAGAACTAAAATTAAATCAAGAACTAGACGCGGAAAGAAGAAAAAGGAAGATTCACTTTACCTCGAAATATCTGAAGGGGAGAGCTGTAAAAACAGGGAACGGTAAAAAATGAGGAGGGACAGAACCCCTATTTATAGGCCCCTCACTCAACGACGTTTCACCTCCAACTTCGGCCCACGTGCCAAAAGCACGACTCAAATCAATTAGATAAACGGGCCTAGTAGGAACAGGCCCAAGAAAGCTCAAATCGGCCCAACATGTCTTCTTTTTTCCATATTTTTGCCCTAAAGAAGCGCCAAGAGCGGGGGGAGATTTCGAACCGCGGAAAAAACCTGCCCGGTTTCCCCACAGCTCTAGGAGCTGTGATGATGCCCAAAGATAACGAAAAAAGGAAAGAAGGCGAATAAAAGACTAAAAAGACTGAAGTGGGCCTGGAACGACACATCGACATATGATCCACGGATGAAGGGTGCATGCAAAACGGACAGATGGCACACATGCCCACCATCCATGTGCACTTCCTCTTAAGAACACGTGGCAACCATACTTCGACAAGTGGCCAAGAAGAAGGAACATTCCCCTCAGGGGGGGCATGGGGGCTCACTATAAACGGGAGAAGGCACTCTAAGCGCCAGGTTTTTTGGAAAAAACAGATAGGAACATCCCGATACAGAGAGAAAGAGAGAGGAATAAGGTTACGATAATAATCTTTTACTTCATTCAGTACCTGTCCGCGGACGACGCAAGAACACGAAAATAAGAGAAGGGGTCTATACAGGACACCAGTAGGATGATAGTAACAGGAGTAAGAGAAGACATCACTCTTTAGCCTTGATCTTTACTCTAATAAGTCGGAGTGCTTTCTATACCGAATAGCCTTTTGACGAATCCACTACACGTTAAGTGATGCGAGCCCTATCCAGAGGCTCGGCGGCTCCGGCTGTGAGATCTTCGTGGATGTCGAGGGTCTCAAGTCTCGAGTAAGACCGTCAAATTCCCCATTGGTCACAGCAGCACACGTTGAGACCCTCTCCCCATTTCGCCAATACCAGGTGATAGTTGAGGGGGGGGGGGGGGGCTTCAAGTAAGACCGTTTGACGATGTCATCATATGAGGGAATACGTGACATCCCCCCATGGGAACGTGGGGTGAGACCCGCTTTTTCATTTGTGGTTTCATCAGGTAACATAATGAATAATCTAATGAAAATATTAAAAGAAAAATATAACAAAAAAGGTAAGGAATATAAGGAGTGCAAAAAAGTAAGTATTAAGATTTGAACACATGACCGCTTTGCTTCCCTTACCCTTCCTTCTATTCTTTTACCAATTAAGCTAGACAATGTTTGTGTTATCTTTCACATTTTTTTTTATTTTTTTACCTTTTCTTTTAATTTTTTTTTTAAAAATAGTACGAAATTCCGTCGTCGGAGGGGAGGCCGCCCCTCGCGCCCCCTGCGGCCGCCCCTGTATATATATAGTTTTTTATAAATAAAAAAAAAAAAAAAAAGGGGGAAGAAAAAGGGCGATAAATGAGAATTAAGAGGGATGTTGTTCATAAAACCTGTACGTGGACAAATGGTGAACACATTCCACAATATCCCTTATCCTATGTCTCTATTAGACTTAGACTTGGACTTAATTAGTTATTCCATCACACACCCGACTGCTTTCACATGTTCCTCTCCCTCACTACTCTTTACCCCCCCCCCCCCCCCCCCCCCCCCATTACTGATTACACACAGACACATACCAATGTTTTCTGTTTGTTTTTTCTTTAAACAATTATAAATTTGAATAAACATCATATCCCCATACTTTGTAGTTAAATGACTGGCAAGTTCTAGTATATGTCGATCGAGTTGTCTTATCGGATGTGGCCGTGATTGTATCGTTCTCAGCCTAGCTGCTCCCATCCCATGTGTTTTTGTACAGAATTAAACTGAGCGTTCATGTTCATCTGTGCGTTTTTTATAGCTATTATTGTCATCCAAGGTTTTTAATGATAGCCACAAGTTCTTTTCGGTGAGCCAATCCGGAATGGTTATACTAGCGTCTAACCCCTTTATATTATGCAAGCCTTTATGCTGCCTTCGTCAATTCTGCATGAGTTAGACAAAATTTACAGACAGTTTTTTTGGAACAAACAGGAAAAGTACACACCACTAATTAGCTGGGATAAAATCTGCACGAACACTATATCCGGGGGCCTAGGACTTCACAACGCTGAGACGATGAACATCGCATTGCAGATGAAACTTCTGTGAAAAATTATAGCTCAACCAGATAATATCTGGGTGCGATTGATTACGGCTAAATATCTAAAAACTGAAACTCTACTAAATTAAGTATGTTAAAAAAGGGAACTAATCCTGGCAATGGGCAAAACTTATGAACCTCAGAATGGAATTCAAGAGGGGCCTGAACTGGTCAATTGGAAATGGCCTTTCGGTTAGCTTCTGGGAAGATAACTGGGCGCTAAGTACCCCCCTTACCAAGGCGGCGATCCGACACCCGGATGATCAGGAGCTCAGCTGGACGGTCGATCGCTTCATAAACTCCGACAACAGTTGGGATTTTGGAAAACTACAAACAGATCTACACAGTCTCTTGGATCAAGCTACCATAGCGAAAATTGTTTCCACACATTTACTGCAACACCAGTTTCAAGACCGTCTGTTCTGGGGACAAAGTAGAAACGGGTGGTTCTCCACCGCTTCGGGAGTTAAACTTGGCAACCAACAAACTGGCGATCCGCTGTTTGGCTGTGAGTGGATTTGGAATTTAGACATTCCATACTAAATTCGACATTTTATCTGGAAAATTGCAAGGGATGGGCTACCAACTTCTGACAGACTACATCGATCTCTTTTTTCGGTTCCATCTGGTTGTCATTTCTGTAACTCTACACAGGAGTCTACCGCTCATCTACTACTTGATTGTGCTCTCACTAGGCAGGTCATTTCGGAAGCGGGCATCAAAATTCCGAAACCCCCAAACGTCTATTCTTATGTTAGGCCTAACATACTGCTTAACGATATCTACTCTAAAATGGGGAAAGCGGGGTTTGCCAGGTTAGCGACTGCTTGGTGGGCGATCTGGTACTTTCGAAACCAACTGACGTTCCAACACATAAACACTATAACTGCTCAATCTATTGTTGTTTTTTACCAAACCAATTATACTACTTGGAAGACTAGGCCGACCTCCCTAGAGGACAATCATTTGAGTTCACCGCCACCTTCGAAAGCTAGCAACAGAAACCGAAATGTCTACCCACCTTCGACTACAGCTCGGTCTATAGGGTGGACGAAGCCACCATATGGCCACTACAAACTAAACTTCGACGGTTCTTGCCTACCTACACAATCGGGCGCTTACGGCTTCGTTATTCGAGATCATAATGGCACGGTAATATCCACTGGCTCGGACATTTTCTCTAAGAAGCCATCGGTGTTTTGCGAGGCTCTAGGCCTGCATATGGGTGTGGTTAGAGCCCGTCAAATGGGGCTTGATAATTTACTTATCGAAGGCGATTGCTTAGTCGTTATTAAATCTCTACTCGGGGATTGGCAACCATCGTGGATTATTGAGTTGTTGATGGCTGCTTTTCTCCGATCATTTTCTAATGTTGCTATTCGTCATATTTAAAGGGGTTCGAACGCTGTAGCTGACAGGATTGCACGTCTGGCTTATAGCTCCCCTGCCGATGATTGCTTCAGTACTGATCCAAAACTTTGGGTTCTCGTCCGCTCGGACGCGTTAGGACAGAAGCCGGATCGTCGGCGTCTTCCCTAATTCTTATCCTGCTTCAAAAAAAAAAGAATACTTATTTGTATTAAATTTAATTAGTAAAAATAAAAAGAAATTAAGAAAAACGGGTCGACGGGATCGGAGTATGTGTTTTGATCGAAGAAGTGGCAGACGTACGTGTAAACTGTAGACATCAACTGTCATCATCAAAATGGGCAGCACCCATTTATATATTTATATCTATGTTTATATGAAATGAAATGAAATGAAATGTGGAGGAATCAACAACAAGGCGTACGTATAAAGCTTGACATGTAAAGTTTACGGAAATTTCGCGGGATACCCCTGAGGTATAGCAATTTTCGCGAGGTATACAACTTTTTTGCATATTTCGCGTGGTGCCCTTGAGGTTTCGAAGCTTTTTGCCTCGTGCCCTTAACTGTTAAACTTAACAGAGCTCGTGTGAAAGTCGTTAATTTTGAAATAAAAAAAAAAACAAAGAAAAAACGGACAGAAGAAGGGAAGGGAAACAAGATACTGGGAAGAGGAAGATAACTTCAATGCTTCCCAATTCAGTCTCATTCACAAACTTCCTAACTTGAAACTCAAAGTCACAAATTTAAGATAACTATTTTGATAGGTAGTTTTATCAGCAACCTTGATACTCAATTTCACAAGCTGACATTCGAAATCCCAATTTCGAAACCCTAATTTTTGAAAATTTTGAAAGACCACATACCTCCTTTATATAGCCTAGCTCCAGTTGCCCCTCCTCTCTAGTGGATTCCGGCGCGGCCAAGCTCCAGTCGGTTTAGTCGGTGGGCTTGTGCCACCTTCCCCTTTCTTCCTCGCCTTCTGCTACCTGTGTTCCTTCCTTCCTCTTCCTTGTATCTTCTTTCCCTTCCCTTCTTTCTTCCTTTGCAGCTCTGACCTGGCGCAGGAGCAGTAGCTTCGATCGGCGGCGTTCTCACCGGCGTCGTAGCTCCGACCTGGTGGCCGGCCTTCGTGCTCTCTCAGGCGCGAGCGTCGTGTCTCTCTCTTCGTTCCTTCTTCTGTCCGTTTTTTCTTTGTTTTTTTTTTATTTCAAAATTAACGACTTTCACACAAGCTCTGTTAAGTTTAACAGTTAAGGGCACGCGGCAAAAAGCTTCGAAACCTCAAGGGCACCACGCGAAATATGCAAAAAAGTTGTATACCTCGCGAAAATTGATATACCTCAGGGGTACCCCGCGAAATTTCCGTAAAGTTTATGACCCAATTAATTTAAAGTTGTAGTAGTCTTTGACTCTTTGAACAGCACCCCTCGGCCCTCGCCTCAATTTGATACGATTTCTAATACTGTCAACCAAATAAGGCCGATCTATATATATCCATCAACACCCAACTAGCTATGGTTTTAGATGATGATGATGATCAACTATGTCCACACAAACCCGGGCTGGCCCCCACCTTCTTATCATCCATCCTTTACATTGGCAGCATTCCATTCCATATCAATCAATGTGATTACCTTCTTCTTTATACTTAAATAAATCACACAATACATTGAGTACGTGGTATGTATGTGAGGACCATTGAATTATTGCATCCTATCCCTATAAATAAAAGATACCAAATTTAGCTACTTTTACCCCTAGTTTGTTTTTAGGTAAAGAAAGGTAATGGTTACCTTCCGAAACTAGTCCATTTTTAATTTAAGATTCATTGATCATAATTTTAATTATTAACCTCATCCCCTCATTTTACACACAAAATCTATTTTCTTTTCCCCATCTGAGGATGCTCTAACTATTATCCTCTTCCCTTTTCTAGATTCATAAAAAAATGTTGAGCATACAAATTTTTCACGTAAAATTTGATTCTTTTTCCCTTCTATTCTTTTCTACTCAAGCAAATAAGGCCTTAATTTTAACTTAATTTTCAAGTCGGAGACCGATCGACTTTAATACTATATGATCGACTTTAATACTATATGTATATATAAGGGTATCTATTATGGTTTATTGAGGTTACTTATGTACAAATATATGTCATGGTTTATTATCCCTTATTTTGAGTTTATTTTTGGTGTCACTTTGCGTTTGGAACAAGTGAGGTTTACCCGACAAGGTATAGGCCTACCCACATTGCAAAGTTTGCAATTTGGGAGCTACTGCTACTGTTGTCCACTTCATTAATTACTACGTCCCCATTTTTATTTTTTTATTTTCCAAACCTTGTGAAATTATTTTTCCCCCAAATCTTAGGAGGATATCAGATCTATCTGGAAATGGAATCATTCCTCCACTTGTTCCGTACTATATCACAGCAACCTGCACTGCCGTTTCAAGCCCTTCTTTCATCACTGCTCGATCTACACTTGGGGCTCTTACTGCAGTCTACTGTACGTACGTATTCGTTGATGCCTACACAAACTTGGAAAATCCGTAGACGGATTCACTACTAACCAGACACAGTCGGAATATAAGAGAAAGGAGAAAGGCCTAAACAAACTACAACTACCATATTTGTAGATTGATGTAAAACGTGTTCGGTTGTTAAGTACGTTTGAGCCGGACTTGATTGGGCCGAAGCCTTGTTATCACATCACATTGTAGAAATACTCGTGTTTACAGCTATGAATGAATGAATAATCACACATTTTCCCTCTATATGTTTTCTTTTGCGGAAACTCACGGGAACACCAAGTTCATTCCATTTTTCTTCGATTCTCACAGGGTTTCAGAGTGCAGTTGATAGATCTTGTTCATATTTAGCTTCGTCTACTTTGAATCAGCTGACAGCAAAGAAGAAGATTTTGGCAATCTGATTTTTACTGTATTGCATTTCATGAATCTACTGAGTGGCCATTACAAAAGTATATATATGAAAGCTAGATGCATAGCATTTGACTTCTTCTAGTACATATGCCAGACAAACACATTGGGCTCATAGAACTGGACCATATACACATATACATATATTGGGCTTGGAGGTCTTGGATGACATCGTCTAGTACGCCCCCTCGGTCCGAGGCTGTTGCAAACAGAGCTTGGGACGAAGGAGGAGAAACCTCGGAGCCGGTAAGGGCTTTGTTAGAGGATCATCGAGTTGCTCCTTGGTGGTAATGAAAGCAACTTGGAGGCTGCGTGCTTGAACTCTCTCCCGAACAAAATGGTAATCGAGGGAGACATGCTTGATACGGTGGTGAAGCACCGGATTGACAGCTAAATAAGTAGCCCCAAGATTATCACACCAAAGTATAGGAGGATGGTGCAAGCGAACGCCCAGGTCAGACAACAAGAGTTGGATCCAAAGAGACTCACAAGTGGCCACGGCAAGGCTTCGATATTCGGCTTTGGTTGAAGATCGCGCAACGGTGTCCTGCTTCTTTGATGACCAGGAGATTAAATTGTCGCCGAGGAAGATGCAATAGCCGCCAGTGGAACGCCGATCAGTGGGATCACCTGCCCAGTCCGAGTCGGAGTAGGCCTGAAGACGAAGTTCACTACGAGAGGAGATGTGAAAGCGAAGATCAGAGGTAGAGTTGAGATAGCGAAGAATTCGCTTCACTGCTTGCCAATGATGAACTTGGGGATGATCCATCGATTGGCACACTCGATTAATCGCAAAGGCGATATCTGGTCTGGTAAAAGCCAAATACTGGAGACTGCCCACTGTGCTTCTGTATAACAAGGGGTCCGAGAAAGAGGCACTTTCGGAGGGTGCAGAGAGGGCCATAGGAGTGGACACGGGGCTTGATTGATGCATATTAGTTCTGATGAGCAAGTCTTTAATGTATTTGGATTGAGAGAGATAAAAGCCATTGACACTACGGGTGACTTCTATGCCCAGGAAAAAGTGGAGATCTCCAAGATCCTTAATAGGAAACTGTTTGGCCAAAGCAGAGATAAACAGAGAGGATTGCTGGACATCAGACGAGATGACTAGAAGGTCATCCACATAAACTAGAACAAAAACAAGGAATCCATGCTGGTGGTAAGTAAAGAGAGAGGAATCGGCGCGAGAAGGAGTGAAACCAAGGGCAATAAGAGCATCACTTAACTTTGCAAACCAGGCCCTAGGGGCCTGTTTCAGACCGTAAAGGGATTTTCTTAGTTTACAGACATGATGAGGATAAAGTGGGTGGACAAAACCTTGTGGTTGACGGATATATACATCTTCAAGCAAGTCTCCGTGAAGGAAAGCATTCTGCACATCCAGTTGCCGAACAGACCACCCACGAGTCGAAGCAAGTGCAAGGAGTAGTCGAATGGTGGTGGGTTTGACAACCGGGCTGAAGGTTTCGGCAAAGTCAAGGCCAAGAATTTGGTTAAATCCTTGAGCCACAAGGCGAGCTTTTCGACGTTCGATTTGGCCCGTGGAGAGGCGTTTGGTTTTGAAGATCCACTTGGTGCCCAAAACATTATAAGAGGGGTTAGGGGGGACAAGAGTCCAGGTATTGGTTGCAAGGAGGGCATTGAACTCATTATTCATGGCATGTTGCCAATCTGTGTATTTTGATGCTTCAGAGAAGGAAGATGGTTCATCAGGTATGGAGTGGGAAAGTTGGGCATTGGAGCAATGTGGAGAAGGCCAAGGGATCGTGCCATCCATACGAACGAGAGGTTTAGAGATATGAGCCTTGCCTCTAGTGACCATGGGATGTTGATTAGGTGGAGGGGTAGTGGAGGGATTGGTAGACGGGGTTTGAACAGCCGGAGAGGGTGGAGACGGCGAGGGGTGAGGGTGAGAAGGAGGGTCAAGAGGAGTAGACGAGGGTGACGATGAATGGCTGACAGTAGAGGGTGTTGGGTCATTTGTGAAGTGGGGAACATGTGGGCTAGGGGATGGGGGCCCAAAAATTGGAGATGGGCCTAAATAAAAAGAGGTTTCATGTGGGGTTTGGGTTGAGGCACTAATAGATCCACTAGAATTTGCAAATGGGAAAGTGTCCTCGTGAAAAATGACGTCTCTCGAAATATAGGTACGAGAATTGTGCCAATCCCGACAAATGTAACCATGATGATGGGAGCTATAGCCGAGAAATATAGTGGGTGTGGATCGGAAAGAAAGTTTATGAGTGAGATATGGACGGAGATTGGGAAAGGCAAGACACCCAAAAACTCTAAGGAACTCATAGTCCGGAGACTTATTGAAAACAAGCTCAAAGGGAGTTTTGTTAGCAAGGACCGGTGTTGGTAGGCGATTTAATAAGTAAACCGCGGCCTCAAAAGCATAGTCCCAATAGGAGAGGGGGAGAGACGCATGTTTGAGAAGGGTGAGACCCATGTCAACAATTCGTCTATGACGAGATTCAACGGTGCCATTTTGGGGATGTGCATAGGGACAAGAGAGACGATGAGAGATGCCATGGTCTTGGAAAAATGACCGAAGTGGTTTAAATTCGGTGCCATTGTCGGTTTGGACACTTTTAATGGTAGAGGAAAAGGCATTAGAAACTAACTTGGCAAATTGAACAAAAATAGATGCAACACTGGATTTTGAAGCAAGTGGGAAAATCCAAATGAAACGAGAGTAGTCGTCTACAATAGATAAATAAAACCGATATCCATTTTCTGAAAGATGATGGGCTGGGCCCCATACATCGGCAAAAAGTAATTGCAAAATACTAGTGGATCGATTAGAGGAGGCCGGGTAAGGTAGTGCATGGGCCTTGGCCCATGAACAACTCTCACAGGGGAAACGGGTGAATGGGCCTAACGGAGTTGACTTGGGAAGCAAACGGATGACTGACTGAGTTAGGGTTTGAGAAGGATGTCCCAACCGGGCATGCCAGCGAAAAACAGAGGGTGCAGTGGTGGTGGCGTGAACTTGCAGCGACGATGACTCGGAGATGTCGATCGGCAATGGATAGAGGCCTCCCTCAGCCATTAATGGCGGCGGCTGCGAGGTTGAAGATGAAGAGGAAACTGGAGTAGATGGAGGAATGATGTGATCTGTCATTTTTGGATTTGGACGTTTTGTCTAAACAAGCTCTGATACCATACTTTGAATCAGCTGACAGCAAAGAAGAAGATTTTGGCAATCTGATTTTTACTGTATTGCATTTCATGAATCTACTGAGTGGCCATTACAAAAGTATATATATGAAAGCTAGATGCATAGCATTTGACTTCTTCTAGTACATATGCCAGACAAACACATTGGGCTCATAGAACTGGACCATATACACATATACATATATTGGGCTTGGAGGTCTTGGATGACATCGTCTAGTATCGTCTTCAACAATTGTTGCTAGATCGATCTATAGAAACAGAGTTCATTTTGCAGAAAATCAGACATGGTTGGACAAGACAACAAAGATTGATCCGAATGATCCACTTTATCTGCATCCGACCCCATCTCAGCTTGGTCCTTGTGACTCCACACTTTTATGAAAAGAACTACGATGAGGGGCATCAATACTTATTCTACGCTATATTTCGATTATGCTCTTCGTCTGTCATGATCTCACTTTCCGCGAAGAACAATGTTGCCTTCATCAATGGTTGAATTAAGAGATTTGGTCCAAATTCATCAAAGCTGGGGAGTTGGCAACGCTGCAATCACATTGTTCTCTCGTGGATAAATCAATTGTTTGAGCATGCAAATTCGACGCAATGTGATTTATACAAACATTGTTTAAGGCATATGGAAGGAGCTAGAAGCTCGATTCTACAAAACTGGGGGAACGCAGCTTTACTCAATGCAGAAGGAACTGAGTTCTCTACCCATCTTATAACCTTGTCAACCATTTGCATTATCCTTTCCTTGAAGTCAATCTGAGCATTAAAGCCTATTTTTGATAGCTCCACAAAATATATCCTACCCAATGATTAGCTTGACATTATCCGGGAATTAGCAAGAGAATTGTTGAAAAATTTGAATGTTGGAGTTGCTTTGAATAAAGTAAGCATATATGGGTGAAATTTGAGCTAAATAGAGATGATTAAACCACTAGGGACTAAAGAGGATAAAATTCACTTATGAGTAAAAGTCTAATAGTCTGTGATGTAAAGAGGATAAAATTCACTTAGGGGTAAAAGTCCAGAAGCTAAGACTAGAGAGAATAAAATTCACTTAGGGAAAAAAGTAAGCATTAATTAAGTTATTATCATTCATCCATCGATTTATAAGAAGTTGTATATGGTTATTGACATTGAAAGAGCTAATGGAGTTTTGTCATTGGTATGGTGTTGCGAAGTATGAAAGTTTTGGTGTTGTATATAACTAACCCTTGTTCCCAGATTCGAAGCACCACAATCCAAAGTATTTCCCATGTCTTACGTTTCTACCAAAGCCTCATTATCACCCTATAAAAGTCCTCAATATGTTGTTTGCAAGTAATGAATTCACAGTTTTCAAATTTTGGATTAAGTTGAGAGATGTTGCTTGAAGCCTAAAGTGCAAACAAATTATCCCGTTGAGGTTGGATTTAAATTTCCTTTGCTTATGAATTGCTCATATATGTGTTATGACGTTAAAATTATCCCGATGAGGTTGCATTTAAATTGCATTTGCTTATGGATTGCTCATATATGTGTTATGACGTTAAAATCACTTGATTTACCTCTTATCTTTTTGTGCTTAAGAATTGTTTTTTTTTTAAAGAAGGCGAAGGCATGAAGGATGTGTTCTAGGTATTGGTTATTGCTTTGTTACTGTTTGAGGACAAGCAAGTATAAGTATGGGGTGTTTTGATTTCGATTCCACCTCGATCCTACCGGAAAAACTCAAAGCCATGGGCAACCACGGAAGATTCAAATTGAAGTTCTTCCACCGCTCTTCCCACTCCGCTGCACCCCTGGCCCCGCCACTTTTGCCGCCGCCCAAATTCATCTGCCCAATCTGTAATTCCATGTGAGTACGAGGCAGAGAGGATCTGTGCTTGGATTTTGTAGATTCTTTGTGTTTCCCTTTCGATTTGGCTTGATTTATTTCTCCGGATTGGAAACTTGGAATTGGATCTGGTTTGTATGAAGCTCTGGAAGTCAGCGGAAATGAATTTCTTATATCTAGGCTTGGTTTTCTAAAATGCAAACACAGAGGAATGGTGGGCAATTGAGCATAGATCGATCTGAAAAAAAATAAAAGCTCAAACGCGCATTGCGAGTGCAGATCCATACACTCGCAATGCACGGTCACGAACTGTGATACGTTTGGGAAACCCGATCCTTCGCCTGTGGGCTGCAGATCAAGAACCACGCCGTATATTTGCTAAGATCTTGCAATGCTCTTTGATATCTCCTGATTTGGAACAATTCAAACAAGTAATTAAAATTCTGAATAGCAAGAGTTTTCAACTGAGAAATAGCGACAGAAAGAGAGAGCGAGGGCAGGGTGTGCGCGGATCTCAGGAGCGCAGGAGCTGGCACACAGGCTTCGGCCTCAGGGTGTGCGGGTGTCCGGATGCGCGCAGGGGGTCTCGCTGGGAGCAAGGGTGATGGCGAGCGCGCGGGTGAAGCGCCTGGGAGCACGCGGACGAGGCGCCTGGGCACTGCGGGAGCGAGAGCGAGGACGCGGGAGCAGGTGTCCGCGCTCGCTGGGAGCGATGCTGCCTGCGGACGTCGCCAAGGGCCTGTGCTCCTCCTTCTTGCGACAGTTTCTGGTTTAGGGTTTGTATTTGGTTTTGCCGATGGAATTCAAGATGTTGGATGATGATTTGTGTTGGCCGAAAATAATAAGAAAATAAGAGCTTTGGGGATTGATAATCGAGAACCCTTTAATCCATAAAGGGGTTTCTCAATTCTAATTCAATCTAATTAAATCAAAGTGCATAAACATGAATTTATAGTAAAACTTATTATAGATCTAACCAATCATTCCTTGCAAAGGAAAAAGGTTTGGATAGATTAATTCTATCTAAGATAAATAAAATAACTTTAAGATAAATAAATCCTAATGAGATAGATATTTAATAACTTGGTGGCCAAGTATTATATCTAGAAGATATATAATTAATTTCCACCTTATTTATCTAATTGCATGAAATAATAAGATAATTAACTAACTTAATTTAGGCCCAAGCACAAGGTGAACTCGGCCAAGCCCCATACTCCACTCGACATTCCTTTGGCCCACTCGGCCGAGTGCTTTCATGGAGATGCCGAGTCATGGTGAGTCATGGGGGATGTTGATCGACGAGTCTTCATGAGCTCTGAGTGTGGACGTAGGCTCACTTCCGGTGCTGGTGGTGTAACCTTGAGCCAAGTGATCCAGGGTGGCCTGAACCCTTGCTCTAACGTTCCATGGTGACGGACAAGAAAGGCTTTAGTTGCAGTTTGAATCTTCTTAGCCCTCGAACGAGTGATAGGACCATCAAATGGAATCTTCATGTTGTCCTCAATGTCACCAGGAGTCATCGATATTTGAACGGCATCATTCTCCTCCACTTGACTTCGATTTGTCCTCAAATCGTCGTCAGAGTCATCGTCAGGCACGAACAAGGATAGATCGGCGACGTTGAATGTAGAATGGACGCTGTACTTATCGGCAGAGAGATCGAGCTTGTATGCATTAGGACCCATCTTCTGAACCACTCTGAATGGTCCATCTCCCCTGGGGTCCAGCTTAGATTTCCGTTGTTGCGGAAATCTTTCCTTCCTGAGATGCAGCCAGACCAGATCACCAACGTTGAACTGCACATCCTTGCGATGATTGTCCTTCGCGACCTTGTATTGCGCAGTCTTCCTCTCCAGCTGCGCCTTGGTACGCTCGTCCAAGCTTTTGATGAAGTCCACTTGCTTAGCTGCATCCACGCTCTCCTTGTCCTTATATGGCCGAGGCATCATGTCCACTGGAGTTAAGGGGTTTCGGCCATATACTACTTCGAAGGGGGTCATCTTTGTTGCAGAGTGCCTAGACCTGTTATATGCAAATTCTACAAATGCTAGGCAGTCTTCCCACCTCCGGAGGTTAGTTCGCAGCATGGCTCTAAGGAGAGCCCCAAGAGTTCTATTTGTGACCTCAGTTTGGCCATCAGTTTGTGGGTGACAAGAAGTAAAAAATAGCAATTTTGTACCCAATTTAGACCATAGAGTTTTCCAAAAAGAGCTTAAGAATTTAGGATCACGGTCAGAAACTATAGATAATGGCAATCCATGTAAGCGAACAACATCTTTAAAGAATAAATGAGCAACATGAACAGCATCATCAGTTTTATGACACGGAATAAAATGAGCCATTTTGGAAAATCTGTCTACAACAACAAATATGGAATCATGACCCTTAGAAGTTCTAGGCAATCCTACAATAAAATCCATAGAAACATCTTCCTAAGGTGCATTAGCAATAGGCAAAGGTTGGTATAGACCATTAGCATTAGATTTCGATTTGGCCTTAGCACATGTAACAAAATTTTTGACAAATCTTAGCACATAATTAGACATTTTAGGCCAAAAGTAATGTTCCTTCAGTCCAGCTAGGGTTTTTTCGAAACCTCCATATCCCCTAGATTCATGAATTTCTTAGGTTAACAATCGGCGAATAGAAGAAGATGGGATACAAAGCTTGCCCATCTTAAACAAATACCCATTATCAATAAAAAATGAATCAACTTCACCTTTGGACACACATTGAGCATATATAGTTTTAAAGAAACTATCAGAAGCATACAGTTCCTTTATCAAAGCAAAGCCCAAAACATGTGCATCCATATGGTTTAAGAGGACATACCTACATGATAGCGCGTCAGCTACCACATTATCCTTTCCTTTCTTGTGGTGAACCACATAGGAAAAGGTCTCTATAAACTCCACCCATCGGGCAAGTCGCCTGCTGAGCACTGCTTGTCCTTTGAGGTACTTCAGAGCTTCATGATCCGAATGAATCACAAACTCCTTAGGCCAGAGATAATGTTGCCAAGTCTGTAAGCAGCGAACCAGTGCAAATAGCTCCTTGTCGTAGGTAGAATAGTTGAGTTCAGCGGTGCCCAACTTTTCGCTGAAGTAGGCGATGGGACGCTTGTTCTGCAGCAGGACCCCTCCAATGCCAGTGCCAGAAGCGTCACAGTCGAGCTCAAAAGGTTGAGCAAAGTCACGTAACTGCAGCACTGGGGCGTGTGTTAGGCGGTCCTTGAGGGCGCCGAAAGCCTTTTGATGTGAGTCGGACCAGCGAAATGTCACATCTTTCTTCGTCAGCTCATGTAGAGGGGCGGCAATCAGGCTGAAGTCCTTGACAAAACGTCGATAGAAGCCAGCAAGGCCCAAGAATGAGCGGACATCAGTGGGTGTAGTCGGCCTGGCCCACTCCTGAATAGCACGAATCTTTTTCTCATCCACCTTCAATCCAGATGCAGTCACTACAAAACCAAGAAAAATGGTAGACCCGGATGCAAAAGAACACTTCTTTAAATTGACATATAATTTCTCTTTCCTAAGACAATCAAAGACCAATTTTAAGTGACTTAAATGATCATGCATATTCTTACTATAGATTAAGATATCGTCAAAATAGACAACGATAAATTTTCCTAAGTGTCTTCTAAGCACATGGTTCATAAGCCTCATAAAAGTAGAAGGTGCATTTGTCAAACCAAAAGGCATTACTAACCATTCATATAAGCCATACTTAGTTTTAAAAGCCGTTTTCCATTCATCACCCTGTTTCATCCTAATTTGATGATATCCACTTCTAAGATCAATTTTAGAAAAAATAGAAGCACCATGAAGTTCATCAAGCATATCATCTAAACGAGGAATAGGGTGGCGATACTTAACCGTTATTTGGTTGATTGCGCGACAATCAACACACATGCGCCAGGAGCCATCCTTCTTAGGAATCAAAATGACAGGAACGGCGCAGGGAGACAGACTTTCTCGAACAAAGCCTTTGTCCATCAATTATGTGACTTGGCGTTGCAGCTCCTTTGTCTCCTCAGGACTAGCTCTATAAGCGGCGCGATTAGGCAAGGCTGCTCCAGGCACAAAGTCAATCTGGTGCTCAATACCTCTAATAGGAGGCAAGCCTTAGGGAAGTTCAGCTGGAAGCACATCCAAATAATCCTGCAGAAGAGCAGCAATAGGTGCAGGAATATGACTCAATTCAACATTAAGTAATACCTGTTTCATGAACAAAAGGTGATGGTCCCTTGCTGAGGGTGAGAGACCAAAGATCGACGTTCCACAGAGCCCTTAAGTGAAGCAGAAGAGGGTTGAGTCGACGTCGAGTGGGGGGAAGGCGGCACCAAGGGGGCTGCAGGGGCGGCTGGTGGGGCCGCGGGCGCTGCTGTCGGGGCCGCGGGCGCGGCTTGTTGGGCCGCGGGGGCGGCCTGCTGGGCCGAGCTCTCTTTGAGCTTTGCCATCCTTTCAGCTTCTCTTTCGGCGTCCTTTTGTTGCTTCTTGCGAACCTGGTCCTTTAGAATAGTGTGTGGCGAAATGGGTAGGAGAGTAACTCTCCTCCCGTCATAGGTGAAAGCATATGTATTTGCACGACCATCATGAAGAACAGAACGATCATATAACCAAGGACGGCCTAATAATATATGACTACAATCCATGCGAGCAACATCACATAATATTTTATCATGATATGTTTCAATAGAAAGGGAAACTAAACATTGTTTGGTGACCAATATATCAGAACCATCATCAGTAATGTCATTTAAACCATAGTGAGTAGCTCTAGGAGTAGTAGGTAAATGGAGGAAATTCACTACCTTTTCACTGATGAGATTGCAGCAACTCCCACCGTCGATGATAAGGCTTAAGGTAGCCTCGCGAACTAAGCATCTTGCGTGGAATATGTTCTCCCTTTGATCAGCCATGGGAGACTCCTGAATGTGTAGGACCCGTCGATTGATAATGCAAAGCAAGTTGTCGTACTGTGAAGTATCGATCTCCTCAATAGGCTCAGTCGACTGGTCCTCCTCCACTTCACTCGAAATTACAAGGTCCTCAGCAATCTCCTCCTCGTAGTAATGGTCTCCCAAATCATTGAGAAAAACCTTCCTTTTCTGAGGGCAATTGCGGGAGACATGCCCAGAACCACCACAAGTGAAGCAACGGATATCTTTGTTACGATCTGTAGAGGGTGCAACAACTCTTCTAGTTTCAACTTGATAACCCTGTTGAGGTGAGTTGGAAACTCCCTTTTGCTGCATAGAAGGGTTAGAAGTAGAAGGTTTAGATTGACTAGAAAGGTTAAAGGGAACAAACCTGCGACCTTGAGAGGTCTGGTCAAATCGAGTCCTCTGTTGCCGTAACTGCTGTTGTTGCTCATACAGAAGTTGTGCTTTATGAGTCAAAGTGTTAATATCTCTAATGGAATGGATAGATAAATGATTTTTAATAGAAATATTAGGACCAACAAGAAATTGAGTACACAAAGCACGTTCAGTAAGATAAACATTAGCCTGATGGGAGAGTCGTTCCAGCTCATCCCTGTAGTCATTAGGAGAGCGAGTTCCTTGGCGGCAGGTCGCCAGTTGCATTCTCATGGACTCTGTGTATTCCTCAGGCACATGTCTCTTCTTTAGGAGATAGCGAAGTTCTGGCCAGGTTTCAACAGGTTGCTTGTCCTGACGACAGCGCATCTCACGAGTGCGGAACCACCAGGTGCGAGCTTTACCTACTAAATGCAATATAACAACTTCCAACTTCTCCGTTTCCTCATAGCGTAAATGTTCAAGCATATAGTCAGTATGATTTTCCCAAACAAGATAAGCTTCAGGATGAGTGTTACCATCAAAGGTTTCTAATTTAAGCTTAACATCTCGTCTCTGTATAGCTTGAGCATTATCAAATCTAGGATGACCAAAATTAGGAGGTGGTAAATCATCAAAGTTAGGATTTACCTCATGGTAGGCATCCTCCAAATGTGGATGCTCATACAGATCATTATTGTTGTGGCTGTCATCCCAGTTAGCACGGCCATGCGGCGGTTGCTGTTGACGCTGATAGAACCTCCCTTGTTGTTGATGCTGTGGCGGTGTATACTCACGACGATCTTGGTTGCCATTGAAGCCATCTAGATGGTCGTTGTCGTTTTCTCCAGTGAAAGGATTAGGAGTAGCAGACTTAAGCGGTATATATAATTGACCAGAAGGGGGAGGTTTAACAACATAAGAAGTATTACCTGCAGGGGGCACGTTACCTGAAGGTGGAGTGGGGTGGACTGGAGGTGTAGGGCCGGCATGGGGCGGCATACCACCTTGGGGTGTAGAACCAGAAGCCTCCTGTTGTTTCCTTTTATCCAGGTGTCGCAAAACACCGTTTATAGACCGAGTAGTAACCAGGTTAGCCTGTTGGGCTAGTTGATCATGGAAGCGCTTGTTCCAACGCTCCTCAGCAGCTTCGAGCTCTTTCCTATGCTCTTCCTTAGCAGCTTCGAGTTCTTTCCTATGTTCGTCCCTAGCAGCTTTAGTGGCGGCCTTAATAATACGGTCCAAGGCCTCATCATAAATAGGGATAGGGGGTAGGGGTAGTTCCTTCGGCTGCCATGTTCCTACAATATCAGAAGAGCAACAAGTAACCGAAGCAAAGACCAGAAACCAAGTAATGCAAGCTCTAGTGATTCCTAAGAGTGATTCACGTTTTTAGAAATCAAAGAGCGAGAAAACAAGGCACACTATTCAAGCAATTCCCCTGGACACAGAATTTTGCAATATTGAAGACAGCAAGTAATAATCAAAATTGCAATTTAAATCAACCACAAGTCGGATATCAAGGATAGCAAGTATAAACAAGCGGCTTAATGTGAGAGAATAAGAGCTACAATGTGATGCTTGAATAATATGAGTGTGTAATAGTCGAAAATAGCAATCACAAGGGCAATCAAGTGCACACACTCCGTCAACTATTATCTGACGGTTGCAACACGGTTCAGAGAAAGAAGGGTGTGACCAAGGCTCCAGTGTCGGCACAGCACAAAATCACACAAGCAGGGTTCTTTTGTAATGCTTAAAACCGTTTAGATCATCTAACATGTAGCAATAAAAAAACTAACAAGGAAGAGTTACTAACTCAACAATGTAATGAAGGAATGCTCTTTTTTTTTTTTGAATTTAGGCTCGGCTTTTTCTGATTTTTTTTATATCATCAACAAGCTGCTGTAAATATGGAGGCAGCAACCAAAAATTTAAGAGCAAGAAAAAAAATAAAAATAACAAGCTACGATGATCTAAAAGTAAGCAAAAATAAAGAAAATAGGGAAAATAGGCTAGAAACTGGAGAAATTAGGGTTCTTTAGTGGTGCAAGTTCATATAATGCTTTTAATCCAAGACTCACAGTCATAGGTATGATATGTAGCAACTACGAATAAAAGATCACAACTTGCAGTCAACTACGAATAAAAGATCACAATTCCATCAAGACTCACAGTCATAGGTATGATTTCTTTAACTTTTATGCAACGGCTATGGTGAAAAATAGGCACGAAAAATAAATCACTCAATAAAGAAATCAAGAGAGTAAAGAACTTGCATTAACCTGAAATCCGATACCACTTGATACGTTTGGGATACCCGATCCTTCGCCTGTGGGCTGCAGATCAAGAACCACGCCGTATATTTGCTAACATCTTGCAATGCTCTTTGATATCTCCTAATTTGGAACAATTCAAACAAGTAATTAAAATTCTGAATAGTGACAGTTTTCAACACTTGGTAAATTCAGCAACTGGAACTGAGAAATAACGACAGAAAGAGAGAGCGAGGGCAGGGTGTGCGCGGATCTCAGGAGCGCAGGAGCTGGCACACAGGCTTCGGCCTCAGGGTGTGCGGGTGTCCGGATGCGCGCAGGGGGTCTCGCTAGGAGCGAGGGTGATGGCGAGCGCGCGGGTGAAGCGCCTAGGAGCACGCGGACGAGGCACCTGGGCATTGCGGGAGCGAGAGCGAGGACGCGGGAGCAGGTGTCCGCGCTCGCTGGGAGCGAAGCTGCCTGCGGACGTCGCCAAGGGCCTGTGCTCCTCCTTCTTGCGACAGTTTCTGGTTTAGGGTTTGTATTTGGTTTTTCCGATGGAATTCAAGATGTTGGATGATGATTTGTGTTGGCCGAAAATAATAAGAACATAAGAGCTTTGGGGATTGATAATCGAGAACCCTTTAATCCATAAAGGGGTTTCTCAATTCTAATTCAATCTAATTAAATCAAAGTGCATAAACATGAATTTATAGTAAAACTTATGATAGATCTAACCAATCCTTCCTTGCAATGGAAAGGGGTTTGGATAGATTAATTCTATCTAAGATAAATAAAATAACTTTAAGATAAATAAATCCTAATGAGATAGATATTTAATAACTTGGTGGCCAAGTATTATATCTAGAAGAGATATAATTAATTTCCACCTTATTTATCTAATTGCATGAAATAATAACATAATTAACTAACTTAATTTAGGCCCAAGCACAAGGTGAACTCGGCCAAGCCCCATACTCCACTCGACATTCCTTTGGCCCACTCGGCCGAGTGCTTCCATAGAGATGCCGAGTCATGGTGAGTCATGGGGGATGTTGATCGACGAGTCTTCATGAGCTCTGAGTGTGGACGTAGGCTCACTTCCGGTGCTGGTGGTGTAACCTCGAGCCAAGTGATCCAGGGTGGCCTGAACCCTTGCTCTAACGTTCCATGGTGACGAACAAGAAAGGCTTTAGTTACAGTTTGAATCTTCTTAGCCCTCGAACGAGTGATAGGACCATCGAATGGAAGCTTCATGTTGTCCTCAATGTCACCAGGAGTCATCGATATTTGAACGGCATCAAACTGTGTAAACTGTGAGATAATCACCATGCAAATAGTAATAAAAAAAAATTAAAAAAAATTGGTTGATAACCATGTACTCTATCAAAAATTGGCTAATCAAACTAATCTATCAAAAAAAAAATCTCTCTATATAAAAAGTCGCACTTATGAACGGTGACAATTTATTCCCATTTTATCCTTCTATTTTCATGTAATTACGCCCACACTTAGACCAGTCAAAACGTGACCCGACCCGAGGACCCAACCCGTAAAATATGGGTATTGTCGCAAATATTTCAACCTGAAATCCAAAGCAACCCGAACCCATTCAACCCGTAAATTTTTGGGTCGGGTTGGGTCAACCCGTCGGTCACCCGTTGGGTCAAGCTTTAAGATAATAAAAACATAAATAAATTATAATTTAAGCTAATATTGAAATTTATTACTAATAATAATTAGGATTTAATATTATATTTTTCAACATCAATTTTACTTTATAATTTAATATTACAATTTGTTATGTATATAAAATTACATATTAGTATTGTAGCAACTAGATCTGTCAAAACGTGACCCGACCCGAGGACCTGACCCGCAAAATGTGGGTTTTTGCGCAAATATTTAAACCCGAACCAACCCGAACCTGTTCAACCCGTAAATTTCTGAGTCGGGTTGGGTCAACCCATAGGTCAAGCTTTAAGATAATAAAAACATAAATAAATTATAATTTAACATAATATTGAAATTTATTACTAATAATAATTAGGATTGAACATTATATTTTTCTTCATCAACTTTACTTTATAATTTAACATTACAATTTTTTATGTATATAAAATTACATATTACTATTGTAGCAACATTAATTATTATTTTTCAATAATATAACTATTATTAGGATAATATAATGATTTTAGATTTAGGAACTATGTAAATAGTCATTAAAAATACTCCATCTATTTACTTTTAAATGTCGTTTACTATTCATGTATGGTTTTAAGGATGATAATAATTATATAAAATATTAATTGATATATTATATATAATTTCATACTTCAAAAACAAAAAAGAATGAAACTATAACAAGTAATAAATTTTTATTGATATTTTACATAATTTTATCATTTTAAAATAACGTGTATAAATAGTAAATGACATTTAAAAAATTATGGATGATTAGCGCTCTTGACCCGTTGGGTCGACCCGAACCCGTTAAATATGGGTTTGGATTGAGTATTTCAGGACCCGTAACCCGAAATGACCCGACCCGAAATGGACCCGAACCCGAGACGACCCGACCCAAACCTGACACGCCCGACCTGTTTGACAGGTCTAGTAGCAACATTAATTATTATTTTTCAATACTATAACTATTATTAGGATAATATAAACATTTTAGATTTAGGAACTATGTAAATAGTCATTAAAAATACTCTATCTATTTACTTTTTAAATGTCGTTTACTATTCATGTATGGTTTTAAGGATGATAATAATTATATAAAATATCAATTTATATATTATATATAATTTCATACTTCAAAAACTAAAAAGAATGAAATTATAACAAGTAATAAATTTTTATTGACATTTTACATAATTTTATTATTTTAAAATAACGTGTATAAAGAGTAAATGATATTTAAAAAATTATGGATGATTAGCGTTCTTGACTCGTTGGGTCGACCCAAACCCGTTAAATATGGGTCTGGGTTGAGTATTTCACGACTCTAATCCGAAATGACCCGACCCGAAATGAATCCGAATCCGAGACGACCCGACCAAAACCCGACCCGCCCGATCTGTTTGACAGGTCTACCCACACCGCTTGAGGCTTTGTACAATCATATTATATGATTCATATAGCACTTCCAAATTTCCAATGCTATGCAGGTAATGCAGACCAAAACTAAAGAAATCCATATTATCCAGTTAAAAGTCCAGCCCAAACAAACTAAATAAGGGGCAAAAATTGTACTGAAACGGCTCTCTCTCTTTTTTTCATTGCATATTTTTTCCACTTTTGCCTTAAATTTAAGTTAGAATTTTTTTTTTGGTGAGAACTAGCCAACGTGGCTATTATTACTTCATTTCATTCAAAAGTAACACAGCAATCCTTATAAAAAAAAAATTAAAGTAACACAGCAATGTGCCTTGATGACTATTTTGCCCAAATTTAAGCAAAATTTCACAACAAGGGCAACTTACAATCTTCAAAAGGCTCTCTTTTTTCTTTGTCATTTTTTTTTTTCACTTTTTACCCTAAATTAGGATTAAGCTATTTGGTCCAAATTTCAGCCCATACTTAAAATCCAATATTTTTTTTTAACAGTAAGCAAGAAGGCTTGATAACCCTATGCAGAGGGTCGCTAGTAAAAAAAAACAAAAACATTAGGAGCTAAGATTACAATAACATATAAAATTATAATTAAAAACTAAAAATTATAAATAAATCTATACGGAGTATTAAAACATCTGGAACATAGAGCAAATAATTCTTCTTGAAATCTGGTGGCTTGGTGGCTTAGCCAGCTTGCCTGATGAAGTTGATAGCTTCGACTTAATGGCTTAGACGGAAGTGATAGCTGCGGTTCTTGTTCTGAATGCAGTGACAGGCTAAACGATTCTTGTAGCGTTGAGAGGAAGTCTCAACCAGCCCCATTAACCTCCTAATTGAGGCGAGACAAAACCTTTTTGAATCATTAGATCCAAAACAGAGGGTGAAAGGGTTGAGGAATTTCTTGGAGAATCCATACTTAAAATCCAATTGTCACTTAAATCATCTTCAAGTGAGTTTTCATTTCTCTTCCCTCATTATTTTCATGTGCTATTTTCATACATTATCAAAATACTTATTCAGTTAATAATTTATGTATATAAAATGATATAATATAGCTATTCATTAAAATTAGTTAAAACACGCTATGAGATAATTGAATAATGAAGAGATACATGAATAACAATTGTAACATTAATATAAGGGTAAATTACAGAAAAACCACCCGTTAAATACCATTATTTTCACTTAACCACCCACTTTAACAAAAATTACATAAAACCACCCATTAAAGAGGGTTTGTTAACAAAACGCCACCCAGGTGAAGCTTATGTTAGAAATTCATTGAAATGACTAAAGTAGCCTTACATATTAATCAAATTTTCATATGATTGCCACTTAAATCTGAAAAAACTCCCAAATTAATCTTAAATCTAGCCCTAGGAGGGAAACAATTCTCACATACCACTTCTCCCCAATCAATTAAACATACACGTACAACCAATTTTTAGATCTTTAGGCTCCAATTTCGATTTGTTTCTTTCAAGAAACAAATTTGTCAAATTTTCAAGGTTAGGAGGATGTATAAGATTTTGTTAGATATGGTTAGACTGTTGACGCATCCGTATCCCCAATTAGGAGCATCTTGTAAGCTTGTCCTTGTCAAATTTACCGGATCCTCCATCGGGAGGCATAGAGAGAGGCCAATCGATTGAACTTGTACCTTGCGAGGTTGAAAATGGAAAAAAATAAGCCGTTGAAGACAGCGCACGTCTGAACCAGGGTTATGAAAGGAGATTTGGAGGAGAGAATAGCAACTAACAGGTTATTAACAAATCATATGACAGTTAAAGATAAAAGAAAATAGAAAAAAAAATCAATTTGATTTTTATTTCCTTAAAAAAACAAAGCACTTTGATGATTTTGGCCAATTTGAACGGAAGTTGTAGAATATTTAACGGAATATTCTATCTGGGTGGTGCTTTGTTAACTAACCATGTTTAATGGGTGGTTTTATGTAATTTTTATTATAGTGGGTGGTTAAGTGAAAACAACGGTATTTAACGGGTCGCAAAGCAAGTAATCACAAGAATGTCTATGCATCGCGATCATTAACACTTTACACCTCATTAAACACTTTACAGTACGACGAGAACATTCCTCAGCAACCTTCTTGGAACACAGCTCCTCCTCCTCCTTTTGGTCAATATGGAACATGGGGCGGGTACCCTCCCTACCAATACTTTGCGGGCGCCTATCTGCAAAATCTGTATTATGGGAAACAAACAAACGGGGTGCCACCTCAGTACGATCCCTACGGTTACTATCAGCAGCAAAGCCCAGCGCCTACAACTTACAACCACTTCCCTAACCCTACCGACGACATGCCCAACCCTGGTTTGAAGCACGACAACGACAACATCAACAAAAGGACTCGTGACTACAACTCCAAGGATGTATCATCGCACTCCAATTCCCCGGGGGCACCCGACCCGGTTCGCAGAGACGAACCTACTTTCCCATCTACTTTTTGCAGAGTGATACGCGAAGCACCTGTTCCCGAGAGATGGAGGGATGTATCAATCGCAAAGTACAAAGGAGACTCTGTCCCAACGACCATTTGAACCAATTCACAACAACAATGAGGATGGACGAAGGCAACGATGCTATGTTCTGCTGATCGTTTCCATATACATTAAGCGGGGTAGCTCTAAAATGGTTCACCAATCTGGCCCGATCATCCATCAACAACTTTGCGCAACTATAGGGCACCTTTGTCGCTCATTTTGGCAGTGCCCGCACGCGAAAATGGACCATGCTGGACCTCAATTCCATCAAGAAAGGGTCATCTGAATCTTAGGAAAACTTCTTCAACATATTCACCAATATGGTAGTACAAATCCTAACCCGACCCGAGAAACCCGACCGACTCACCCGAACTGAAATCCGACCGAACCCGAAAATTTAGCGTTATGAATAACCCGAACCCGAAACCGAGCCCGACCGATATTGACCCGATACCCGAATTTACCCGAATATAAACAAACCCGACTCAACCCAGATCCGACTCAAATCAGACCCGATCCGATTTCTGACTCGACCCGACTCCTAACCCGACCAGACTCCCAACCCGACCCGAATATATTTGAAATTTCCCTCCCTTCAATCATCTTAAATTTCATTCCCTCTCAATAAAATTCCATTCTCTCCTATTTTATTCCCTCCCAAATCCCAATAAAATTTCCCTCATATTTCACTTTTACATTTCCCTCATATATTTCCATCATTCCCTCCAATAAAATTTCATTCCCTCCCAATAAAATTTCCATCTCTTCCCTCCTATTTTACTTTTACATTTCCCTCCTATATTTCTCTCCCTTCTCTCTTATGAAATTTCATTGCCTCCCAATAAAATTTCACTCCATTATTTTCATTCCCTTCTATTTTATGAAATTTCATTTGTAATGAATAATCTAATTAACAAAAATAAAATTTGACGAGGAAAAAATAAAATAAAATGAAATTTTACTTATGTGATAATCTAATTAACAAAAATAAAATGATCAATCAAATCATTTGTAATGAATAAAATATAAAATCACAACTTTATTTAAACATAAAAGACAATATATAATTTGTTTATAACAAATTTTATATCATCTAGTCAAATACTTAATAATCAAACACAAATAATTGAATATGGTTTTAAAAAAAAGATTACGGGAATATGAATATATGATAGTTTTATAAATTGTATACTTGATACTTGTATTTAGAATTTTATATCATCTCACATAAGTAAATTTATCAAAAAAAAATGATCGATCAAATTACTTGAAATGAATAAAGTGATCGATTAAATTACCAAAACTTTATTATTTATAAATTATGTAATAATCTAATTACCACAAGACGAGTACAATGAGGATATTATATTAACTTGAATAATATATGATTTTATTTGAAAACCACTTTTTGAAAGACATAAATACACAATCACACAAATAATGTGAATTATCTTTTAGATAGGGAATCAAGCATTATATTGCCAAATTTCAATTAATGATGAATAGAATGAGCTTACGAATCAATGAGTAGATTATATATTGAATCATATTTAATTTTACCAAAAATACTTTTTGAAATACACAAATAACATGAATAACATATTCAACTTAATAAAATTGATCACCCGAAAGTTCTGAACGAACATGATTCAACAAATTCAACCAAAACAATTAAAAGTTCGAAACAAATGTAGACCCGCTTCTACTTGAAACCTGAATGAGACCGACCCGAAACCCGAACAGACCGACCCGATTCTGACCGAAAACCCGAATGGGTCCAACCCGATTCTGACCGAAACCCGACCAATCTGAATTTCATTTTGATCGAATCCGACCCGACCAAGCCCGACACAGAAATTTTGACCGAGTTGACCCGACTCATCAGTGACCTGACCCGAATGTGTTCGCCGACCCGACCTAGCCCGACACGGAAATTTTGACCGAGTTGATCCGACTCATCAATGACCCGACCCGAATGTGTTCGACCCCAACCCGACCGAATAACCCGAATCGCTAGCTCTAAATGCACCCATACGAGATCTCCAGGGTTGAATACCACATGTCCATGGAAACTCCTCACATGGCCGATTGTAGGAGGGGTTGGCCACTCCTGGATCGCTTTGATCTTGGCTTCGTCAACTTGTAGACCATTAGAGCTCACTACAAAACCAAGAAAAGAAACTTGATTAGTGCATACTTCACATAACACATCATCTTCATAGTGTCCTAACTTAATATGCACTATAGCTTGTTCGTTTATCTTTAAGTTTCCATCCAAGGCTAGCAAGTTTTCTCCCTTTTTCAAGGCTGGGTTTTCAATCATTTCAAGGCTAGCAATATTACAACAACTTCCACTATCAATGATCATATTACAAACTTTGCCTTTTTCTAAGCATTTAGTATGAAACAAGTTTTCTCTTTGATTATGATCACAAAGCATAGGTTGAACACTTAAAACTTTACTAACAATCAAAGAATCACCATGTTCATTTTCAATGCAATCATCATGATCATAGACAAGTGAATTAAGATCTTCATCATTATTAACATGTTCTTCATTTTCATCAACAATGAGATTAATTATCTAAGCTAGAAGGAACATTATGTTGGTTAGCATTATTAGGAGTAATAAGATGAGTTTCTTCCCTTTCATTTGGTGGTACTTCACCTCTAGGTGGAACTCTTTGTTCGGGCACCGTGTTAGAGCCATAACGTTGCAACTCTAGTGTCGTCATTCTTTCCATTAGCCTTACCATGTCCTCATTAAGGGTTTTCAAAATTTTGATCACCTCAGGATAAGTAGGCCTGGGAGTAGAAGTCGTGTTGCTGCCCTGGGTAGACATCACAAATAAAAAAACAAAGAACTATGTGAAAGATTAGTAAAAAAAACTATAAACAAACCTCGCAAGTATTTCACTCAACATTCCTTCTCTTATTGGTATATTATGCCTGTTGATTCAATCCGCCTTGGGCAAATCAATACTCAAGCTAGGACTTAGCAAACACAAGGTATATAATATCAATAGATCAAGGAATAATGAGTGATTTAAAGGTTGCACAACTCGACACAAGCAAGGGATGACTCGACCAAAGTAAGGTTTCGACTCGATAGGACAAAGGCCACTCGACAATGACAAGAAACAACTCGACACTTGCAAACAATGACTCGACAAAATCAGTAGGTGATGAAACAGTACTCGATAATGGCAATATAGAACAATTAGAGACTTATTTTTGTGGAAAAGAAAAGAAGGAATCAACCTTTGATAATTTACCTCTTTTGATTGTAACCCAAGTAAGGATGCTGTTGTTGCAAAGGTAGGGTTTCAAGGTTGTGTTTTGGAGGCAATGTATGTCGATCTAGGGCTGATTTCAACACCAATGTAGTCTCTTGATGATTCCTTGCAATAGATGAACAAAAACTTCAAAGAACACAAATCAAGCACCTATTTTTTTGGCTATTTTCGAATCTGATTTTTTATTACTTTCTACAAACCTGATGCGAGAAATCTGATTGAAGATTGAAGGGAAATCAAAAAATTAAAACAAAGGTGAAAGAAATAATATTCGGCCCTAGAATGATAGAAATAGGTTAGGTTTTGGCTAATTTGGCAAGTGGCTTCTATCTTCTATCTTGTGATCTTATGATAGATAGAGTGAATTAATCTCCTCTTTAACAATCAAATTCAGCAATAATATGTGTAGGGAGATAAATAGATAAAAGGATAGATAAAAGATAGAACAATGGATGCCGATTTAGGGTTAGTGTGTTTCTTGGTGCTGCCGACTAGAGCTTCCTCTTGAGCAAGGGATGTCGGCCTGAACAAAGGGGAATTCAACTCCAATGGCTGTTATCTCGGCTAGATGAAGTATTTGGGCTTAGATGCAACCAACAACAATCACAAACAAAGGTTAGTAATAATCAAAATCAAGAAATAGAAGTAAAAGACAAAAAATTTAAACAAGACTCTATTTTTGTCGGATTTTGTGTTTTTATGATGAACAAAAGAAAAGACACAACTTTTGATGTCGATAACCTAAGCTTTGATGACAATTTGATACGGGGTAAGCCATAGGATGGCCTGATCTTCGACAGTCAAGACTCAAATTCAAGAACGGGATCAAGAACGATACAAGAACTCAAAGACTCGAAAGAGACTCAACAAAGAAAGCAAGACACAACTGTAAAAGGATTCAAAGAATCGAAATTGAAGTAACAAAGACTCGATAGATTGGTGAAACGATCTAAATAGAACAAGATGAAGAGGCTTCCGTAGAAGGTAAGAACCAACACCAATGACTATATAACCCGCCTCTACAACCATACACAACCAGGCGGACAACTTGGAGGCACAAGGAGGGGGATCGTAGATACCAGGGATTACCTAACCTTCGCGAGATTGACAAACACAAGGCAAACCAAGCGGAAACGATACCGATTTGCAATCGATGAGCCTAGCTACAAATCGATCGACTTAATCACTCGGTGTGTTTCATCTAAGGTTTATTTTTAATGAAAATAATAAATTGATCAATTTTTTTCGTATCCGTAATAGTGCGAAAAGAAGGCCCGGCTCCAAGTTGTTCAAGAGATAGTAGAATAGTGGCGTTGAGTTTCTCGACCCCTTGCCTTAGGATGAGTTAGTTCTATTTCTCGATGGGGGCAGGGAAGGGATATAACTCAGCGGTAGAGTGTCACCTTGACGTGGTCCCTAAATTACCTAAACTTAGTGGTTAAGGAAAAACCCTAGAGATATTGTCCTTCGCACAATTATTTCCTAAATAACTATAATGCATAAACAATAAATTAATTACAGAAATAGAGGGAAATTTGTCTAAATAATGACAGCTTCAAAAATGGTAATTTTCGGCCAAGCTCTAAGTCGAACCTGGAAAAACCATCCACAGAAAAGTTGTAGATCATTTCGTCCTCGTTCCAACAAGATATGGCACGACCCAATTCGATAAATATAGACTCCGAACGACCCATTTTACCGAGATATCGAAAAGCTATCAAATGATCATGAACGAAATGCTGTCAAATGATCATGAACGAAAAGCTGTCAAATGATCATAATCAAGCTTGCACCTTTGGACCTTCTCCCATGGTGGAGCCTTCTTTTTCCTCTTCAATATGACATCATTCTCCTCCATTTGCATTTGACCCGTCCTTGAGTCGTCGGCAAGATCAAGATCGTTGTTTGACCCACAAAAGGCCTTCTTGATCTGCATCACACGAGCTCGAGTCATAGGTCCATCCCCAAGTATGATAGGTGTGTCCGGATGTGTCTTGGATGATCTCGCATCAGTTACATTACAAAATGGGCAGAGGTCGAGGCCATGGCTATCATCACGGCGGACAAAGTACACAAGTTCCTCTGGAAGAATATGATCTCTCAATTTGGAGTCCCTAAAGCCATCATTGCCTACCACGGGCCACAATTCGACTGCGAAGGGATCCACGATTTTTGTGCAGGACTTCAAATTGATTTTCGATTCTCATCTTTTAGCCTACCTTCAGTCCAACGAACAAGCCGATACCACAAATCGGCAGATTTTAAAGGCGCTGAAGAAAAGACTAGGGATAGCAAAAGGGGAATGCGCCGAAATCTTGCCCCTAGTATGATGGTCTTATAGGACCTCTGCTAAAGGTCCAACCGGAGAAATACAGTTCGCGATGACCTTCGGGGTTGACGCGATCATCCCAGTCGAGTTGTTGGTACTATCAGCCTAAGTTATTGATTTTAACAAAGACACCAACAATGAGGCTCTCGAGTTAGAACTCCATTTGCGAGAAGAAAGGAGAGACAATCTGTCTCAAAGCAAACGAGTATCAACGACGACGGGATGAAGGATACAACAAGCGCGTTTTCTTGCGCCCAATACAGAAGGGAGACTTGGTCCTCCTACAAGCAACAATAGGAGGAAAACTTGAACCAAAGTGGGAAGGCCCCTATGTCATCCACAAAGAAGTAGACAGAGGTTCTCTCAAGCTTCAAAACTCCGAAGGAGCCATCCTCGCAAAGTCATGGAACGCCAGAAATCTCAAAGCTTATTTTGTGTAAATTTTGCCATTGTCTTAGAAACCTGATGAATTAGATTTTCTATGTATAGGAGTTACCAGGAATCTCGATTGGGTACACCTATATATATAGGTGTACCCAATCGGTTTTTACCGCAATTGAACCCGGTTTTTTAGACCGGTTCACTTGCTTTATAGTCTATTTATGAATAGAACCGATCTATAAAGTCATAAATTTTAACCCGGTTTTGTATAAAACCGAGCTATAAAGTCACTATGTAATTTTAACACATGAGTTTTTTAGCAAGATTTTTAGGCTAGACCAAACTATAAAGCCATGTGTTATTTTCAAATCGGAGTTTTTAGCACGGTTTTTAGGTTGAAGTGAGTTGTAAAATCACCGTGTGATTGAGGTTTTTAGTACAGGTTTCAAATAAATCAAGCTATAAAGTAGTCTTCACGGTTTTTACCAGAATTTGAGGTTTTCACCAGAGTCAATCCCTATATATATATATATATATATATATATATATATATATGAAAGTTCCAAACCCAAAGATGTTCGCCATTACGCATAAGTCTAGCAATCGCGTGTCTTTCAAACACGGATGCGCAAACAAGCCTCTACGAAGAATAAATCTAGCAATCACGTGTCTTTTGAACATGGGTGTGCAAACAAGCCTCTACGGAGAATAAACCTAGCAATCGCGTGTCTTTCAATCACGGATGGGAAAACAAGCCTCTACGGAAAAATAAATCTAGCAACCACGTGTGTTTCAATCACGGATGTGCAAACAAGCCTCTACGGAGAAGAAATCTAGCAATCACATGTCTTTCTAACACGAATGTGCAAACAAGCCTATACGGAGAATAAATCCAGCAATCGCATGTCTTTCAAACACGGATATGCAAACAAGCCTCTACGAAGAATAAACCTAGCAATCACGTGTCTTTTGAACATGGATTTGCAAACTAGCCTCTACGGAAAATAAATATAGCAATTGCGTTTTTTTCGAACACAGATGTGCAAACAAGCCTCTACGGGAAATAAACCTGGCAATCGCGTGTCTTTCGAACATGGATGTGCAAACAAGCCTCTATGGAGAATAAATCTAGCAATCACGTGTTTTTTTTAACACAGATGTGCAAACAAGCCTCTACGAAGAAAAAACTAGCAATCACGTGTATTTCAAACATGGTTGTGCAAACAAGACTCTACGAAGAATATATCTAGCAATCGCGTGTCTTTCAAACACGGATGTGCAAACAAGCCTCTATGGAGAATAAATTTATCAAACGCGTGGAATGTTGTGCGCCTATTTCGCCATGTTTTACACTTACTTTTGTACCGATTTCTGTGTGCATTTCACACATTTGGGCTAGAATAGTAAATAATCTGTGTAGTTTACGTTTATTTGCCAATTATGGAGGTCTACACAAGTTTTTGTTATATTTCGCAGAAATCGGGCTCACTTTGGAGCTTAAAGGAAAGTCATGAAGAAGCTAAGGATGGTGCAGCCGGAGAAAAATCCACTTTTCACCATTCATAATTCCGAATCAAGCTTTGATGTCTTCATGAAAGTTTTAGCCCTCGAAAAGAGCTTTCCAACGCATGCTCATATGCGTCAATCAGACGAACGAGGACTCAGGAAAGTGTGTTTAAAGAAAAGAGCAGAATGCTCAGAGCAAACTAGTTCTACTCGACGTCGACCACATCTGGTCGAAGTCGAGTACATCGATCCCAGAAATCTAAGCGGAGTCGAGCAGAGTCACTCGAGCAGCACAACTATACTCGACGTCGAGGAGTTTTGGTCGACGTTGAGTACACCCGACGAGTTCGAAGCCTGCTCGAGAGCAACCCCGACGGAAAAAATCCTACTCGACGTCGAGGACTTTTGGTCGACGTCGAGGACAATACAGTGGCCGATCCGAGTCGAAATCAAGTGGAGTCCGGAGAAGATAGATTACTTGCAAGGAAAGGAACAAGATATTTTATCTAATCAAGAGAAGATATATCAAGATGGATAGGATCTATCCACATTAGCTTTATTTCCTTTTAGATTTAATTCTTTTATTTCCAAGTTTTATCTTAATCTTTTTAGATAGAAAGTTTAGATATAGATAGATATTCTTTCCTAGATTAGCTAGGGAATGAACACTATAAATAAAGCCTTAGGGGCTATTTTCTAGAAATTCCAATTTAGTTCCGATTCAAGTTATAGAGAGAGAAAGAGAGAGTTGTGGCCGAGAGAGGTTGGAGAAAGTGAGAGCGGAATTTGGCTTCGATCGGTTGTAAGTCTTATTTAGCTTATTAATGCAAGTTATTTTCTTGAAATTATTGATGTATTTATTTATGATGAAGAGAGAGTTGTCACCCAACTTCTAGGGTCGGGGTGAGCCCGACGGTAGCCATGTAAGGTGATGCGGTAAAGGTACAATCTTTTGATGCGATTTCGTCTTCTACCCCTATGAGCATGATTCTTTTGCGAGAGTTGAAGGTGATCATTGTTTGTGTTATTGAAGCGAAAGTGATCTTAATACAACTTGGATTAATTATGTGAAAAAGGGTTAGTAACAATTAGGGTTTATGCGAAAGCCTCTATTTTCCTATTTGTTAATAACGAAAGTTATTTGATGAAAAGGCATGATCTTTTATACCTTTATTTGTTATTTTACACGGTTATCGTTGTGGTGTTGAAACCCTGATCTTGGAAGTCTTTAGTTTATTAAGTTAATTTCGTGTTTTCATTCGTTTTCGTTAAAAAAGTTACGATTTTTGTTTCTGTTTTTACTCGAGATCGACAACTCTTGGTCGACGTCGAGGAGTGTTGGTCGATGTCGAGGAGATTTCGTCGAGATCGACCAGTTTGCTTTCGTTTTCGTTTTCTGCTCGTTTCTGTTGTCTGTTTTACTCGATAGTGTGGTTGACGTCGAGAACATCTAGTCAACGTCGAGTACACTTCGGGTCGAGATCGTGCTGAGTTTTGGAACTGAAAAGGCGGGCACTGACACGCTTCCTTGTGGATCGATCCTGACTGCCTTCTACTACAACGGGAGGAAGTCTTGTATTTATTTGCTGAGTGTTGTGAGCTGAATCTGTCATGTTTTATACTTACTTTTATATTGTTTTTTGCATACATTTCATGCATTTGGGCTAGAATAATACACAATCTATGTAGTTTATGTTTATTTGCCAAATTATGGAATCTACACCAATTTCTGTTTAAATTCGCAGAATTCGAAGAAATTTACAACAGTTTTGAGAAAGGACGAAAAGCTCAGAAATCAACTATAGAAACCCAAAGTTAAAGAACGACAGAACCAGGACGAATCGAGCTGAGGCCAAAAGTTACTCGATATCGACAAAGATGTCCGAGCAGTGCTGATCGAGTAGGAGCTGATCGAGGAAGCTGAAGACAAAGCCAACTCGACCTCGGAGCTCTACTCGATCTCGAGTAAACTACTCGATATCGACAAACCTGAAAGTCATGCCAAGTCGAGAAGCCGAAGACCTGGAGACGTCGAGCACCAGTTACTCAATATTGAGGATCTTACTCGATATCGACAACCTCAGCGCCACATTTCCGAGCCAGTGTCGGGGAAGAGTTACTCGACCAAGACCAGCAACGCAGAAGTCGACACAGTTACTCGATATCGACGAGTTTGCTCGATATCGACAAGATCTGCACCACCTGTATGAGCCAGATCGAGAACCAGCTACCCGAGATGCCTAGCAAGCTGTAGTCGACGACACAAGTTACTCGATATCGAGTACTTTACTCGATATCGAGGAGATCTATCCGAAGCCGTGTTACGCGGTTTGCAGTCCGTATCGAGCTGGGATTACTTGGAGCAAAGGAGTCCGATTTCTATCTACGTCTATCAAGTTCTATCTATGGAGAGAAGATCTACCCACACATGGAGGATTTCCCATTTTAGATTTAATTCCTTTATTCCATTTATTTATCTTTAAGTAAGTAGGTATTTAGATATAGATATAGATAGACTTTTTTACCTTGATTAGCAAGGGTTGGAAGCCTATAAATAAAGCCCTAGGGGCTGATTTTCTATTCATTCTATCACACACACAATTAGAGAGAGTAGAGAGAGAGAGAGAGAGTTTGTGGCGAGCAAGGTGGAATGGCGAAAGTGGATTTGGCTTGTTCGGTTGTAAGCTTTCTTTGGTTTATTTTAATGCAAGTTAGTTTCTTTTGTTTATTAATGAGTTTCTTGATAATGAAGAGCGAGTAGTCCACCCACTTCTAGGGTCGGGGTGAGCCCGACGGTAGCCATGTGAAATGATGCGGTGAAGGTTTGAGCTTTTTATGCAATTCGTCTGCTATCCCTATGAGCACGATTCTTTTTCGAGAGTTGAAGGTGATCCTTGTTTGTGTTATTGAAGCAAAAGTGATCTTAATGCAACTTGGGTTAATTATGTGAAAAGGGTTAGTAACAATTCGGGTTTATGCGAAAGCCTCTATATTCCTATTTGTTAATAACGAAAGTTATTTGATGGAAAGCATGATCTTTTATGCCTTTATGTGTTATTTTGCATGGTTATCATTGTGGTGTTGATACCCTGGCTTTGGAAGTCTTTAGTTTATTGATTTTATTCACCAAAATCTGCGTTCTGAGTTCGAAAGCTTTGCAATTTAAGTTTATGTGTTGTCGATCTCGGGGAGTTATTAGTCGATATCGAGTAAGGGTTTGTCGAGATCGAGTTTCTGTGTCTGAGTTTCTGCTGTCTGTTGTCGACTTGTTGTAGTCGATATCGAGGACTGTTGCTCGATATCAAGTAGCTTCTATGTCCTTGCTTTATTTTCTGCTTTGCTTTGTTGTTTTTGTCTTTCTTTCTGTTTGCTTTTCTGTCTATGAGATTTACAGCTACCTGAGATCCGCTGACACGCTTCCTCGTGGATCGATCCTGACTTTCTACTACTGCATAGGGAGGGAGTCTTGTAATTATTTGCAAGGGACAGAATCTGGTTTGCTTTACTTTACTTATATTTGGAATTGCAAGTCTCGATTTCCTCTTACAACAAATTGGCGCCGTTGCCGGGGAAGCAATCATTCGCGCCTTAGGTAGTCAGATCTCACTTTTCTTTTGTGTTACTTCGCATGTATATGCGCCGTTCTGGTCGAATACCTGAGTTTGACGCCTTAGACGATCCGGAACGTTTACTACACATCCATTCTAAACTCAAAAGGATCATGGCGACTGCTGAAACAGAAGCTGAGATGGTTGAGAGGCTTCAGAGGGAACTAGCCGCCAAAGATACTGCTCTCAACACTGAGAGAGTAGGCATGCAACAGGAAACTGCGCGAAGGAGGCAATTGGAAGATGAGCTTGCCCAATACCCTACAACTGCAGAAGATTACATGCACCCGACTCTCATCGTTCGTGAATCGGCCATTCTAATCCCTGAAAATAACTATGAAATTCGCACTCCTTTTCTTATAGAAATAAAAAATAATGCTTTCTTTGGTAAATTTAATGAATGCCCTCTTCGGCATATTACCAACTTTACTGATATGTGTCGTACTCTTGCTGAAGGTACCACCTTGGAGTACATCCTGATGAAGGCTTTTCGTTGGTCCCTATCTGGTCCAGCATTGAAGTGGCTTGAAGGGCTGAAACCGCGATCCCTCACGACATGGGCTGAAGTGAAGCAAGAATTCCTCAACAAGTTCTTTCCTCCTGCCAAGACAGCACTCCTTCGCTAGAAGATCACAGCTTTCAAACAGAAGTCTGGGGAGCCGCTGGCAAAGGCTTGGGAAAGATATAAAGATGTGCTGCGATCATGCCCTACACATGGACAGCAACCCTGCGTAGTTCAAGAGATCTTCTTCAATTCTCTGGACTTGGCTGCAAAGGATAGGATCAACACATATACTCACTATGAGTATCTGACAATGCCGCCATCTGACGCATGGGCTGCCCTTGACAAGCTGACTAACTATGACAACAAGTATGGGACTCCAACCAACTCTGAGGAGAATGCTTATGCCAGGCCAACCCCATCCATGCCCCTCTATGAGCCCTCTAAAGAGATTGACCCAGATGTGAAGGAGCAATACTACAGAGATCAGAATCGTAAGCTCCTCAAGCAAGTTAAGTACCTTTCTGTCAACCAGGCCTGCATCGAATGCGGATCACAGAGACACACCACTACTGAGTGCCCACACAGAGCAAGTCAGGCTGGCAGAATACCACGAAGAGGCAGCCTACGCAGGGGGTCCCAATCGCTACAAGGGAGACCAAAGGTTCTAGCAACCACAATGGAACCAAGGTGCCCCTAGGAACCCCCCCGCCCTACAGAGCTCCAAGACATTCGGAAAGGGACCAGAAAAGGGATGATCTATAAACCGTTCTAGAGGAAATACGGAGGAACCATTCAGACACCAAGCAGTCCTTCCGCTCAGTCTACACTCAGATACAAGGTGTCAACTCTAGGCTTAGGGAGATCGATGTTTGGAGAAAATCAATTGATACACAGATTGGCCAGCTAGCAGCAGGAGTCCCCAGACAGTCAGGTTCTCTCCCTTGGTCTTCAAAACCAAATCCCAAAGGGAAGACTGGTCACATCGCTGTTGTAAAACTCAAAAGCGGTCATCAACTACAAGAGCCAGAGGTTGGAAAGCAGCAGGACGAAGGAGAACAACAACTTCGATATCGGTCAGACCTTGGTCGAGCACAGCAACTAGACCCCAAGGAAAGTAGTCAATATCGAGGAAGAGCTGGTCGATATCGAGGAGAACCAAGTCAACGTCGAGAAAGCTGCAGCACCTCTGACATCTGTTCTAGCTCCGAACCAGAAAAAGAAGCTGCCCTTCCCAACAAAATCTCCAAAGGACCCAGCAGATAAGAAATTTCAACGCTTCATCAAGATGCTTCAGAAACTCAATGTCACCATACCCTTCACAGAAGCTCTAAATGAAATGCCATCCTACGTCAAATTCCTCAAGGAGATTTTAAGCAAGAAGCGGTCAATGGCTGAAATTACAGAGGAGTGCAGCCATATGGACGTACTTGAGAAGATGTCAGATCCAGGTAAGTTTGCTATAACAATTGGATTTGGTCAACATAAAATTAATGCTTTATGTGATCTTGGAGCTAGTGTGAGTATACTGCCTTTAACGATATGGTCCAAGATTAAGATAGGTGCCCTAGAGCATGTGGATGCTAGACTTTATATGGCCAACAACACGGTGGTCATTCCAACAGGCATGGTGGACAATGTGCCAGTGCAAGTAGGTAAGTTCTTTGTCCCTGCTTATTTCTTAATTGTTGATATGGCAGAGGACCCTGCTTGTCCAATTATTCTTGATACGGGGTTAGCCGTAGGTTGGTCCAATCTTCGACAACAAGCAAGAATAATCAAGAACTAATAAAGAAACTCAAGAACTTAATCAAGAACGATCAAGAACTCAAAGAACGCAACAAGAAATAACAAGAAAGATGCAAGATTTATGCAAGACTCAACAAGAAAGCAAAGAAACGCATCAAGACTCTTAAGAATCGATCAAGATAGGACAAGATCGACCAAGAAACACCAAGAACAGAGGATGTCCTCAATGTTGACTCAAAGAAGATGAACAAGACTCGATAAAGACTCGAAATTGCAACAAAGAATGAAAAGACACGACCGATAAGGACTGAGTCGATCTATGCAGAACAAGATAAAGACCCCATGCCTCCTCAGAGGGTAGGAACCAATACCAATGACTACACAACCCGCCTCTACAACCCTACACAATCAAGCGGACAACTTGAAGGCACAAGGAGGGGGCTTGTGGATACTAGGATCACCAAGTCTTGCGAAGTTGATGAACACAAAGCAAACCAAGCTGAGATAGATACCAATTCGTGATCAACGAGCACAACTCTAGTTGGATCAACATCACTCAATGTGTTTCACACAAGTTTGAGAGAACTAATTCTATTCATTGAAAGCTGAATGTTTAAAATGTATGAAATCGAAATATTTAGACTACTCTAAAGCCTGATGGGCCGATTGAAGTGAATAAAATAAACAACTAAATTAAACACCTAAAACATAAGTAAATAAGGTCTCTAAAAATAACATGTAGAAAAGCCCAATTTCGGCCTAATAGGATCCATTCCCGTCAAAACAGTGACAACTTGCAAAGATGTGCATTTTCGTCCAATCTCGAGGTCGAATCTGGAAAAACCTTCAACAGAAAAGTTGTAGATCTCTTCGTCCTCGTTCCAACAAGGTATGGCACGCCTCAATCCGATAAATATTGAATCCGTACGACCCATTTTACAGAGACGTCGAAAAGCTGTCAAATGACTATGAACGAACCAAAACGTCATTTAATCCAAGCTTGCACCTTGGGACTTCTTCCCATGGTGGAGCCTTCTTCTTCCTCTTGAGAAGGACATCATCCTCATAATCTCGAATCATAGGTGTGTCCGGAGGTGTCGTGGATGGTGGCTTGGATGGTCCCGCATCAATCTCTCTTTCTTGAAAAGGATTCGTCCTCGAATCCAAGGTCGCATTTGATTCCGCAAAGGCATCCACACGAGCTCCTGGATCGAATACCACGTGTCCATGGAAATCCATCTCAAGAACGATTGGTGTAGAGATTGACCACTCCTCGATGGTTATTGTCTCAGCTTCATCTACAAAATCAAGAAAAGAAACTTTATTAGTGCATAATTCATATTTAATTTCATCTTCATGATGTTCTAACTTAATATGCACTTGAGCTTGGTCATTAATCCCTAAGTTTCTATCCAAAACTAGCAAGTTTTCATCCTTTTCCCAAGACTGAATTTTCAATTAACTCAATGCTAGCAATAGTAGAAGAAGTTTCATCATCAATGATCATATTAGAAACTATGCCTTCTTTTAAGCATGTAGTTTGATACAAATCTTTGCTTTGATTATCAGCACAGGGTATAGGTTGAACATTTAAATCAATCAAAGAATCAACATGCTCATGTTCAAGGCAATCATCGTTAGAAGAAAGTAAACTAATATCTTGATCATTATGAACATGCTCATCATGTTTATCACTAGAATTTTCAGATTCATTATCGCCTAGGTGATTAATCATGAGAGTTTTCTTATTAGGGCAATCCTTCATAATATGTCCTCTACCTTGGCATATAAAGCAAGGAATGTACATAGGTTCAAGAGTAGAAGAGTTAGGATTACTCCCTTTAGGGCCAGTAGATACCCTAGACGATTCATGTCCATTCCAAGACGCTTCACCATTGTCGATGGGCTGTTGGGGTGTTCGGCCTTCACTACCCCCATGGGGTTGGTTTGCTTTCTCCCTTGGGCCACCATCAAACCTCCCTTGGGGCTGCTGCACATGGCCTTGGTGCCACCTTTGGGGTTGCCCACTCGACATTCTACCACCTTGGCTCCTGTATCTAGCATTCCTTTCCACTTTCATAGCTAAATGTGAAATTTCAGTAGGCGTAGAATATGGAAAGTAATCGATTTCACGAGCTAAGGCGGGGTGCAATATTCTAAGAAACCTAGCATTTGTATCTTCATAGGACTCAACTATATTAGCTCTAGCCATGGTTTCTTGCATTGCATAAAAGATGTCCTCAACAGTTTTGCTACCTTGCTTAAGATTTTCTAATCGTTGTCTAAGCTCGCTAGCATAATGTGGAGGAGCAAACCTACTTCTCATAAGTGCTTTTAATTGAATCCAAGAAGCAACAGGTGGATCAAGGTTTCTTCTTCTTTCTTTAACTAGATTATCCCACCAAATTAAAGCAAAACTTTGAAATTTTAGGGAAGCTAGTTGCACCTTTTTATGTTCAGAGAAATTTTAGGGAAACTTTGAAATTAGCAAACACATTATTCCTACCATGTCTCTCCCTTTGTGGAGAGCTGTTCTTATCAAATAAAGGTTTAGCTAAATGAGGATTAGGATTAGGATTATGTACTTCCCTTTCATCATGAGGCGCTTCACTACGCCGGGGATTACCTTGCCCAGCCATGTTGTTAAATCTGGATGGCCGAGCCTCTAATGCCGCCAATCCTTTATTTATCTTAGCTAAGGTCTCCATTATGGTGTTGAACATGGTGACCTGATTAGACATATCAAATAAAACAAACAAAGAACTAAGTAAAAGTTAGAAAAATATAAACACCTCACAATTGTGTTTCGCTCACACTCTTCTCTCCGATTGGTATATCACGCTTGCTGGGGCAATCCGCTTTGGGCGAACCAACAACCAAGCAAAGAACTAAGCAATCATAGTATATGAATCAAGAGAATGAATGAAACAACACACAAGAGTACTCAACAAGGGCTGTAGTACTCGACAAAGCAAGGAGAGCACTTGATCAAGGAAAATCAGTACTCGACACAACCAAAACAGTACTCGACGTGGCTTCTCAGGACCTGTTTCGACAAAAGAATACTCAATATAGAGGAAGAGTACTCGACACAAGGCAGAAACAAGCAAAAGCAACTCGATATGCAATAAAGAGAACTCGACAAGGCTGAGCTCTACTCGACACAACAAACAGAAACTCGATATGGTAGGAGAATTGCTCAACAATGGCAATTTAAGACACAATAGGGACTGTTTTTATGTGGAAAGAAAAGAAAGGAACAACCTTTGATCAATTTACCTCTTTTGATTGTAACCCCAAGTAAGGATGTTGTAGTTGCAAGGGTAGGGTTTAAAGATTGTGTTTAGGAGGTAATGAGATTGGTCTAGGGCTGATTTCAACACCAATGTAGTCCCTTGATGATTCCTTGCAAAAGATGAACAAAGAGCTCCAAAGAACACAAATCAAACAACTTTCTTTCCTTTTTTTTTTTCTTTTGGTATTTTCGGATCTGATTTTTCTCTCTCTCTCTCTTTTTTTTTTTTTTTTTTTTTTTACAGCAGCTCTATAATGCACGAAAATTAAATAAAATGCAAGGGAAATTCGAAAATTTGGTGAATAAAATAAAATTCAGCCCTAGAATGGTAGAAATAGGTGAGGTTTTTGTTATCTTTGGTAAGTGGATCTATCTTATGCCTTTAGATATACTTGATAGATATAATTGCATTATTCCACCAAATAAAATCTGATTTCTCAATAAGGCAAGAAAATAGATAGAATTAAAATATCTCAAAGATAAAATAAATAACCCAAAGATAGAAAAGGATAGAAAAGATAAACAAACTAGGGTTTGTCTTTGTGTGGTGGTAGAGTCGGCCAAGCAAGGACTTATGGGGACAGCTAGGGCTGCCCTCGGCGGTTAGAGTACACAACAGGGGCTGTGCACACTTGTGGTCGACTCCACTGGTCTCGGCTAGGCTTTGTGTTTAGGCTATGCAACTACAAACAATCACAAACTCAAGATTAGTGCAAGAATCAATAAAGAATGCAAGAAGTAAAGACCAAAACAAGAAAAGGACTCTTTTTTTTGTGGTTTTTGTGTTTATGAAAAGAAAAGACTCAATCTTGATGTCGGAAACCAAAGCTCTGATGCCAATTTGATACGGGGTTAGCCGTAGGTTGGTCCGATCTTCGACAACAAGCAAGAATAATCAAGAACTAATAAAGAAACTCAAGAACTTAATCAAGAACGATCAAGAACTCAAAGAACGCAGCAAGAAATAACAAGAAAGATGCAAGATTTATGCAAGACTCAACAAGAAAGCAAAGAAACGCAGCAAGACTCTCAAGAATCGATCAAGATAGGACAAGATCGACCAAGAAACACCAAGAACAGAGGCTGTCCTCAATGTTGACTCAAAGAAGATGAACAAGACTCGATAAAGACTCGAAATTGCAACAAAGAATGAAAAGACACGACCGATAAGGACTGAGTCGATCTATGCAGAACAAGATAAAGACCCCAGGTCTCCTCAGAGGGTAGGAACCAATACCAATGACTACACAACCCGCCTCTACAACCCTACACAATCAAGCGGACAACTTGAAGGCACAAGGAGGGGGCTTGTGGATACTAGGATCACCAAGTCTTGTGAAGTTGATGAACACAAAGCAAACCAAGCTGAGATAGATACCAATTCGTGATCAACGAGCACAGCTCTAGTTGGATCAACATCACTCAATGTGTTTCACACAAGTTTGAGAGAACTAATTATATTCATTGAAAGTTGAATGTTTAAAATGTATGAAATCGAAATATATAGACTCTAAAGCCTAATGGGCCGATTGAAGTGAATAAAATAAACAACTAAATTAAACACCTAAAACATAAGTAAATAAGGTCTCTAAAAATAACATGTAGAAAAGCCCAATTTCGGCCTAATAGGATCCATTCCCGTCAAAACAGTGATAACTTTCAAAGATGTGCATTTTCGTCCAATCTCGAGGTCGAATCTTGAAAACCCTTCAACAGCAAAGTTGTAGATCTCTTCGTCTTCGTTCCAACAAGGTATGGCACGCCTCAATCCGATAAAAATTGAATCCGTACGACCCATTTTACAGAGACATCGAAAAGCTGTCAAATGACTATGAACGAACCAAAACGTCATTTAATCCAAGCTTGCACCTTGGGACTTCTTCCCATGGTGGAGCCTTCTTCTTCCTCTTGAGAAGGACATCATCCTCATAATCTCGAATCATAGGTGTGTCCGGAGGTGTCGTGGATGGTGGCTTGGATGGTCCCGCATCAATTCTAGGAAGGCCTTTCTTAGCGACGGTGGATGCCAGCATAAGCGTAAGGAAGGGAGTACTCACTTTCAACATCAGCGATGAGGTAATTGGGTATTCTTTTAATAAAACTGAAAGGCATACAGGTCCAATGGAAGAGGTAAAGTCCATATCAGCTGGGTACATCACTTGTGGAGAGCCTAAGATAAGAAATATGACTCCTGAAGAGCTGGAAAAAAGGGATATGGAAGCCCATTTGGAGAAGATCATGGCCATCCTAAACAAACAAACAGAGAATCCACTCGACACAAACCAAGGTACGTAGATTTGGACTAACTATTTTTCGGATGCCTTGACAGGATGCAAGTATGGGGTCGAAGTCGGACAAAATTCCTCGACATCGACCAAACTCAGCCTCCTCCACCAGCAGCACCGTCGTCGAGCAGCCAACCTGAAGCACAGCAGTCCTCGATATCGAGTAAGTTACTCGATATCGACCAAAACCCCGCTGCCTCGACTTCGCCTTCCTCGACCAGCAACCCACTGGAAGCAGAGCAAAACTCATCGATATCGACTACAGTAGTCGATATCGACCAAACCTTGCCTTCACCAGCTCCAGCATCCGCGAGCAGCAGGCCACCAGAAGCTGAAAACTCGTCGATATCGAGTACAGTTACTTGAGATCGATCAAATACAGTGGTCCCCGAATCCGTTTCTGCGAAGGTAAGCCAAGGTATGGATCTTTCTTCTCTTATTTCCATTAAAGATCTATCTATACATGGGAGAGGATTTCCAATGATGAGCCCAAGGAATATGAAGTTGGAGACAAGCTCTATGTCTCTAAATAAAAAGATCATTGGTTTCCCAACAAATTCAACAAGAAGAGGATGGGGCCCTTCGTGGTGAACGAGATCCATTATGGAGGATTGCAGCTGATGGACAAGAATGGAGTCCTATTTGAAGCCCAAGCTACATGGGCCCTGCAAATGCCACCTTGAGCTTAATGGAGAAAGTCGGCCTAGCGACTATAAAATCTAGAGCTTGTACATAGTCATTTATTTTTGGGACTTTTACGACATTGTTGTTTTTTTGTTTTGTTTTTGGTTTTTGAACTGTTAGTTTTTCTATTGTGGTATATGTCTTCTACATTTTTCAGGTCCATGGTGATAGAAACAAGCTAAATCTTGTCCCCATCTCTGTACACGCACAACCCTCCGCAAGGCATCCTTCTCCCGTCTCCATACGGCCTGTGCAATGTGTGCATGATAATCTCTCAAAAGTGACACGGTATGAGGCCCCCTTGGCCATTTGGGCTCAACTACCCCAGAGCCGCTCGTCTCACCATCCCGCCTAGCACCCCGTGCACTACTACCCTCGCCACACTATCGCCGCCTCCGCTGCACACCATGAACTGGGGCATGTACCGTCTGATCTCCTCCCATGTCCTGGCCACGATCATCACGTGGCCCATAACGCGGATCATGGAAGTCACCACGTATCGCCACACGACCTGCAGGCTTAACTCGCTGCACCTCTGCCGCATGCGTCGAAACATCTTGAGGTCCTCGAACCTCAGTATGCGGCGCCGACTCGCTCGTCTGTCCTCGTATATCTCCCTCCTGACTCCCAGCAATCGACAACGGCTAGGACCTCCCTAGCGTCGGCGTTGGCGCCGCATGCTGACTCTCAAGCGTTAGCGCCCCACCCGTAGATAGTAATAGTGTGAACGACGTAAAATCTATTTGCCCCACGACCCATGGATCCTGATCTCCCTCTCGAGCATGACTCGTTCCAACACCACGGCTCGTCCCAACACCCACATCTCCGACCAGAAGTTCCATGTCGTAATACGAGTTCAGCTGGTCGCTCTGAAAAACAGTCCCAAAGTACGCCTGATACTCACTGTGCTGAGTCTGCGCCTGGTCATGCACTCCCTCCGCTCCAGCCTGCAATGCAGAGTCCTCCCGTAGATACTCATGCATCATCTCCAAAGCCACCGCTCCCCTAGACTCATCCGTTGGTTGCACCACTTGGTCATCGGTGCGGTCTGTCATCATATCCAACTCTATCCGCACCAAACTGTGATATGTCTCTATAGACGACTGTGGCGTCTGGACCAATCCGTCACTGTGGTCAACACCTGACTGAATCGATGACTCAACCCCAATATTCGCACCTATCGGCTCACTATCCCCATCCATAGGATCCTCTACATCCTACAACGTCTGTCTCTCCCCATCAGTAGCCCTTCTGGCAGATTGCAGAACCACCTTATTTGCTAAACTCCTCGATAATGTGGTCTGTGTACCATAAAAAATGTTTGTCGAAATCCTATCGCTCATATATGCTACTTTTTACTTGTTACACACACTACTATATCGTATTACTTCTCAAATGTTGAACGATTTCCCTACACCTAATTAATGATTTCAACCTAATACTATCGTTTAATAACAAAACAGAAAACCATATTTAATCGATTTCAATTTCCCTACACCTAATGAATGATTTCAACCTAATACTATCGTTTACTAATAAAACAGAAAACCATATTTAAGCGATTTCGACATACCTCATGCTGTGGCGAGGCGGCTGACCTCCTCCTCCTAAGTGTCACTAGACGACCAGTCTCACGTCTCTGAATAGTCGGATCCGGCTACATTATATATAACAATAATACGTTAACACTATCTCCTTCCGCTTTAAAATAATTTGATTCGATTTTAATATAGTTTCATTGTTACCTGTAAAGGATGTCTCTGAAAATGACCGGCACCATGAGACGCATCTCTTCCACAACCGCTATCTCTCACCATCTCAACACTCCGGTTGAAAGTGGGAATAGAAAGAAACTGATGACGCCCAAAAGATAACGAAATTAAAGAAACAATTAAAGAGGGCTCAAAAGGTTAGCGAAAATAAACTCCAAAGAACAAGCATAACAACCTATGATCCGCGGACGAGGAAGGCATGAACAAATGGGACAGGTGGCGCACAAAGGGACAGGTGGCGCTCATGCCCCCATCCAAGTGCATCTCCTCCCCTAGACACGTGGCGATGCAACATCAACAAATGGCCGAAAGAGGGAAACTTCTCCCCTGTTTGATAACGAAGAGATGTACTATAAAAGGCAGAAAGGGGGCTAAAGAAAAAGGACTTTTTGGAAAGCAACAGAGGAGACGCTAACTCCAGAAGGGATTAAGAAGGAAATAGCCACGCCAAGGCTCTCATTCTGACTTATTCTCCGATCACCCGTTCGCGGACACCTTAAGAGAGAGGAACGATAGCTAAATCGGGACAGGTAGTCGGACATCAGTCCAAGAAGCAAGGGAGCACATGGATTTATTCCACCCTCAATTTCTACTGCATTAGACGAGCGTATCTCCTTTACCATTGGGTCATTTAATGAACCCGGATAAGTAAAGATGTGAGTCTCTTCGAAAGACTCGGCGGCTCGGGTCGTGGGATCCCCATGAATTGTGAGGATCTCAGGTAGCGGGTAAGACCGTCATTATTTCCTCCAGGGTAATGCGGCTCAGGTAAAGGTCTTTTTCCCTTTCTCTATCACTCTGATTGGGTAATGCGGCTCAGGTAAAGGTCTTTTTCCCTTTCTCTATCGCTCAGGTAAAGGTCTTTTTCCCTTTCTCTATCACTCTAGTTGGGGGGAAGATGGCTTCAGGTAAGTCCGTATTACCCACTTTCCATAGGAGGAAATCCAGAGCATTCCCCCCATGGGGACGTGGGGGGCGATATACTTTTTCTTTTTCGGTTTAGTCATTGGCGCCATCTGTGGGAGCACTCTCACCCTGAGGGGTTCCCGATTTTAAAGTATCAAAATATGATTTAAGACATTGTCGCTAACCAATGACTTTGGTATGTACAGGTAAAAAATGAGTGAAAGCATGGGAGGAGCCTCTCACGGGACGATGAGTGATGACCACGGAGGATTCCAGGAGTTCAAGTTGCATGTAAACTCCCCGGGTCAGTACAGCGCGCCTGAGGCTCCGGTTTTATCGCCTTACGTCCCCCCACAAATGGGTCAAGGCTGAGCAAGAGGAACCTTACTTCCCCCCTCCGAATCAGGGACAAGGTTTCTTCTACGGGTATGACGGATACCAGTCATTCCAGCAGGGGAACCCTTACAACGTGTTTCCCCAGAATGTATATGGAAATACTTATCAAGATTATCGTCAGCCCAGATTCTCTGATGATTTTGGCACACACCGATGGGGCGAAGATAGACGTGCACCCAAGCATCACAGGGGCGAGCATTCATCAGATATTTCCACGTCCACCCGGACGGGCTCACCCCGTGAGAACGAGAAGAGGGTGGATTTTGTTCCTTCAGTGTTCACCCTCGAGGTTTGCCTAACACCAGTACCCAAGCGGTGGAGAGACGCCAATCTGATGAAATATGATGGCACCACCGATCCTGATGATCACATGTGCCATTTCACAACCGCGATGGGGATTAATGAGTATAATGATGCAATGTTGTGCCGAACGTTCCCATCGACTCTGACCGGCATCACCTTAACTTGGTTCACCAACCTACCGCAGAACTCGATCGCTAGTTTCATCCAGCTTTCCCAAGTCTTCAAGTCCCATTTTGGAAGCTCGCAGTCTAGAAAGAAAACCATGCTGGACCTCAACTCGATCAGGCAAGGACAGAGCGAGACTCTGGGGCAATTCTTCGCCCGCTTTAACTCTGTGGTAGTGCAAATTCCCAACTTCAATCACGAATCGGCGGTCATAATCCTGATGGGGAATATAGCGGAAGGTGATTTCAAGACTCGGCTTTTCAGGAAAAAGCCAAAAGACTACGACACGTTAAGGAACTTGGTGTCGGCCCAGATTGAAGCGGAGGAAGCCGTGACCTCTAGCTCAAGGGCTAATGATGGCCCACGAGGTTTCCTGGGGAAGATGGCAGGAAAGTTTCGGAAGGACAAGGGAGCGGCGAAACCAAGGAGAAATTACTCCGTGGATAACATGCACGTGTCCCGGCAGGACGAGGTCCACTTCAACCGTGAGAGGGAAAATCCAGACGCTAGATATCAAGGGTATGATCAAGAAGTACGCCATAAGAGGGAGCCAGTCTCTCCGGTAAGGAAGAATGGGCCTCGCGACAACCCCCAACGCCACCAGCAGGCTCAGAATCGCGACGATAGGGGCCGCGCGGATGATAGTGGTAGTCACCGCCGGGCTTCGCGATTCGAAAATCCCCGGGGAAGGGATGAGCAACATCGTTACCCCCTAGTGAACAGAGGCAGAGGGAGAGGATGTTGGTGGAGAGGCGGTCGAAGAGGGTAGGGTCAGCCTGCGCAAGTATCGGTCAATTAGGCCCCACGCCGCGAAGATCGCCCAGAAGGATCGCGGGTCAACCGAATCCCAGAACCAGAGGGTTTCATTGACACTCTAGCGGGGGGACCATCTATCTCAGGAATTAGTCGGCAAGAGAGAAAGAATTATGAGAGGGAGGCAAGACAGCCTCCATCAACTGCAAGCCAAAAGATCGCTTTACAACCACATCCAGAGATAATTTTTACCTCGTCCGACGCAGTTGAGGTCTGCATGCCACACGCGGACCCACTGGTGATCCACGCACAAATCGCCACGAAAACTGTGAAAAGGGTTTTCATAGACACGGGGTCGTCAGTGGACATACTCTCGTGGGAAGCATTCTCCCAGTTAGGCGTGTCAGCGACAGCCTTAAGGCCTTATCATGGCACGTTGATCACCTTTTCGGGGGATGAGGTGCAAGTGGTGGGAACCATCGAGCTCACGGTGGTTCTGGGCACCTTACCTCGCTGAAGAATGGAAAACATCACCTTCACAGTGGTCCGGATTCCGACCACTTACAACGCACTCCTGGGAGGGTTTCGCTTTACAAGTTTCACATGGTTGTGTCAATCTACCATTTCAAGGCAAAATTTCCAGTCTCCGGGGGAGAAACGAGGGAGGTGTGCAGCCAACAACCGAAAAGCCGGAGTTGTTATGTAACTTCCCTGAAGAAGAAGAAGGAAGTCATGTGTCTTGAGGATACCGCTCAGACCAAGGTCAAGAACACCGAGAGAGACCTTCCACCAGAGAATAAAGCAACAATTGTTACTAATGGAATCGTATCAGAAGCTGAACGGGATGTCCGACCATCCGAAAGGGAGGTTCCAACCGCGGACTTGAGAACCGTCCACCAGCCATTTTCTAACACTGAGGAAAGAATTTACATGAGCCAAGCCCTCGGAGCGGAGGAAAAGGAACGGGTCTTAGAAATTATCCGGAAGTCGCGGGACGTATTCGCATGGTCCCCAAAGGATCTCTTGGGTATCCCCACCTCCATAGCGATCCACACCCTCAGAATCCGTCATGACGCGCGGCCGGTAGCCCAAAAGAAGAGAAAGATGGCCCCGGAAAAGTCTCGAGAGGCAAAAGTTACTTGAGGTCGGGTTCATTGAGGAAGCAGAAGACTCAGATTGGCTTTCGAATGTGGTCCTGGTTAAGAAAGCTAACGGAAAATGGAGAATGTGTGTCGACTTCTCGGATTTAAACAAGGCTTGCCCCAAAGATAGCTATCCGCTGCCCTCGATAGACGAGTTGGTGGACATCACTACCGGAAACGAAGCTCTGAGTTTCCTGGACGCATACTCCGGGTATAACCAGATCAAACTGGACCCACTGGACCGAAGAGCCACCACCTTCATCACCTATCAGGGGATCTTCCGTTACAAGGTCATGCCTATTGGGTTGAGTAAGGCCGGGGCCACATTTCAAAGGACTGTAGACAAGATATTCCGCGATCAACTGCCCAGGAATGTGTCCATCTATGTGGATGACATTGTAGTTAGGACAAAGAAGGTAGAAAATCAGGCAGCGGACCTACAAGAGACTTTCGATTCGCTGAGACGGGAAGGACTGAATTTGAACGCCGAGATGTGTGTATTCGGAGTCGACTCCGGAAAATTTCTGGGTTTCATGGTCAGCCAAAAAGGGGTTAGATGTGATCCCGAAAAAGATAGCGGCAATACAGGAATTACATCCTCCGCGGACAATCAAAGAGGTGCAGTCGTTAAACGGCGCGGTCAACTACCTGGGACGTTTCTGTTCCTGTTTGGCAGACAGGTCCTTGCCTTTCTTTGCGTTATTAAAGAAAAAGGGACCGATACAATGGACACCAGAACTCCAGCAAGCTTTCGATGAGTTGAAAGTTTTTCTGCAGTACGTACCGACTCTCCAGCAGCCATAAGAGTCTGAAAGCTTACAGCTCTACCTAGCAGTCAAAGCGACCACTATGAGCGCAGTTCTCACCAGAGAAGGATGGTACCCAGTTTACTATGTGAGAAGAGTGTTGCAGGATGCCGAAACCAGATATGAGCCGGTTGAGAAGGTAATCCTTAGTTTGATGTTCGCGGCCATGAGGCTTCGTCCGTATTTCCAGGATCACCGAATCGAAGTCTTGACAGATTTACCGTTGAGGCAGATTCTTCACTCACCGGGCCTCTCAGGACGGATGACGAAATGGTCCATTGAACTTTCAGAGTTCGAGATAGCATACATCCCGCGTAAAGCGGCGTTAGCTCAAGTTTTAGCCGATTTCATTTGCGAGACCAGTTTTGAAGACGGAGACAGCGAATCACAGAACGGCTGGTCAATAAAGGTCGACAGGGTTGTTAACGCGGATGGATGCGGAGCAGGAATCGTACTAACCTCCCCTGGGGGGACCAATTCTGTTTTGCTCATCAGCTGAATTTCCAAGCCACCAACAATGAGGCGGAATATGAAGCTTTGATAGCAGGGCTGGAGCTAGCCCTGACCCGCGGGGCTCGGGTTGTCACCGTATACACTGATTCCGAGATTGTCGCTAAGCAGACAGAAGGAGAGTTTGAGGCCAGGACGGGTTTGTTGCCAGATTACCTGCGAAAGGTAAACGCTCTGAGAAAGACCTTTTTGCATTTCACCATAGAATCCATCCCTAGAGAAGATAATGAACATGTGGAGGGACCCGAAGTAAGGATCGGCGAAGACTTTTGCAAGAGGTATACTTCGTCCAAACCGAGGGACCCGAAGACTGGCGGACACCGATCACTAAATATCTGGGGAAGGGAATCCTTCCGCCAGAGAGAATGGAGTCTAAAAAGTTAACAAGCAGGGCGGCCCGATTCGTAATCCGCGAAGGAAGACTATATATAAAAAGGGTTTCAACTTCCCAGACCTATTGTGTGTATCCAGCCGGGAAGGACATGTCATTGCGAAAGAATTGCACGCGGGGATCTGTGCTCATCACCAAGGATGGAGGGCCCTGACTTCCAATGTTTTGAGGTTGGGGTACTACTGGCCCACTATCGGAACAGATGTGCAGAGTTTTGTGTGCAGTTGCGAGGCGTGTCAAAAGCATGGAAATGTGAAGAATGTGCCCGCCGAACCGCTTCAAAGCATCTATGGGGCATGCCCTTTCGCCTTGTGGGGAATGGACATCCTAGGTCCCTTTCCCACGGCCCCCAGAGAGCTGAAATATGTCCTGGTTTTGGTGGACTATTTCACCAAATGGGTAGAAGCAGAGGCGATGGGTTTGATCACCGCCGAGAAGGTTAGAAAGTTCTTGTGGAAAAACCTAGTGTGTCGTTTTGGAGTCCCTAAAGCCATCATCACGGACCATGGAACCCAGTTCGATTGCAAAATCATTAGAGATTACTGTGAGGGTCTCGGAATAAAGTCGAGATGCATCATCAGTAGCTCAACCACAAACGAATGGACAAGCAAAGACTACAAATCGTCAGATCTTGGAAGGTATCAAGAAGAAGCTCGGAAAAACCTCCAAAGGCCGATGGGCGGAACTCCTCCCACTGGTGCTCTGGTCATACCGGACCTCACCAAAGACTCCGACCAGGGAATCGCCATTTTCCTTTGTATTTGGGACGGATGCAGTCATCCCGGTCGAACGGCTGATCCCCTCTGCACGGGTCCTAGCCTACGAATCCAAGGCCAATGAAGAGGCTCTGGAAGTCGAGTAGCATCTTCGAGAAGAAAGGCGGATGATTGCAGAGATCAAGGCTCGAGAGTACAAAAAGAAAACACAAACACACCGAGACCAGCATCTCCAAGGGCGACGATTTGAAAAGGGAGACCTAGTCCTCCGTTTGGCCCTTGCAGGAGGAAAGCTAGACGCCAAATGGGAAGGGCCTTATGTAGTCATTGAATGTATTCACGTCGGAGCATACAAATTACAAACTCCCGAGGGTGGTGTTCTTCGGAAGACGTGGAATGCGGAACAGCTGAAGAAATACTATGTGTAATCTCTAAGTTATTTCGAAGTTTATCCAGTCACCCCCGCTATCAGTAAATAAATCAAAAAGGTTAGTGGGTGCTTTATGTAATCTTCTACAACTTTCAGCCCTGTGACGCTGGAGCTTGCTCCGGGTCGGACATCTGGTGGACGCATTGGGCTCCCAGATTAACACTTAGTCCTATGACGCTGGAGCTTGCTTCGCGTCGGACATCTGGTGGACGCATTGGGCTCCCAGATTAACACTTAGTCCTATGACGCTGGAGCTTGCTCCGCGTCGGACATCTGGTGGACGCATTGGGCTCCCAGATTAACACTTAGTCCTATGACGCTTGAGCTTGCTCCGCATCGGACATCTGGTGCATGCATTGGGCTCCCAGATTAACACTTAGTCCTATGACGCTGGAGCTTGCTTCGCGTCGGACATCTGGTGGACGCATTGGGCTCCCAGATTAACACTTAGTCCTATGACGCTGGAGCTTGCTCTGCGTCGGACATCTGGTGGACACATTGGTCTCCCAGATTAATACTTAGTCCTATGACGCTAGAGCTTGCTCCACGTTGGACATCTGGTGGACGCATTCGACTCCCATATTAACACTTAGTCCTATGACGCTAGAGCTTGCTCCGCGTCGGACATCTGGTGGTCGCATTGGGCTCCCAGATTAATACTTAGTCCTATGACGCTGGAGCTTGCTCCGTGTCGGACATCTGGTGGACGCATTGGGCTCCCAGATTAATACTTAGTCCTATGACGCTGGAGCTTGCTCCGCGTCGGACATCTGGTGGACGCATTGGGCTCCCAGATTAATACTTAGTCCTATGACGCTTCGAGCTTGCTCCGCGTCGGACATCTGGTGGACGCATTGGGCTCCCAGATTAATACTTAGTCCTATGGCGCTGGAGCTTGCTCCGCGTCGGACATCTGGTGGACGCATTGGGCTCCCAGATTAACACTTAGTCCTATGACGCTAGAGCTTGCTCCGCGTCGGACATCTGGTGGACGCATTGGGCCCCCAGATGAACACTTAGTCCTATGACGCTGGGGCTCGCTCCGCGTCAGACATTTGGCGGACGCATTGGACTCCCAGATTAATAATTAATCCCATAACGCTGGAGCTTGCTCCGCGTCGGGCATCTGATGGACGCATTGGGTCCAGGGACCCCAACCTTGTACCCGACCAAACCGCAAAACCTCGCCAAAAGTGGAATTATTGAAATTCAAAGGGGGTAGCCCCGAGATGCTGAAAAAACATAGAAGGTCCAGAAAGGCTAAACCAAGCAAGACATGCAAGATAGTTCTAAGAAACACAAGATCAACCCTCAGAAGGAGGGAGGAAACCAGATTAACTCAAGGAGTGTCCCGGGGTCGATCCGAAATCAAACGAGTCCGATCAGCACATAGACGAGTTCCATTTGGCGGAGGACCCTCAGGATGAGGTTCTTGCCACTCAACATCAACCTTGTTACTATCCGCGGACAAAATGTGAACCTCGAACCGTGCGTTCCCCTTGTGCAGAAAGGGGATGGCGGATCCTATATCGACGCCATGCGTACAAGCAAAGTGATTCCACCCCTGGCCCAAGAAAGGCACCCGGTAATCACCACGGTACACCGTCACGGGGAAGTCCCGGATGATCCTCAACGATAGCATAACGCGCCCGGGGAGATCTAGGCCGTATTCAATTTCAAAACGGGCAGGCAGCCACTGTTCAGATACATCAACTAAACAAATAAAGATAAGTTCACTCGAGAAATATCAACAAAAACACTAAAACCACGATTACGACGTACCAAGCGGTACATCTGCTCCGGGAAATCCAGAGAACGGAAAAAGGCCCAGGTCGTTTGGTTTGAGGACGACATTTTGGATAGATCCTCTTTGCAAAAATAAAAGGTTCGGGGAACTCCGATTTTTAAAGGGGATCCTCAGGGGTCACGGGCCGTACAGGCGCCACCTCGATAACCTGAAACACTGAAAAGGGACCTGGGCGAAACCCGAGAACGGTCAGGATACCATTGCCCCAAGCTAGGCATGACGGACAGATGTACATCAGAAGGGACGCCTCGTGCAGACCAAAGCCTGCCACCGTGAAAAGGAGTGAAGAAAAAGAAGAAAGAAAAAGCCCGTGATCCTCCTTTAAGCCATCGAAATTCGAAGAAAGATGGAAAAAGAAAAGGAAAAATCTAACTTCTTCTCTCCAATGGCGATTAGATCGAGGGCAAAACTCCATCCCTTCTTGAGTATAAAACAAGCCTCGGCGACCCAAGGGATAAAACATCCCTTATCGGCGAGATGAATCCAAAGGCACCGCCAAGGACATTCTGTCGAGTTATCATGAAGGAGGAACAGCTTCAGATGCTCCGACTCCCGCCCGTGTATGTCCTGATAGACGAAGACACACAATCCTAGGCGAGGCTTTGGTCCCGCTCCCATCAAGAACACGAGGTGAAAGTGGAAAAGGATAGCGATGGCCTTTTTTGGTTAACCTAGGGGTGCCACCATTTCGTACAGGAAAACCGAGTCATTGTAGGGTCGGCCCTGATTTTCACCTACATGGGGGATTCCATCTTCGAAATCGACGTGATCAACCCCGACAACGGAGGAAATATAGAAACGAGAGGCTTCTAAGTTAGTATCCAATGTAACATGTACCCTCTCTAAGTTTAAATATTCTGGGCTCGAAGGAATCAAATCTTTGAAAAATCGTTGTTCCTGTAACCCATGTTGAATAAAAAAACCCCCGTTTCTTGGTATGGACAGAAGTCACGAAAACGTGATTGCGTAACCAAAGACAGCCGTGAACACCCGCGGCCCATAACTATTGAAATAACCGCGAACGGCCTGAGGCCGCCCTTCGAGCTACTGAAGTAAAATGACTAGTTCCATACGAGATTTCCGTGGTCGGTCTATGCCCAAGTTACGAAGATCACACTTCACTTACGTTCAAAAGTTTGAGAAAGAATCTTTCCTTGTCAATTCTCAAAGAAACATTCATCCTTCATTACCGCTCTGAATCACATCAAAAATCATTCCAAACCACGAGCAGAGGCAACATTTTTCTGCGCCCCACATGTAACGATCTCTTCTCTTTCAAGAAACACTGGAGGTATGTTCTAAATCCCTCCTGAACACGTGGATCCCATTCTTCTAAAAGAAGAGAACGTGGGTTGCTAGGAACCTCCACGTATGATAAGGGCCATTAACCCCAAAAGCCACTTGGCCGCAGACAGTCCTAATGAATGAAGCACCATAAAAAGAGAGAAAGAAAGTGGCGATACCCGAACTCTTAAAGATTAAAAATACTCCCTCGGAGGGACTCCAACATGAGCTCTGAAAACACTCGTGCTTTCTACCGGTTCATCACCAAGGAGGAACACTTGCAGACGTTACAGCTGCCCCGAATATACGAGCAGCTCGGAGATGAAACACACCTCTCGTCTACCTTTCGTCAACCACTTGTCAGGATTTCAATGTCGATGTTGAGAAGGACGTGAACGGGGCCTACTGGTTTACCGAAGGATGGCCGGACTTCGTTTTCTCTAATCGAGTAGTCCTGGGATGCTCGCTCCTTTTTGTCTATGAAGGGGAGTCCCACTTTGAGGTACATGTGTCCTACCCAGATCCGACCCCTGTTCGCCAAAAGAAGTTCGGCCCGACAAGCACGGGCTCGCCCAAATCCAAGGCCCACCAGAAGCCCCCAAGAGCCCCTAAGAGCGTTAAGGCGCCAAAGCGTAAAAAGTGAACCCACGAGTCCCGATGTACTTGAGAATGAATAAAAGTTTTTCCTTTTCTTTTTTCTCTCGGTTAAAGAAGTAAGAGACCGATAAAGCTGTTTTTCCTTTACTGACCAATATTCCTTCCCTAGTGACCTGGGGAAAGACGATTCTAAAAGATACTCGAACAGTGCGGATATTAAATGAAAGAATCAGACAAATAAGGGAACAATGGCCAACGACTTCTCTATAAAATCCAAAGACCAGAGAGTCCCCGTGAAACACTTTATATCAGCTAAATATAAACAAAAAAACTCCAGAGATAACATGGCAGCAGGTGAAGGCCGCTCGAGAGATTTCCTCCGATGGATCCAGAATGCTTCTCTCTTGCAAAGAACGGTAATATTCCTCTAAACCACTCCGGTTAACTCTTAGTTAATTACTCACAATTAATCTTTCCCTCTAAACCACCATAGCCTCTGCCAGAGTTCTTCGAAGAGGAGTATGGGTTACCCGGTGTTGAAAGAATAATCCTAACCAATGGGCCTGGGAGGAGAGGCATACGCGTCCTAATAGAGAGAGACGAAGCAGGGGTGCTCTGGCTCACCCAGGGATAGAGTGCTTTCACCAGATCAAGGAATGTCCACGTGGGAGGGGTCGTCATATTCAAATATCTGGGTGACTCACGTTTCAAAGCCAGCTATGTGCCTTCGGGAGAAAACACCTCTAAGGTAAAGGTAGTGATGACACTTCCTAAGGAAAAAGTGCTATTTGCTAAACGCTTAGGTTGTAAAAAAAGGAAGCATGTATAAATAAAAATATTGAATGAAAAACGTAAGACGCCCGTGTGGCGAGGTTTCCAAATCTTTTGTCGCCTAAAAAGATACCGAAAGAAATACTATTAATAAGCATCGCAAACTGAGCTCTCTGGCACAGACCATCCGCGAAACAGGGGGCAAACCCAATCCAAGAAACTGCGAACTAAGTTTTCTAGCGCAGACCTTCCGCAAAAAACAAAACCAAACATAATCCGAAATCAGACACCTAACAGAGTATCAAGGGTTGTTTGAAACGCAAGGACCACCCGAGGTGGTGGGAACGAAAGTTTACAATCCATCGCCAGTAAAATCCACGTTGTCGTCATCCACCAGGCCCCAATCTTCCCGATCTTCACTAGGGGAGAATGGCTGAAGAGGAACACCCGGGGCCTCTGCGGATTTCTTCACGCTTTGATGTATCCCGGCTTTCATCCCTATGTAGAAGCAATCCCTGTAACGGTCTTGGATGAACTCTTGCCCAGCCTCTTCATTCAGTCACTCAGGAACCGAGTTTTTCATAAATTCCAAACCATTCGGAGTCTTCAACCAATCGTCCACTAACTTGGTACGATTGTACGGAACATCCAACCAAGACAGAACGATATCACCGTCCGTGCGGGACTGATATCGTTCCAACTCAATTGTACGACGGTTGGCCTCCACGACCGCCTTACTCCTCGCCTCGTTCGCCGTCAGCAGCTGTTCTTCGAACTCCTTTTTCTGGGCCTCAAACTCCTTCTTCCGGGCTTCAGAGTCAGTTTGCAGGGTGACCATTGCCTGTTGGGATGACTCATGTTGAGCGCGCAACGTCTCCACATCCTCCGTTACTTGCTACTTTTCGCCTTCTCAGAGGATATGATCTCATCTTTTTCCTTTACCCGCGAACGAAGAGACTCAACTTCATTCCTCGGTGTCTCGGCCTCCAAGAGCTTCCCTTCCTACTGCTCCAATTTCCCTTCTAGTTCATGAGCATGTTGGCCCAAGCGAAGATATCGACCCCAGCCGCTGTGAGTGAAAACATGACCCTAGCAACAAAAGCATTGTGAGGATTGAAAACACATCAAAGAATCAAGTGGATAGGAGATATAATACACGATTCACTTACCCAGTTGCACTAGCGCTCTTGTTCTAATGTAAATTGTTCATCAGTAAGATGGTCCAAGTACCATAACTCCGCTTTCCCGAGTTCTGCGGGAAAGGCCAACTGTTCAAGAGTATCGGAGTCAAAACCGGGCATCCGGTACGCGGGCCGACCATTGGCGTCCACATGAAAAACTGGCACATCCCAGCTCACACCTTCCCATGCTGGGTATGAACGCAGTTTCCTTTTCTTTGGTTGCGGTTTGGAAGTTCCCGCCTCACCAGGGGAGACGACTTGACGCTCTGTAGGGGCGACGAGAGGTAGGGACTTGGCCTCCGCGACCGGAGCAGGGTCAATCAGGATAATAGAAGGCTCAAGCTCCACCGGAGCGACCGGGGAAGAGGAAGTCACAACAACAACTTTTTCATTCACCACCGCTTTTCCTTTGGATTTTGGGGCTGAAGTCTTGGGGCGTTTCAAGGCCCTCGTCACGTCAGTTGGAATTTTCCTCTTAATAGAAGAAGGGGGGGCCGAAGACATCTTAGCCGCATCCACCATGGCTTTCAGCTCCGCAGCGCCTAGAAAAAACCACAAAGAAATCAAAGACGATTAAAATCTGAATCGAGAAAATACTATGGATAAAAAAAAGCAAGGGCACCCCCCCCCCCGAAATGGGCTACAACCTATGCGCGGATGAGGAAGACTTAAGCCAGCCATCTCCAGCCGCAAGGGGGAAACCATGTCTTTCCATGAAGGTTTTGTCTCAACAGCAAACTTCTGCTCGATCTCCTTAAGGTCAGAAACAGCTTTCCTTTTCATCCGCGTATACAAACGCGGTTCTGTATGAAAATTTAAAATCTTACGCAAGGGATCGCGGATTAAAAACCACTTATGTCGCCATTCCGGCTTGTTGGTGTTTCGGTCCACAATAGGGACGCTGAGTTTAGTCTGGTAAAGACTTTTGTGGATACCCCCATGACCCAAGGTAAGCATATTGCTCAAGAGTCCCAGAGAAGGCTGGACCCCGATCTCCAGACAACGCATCACAAAAGAAGTCAAGAAAAGCCAGCTATTCGGGACCAGTTGGGCGGGGCTCAAGCCACAAGCTTTCAGATAACGTTTAAACAGATTAGGCAAAGGGAACCGAAACCCTTGGACCAAACTCTCAATATACACCACTAGACAACCGGGGTAGGCATCCAGGCTTCCTCCCCCCTCGGCCGGTAGACACAGCACAACTCCCTCTAGCCAAGGAAAGACACGGGCGATTACGATCAGATCCTCCAAAGTCGTGAATGTTCCGCCACCGCGGCTCTGGGCGTTCGGCGAAGCTATGGGAATCATCCGCTGAGGTAAAACCACAGGTATCGGGCCCGTGGCAGAAGGCTGAAATTCCCCCCTTAAAGGACAAGTTACTAATACTTTCTCGTTATACAGAACCGGACGAAAGTCCCCCAACACAGACGATGAGCGGCGTTCTTTTGGAATGAAGACAAGGCCAGAGGGCAAGTCAGTATAAGAATCACACTCTTTGTAAGAGTGCTGAGACTCAGGCGACTCCAGTATTGAGTCAGACCCCGATGATGAAGCCCTGTCACCCGACCGCGAGGACGTAGAATCAGCAGGGGAAGAGTCTTCATCGCGCACACGACCTGGGGAAGTATAAAAGGAGGGATCCTCGAGAACCTCTATCTCACCCATCAAGAGTTTTCCCCCAGAACGTCGGGAACACGGAGGCCTGATCAAAGCTTGCACACTACCTGAACTACTTGGGGAGGTCAACATGATGAAGATAGCCGAGCCGGGTAAGAGAGAAGTAGCAAGGAAGAAATAGGCCTAAGGACCAGCGGTAGCCAATGTAAGCCCAGACGATTGCCCGCGCACTAACCGCGGCCCGAGAGAAGAAAGAGGGGGGGGGGGGGGGGGGAAGAAGACTAAAATCAAAACAAAAACTAAGACGCGGAAAGAAAAGAAAATAAAGTTAAGATTTACCTCGAAGATGTCCGAATTGAAGGGCTGTAAAAACGGAGAACGGTAAAAATAAAAGAGGAATCAGAACCCCTATTTATAGGCACCATGATCCAGGGTGTTTCACCTCCTATCTCAGGCCACGTGTCAAAAGCACGGCCCCCAACAATCAAACAAATGGGCCGAAAATTACCAGCCCATAAAAGCCCATTTGGGCCCAGGGAAGCCCAACGTTCCCCTCTTCCTTACCTTTTCACCCTAAAAGAACTACAAATTATGGAGGAGGTTTTCTAACCGCAGAAAAACCTATCCGGTTCCCCGACGGCTCAAGGAGCTGTGATGACGCCCAAAAGATAACGAAATTAAAGAAACAATTAAAGAGGGCCCAAAAGGTTTGCGGAAATAAACTCCAAAGAACAAGCATAACAGCCTATGATCCGCGGACGAGGAAGGCATGCACAAATGGGACAGGTAGCGCACAAAGGGACAGGGGGCGCTCATGCCCCCCATCCAAGTGCATCTCCTCCCCTAGACATGTGGCGATGCAACATCAACAAATGGCCGAAATAGGGGAACTTCTCCCCTGTTTGATAGACGAAGAGATGTACTATATAAGGCAGAAAGGGGGCTAAAGAAAAAGGACTTTTTGGAAAACAACAGAGGAGACGCTAACTCCAGAAGGGATTAAGAGGGAAATAGCCATGCCAAGGCTCTCATTCTGACTTATTCTCCGATCACCCGTTCGTGGACGCCTTAAGAGAGAGGAACGGCAGCTAAATCGGGACAGGTAGTCGGACATCAGTCCAAGGAGCAAGGGACCGCATGGATTTATTCCACCCTCAATTTCTACTACATTAGACGAGCGTATCTCATTTACCATTGGGTCATTTGATGAACCCGGATAAGTAAAGATGCGAGTCTTTTCGAAAGACTCGGCGGCTCCGGTCGTGGGATCCCCATGAATTGTAAGGATCTCAGGTAGCGGGTAAGACCGTCATTATTTCCTCCAGGGTAATGCGGCTCAGGTAAAGTTCTTTTTCCCTTTCTCTATCACTCTGATCGGGTGATAAGTTGGGGGGGAAGATGGCTTCAGGTAAGTCCGTATTACCCACTTTCCATAGGAGGAAATCCAGAGCATTCCTCCCATGGGGACGTGGGGGGCGATATACTTTTTCTTTTTCGGTTTCGTCAGAAACACATTCGGAAAATCAAGGGGGATTAAAAGAGGGGAGGAGGTTCGAAATACGGGGGATTGAAAGATGGGAGGAGAGAAACGACGGAACAAAAGGTCGGGCTCGAAAGGCAAGAGAAGGATTGAAATCGGAGAAGAGTCAGAAATTGTGTTAGGGAATGGGGCTCGAAAGGCAAGGGAAGGATTGGAATCGGAGAAGAGTCGGAAATTGTGTCGGAGAATGGGGCTCGAAAGGCAAGGGAAGGATTGGAATCGGAGAAGAGTCAGAAATTGTGTCGGAGAATGGGGTCTGCAAGGCTATTTATAATGGGCCCCATCAAGGGTAACAAACCCACCGCATACGTATGCGGTGGGTTTTTTTAATTCAAAATTTTATATTAAAACAACCCGCCGCATACATATGCGGTGGGTTTTTATCGGATATCTTCCACCAATTCGGTTTTTAGAATAACGGACCCCGTTATACCCTGACCCACCGCATATACATGCGGTGGGTCGGCATACGGTCAACGCACCCACCGCTTACCCAATGTTCCAAAAATCGGCCTGGGCGGCCGCCTAGTCCCCGCCTAGACGTTGGGCGGCCAGTGACCTTCGAGCCAAGAGGTTTGGCGGGCATGACTCGGCGGAGAGGTAGATTGGTGGTTTTCTGGGCGGATTTGGGCGCTTCTGGGCGGTTCTAGGCGGATTAGTCCGGTTCAGGCGGTCTAGGCGGTTCATTAAAAAAATCAATTCAACGCTTTTAACCAAAATTTACTCTAAAATTAACCCCTTTCTTTCTCAGTCAATCAATTGTCATCAGAAGTCCTTGCTTCTGAAACTCGACGATCGTCTCCCGTAGTCCCGTCTCATCGTTCCATCCTCGTCTCACTGTTCCGACCGGCGGTGCTCCTCCCATCTGTTGCAGTAGGCAGTGGCGCTCTTCTCTCTTTTCGATGGACTCGCTGGTACTCGATTCGCAGCAACAGGCAGGTATCTCTCGCTATCTCTCTCTTTTTCGCTCACTGGTACGTGGTGCCATAACCTCGGTGGTATACTGGTGGCCCTTTTGTTTTCAATTTTCGGTAGATAAGTAAGGTATAGGTAAAGATGATGACTATTGTCTACTAGTGATTTCAATTTCGGTGGTAGTGGGGTACTGTCGTGATTTTGGCTTGATTTTGAATGTTTGGATTAATGAACTTACTTGTCTAACTTATTTTGTTAGGTTAACTAGTTAGGTTTGAATAATTTGATTCCTTAATTACCTTATATGGAATTGTGGTTGTTGAATTTTTGGTTTATCGCTTCATTTAGGTGCCTAAGACATCATGAATTCCGAAGAACCGATGGATAAGGCTTCATCTAAGGCCTCTAATTGTGAGAATCAGAATGCGAATGCGCAAATGTTGAAGAGGAATAGCGGTGATGTTGGATGGGAATATGGGATTATGGAATTCTAGTTAATCCAAATAATCTAGATAAGGTGAAATGCCTCAAATGTGGGAAAGAATTTTGTGGCGGAGTTAGTCGGTTGAAGAAGCACATTGCTAACATTAGGGGGAATATTGCACCTTGTAAGAAGGCAACACCGGAACTCGGAAGACATACAACGTTGTAGGGATTATATTGAAGCCAACAAAAGGAAGAAGGTAGAGAAGAAAGAAGGAATTGAAAGTGTTAGGGAGGATGTTGAAATTCATGATGTGGATAGTGATGAAAATCATGAAAAAGGTGGTGGTTTGAGTAAATCGGTTGGGGCTGCGGAAACCAATAAGCCTCCTCGTACTCTTGGAGCTATGGATAGATTTTCTTCAAAGATCCAACCGAGTGACAACTATTTGTGGGAAGCTAAAAAAATAAGACAACAAAACATCCATGATGCTCTTTTCAAACAACGTACTCACCAAGTGCATGAGTATGTGGCTAGGTGGATGTATGAAAATGTCATTCCTTTTAATTCGGTGGACAATGATAGATTCTTGAGGGTAGTTGAGGCTATTGGACAATATGGTCCAGGTTACCTTCCACCGAGCCAATATCATCTTACAGAGCCACTATTGAAGGGAGAAGTCAATTGACAGAACAAAGAACACACTTCAAGTGCAAGAGGATGAATGGGCGAAAAATGGGTGTTCTATAATGACCGATGCTTTGGAGTGATAGGAATAGAAGAAGCATAATGTACTTATGTGTGAATTCTCGTCTAGGTACTTGTTTTCTTGGTTCGAAAGAGGCTTCATTGGATGCACATACCGGTGAGTACATATTTACTTATGTAGACGAGTGCATTGAGCAAGTTGGTGAACAGAATGTGGTTCAAGTGGTGACCGACAATGCTTCGAACAACATGTCGGCGGCAAACATGTTGCTTGCAAAGAGACCTCGCATCTTTTGGAGTTCATGTGCCACTGACACTATTAACCTTATGCTTGAGGCCATTGGTAAGCTCCCTCTTTTCAAAGGTCCAATTATGAAAGCAATGAGTTTTACCGTCTTCATCTATTCACATCACAAGACATTGGCACTTATGAGGAAGCGTACACGGAGGAATATCATCCGACCCGGTGTAACTAGATTTGCCACCACTTTCTTAACCTTGCAAAGTTTGCTTGAGAAGAGAGATGATTTGAGGCAAATGGTTAGCTCTGCTGTGTGGGAGAAAACGAAATGGTCCAAGAGCACGAAAGGAAAAGCTGCTTTTCATACTATACTTTCCACGGCATTTTGGAATGGTGTGCAATTGTGTTTGAAGGTATTTACACCATTAGTGAAAGTGTTAAGACTTGTGGATGGAGATGTGAAGCCGGCAATGGGATTCGTTTATGGAGAGATGAGAAATGCAAGAGAAGAGATCAGAGCGGCTTTGAAACAAAAGGAATCGTTGTACAAGCCGATTCTTGACATAGTTGATGCTAAAGGAAAGGGGCGTACTGACACTCCACTTCATTTGACGACTTTCTTGTTAAATCCATATTACTATTACAATATTACATTGTCTGATGAGGAGGAAGAAGTTGTTATGAATGGAGTGTTTGAATGTATGGACCGATTATATCCGAACATAGATATATAAGACGAGGTGATCAATGTGGAACTATTGAAGTACAAGAACCGAGAAGGTGCATTTGGAAGAGCCACTGAATTAAAAGTTTGTTCGACAAATGATGACCGCTATGATCCGGGTTTATATTTTATAGTTATCTCTCTATCTGCTCCTTAGTTTGTTAGTTTATAAGATTATTTGAAGATTACTAGAAGGTTATTAATCATACTTTAGAAAGCTACTGTTTCGAATCAAAAAAGAAAGAAAGCTACTGTTTTTTTTTTACTTAGGAAGTTAGAAAGAAAGCTACAGTTACTTAGGAAGTTAGAAAGAGAGCCACTGCATTAAAAGTTTGTTCGACAAATGTTTTTTTTTAACTTAATGCTTTAGAATTTATTTGTTTGCTACTGTTTTTTTAACTTAGAATCCATAGTTTACTGTTTTTTTTTAAAAAAAACTTATGCATTATAATTAAACTTAATACTTGATTTTTAATATGTAGTTGGATGGTGGTCTAACTATGGCATCAATGTACCAAATCTCCGAAATGTTGCAAAGAGGATTCTTTCTTTGACAACAAGCTCATCCGGTTGTGAAAGAAATTGGAGTGTATTTGAAATGGTAATTTGAAATAAATTGTTATATCTTTCCTTCTTATTTTTTTAGTTGTTGTTTCCTAATAACCTAATACCCAATCTCTGAAATGTTGTATAGGTTCACACAAAGAAGAAGAATAGACTAGATACCACCACATTGGAGAAACTAGTTTATGTCCAATTCAATGCAAGATTAATGAACAAAAGAAAGAAGAATCAAAAGGAGATAGTGGATGCTCTTCTATCAAATGAGTATGCTAGTGCACAATCATGGATAGTTAATGGAGTGGATGAAGATGATGATGATGAGGTCAAACTCGACTCGACGCGTATTGGAGTAGATGAGGAATTGCAACCAAGAAGAAGTCGTCGTTTGGAAGAATTGAGAGAGCCCGAAGAAGATGATTTTGTTTCCGATGGCACTGAGCCGGATATGGATGAGGATCAAGATGATGAGTTTGACCTTGAGTCGGACAAGAAGCTTGATGGTGAACACTTAGGAAATGAAGACATAGAAGTCTAGAAGATTAATGTTTTATCTTACAACATGTAGGTTGTTTTAGACTTTGATTATGTTATTTATTTTGTGCCAGTTGAACGGGAAGCGTTATGGTTTATGCTTTTGACTTTGGAAAATGTTAAAAACAATATGGAACTATGAATTTTATGAAAGTTTATTACTTTATATAGCCTTTATTAAGTGATTTAGGTCTTTGACATGGCATAAAAGTACAAATACATGTCAAAATAAAAAAAGTCTGCCTAGACCCCGCCTAGTCCGCCTAGACCCTTGAACCCACCACTCCGTCGAGCATCCGCCAAGCGTTTTTTGGAACATTGCGCATACCTATGCGGTGGGTTAGCGAAAAATTGGATTAAGCCACCGCATTTGCGGTGTAAATAGTAAAAATTAGTGGTGAAAATATCCACCCTGAATACGGAGTAAGTATTAAAACAAATTCGTTATTCTTTATTTAATTGTACAAACTAATCTGTAATGGATATAATAACCCTCGTCTAACGAGTTTTGAAATATGTGTCATGATGGACCGGTTTTTGGGTGTTTTCTTCCGTTAGCGGATGGCTCTGTTTTTGGCATTCTTGGGAGTTCTACAACTTGGTTGGGTTTGCAGCGTCTGGAGTCGGAACATGTTGGAGTCGTGGTAGTGTGCTTAGGGCGACTCCGTATCCAGGAGAATGATCCTTGGGGTTCGTTTTCACTACCCACAGGAGTAGGGTCCTACTGTACCGCTGACTCGCGGTGCTTCTCTTTGGTGGTGCTTGGCTTCATTTTTCGTCGGCGTCCACAATGTTTTGGTTTTAGGTCTTCTTAGTTTCGTTCATTGCTACGTGTAGATTGCGCCTTATTGTATGTTCGACGGTCCTTCCGTCTGCCGACTTGTCGACCCCTCGAGCTTCGGGTATGTCTAAGCTCGAATTTTTAGTTAATGAAAAAAAGTTATACAACTATTAATAATAATAAAAAATTGAGATTCCACAACTTCCTTGTGGCTGTTGTAGTGTTGTTGAAACCCAAACTCTAATTTCGATTCTCTCTACCACTCTTGTGTTTCAAATCCAGTTGTTTGATCGATTAGGTTACTGGATTTCATTGATTTGCACGGTTGATTGAAATATGGATCGCACTAACCCTGGAGATGTGGTAAGGTATGTTATGAACACGATCATAGCATTTCTCTCTTGTGGGGTGGTTTGGTCGATTTGCAGTTTCTAAAATCCATCCTACTTTATCGGTTTATCTTTTGCATGCATCTAGAAAAGCATAACGAACGAACTCCTTGAAGTGCATAATAAAATGGCCCATGATTGCACGCACTCCAGGTAATTCTTGTGCGGTCTGACTGTTCTTATCAAATATTGTCTTGAAATTAGGCAAATTTGTTGTATTTGAGATGTCATCATCTAGAAGGCATCCCTGTGAGTTCAACTGGTGTTTCAGTTTGGTATTGACATCCCGATATGGATATCAGATATCAGCCTCGATATCTGATACATAGTGTTTGGGATGGTTAGATATCGATATCACTTAGTTTTTGGTATCCCAAATATCAAGTTATATATGATATTTGGGTTTGGTATCGCTAGATGTCGATGTCGCTTGATATTTAGATATCAGATTTGGGCCTATTTGTATCTTGATATGTATCGATATCTTAATATCAAGATATCAAACGATATCGATATCAAGATATCAACTGATATCGATATCTTGATATCTAGATATCGATACCATTTTATATGTCCTATATGTTACATTGAATATAGGCAAAAATTGTTTATATCATTTGATTTTCACCCAGACAAGTTGGCATTCAATATAGGCAAAAAATTAGGTGAACATGGCATTCAATTTGCATATTCCAAATTTGATATATGAGTTAAAGGCGAAATTTGCTGTACTTAGTGGGATTTTTGCCGTCGAAAGGAGAAATCGGTTGTTCCTGCGCTTTTTGTCTGTCGTGTAACTTGTTTCTGATTTTTGGGTTCTAATTTCTTTTATATATAGGATTCAAGAGGAAAAATTTGATTTCTGTCATACAGCTATGATATATGTCCTTTGTTGCCTGTTGTTCAGATTCAGATTGTTTTTTCGGAAATTTCGCGTGGTGCCCCTCAGGTAAAGTCTTTTTCTCGAGGTATATAGAAATTTGACATATTTCGCCAAATGCCCTTGAGGTTTATATCATTTTCGCCCCGTGCCCCTCCGTTTACTCTCTTCACATTTCCGTTAAAAAAATAAAAATAATAGGACAGGAAAAGACCTACCCCTCCATGGATGGTTTCTTCGTCAACTGCTCACACCAGCAGTCCCGAGTGGAGCAAGGAGAAGCCTCCATTTCTGTCAACCTAGCGTTTTCACGAACGAGGTATGATCTTTGTCCCTCTCTCCTCTCGTTCTTTGGAAATCTTTTCTTCATGGATCAATTTCTTGTTGTCTTCATCTTCATTGTTGATGGATTCGGCCCCCAATCTCGCTCAATTTCAACATTTCTTCGATTTCGAAATTGGGATGCAACATGCCAGTCTTTCTCGATTCCCCTACATACTTCACTTCCCCTCCGACGTAGCTTTCCACTCAATTTCTAGGGTTTTTTTGTGTGTGCTCTTCCCCTCTTTCAATTCCGCTCAATATCTAGATTTTTTTAGTTTACATGATCTGAATTTGTATTTGATTTGAGACTAGGAGTTGTTTATGTTGTTGTTGTGATATTCGAAATGTGATTTTGGGGCTGTGGTGATTGATTGTGCTGGGCTGCTTGCTATATGAATTGTTCTTTGCTGGAATGCATATCAATCTGCCCGCTGCCACTGTTTCCCACAGATCCGTATGGAATTGCAGAGGGTGCTCCCCAGCTTTGCTTTCTTTGCCATTTCATTCTCTTTGTTTACCTTAAAGCCCCTCCATTTGCACATCCATCCTCCTTTTATTTATGTATAGAGAGAGATCTACCTAACAAAAACCAAGTATTTCTAGCAACAAGACAAGACAAACCAAATCCAAACCCATAAACCCAAGTATTTCAGGCCATTGGGCATTACTTCCTCATAACTTCTCTTTCATGTAATATTTCTATTTCTTTGGATTGAAAATGTTATCTTCATCATAAAAACATAATCATGCTTCTGTTTATGGGCTATCAAACTCTCGAAGTTCTATTCCTTGACAACATGGTATAAGGATAAATCCCTGAAGCAGCAAACTGAGTAAGCCATTACTCGGTAAATTATGTGGTAAATTATAGTGTCAAGTGCTTGAAACTAAATTTTTGTCGTATTTTTTTTGTTTGAACAACCTTAGGGTACCAGCATATTTTAGATCTCAACTATGATAGATTTCAGATTTCAACTGAGTAAGTGTTGTGACATATTTTAGATTTCTTATTAAAATAAGATATTTCACTTTTTAGCCTGTTAGCTCAAATGGGAGAGCGACGTCTTCAATACACATAGATGTGGGTTCAAAGCCCACATAGGCTACAAGCATTTCCATTATTGAACTTTGCAAATTGTTAGTTGCATACTTGCATGTTGGCAAAAAACAATTGTCTAATTAAAATGAATTTATCGTCCAAATCCTATGTGAAATAGTTCGACCTTTGTATCTCGAATTCAATCAAGTCTTTCAAAATTCAAGAGTTGGAGTGCTATATTCTCTCTCTCTGCAGGAACTTGGGGTCAACTACATAGAGTTAATGGCATTCATTAATTTAATGAGTTGGAGTGCTATAGCTACAACTCTGTCATGTGATTACATGTTAGTTTAGTTGCCATATTTTAACCATTGATCAAATTGCAATCATTGTATCTCAATGTTTCAATTATGAGGAAGCTCATGTAACCAGATTCTTTAAGTTAATGCTTGTACAAGTGAAAGAAAATCTTAAGATATCACTTGTGCAATTTGTAGTCTATGTGGGATTCGAACCCACATCAATGTGTGCAACACATTGCTCTACCTTTTGAGCTAATAGACTGATTTAACATATATAAGGTGCCGATATATGGTTAATTTTCTACGTTCTGAGCTGCTGCATAACAGCAAAATGATTATTGTGTGTTCCCAAAAAGTATACAAATGTCACTAAAAATTTGTATGACAGGTGGAGTTGTGTTGGTTGCTGTAAAATTGCATAACAACTGTACGACAACTGCTGTAATATTGTTGCCAAAAATCAGTAATGTTTGCAAATATATAAGCACACCTGAAGACAGAAAATTCACAATTGAATGCAGAAAAAAAAAACTGAATGCAAAAAAAAAAAAAAAACACCTGAATACATACATACACTCAAATGCACAAACTGGATACGGAAACTTAATGCAAACAGATAAAAGAAACAAAAAACTGGAAAATATAAAAATAGAAAATAGAAAGACAATACAGAAAAAAAAGGAGTGCTGATACAGAAAATTGGTTTGACAGACTAAGTAATTTATGATGGCTGGTAGAATTATTCAGCAGCTTTTGAGGAGGAATCTTCAGCATCAGTCCACTGTAAACTATTTGAAATTTTTCCGTGGTTTAAATTTGAGATTGTTGTGCATATGTTGTTACCGAAAGTATCTTGTAACTGGTGTTGTTTTTTTTATTGTTTCCTGGATTACTGTTCTGTAGCTTGTAGATGCAATCTTAAAAAAAAATTACTTGAAACATAGAATTACATGTGAAGTTTTATTATCTGGTGATGCCTAATTTTAATAAATCTACATTTTTTTTTGTAATATTCAATTAACTTACACACTTTTTATTATCATTTAAGTGTAGTTTTTTTTTGATATCATACTGTCTGCTGAACGTTGAACTTAATTGTGTCACTTTTCATCTTAAAAATTGACTGATGATTACTTGATTAGGGTATTATTCCGGGGAGAATGGCAGTTCTCCACATTGTATCAGTGGAAATGTTGCTATTAAAATCTAGATTAATTTAGTTTAACTTTTTAGAGAGGCATGATGAACCAACAAAAAATTTTACAGTCTCGTAGGATATAGATAGAGGGTTCTTGTATGAAAAGAAGAAAATTGTTGTAGTGGAGAACCTTACCCTTGAGATAGGCATGGTGGTGTGGTATTTCCTGGGCACCCATGGCTGAATTTCTGTATCAATACAACAAATTTAGGTCAAATTTTGTTCAAAAATGACTGAATTTATTGGGCACCAATTCTTTTACGCCCCAAACATAAATTGAAATCACAAATTCAAAAATGAAATTGAAACCCCAAATTTAGCTCAAAACACTTTTCTGTTCCAAATTGAAAACTCAAACCCCATTTTTCCATTTCAGCGCAAACACAAATTGAAACCCAGATTCGGCAATAATCAACAACATTTTTCTGTTTGACAACACACTGAACCTCAAATTCGAAACTAAACTCAATAATTCGCAACCACGATTCTAGCGTTAGAACCCTAATTTTTTTGTGAAAAGGGGTTTGAAATAATACATACCTGGCAATACCGAGAACCGGCAGATTCCGACGCCTCCATCACCCCTTTCGACGCCTCCAAGAGCCCTGCAACTGCCTTGTGTCGCCTTGTATTGCCGATTCCAGGTCGAGGTCTCTTTCTCTAGGTCGGGCTCTCTTTCTCCAAACTCTTTCTTTCTTTTTTTTTTAATCAGAAAAACAAAACGGAATGGATAGAGTCCGTTAGTTTTAACGGACCAAGGGCACGGGGCGAAATCTGTTGTTTCTAATACCTAGAGGGTACCAGATGAAATTTCCGTTTTTTTTTTGGCTTCTGTTATGCTTATGATACAAGTAGCTTGCCTATTGTTTCTAATATGCTATGCTTCTGATTTTTGCTATACATCCTTCTTGATTTTTTTTTGGCAAGCTTTTGATGTAGTAAGTGATCTCGTATTATAAGCTTTTATGGAGTAAAACTTAACCTATAATATCAATATGGGAAGACAAGAAAAGAACATGATATATGTATGATCAGCAGATCATGTATCACTACTTTGAGAAGGTTTTAATATGCTTTGATTAAAATCCATTAATTGAATCTTGTAGGCCACTTTGTTTTGTGACAGTCTATCAATGTCACATTCTGTAGGTTGTTTAACCCCCCTAAAAAATTGGATGTATTGGATTCCTGATTCTCAGTTGAGACAACAAACATAGAAGATTAGAAGAAAAACCTAGACCTTACCTCCAAAGATGTAAATTATTGTTGTTTTGTATCTTTTATCTCTAATAACTCAAATAGTCACTTAATGTTCAGCTACATTAGAAAACTTCATGTTAACTAACTAATTGTTTCACAATATTGGAAAAGAGTTACAAAAATAAAATAAAATTTATTTTAAATAGAGAGTATTTATAACATATAAATAGTGAAGCTATTAGAGTTGGGGCATGAAAGTTAAGTGAACTAACCCATATGGGATCTCAAAGTAGAGAAATAGAAGTTTAGAGGAGCTATTGGAGATACTCTAACAAATGCTAAGAACTGCAAATAAAAAGGAAGAATAAGAGTTGTGAATCTCTATATATTTTGTATTGGAGATTATGATTTGAATGTGATGAAAACTTCTATTTCTCTACTTTGAGATCCCATATGGGTTAGTTCACTTAGATGGCTCTGGAAAGATATGGGCTAAGATAGAAGGAGTTGATTCATTCTGTTATGAGGCTGTTAGGTGAAGAATATCAGTATAAAGGGACTAGCCCTCTCATTTAGTCATGCTTTCGATATCAATTTGTAAGGCTTAGCCTATTGGCCAGAGGGTGTTTCCCTCTCTTGGCTTAGTGGACTTGATCTTTTGAATTCATTCGGAAATCCTGGTTAAAGTGTTCATGACTTCATGTTCTTTTGTCTGTGACTCTGAGTTCTAGTATGCTCCCTTGATCTCACACTCTATCACCCTTTCTTTCTTGGCCCCTTCTTGGCCACCCTCGTGTTTCTTTTGACTCTTTCTTTCCTGTTTCCGTTTTCATGTTTACTGATTTTTTCTGCAAACTGTCACTCTTAAATCAGCTTCTTACTTTATAAAAGATCAATAAATCATTAGGATTATAAATTTACTTTATTTAATAGTATAGTCTATAATAACTTGTTATATTTAGTAGAGTGGAAGAGAGATATATTATTCGTATAATGACTCATTCAGGAATTCTGTTGAAGTGTCCCTTTAACTCATTGTTAGAGTAACACAGTGGTAAGCACGTTCCCCATGCTCTCACGGTCTGATTACCGAGGAATAGAAAGGGAGGACCTGTAAGTCTAATCTCGATTTAATCAGGTCATAGCAGTTGCATTCTTGGATGTATAATATATATAGCTTGTATGGTTTTAACTTTTAAGGTCATTAATAGAATGATTTTCGGCTGGGGTAATCATTGATTGAGTTATGTAGCATGATATCTAATTTTCTAAGTTGTTACTCTTGTTACAGGTACAAGAAGAAATGCTTATGTGGAAATTCTATGACCTCATGACTAACTTGGGTTTGACAAAAAAGGTGAAAAGAAACCAAACCAAAGCTCAATTGAGCTGAGCTCAGGTGCAACAATGGTGGTTTCTTTGATTTTCGGCTGGATTGAAGAGAATCTGTAACTGATTTCAGATTCTGTTTTTATTGCTTTGTTCAATACATGGGAGGAGTATTTATACATGTATTTCTCCCTTCTAGGGGAAATGTCTAAACTACCCTCCCTGTACATCACTTCCCTCTTTAAAAGGTAATGGCTCTCGTAATTCAGAGTTTCTACTTGATTCACTATTATCCAATCTGTAGTTGTGTGATTTTAAGGACCTGACCTGTTAGTATGCAAAACAGCTAGGTGTACCAATATTTCCGCTTGGGTGTTTGGTGTGAAATTGTTAGATGCAATGGTTGGGGTTAGCCTTAATTTTTTTATCAGTGCATAACCTTGTGTTGTTGACGTCAAGCATTATCTCTTTACATTTGATTTCTTCCTCCTTGCCTTTATTTATGAGTGCATATCAAATTTACTAACTGATTATGGTGTAAATGTAATCGTCAGGGTGAAGCCACTGCAAATGTTGGGGATAATGAAGTTAATGTGTCAGTAAATTCAGGACAGTAAAAGAGATGCCGCCTAGCTCCTACAACATTTTGAATAGAAGGTCGATTATTTTTGCCCCTAAATCTTGGCCATGCATTTTGTAGCCAACTATCATCAAATGTCTAGTGGTATGGTTTCCATTCCCTTGTATAACTTCATTTTTATTTTATTTTTTTCATATTTTAAGAGCCATTTTCCAGTTTCTGAAAATTCCAAGTTAGAATGAAAGTGATGATGTCAAAGTGTGAAACCCTTGTCTTATATAGAGCATGTATAAGTGTATTTCTTGCAAACCCAAACCCTGAATTGTTATTGTTTTCCCCCAAGCAGTTAAATCTTTGCTAGTCCACTCCAGAGCAGGGTGAGAGAGTTCTCCTTTGCTTTGTTATACCTTTCTAGTGGAAAATGAAGCCAAATTATTGGTGGAAAATAATAAATACGAGTTGAGAGCATAGTTAAATTAAAAAGTGGAGTAGATTCATTTTTTTTTGGGGTTTTGAAAATGGTTTCAACTGTGATTCTGGATTCAAGTAAATATGGATCATAGAAATTTGGCTTGTGTTCCAGTTATGAAGTAAACATGAGTTGCTTCCTGCCGCCTCTTTTTTTATATGAATTATTTGCAAGTTAAAGCTAATGCAGTGAATTATACAGGTCAAAAGTAGTGTCCCCAAAAAAAGCTCTTATATTTTTTGGCACAAGATAGTAAGATACACTGATGACTCACCCACCTAACACCTTACCTTAGTGTCAACAGCAAAAGCACCAAAGCTAAAAGCATATTAATTAACCGCTAAAGAAATGCAATGCAATCAGTCTTAGCCATAAATGAGTTTCAATTATATATATTCATGCATCATCATTCGTAGTTAACAGAAAAACTGATAATCAGTTGTGATCAACAACATCATTGGAGTTTTGAGGGGAAGGGAAGGGGTGATGTCTAAGTTGAATTTGATGATGTGAACCAACTCCAGGAGAGGTAGTAAGTAGTGAAGGTTGTTGAGATCGAGAAGGTAGAATATATCAACCCAATTTGGTTGGGGTTGGTGCACAGAGGTTGTACTTGAGGGTGATGCAATATGCTCTTGAGGTGTTCAATGAGATAGATGATGGGGAATTTGGGCCCAAAGCCCCAATGGAGTTGGCCCATAACCTATACCAGTCCGTCCTTGGCAATGGCATCTACTTTGAAGCAGACACGAAATCTAGTTAAGGTAGTTTTTATCTATCAATATCAATATCAGACTTGTAGTTTTGACTGACTCCTAACTGCTTTGGCTCTGTGGCTTTGGCTTTGTACCTACGATTCCCCAACTCACCCCAAAGCTTTTGACTCGTCCTCTAACAAACGGTACCACTTTCAATGTCAACCTCCCTCCCCACCCCATCCCGGAATTGGATATAGTGGAGTTGTATATTAAGTACATAGATGGAGTTGGACAAATTTCAACCGTCAAAAAAATAACCGTCGGTTAGATTTGGCCCCCTCCTTCACCCCCACCTCCACCCCTTTTCTTTTTTCCTTTTACTTTTAATTTTTTTTTTGTGAGTGTAAAACCCAACTCTACCCATGAATTTGATAGCCAAATTCACGGGATCCAAACTCATCCCCCATTTTATGTTCCGTCCTCTACCTTTACTTGCCAAAAGAGAGGGTTCAATTAAATGACTTGTTTCGAATTTCTATATTTTCGATAATATTAATAATTTGAGACGGGTTACTTCATATATTTTGTATATTTTGAGTTTTAAATATCTAGTAAGTTGCATTATTTTTATTCAAATATGATAAAACTTTGAGTCGCAATTATTTCAGGTCTGTTTCGGATTTGGGGTGTGTTTTGAGTTTAGATTGTTTTGAATCGGATCAAGTGTTTTCTTGGGTTCATATATATTTAAGTCAATTTTGTTTTAGATTTCAGGGTACTTTGGTTCGAGTTGAGTTTTATATAATGAATGTTGATCAATTTTCGGGTTTTTTGTTAATTGGATTGGATCAAGTTTGTTATTAGACTCATATCTTACCAACTAAAATTGTTATTTTGGCCTATTTTCTCTCCCACTCTAGGCCATTTTCTATTTTTTCTAGGCTATTTCTAAATCAAAGGCCAAATTTGACTTGGAATTTTAAAAAGCCAAATTTAACTTGGAATTTTGAAAAGCCAAATTTGGATTCCTCTTATTTTGTTTTTATTTTTAATTATTTAACATCTATACAATTCTATAAAAATGCTATAATATATATATATTGTGATTATAATTAAAACAAAAGGTATGGCATTGTAAAATATCGAGTTATTCAACAGTATGATTATAACATTTGACATAATTGGATTATTTTTGTTTCAATAATATTTCAAAAAATTCACATTCATTTTTTTTATTATAACATCATCAAAACCATGCATTGGATCGATATAAATACTAATTTGTGACGATTTTGACATTTTAAAGTATAAAACCTGAGAAATAACAAATATAAAATAAAGAGAAAATTTGTGCCGAATGCGCAAATTTTCGGCCAAATTGATGGAGTGTCCACCAAGTGTGATAATTGGAATTTTGTCCACATAAAATTTTATGGACAAAATTGCCCTTATATATATACATATATGCGGTTGTACGGATGTCTCTCTCCCTCACTTTTCTTCAACCTCTCTGCCTTCTTCAATACGATTCTCTCTCTCTCTAAAGTTCAAGCAGTTTTGGAGTTGTATCCACAATCTCTCTTCGATTTTCGTTTAATGACAGAGAACAAAGCATTCGACGAGATCGAGGTAGTGGATGTTGTTGCAATGGGTAGTAAAACTGCAAGTGATCCTTTAAATGGGGGTGTGTGATGAGCGGTTTTTTAGTCGCGTAAACCGTATCAAAATAATTTCGAACCTACCTACTAATGTAGCGTGGTAAGCACGAGTCGATCCCACAGAGAATCAAGTTATTCCTAAGTTAAGTTTATTTACCAATTAATAGGAAACGGGGGGTTTTGATTGATTGAAAATAAGAAAGAAAACAAAATAAACTATAAACAAATTAATGCAAAGCAATTTAGAGAAAATCGTTCTACCTACAACTATCCACTTTATTTGGTTGAATTGATATTGTAACTTCCTCTTGTCCTTTAATGATTCCTATGAGTGCCCTTGTCCCGACCTAATATAGTTACTAGTCAAATCAGTCATAGAAATCCTTATCAATCGAACAGTCCCTAAAGAAGGATTTAACCCAATTGATAGCTTTAAGACCAGAGATTAACCAAGGTATTTGCAGTTCCTAAGACCAACTCCAATGGTTAAGTGTGCAAATGTACATATTTGCACAAGGTGCTTAAAAATGCACATAGCTTTTTGATGTTTTACTCCATTGGTTAAATGTGCATTTTATACACATCCATCTCTAAATAAATATGACTAAATCCAAAAGGAAAAGAAAACAATAAAAACAACCAATAGAAATGACTTTACTTTATTGAAAAGTGATAAAAAGTTTTTACACATGGGGGAGGTGATGTGCTTATATTTGAGCATTTTGTGTGCAAATGTACACATTTTAAGCACCCAAAAGTAACAATTGGAGCACAATTTGTATCAAATTGTGCATATTTGAGCATTTGCACCATGCCATTGGAGTTAGCCTAAAGAGGGATTTAACAACACATCCAACTTCCTACCCATCCAATTAGTTCAATCAGTCCTAAAGGGATAAGTTTGCCACTTGGGTTAAGGTTCACAATCAGGAATCTACAAAACCCTACCAATTGAATTGATCCTACCAAGTTCATCAGACAAGATAAAATCAAACTATCAATCATTCAAGCACAAAGAAGTCGAAACATTCAATATACGAAATAAGGAACAAAAATTAGAAACTCAACTCACAATCAATCAAACAAAGCTTCAAATTGTAGACAAAACGGGAGAGTTTAGGTCTCCATAAAAATAAAACAAAACACAATTAGGTTAAAGAGGAAGCAAACTCGTCTCGGCCGTATCACGTTCGGCCTCCTTCTAACTTGTCGTATGAATGAATGTGTTATATATATATTGCAATTCCCATCTTAACTATCTATCTAAACTTTATATAATATTAATAATATAAATCTAATTTATCTATCTTATTCACCTAAATATAATAATAATAACAGTAACGTGGATAGCAGCTTTCAAGTCATGTGCTTCTTCCGTAATTCATCAACCCGGCCCACCGTGGCTTCCAATTTGCAAAACAATTCCATATGTTATGTTATGATGGATCTCCGAATTCATACGATCCAGCCCAAAAATACCTGAAATGTATAAAAACACTAGTGTAGACTCCAAAACCAAATAATATAAATTAAGCTATAAAATATGTAAAAATGCTCTAAATTAATATGCAACTCTATATCTAAAACATGACTAAAATATACTTTATCAAACTACCCCATGCTTAGACTTTTGCTTGTCCTCAAGCAATGAAAAAAACATATAGAATTAATTATCCCACAAATAAGATCTTCATGCTTTAATTTTATAAAAGCAACATTAAACAATATGAGCCATGAATAAGAGAACAAATATCCTAGTAAGTATATGAGCGATCCAAATGTAGAGGCAAATTTAATCCAACCTCACCGGGATAATGTGTTTCACTCAAGCTCTCATGTGTTTATGCTTTAAAGTCCAACTCTCAACTCAGTCAAAAATGCTCTATACAACGTGAAAGTCATCACTTGCAAACAACATCATGAGGACTTTTATAGGGTTGTAATGGGGCTTTGGTAGGAACATAAGGCAGAGGAAATATTTAGGCTTGTGGTGCTAAAAATCCGGGAAAAAGGAACAACAATCAACCAGAACAACACCAAAACTTTCATACTTCGCAAACCATTCAAATAACATAAACTCCATTTGATAACAATAAACACTTTGATTTCAATAGCCATACAATTCATGCATTTTTTTCATTATGATGACTTTTTTTTTATGCTTACTTTTGCCCCTAAGTGAATTTTATCCTCCCTAGGTCCAAGCTTACTAGACTTTTACTCCTAAGTGAATTTTATCCTCCTTAGGCCCCTAGTAATAAGTCATCTCTATTATGCAAGAAGGGTTACCTTATTTTGGCTATGCCTTTCACAATGCACAACCTATACATACATCATCTCCACTCAAAGTAACTCCAACATAAAGATTTTTCACCAATTCTTCTCCTAATTCCCGGATAGGGTCAGGCTAATCATTGGTTATGATATATTTTTGTGGAGCTATAAAAAAGAATAGACTTTAAGGCTCAGCTGGGCTTCAAGCAAAGGATAATATGTAAGGTAGATAGGGTATAATATGGTTAAAGAAAACATGCCTCAATCATTTGAAATTCACAAGCAACAAACATGTGCAATACGGTCCTAAAAAAACAAGCATATGGAGAGTATAATCACACAATAAAAGCAAAAGGGAAATAATTATGAATAGTCCCTATAAGGCCAAAATCAAACTCACAAGGGTTATATTTGTTTTTAGATTTCAATTTAGCATCAACTATGAACCATACTTGCTCAATTATATTCACAAATCATGCTCCAAAAATCATTTTCAAGCAATTCAATCAAATCATGGGATTTATGCAATTAAGATCATAAAAATGAATTAGAGAACAAACTAAACAAAGATGGGTATCATTAATAACACCTAAATGCAATGAAATGCATAACAAAAATTGAAAAAAAAAACAAAAAAAAAAACAGAAAACTAACAAATATATATAAAGACAGAGTTACACTTGAATTCCCCACCCAATGCTTAATGTCTTACTTTGTCCTCAAAGTAAAGAAAAAAAGAATGAAAAAGGTAGAGGAAACTCACAATGTAATCAAGCATTCGAGACAAATCATTCAGTTCAAATCGCCCCGGGTGTTCAGTAGAAACTTTCAGTAACTCTTGGATGTAATTGGCACTTGTGAACCTTCTTGGAGCCGAAAAAATATAGACAGTCTCCTTTGCGATTTGTCCTGGCCAAAACAAAATACGAAGAAAACACACCACAACCAAACACATTTCAACATCCAAGAAAACTATATCATCCAAGAATGATGAACAACAAGACTAGTATAACAAAAATCAGCTCTCAGGCTCATCCATCTTTCAGAAGTAAAATCATGAAAAATTTGATAGATACAGATAACATGAGACAAGCACCAATCATATAAATCACCTAGGCTAATGTAAAACACAACCCAACGGTTTAGAGAGTAGCAAAAAGAACTCGGCTGATGTTAAACATAATAGGAAGAAACCGATCGGCTCCAGAGAGTTTACAAAAAGGAGTTTTAAAATCATTATTGAGACATCTCAACGGAATCAATAGTAGACCGATACAAGAGCAAACAGACTCAATGTAAAAAAAATCTCATAGCAGTCCAGGAGAATGCTCAAAAGCCCGAAAATCATAGCATCTACTCCCTAAACAAACTCATCGCAAGACACACCTAAACAAACTCATCAATGCAACAAATTGCGATAATCCTATCAAAATTTCGTGCACTGTCAAAATTGGGTCCTTAGACAGTTCCTAACTTGCATATGAAAATCATGAAAAATCAATTCATTGATTCAGAAGGACCACAATCAACCCAACACATACAGTAAATCCTAACAAATTAGGAACAGATTTCACTCAATAAGTTCACAATCGATATGTAAAGGCCGGGAAATTTTATAAAATTAAATAATTAAAATAATGATTTATAATTATCTCTATTTATGAGATTCGGGAGGGTTGAAATTTTCGTCCTTGAGTTATTGATTAACTTTAAATATTTCGAATCGAGTTCCGGCATTATTTAGTTGAAAATTTAAAATATATTTATCCCGCTTTCATATGTAAAAATTTAAAATAATATTTGAAGTTATTTATTAAATTCAGAATTGGAAATTTGAGGATCCCTTTTGGGTTGGGTCGGATAAGGTCGAGAGAACGGATTTCGAGATAGTTTGGGTATTCAAAAATATCTTTGAGGACCACTTTTATCCCATTTCTTTGATCTCTCTCGTGCTTGCCGTTGAGGGATTCTCCCCCTGCTTGCAACCAACAGATGTAGCTGACTAGCTGTAGCCTATAGATTTGTCCTTATATTCCCAATTTTGCCTGCAATTTCCCCGCTTCACACACCACAAACCCCAATTCATTTTCCCCTTTTCTCCCTCCTGCAAACCCAGATGAGCCCCTTTCTCCTCCCTCCTTGTCTCGTTGAACACGGCACTCGGCCACCATCACCGAGTCACCTTAGTCCGTTTCAACCCACCTCCACCAGTTCATTGTCGTCGTCCTTGTCCACCACTGGGAGCCACAGTCGCATTGGGAGCCACAGTCGCGAGCTCCTCCCCGCACTCCTCTCCCCTGTTTCTTCCGCAAGCAACCAAGCCCCACCAAAGCTCCATTCCTCCTTCTTGTGCAAGCAGAAGCCCAGGAACGCACCCCCTCCCCTAGACGTCGACGACCCGCCGCCAAGAAGCCGCCGGCGCCGCAATCCCTCCATTTCCCTCTGATTTCCCAGTTTCAAGTCGGTAAGGACCCATTCATTTCCTTCTGTCCCTAAATCGAGTAAAGGTGAACCTTTAATCCTGTTCCCACCTTCCCAGACTATCTCCGGCGAGGACCTAACTCCGGCGAGGCCAGACGAGCACCGACGAAGCCTTCCCGAGCGCTTATCCCGGCGAGATTTCGAGACCCCTCGGTGAGAACCTCTCCCTCTCCCTCTCCTTTCTTTGACCAATTCCGTGTCCATGGGTGTCGAAAATGAGGTTCGGAGCCATCGCCCCCGGCCGGCTTCCTCCCTTCCCTTCGTTCCTCCATTTTCGCGCAGAAATTCCAACGAAGAGGGTGATGAACAGTGTTTTGATTGGGTCCGGTTTTCTGTTTTAAAATAAGGGTCGGTTCGGTTATATTACTTATTATTTCCGGTTCGGTTTTCCTCATAAAAATCAGGTTTGGGATAAGGGTTGGGCTGGATCCGAATTTAAGAGAGATCTTGGGCCGTTCTTCTCTTGGGCCTAAATTTTGAAGATGTGTTTAAAAAGGGAAGATGATTTCCAAAGTCTCATATTATACTTTCGATATAAAATATATTAAATAAATGGAATATTACATTTTATATAATAATATTGATGAGGGTTTGAATTGTTATATGTTGATTTTATAAATGTTATGTGTCTTATGTTGTTGTATTAATATATGATGCGATCTTTTTGGGAAACATTATATTTCTAAAATTATGATTTACATTTAAGTTGTGTTATAAATATTATCTTATGGAAAATGTTAGTTTATAATGTTAAAATGTGATTTTGGGAATTTGAAATGATTTATTAGCTTGAACTATAAATATGATTTATATGATTGGGAAAGATGATCTCATTTTGGTATCTTATTTTAAGCTAAGTATTATTCGGTAATTTATTTAAAGGGTTTTTAAGACTTCGGAAATATTCTTTAAGGATTCATGTTTAGAAAACCAAAAATGCCGGAATTATTTCTATAATATGATTTTGAGAGATTGGTTTTAAGGTTTAAATGTTTAATGTCAGGATTTGGCTAAGTATGACTTTAAAGGCATTGTTGACTTTCTGAGTTGATTTGACTTGAGATTTAAGAGTTGGAATTTTCGGGAAGAATGCTTTTGGTTGATCAAATCGGAAAGGTTTTGAAAAATGATTTTGAGGATATTGAGAACTTGGGTTCGTGTGTGTGTGTGTGAATGTTGGTTCAATAGCTTATGGAAATGACTTGATGATAGGTGTGTATTACTTTTGGATTGCTTTGGACTTGCATTTTGGCCCTTGCTTGTGTTATCTTGATGTTCTGCATCTCCAGGTAAGTCTCTTCGGAGCTTACTCAGATTGAATAGAGCTATTCCCTGCTTTAGGTGCATGATATACTAGGTGTTGCATTCATGATCAGCATGCCATGTAGTACCATGCTAGGTTGCATTGATCGTTGAGCATTCTATTTCTCTATGTGTATGTAAACAGAACGGCCGTTATCTGTGAAGTAACTAGAGTCATTGCTAGGGTTATAGGACGACCTAGTCTCATCGGGTCCCGTCCTGAGTCAATCGATTCATGAACTTCCTTATATTATGAGATGCCTGCGGGCTTTATTGTGGAGCGGGTTAGGCATGCGTGCCACCCGATTATGATGGAATGCATTCACGAGCTGGCCAGTCTCCGCCCTATCGGAAGGGGGTGGAGGTAGGAGAGGGATATACCACTTGGTATTCTGTGCTAAGGCCTTATTATTATTATGCACTTGATCTTAGGAGCATGTTAGTGTGTTAATATTCCGCAATGCATCTAGAAGCATCTTTATTAGGTATAACGTATATGTGTGCTTAGGGTTGGGATGCAGAGCTAAAGTGGGCATCGATCTGATCCCGCCCCATATCAATTTTTTTTAGGTATCCGTTATGCTTACTACTATTGATGTTGATTTGATGTCCATGACCGCTGAGTCTAACATGGCGGAAAGAGAGAGTTGAGATTCCAACTTCTCCAATTTAATTACGGCTCGAATTTGAATGGTTGATTTTGTTTTGTCCCGGCTCAGCCGTGGCACCCTCTTGTATTGCATCTTGAGTCTACTATCTGCATTACTATTGGTTTTCTACGCTTAGACTTATGACAGGTACATGGGACTTCCCCGGGGATTCCAACGATCCCTTCGAATTTTGGGTATGAAATCCCACTTAAAAATGTTATGATAGAATTTCAAACCTTCAACCTGTACTCGGGCGCAAGATCAGAACAAGGGGTTTTATCCCTTGAAACGTAACCCGGAAATCATAATTCTGGGCCGTTACACGATAAATCAACAAGATAAATCAACTCAATCCCCTTCCAACGAGATAAATCAACCAATCAACTCAATCAACAAGATAAAGAAACATACCTGTACTTACCAGGAATCGATGAGGCTTTGGACTCGATCCGAAGGGAAGGAGGATGGGCTGCTCCTGGCATATGGCGGTTGCTGCCGGTCGGCAGGAGATGGCGCGGCGAGGCTATACAGCGGTCGGAGGCTGTTGATGGCGAACGGCGGCATCGGAGAATTGGGGACTAGCAGCGAAGGGCGACTGGGGCGGGGAATCAGTACGCACCATCTGATCTGGGCATCTATGGCGACAGAGGAGGACGGAGAGGCATTCCTACGCAGAGGGCTGATGCTGCGCGGGTGGCTGCTGGTGAGGAAGCAAGGCGGTGGGCTACTGGTGCGGCGCCGGCGAACAGAAAAGAAGAGGAGGAGAGGCGGCGACTGGGGCGGCGTTTGGCACGACGCAGGCGACGAGGATGGCCTGAGGGGATGGTGAGCGAAATAGAGGAGGACGGCGGTGGGCGGCGCTCAAGCCGGGATGGGCAAGAGGAGAGGAAGAGGGAGACGGGAAAACTGGAAAAGGGTTTTGTTTTTTTTACGGAAATAAATAAATAAATATAAAAATTAATCCTAACTTAAAATAAAACGAATAAGGAAAGAAAAAAAAACATACCTTGGGGTTCTTCCTAACCTCTCTAAGATTAGACATTGTTAACGCTCTCAACAATTTGTCATACTCTTGTGCACACATACCAATTAAGCATAAGTAATATAATGATAAATCGAAACTAAATAATATTATAGATAAAAACCGTTTCAACTTATCAAATAAGCGAGTATGACTCTTTGTAGAGGGTATATAATACCACAAACACAGTTCCGTTGGTGGCTTCTCAAAGTAATGTTTCCAAGGGTCTGCATATTCACCAAAATCCACAAAAGACTAAGAAATATCAATACCTTGCTCGGGAGCCATAGAAATTGGCTCTGGACATGGTTCGTTGATAGGCAAGTCAGGGATGATTACTTCAGATGAAATAGGAGCCAGAACACATGGATCCTCATGCGTGCACTCATGAGACTCCATGTCAGGGAGCATCGGACTTTCATTGATCAAACCGTCATTGTTTGTGTCTTGGCTTTCATCAACTTGAGGAATAAAGTATTGCTCTAATACCAACTCACTCACCGGTTGATTAAGTTGGTTCAATTGTTCCTCAATTCGCTCCATCCTTTTAAGCACCAGCTCCAACATAACCCGGCGTGTGAAAGCTTCTTCCTGCTCCACCTGGTGACCCATGTAGCAGAAAAAATCCCACATCTCTGATAAATTGAAACTCGCAAAGCCTCCGTTACTCATAGACTCAGCAAGTTCTTTGGTCGCAGGAGTCATTCCCTCAAGTACACAAACAACCATAACTTGCAAACTATCTTGGTAACCCCGTGCATAACGGGCGTCCAATAAATTATGCACTCTTGTAAAATAATGGTGAAAATTTTCTCCTTGACACTGCATTAATCTCATCTTTAAAATGTTAGTAGTAAGGGTGTTGTGAACCGTAAGATAGATTCACAACAAAGTTAAGTTATATACAATAATCGGTAAACACACAAAACAAAGAAATAAACCTTGATTCCCCGGCAACAGCGCCAATTTGATGAGCGATTTTTTAGTAGCGTAAACCGTATCAAAATAATTTCGAACCTACCTACTAATGTAGCGTGGTAAGCACGAGTCGATCCCACAGAGAATCAAGTTATTCCTAAGTTAAGTTTATTTACCAATTAATAGGAAACAGGGGGTTTTGATTGATTGAAAATGAGAAAGAAAACAAAATAAACTATAAACAAATTAATGCAAAGCAATTTAGAGAAAATCGTTCTACCTACAACTATCCACTTTATTTGGTTGAATTGATATTGTAACTTCCTCTTGTCCTTTTATGATTCCTATGAATGCCCTTGTCCCGACCTAATATAGTTACTAGTCCAATCAGTCATAGAAACCCTTATCAATCGAACAGTCCCTAAAAAAGGATTTAACCCAATTGATAACTTTAAGACCAGAGATTAACCAAGGTATTTGCAGTCCCTAAAGAGGGATTTAACAACACATCCAACTTCCTACCCATCCAATTAGTTCAATCAGCCCTAAAGGGATAAGTTTGCCACTTGGGTTAAGGTTCACCATAAGGAATCTACAAAATCCTATCAATTGAATTGATTCTACCAAGTTGATCAGACAAGATAAAATAAAACTATCAATCATTCAAGCACAAAGAAGTCGAAACATTTAATATAGGAAATAAGGAACAAAAATTAGAAACTCAACTCACAATCAATCAAACAAAGTTTCAAATTGTAGACAAAACGGGAGAGTTTAGGTCTCCAAACAAATAAAACAAAACCTAATTTAGGAAGCAAACTCGTCTCGGCCGTATCACGTTCGGCCTCCTTCTAACTTGTCGTATGAATGAATGTGTTATATATATATATTGCAATTCCCACCTTAACTATCTATCTAAACTTTATATAATATTAATAATATAAATCTAATTTATCTATCTTATTCACCTAAATATAATAATAATAACAGTAACGTGGATAGCAGCTTTCAAGTCACGTGCTTCTTCCGTAATTCATCAACCCGGCCCACCGTGGCTTCCAATTTGCAAAACAATTCCATATGTTACGATGGATCTCCGAATTCATACGATCCAGCCCAAAAATACCTGAAATGTATAAAAACACTAGTGTAGACTCCAAAACCAAATAATATAAATTAAGCTATAAAATATGTAAAAATGCGCTAAATTAATATGCAACTCTATATCTAAAACATGACTAAAATATACTCTATCAGTGTGTTTTGTGTGTTTATAGTGTTATACCGTTTTTGCAGTTTTATTCGAAATCTCTCTTCGATTTTTGTTGAATGGTATAGACTCTTCGATTTTTGTTGAATGGCATAGAACAAAGCATCTGACGAGATCGAGGCAGTTGATGTTGCTGCAATGGACAGTAAAACTGCAAGCGATCCTTCAAATGAGGGTTTGTTTTGTGTGTTTCTATTGTTATCCCTGTTTTTCTTTTTTTCTCGTTATTCTTGTATTTGACACCGAATGTGTATGATCTGCAGTGAACAAACCTTCTTCGGAGAATGAGGAACTGGAGATTCCTGCAGTTGAAGGAAGCATCGCCACCGGTTCTTCAAGCAAAGGTGTGTGGTTTTTGTTCTAGGGCTTTTGTTACATGTTTTCCCCCTTTTTTCTTGTTTTTTTCTCTCAAATCTAAGCATGCATCCGGTGATGTTTCTTGGTTTGGTATCAAGAATACCTATTTCATCATAATCTTTAAAATACATATTTCATCATTTTTCTTTTCATTCATGCTCACACTGTGTTTGTGTATCTTTTGTGTTTTTTTAGATGATATTGCTTCTGGAAGCGATCTTCAAGAATATAAATGTCAATTTGATGTGAGTATATGTTTTTTTTATACTTTATTATTGTCTGTTGTGTTTAGGTTTACGCATGCTTATGAATGTGTTTTTGTAACAGAGACTAAAGTCCTGCATTCCTGTAAAAGCTAGATTTTGTGCAAAATCCAATGTTTACTGTTTTACAGACGTCTGTGATTTATTGAGAAACATCTGTCTGAAGCTGATCTTGAGGCCTTGAGGAGAAGTTGTCTTGGATGGGTTTTTGTTCAAAGGAATAAGATGAAACTTATTTTTCAGCCGATCCATCAAATGATGTTTCGTATGACTGAAACTGATAAGCGTCATGAATTGTGGTTTAAGGTTGATGGTCTTGTTGATCGATTCTCGTTGGTTGAGTTTCATGCACTTACAGGGCTTCCGGTTACATAGACTTCAGTGAAATCATATGGGAAATTGTCTTGGTCTTACTTTCTTGGGACCAAACAGTCAAAGTGTACGTAGGATGAGTTGTTACAGGTATTTAAAACTTGTAGAAAATCATCTTCAAAGAAGCTGCAGATGGCAAAGTTGTTGATTATTTATGAACATGTTATTGTTCAGGTGTTCAAAATGTGGGAACATAAATCATGTTAGTCTTGTATGCAATCTGGCGAAATGTGAACTGTATCCATGGGGGAGAGAGTCATAGTCTTTAACGAAGGCTCTCCTTTGTGATCGATCAGATCCGATACCATCATATGAATTGTTGGATATATTTATCCTTTTCGTGTAATTAATTTCAGGCAATTTGTTTCAGCAGTTTTGGTTCAGCAATTTATTTAGCCTGTTTGTTTCAGCATGTTTGTTTCAACAATGTGTTTTTTGGTATGATATAAATCCATGTTGGGTTATATTTCTATGCTTGGATATTGAAAGTTTTCCCTATGCTGTTTGATAAGTTTAATTTCAATTTCAAAATGCATGCGAACGATCCCTATTCTCTTCACTGGGAGTGTTCGATACGACATACTTATCTTGAAGTGCAAGAGCTTTTTGATGGTGACCTGGTAATATTTTTGTGTTAAATCTATCTTACTTCAATCTTCCTTTTTTTTTATTAGGTACATTTTTTATAATTTCAGCTATTTTATGATGTGTGTTTTTTTTGGTGGTTAGGCGTCCATGTTCCCAAATTTTGGCGAGTTTGCAAGGGCCCTTAGGATGGTGTTTAAAGATGAAGTTGATCACCCCATTGTTGATCATATAGCTGAACCTGTATTTTTACACCTTGAGAGTGATGTGTTATATGATTGTCGGAGAATGAGGAAAAAAGCATATGGTATTAGGTTCAATTGCCTTATGTAATTAAGGTGATTTATCATTGGATATACGGTCTGATGAAACTCAAGGGGAGGAACAACATGAAGGCAATGAAGGTGTTGTAGGTTTCAAGAAGCGAAAGTCTGAGAGTAAAGATCTGTCGTCGGTGAAGAAACAGAAAATTCAAGAAAGCAAACCTACTACAGTGAGGAGGGGTTGGTCTGCTTATTTAGTTTCAGCTCAACAAGCTGATGTCATTTGTAAACCATCATGGGAAAATGCTTCTACTAAAAAAGAGACGAGGGGTGAAAAAAATTCAGCTGAAAGGAAAGCACCGACTTTGTCAACTGAGGATGCAATTGCGAAACCAAGATTTGTATTTCGCAAGAGAGGTAAGTCAGTTTCCGAAGATTATAGTGATTTGTTTATGTCGATTGAAGTTGCACGTCCATCTTTTCATGGAGTTTCTGAAACTAGGTTGAGGTCGTCCATTGAAGCTGCACCTGCAAAGGATTTTTTGGGTTGTTTAATGATAGGAATGATGATGCTAATGATAGATTAGCCAAGGATTTTTTTTTGGGGGGGGGGGGGAGGGGATGTGGCTGAAGGAGGTGAGGATTAGAGGATGTAGGAACCAATGAGGATGTGATGAATGTTGAAACTGATGAGCACTTAAACATGGAAGGAATGAAGAAAGTTGTGATGAGATCTGTCAAAGATGATCACAGCAAAAAAAACAAGTGGAACCTCCTAGCTGGGTGAGGATTAGAGGATGTAGGAACCAATGAGGACAAGTTGTGGGTTAAAACTAATGATTTCGGCAAACAAGTGGAACCTCCTAGTTGGGTGAAGGAAATACAGAAGAGGTTAGATAAGCTTGAAGAGTTGCCTCAAAGAGTTACGGATTTGGCCGAGAGTAGACCTGAGCATGGGCCGGGACGGGCGGGCTTGGGCCGGGCCTCTACCATTTTAGTAGCCCATTGTACCGGGCTGGGCTTGGGTCAGGCCCGGTTTTTGGGCCTACTCCATTGTCCAAGCCCGCCCATGTGGGCGGGCCGGACTGCCCATCGGGCCTAGCAGGCTTGTTTTTTGTTAGGAAATGATTCAGAACGAGGGACCTCTACCTGATAGCATAACCAGATATGTTACTAAATTATACGTATAAGTTACTATCAATTAAAGACATAACATATATCAATTTGTACTTTTTTTTATGGGCTTTCTTTATATATATATATAACATAAACCTTATACACACACTGTATTTTATATATGTATACACTGTTTTTACAGAAAATATATATATAAATATACACTGCATGTGTAATGCACAAACTATATATACACACTTATAAACATATATATAGATTGTATTATGAAAAAAAGATATGATTATATATATATGTATAATTATACGTATAATATTGTAACTGACTAAACCAATATTGAAAAACATCTGTAAAAAGTATAAAAATAGCAGAATAATGAACGCCATCTAGATTAAAGAACAAAAGGAAATAACATTATCCGCGGATGGTCATCCAAGAGCTGAATCACAAACAATCATCCGCGGATAGAAGACAATTGGCATGTGGCGACCATGCCCACCACCCACGAAGTAGAACACGTGTCGAAATATGAACACCACTTGGCACGGCTTACCATACCACCCCAGACCTATAAAAGTGAGAAATCTCATCAAAAGAAGAGGACTTTTTGGAAAGGAGGGGAAAAATAGGGCGGATCTTGGCCTAGTGAACTCAGAATAAAGAAGAAAAAGAAGAAATCGTACGAGTGGAAAGGAACCTGTTTCATAGAAATAATCAGCACCGTTCACTGCGCCAAACTCCGCGGACGAAAATCTTGTTTGTCCTTAGTGTAAATTTCTATTAAGGAAAATACTGTTGTTAATAAATCTCAAGACATTCAACAGCGACAGGTAAGCGAACAAAGTTTCCAAATTGTCTAGAAAAAACTCGACAAGGGAACCATCCTTCAGAATTAGCTTTAGGTTACTTCCCGCGGCACAGGTTGGGCCGCGTCGATCCTTTCGACGCGGGTCAGGTAAGCTGTTGGGAAGATTGGTCATTTCACTAGGTATGTTCCCGGGCCCCACTAAAAAAGGTGGCCTCTAGAGATCGTGGCTTTTTCACTGGCGCCGTCTGTGGGAACCCCCTCACACTAAGGGGTTTCCTTTTTTATAAGAATAGACAAAAACCCTCAAACCTCTGAAGAGTTAGGGTCCGCGTCTAAACTTAGAGATACATGTTTTTAGATATTTAAAATTAAACTTTCTTATTATGACAGATTCACGACATTAGGAAGATGAGTGATAGCCAGGACAATCCAACTCAGGACATGAGTCAAGGGGTTCACCAGGATGAGGAGGCCTCCAGTATGTATATCCCGTTGACGCCGCCAACAAATCCAGATGGTGAGATGGGAGATTAGAACCTCGGAACCCCTCCACATCATTACGGAAATCAGTATGGACTGGACGGAGGATTCATCCCGCAGAACTTCTGGTATTATGAAGCACGACACGAGCAGCTTCACGCTTTTCAGCAGGAGCAGTCTCAGTACTTTTATTATGATCAGTGGGGGCAGAATCCGCGTCAACAAGGGAATTATCGACCAGAGGAGCAGTATGGAAATTTTGATAGACGTAACACTTCATATGATAATCCCAGCAACTGGAACTACGGCTTTCAGAATCAGGAAATACCGCGCCAGACATGGCAGAATGATCATTGGCACCGAGAGAATAAACATCGACGTGGGGAAAGGTCAACAGATGTTTCCACCTCTACAAAATCCGATTCAGCAGAAAAAAGAAACGAAAATGCACCAGCGGGCTTCCCATCAATATTTACCCAAGAGATTTGTTCCGCAACAGTACCAAAACGGTGCAGAGATGTGAACCTCATGAAATATGATGGAACAACTGATCCTAAAGACCATCTTTTTCATTTTGCAACTGCTATGGGAATAAACGAGTGTAATGATGCCATGTTGTGCAGGACATTCCCTTCGACCTTAACGAAGATCGCGCTCACCTGGTTCACAAACCTTCCGAAAGGGTCCGTGACCAATTTTACCCAGATGTCCCACATCTTCACGTCCCACTTCGGAAGTGCGCGATCGAGAAAGAAGTCCATGCTCGACCTGAATTCCATTGGACAAGGGGTTGGGGAATCCTTGGGACACTTCTTCACTTGATTTACCAGCATGGTAGTCCAGATCCCCAACTTTAATCATGAATCAGCAATTATCATACTTATGGGCAATTTAGCAGAGGGAGATTTCAAGACATACTTGTTTCGGAATAAGCCAACTAGTTACGATGACTTAAGAGAGCGGATGTCGAGACAGATCGAGGCAGAAGAAGCAGCCGCGTCCAGCTCTAAGGCAAATACTGGGAATTCAGGTCTCTTTGGAAAGCTGGCCGGAAAATTCAGAAAAGTAAAAGCCAAGCCGCCTAGGCATCATTCAGAAGCAATAGATTTCCATCCCCGCCGCGATGAAGTGCATATGAACTTGGAAAGGGGACAGGGATCTCGCCATAGGGAAGATCATCCGCGTTCCTATCATCCAAGAGATAATCGACACGGAAATCGCGATATGAGATCTCCACCTAGAAGGGAGAATCGACCCGACCATAGACCCCGATGGGAGGACCGGAACCCTAGGTTTGACGAATCCCATAATCCACAAGAACAATTTGACCGGCAACAAGATCAGCGAAGAGATCTCCCTTTCCACAACCGGGGAAGAGGGAGAGGAAGAAGAGGACGCGGAGGTAGGTACAACTATACGCCTGCAGTCCAGAGATCTGTCAACCAGAGAGAAGCTCAAAAAACAGAAGCAGGCCAAATACCAGAACCTGAGGGCTTCATTAACACCCTCGCAGGAGGCTTATCTATGGTTGGGTCTAGTAGACAAGAAAAAAGGAATTATGAAAGAGAAGGAAGACAACCACCATCCGCGTCAAGTAGAAGAATTTCTCTCGCACAACATGAGAATATTTCCTTTACCCCAAAGGACGCTGAGGAGGTAAGGATGCCGCACTCAGACCCATTAGTCATTCACGCGCATATAGCCGCCAAGACAGTAAAGAGAGTATTTATTGATACTGGATCATCTATTGACATCCTATCATGGAAGGCATTTTCTCAAATGGGAATTTCTGCAGCATCATTAAAACCATATTCAGGAACGCTAATCACGTTCTCAGGAGGAGAAGTACAAATAGCAGGCACAATCGAGCTTACAGTTGTTTTGGGGACGTCCCCAAACAGACGTATGGAAAATATTGTATTCATAGTGGTAAAAATTCCCACTGTATACAATGCTTTACTGAGCCGCGTCTCACTCTATAAGTTCCAAATGGTAGTCTCAATCTACCACTTTGTGGGAAAGTTCCCTTTGCCCGGAGGAGGAATTGGTGAGGTTCGCGGGCAACAACCGGAAAGTAGAAGTTGTTATCTAACCTCCATCAAGAAGAATAAAGAAGTGATGTGTATAAGTGAAAATTGTGAATCCGTGGTCGGGGACAATGACTCAGCTGAGCTTTCAGAAGCCAAACTAGAGGTTAGGCCGACAGAAGTAAAAGTACCTACCGCGGATGAAAGAATTACGTTTACACCCTTCCCAAACCCAGAGGAGAAGGTCTACTTGGGACAGACACTGGAGACAGTAGAAAGAGTTAGAGTCTTAGAGATCATAACGAAGTCGAGAGACATTTTTGCATGGAATCCTCGAGATCTGCTGGGTGTTCCACCCGCGATAGCTTTGCATACCTTGAGAATTCATCCAGGAACGAAACCCATAGCACAGAAGAGGAGAAATATGGCTCCGGAAAAAGCTACCGCGGCAAAAGAAGAAACTGATAAACTTTTAGAAGCAGGCTTCATAGAGGAAGTGGAAGACTCAGAATGGCTCTCGAACGTGGTTCTAGTGAAAAAATCTAATGGGAACTGGAGGATGTGCATAGATTTTACTGATCTTAACAAATCCTGCCCGAAGGACAGTTATCCATTACCATCCATAGATGAACTCGTCGATGGAACCGCGGGTAAAAAAGTCCTTAGTTTTCTTGATGCTTACTCGGGATACAATCAAATAAACCTGAACCTTCAGACAAGAAAGCTACAACTTTCATCACCAATCAGGGGATATTTTGCTACCGCGTCATGCCTTTCGGACTCAGGAATGCTGGGGCAACGTTTCAGAGAACAGTTGACCGGATCTTTCGTAATCAAATTGGCAGGAATGTATCGATTTATGTCGACGATATCGTATTCAAAAGTGAAAGAGCAGAGGATCACGCAGCGGATCTACAGGAGACTTTTGATTCTCTTCGAAGAGGAGGTTTGAATTTGAACACGAAAAAGTGTGTTTTTGGGGTTGATTCCGGGAAATTCCTTGGTTTTATGGTTAGCCATAGAGGAATTGATGTGAATCCTGAGAAAGTCACAGCAATTCAGAATCTTCAACCACCGCGGACGATTAAAGAGTTACAATCTTTGAATGGAGCAGTAAATTATTTAAGCCGTTTTTGCTCCTGCCTGGCGGATAAGTCATTACCTTTCTTTGCTCTGCTCAAGAAAAAGGGGCCGATACGATGGACTCCCGAGTTACAGGAAGCATTTGGAAATTTGAAATTTTTTCTGTCATCACTTCCTACTCTTCATCAACCCGAGAGGCAAGAGGTCCTCCATCTATATCTGTCAGTAAAAAGTGTCACCATTAGCGCAGTCTTGACGCGAGAAGAAAAATTCCCAGTTTACTACATCAGTCGTGTTCTGCAGGACGCTAAGACAAGATATGAACTAGTAGAAAAAATGATTTTGTGCTTAATATTCACGGCAAGAAGGTTGAGGCCTTATTTACAGGACCATCCTATCCGAGTTATGACGGATTTACCAATGCGTCAAATCCTCCACTCACCATGTTTATCAGGAAGAATGATGAAGTGGGCAGTCGAACTCACAGAATTTGAAATAGAATATACCCCGCGAAAAGCAGCTCTCTCTCAGGTTTTAGCTGATTTCATCGGTGAAACGAGTTTCGAATGAAATACTCAAACAGAAAAAAGTGAGTGGACACTCAGGGTAGATGGTGCAGCCAACAAGGATGGGTGCGGAGCAGGGGTCACACTAACAACAACTGATGAACGGCAGTACAATTACGCTTATAAATTGGACTTCCAGGCTACAAATAACGAGGCTGAGTACGAAGCCCTGCTCGCTGGACTAGAGATAGCTTTGGTTAAAGGTGCCAGGCAGTATCAGTTTACACTGATTCAGAAGTGGTGACGCGGCAAATAACAGAGGAATATGAAGCGAGAACTGGATTGATGCCTGATTATCAAAGAAAAGCACGGGCATTATCAAAGGCTTTCTTAAGTTTTTGCTTAACGGTTGTTCCCAGGGATGATAACCAGCAGGCGGACGCGTTAGCACGGTTGGGAGCTGTTATGCCTAAGGAAGTAGGAAGAGAAGTGATTATTGAAAGGATGAGCAATCGAAGACTTATTCAAGAAGTCTATCAAGTACAAGAAATTGAGATAGAGGATTGGAGGGCACTGATCGCGGACTATCTAGGCAAGGGTATTCTACCTAGAGCTGGCAAAACCCAACGCGAACCCGAAAACCCGACCCGGTCGACCCGGAACCGATTGTTTTGAACACCGATCAACCCGACCCATTTTGGACCCGAAATCCGAATAACCGATAACCGAAACTCACCCAAATCCGAATGAACCGAACCAGATTCAACCAAAACCCATTAAGACCTGAACCCGTTACAACCAAAACCCGATATAACCTGAACTTTAAGATACATTCTAGTAAATTTTTCAAAATGAAAATTGAAATAACTGAAACCCGAGACAACCGAAACCCGAATGAACCGAAACCCGATACAACCGAAACCCGATACAACCGAAACCCGAACCCGACCCAACCAAATGACCAAATTATTAGAAATTACCCAAAACCGAATGACCCGAAACCCGAATTACTAGAAACCCGAATAACCCGAAATCCAACTAACCGAACCCGAACCCGATCCGACCCGCCCGATTGCCACCTCTAATTCTACATGAAGAAAGAACCGTTGCTAAGAAGATAATTGTTAAATCCTCTCGATTCACCATCAGGGAAGGAAAGCTGTACAAGAGAGGATATTGCTTACCAGATTTATTGTGCATATCAACAAAAGAAGGAAGTCTTGTAGTGGAAGAATTGCATGATGGAGTTTGTGCGCATCACTAGGGGTGGAGGGCTGTTGTGGCCAAAGCAACCAGGCTAGGATATTATTGTCCAACCATGAAGCGTGATGTTCAAGATTATATCCAAAAATGCGATGCATGTCAAAGGTTTGGAAACTTGAATCACCGCCCTTCTGAGGCACTGAAGAGTATAACCGGTGCTTGCCCTTTTTCCATACGGGGAATGGACATTCTAGGTCCATTTCCCACTGCTCCCGGTCAGTTAAGATATGTTTTCGTCTTGGTTGATTATTTCACAAAATGGGTGGAAGCCGAAGCAATGGGGTTAATCACCGTGGAGAAGGTGAGGAGATTCCTATGGAAGAATATTGTTTGCCATTTCGGAGTACCCGACTCAATAATTACGGATCATGGACCTCAATTTGATTGTGAAACAATCAGAGATTTCTGCGTCGGTCTAGGCATCAATCTCAAAATCTCATCTGTGGCTCACCCACAGACAAATGGGCAGGCAGAAACAACCAATCGACAATTGTTATATGGGATACAAAAGAAACTTGGCAACACAACAAAGGGACGATGGGCAGAACTTTTACCTTTAGTACTCTGGTCCTACCGCACGTCAGCAAAGACTCCGACTGGAGAAACCCCGTTTTCTTTAGTCTTTGGTATGGACGCGGTTATCCCAATTGAGAGATTGGTACCTTCGGCGCGAATAATGGCATACGACCAAGACACCAACGACGAAGCATTGGAATTCGAGCTCCATCTCATAGAAGAACGCAGGATGACGGCAGCTTTGAAGGAGCAAGAGTACAAGAGGAGGCTTTCCAAGTATCGGGATAGACGAATTTTCCCGCGGCATCTCAAGGAGGGGGATTTGGTGCTACGCCAAGCTACCTCTGGGGGGAAGCTAGACCCCAACTGGGAAGGACCTTATGTAATCATCAAAGAAGTTCAAGAAGGTGCGTACAAGCTCAGCACCCCCGAAGGAATCATCCTGAAAAAGACTTGGAACGCTGACAACCTAAAAAAGTACTATGTGTAATCACTGATAGCTATATGAACGAAAAATTTAGTCGCCCCCGCAAAAATTAAATAAAGCGGTTAGAGGGCGCTTTCTATCATGTCTCGCACCTAAAGAACTTTATAATAAGACCTAGGACGCTGGAGCTTGGCTCCGCGTCAGGCCTCTGATCGAATCCGCATTCTCAGAGATGATATTTTATAATAAGACCTAGGACGCTGGAGCTTGGCTCCGCGTCAAGCCTCTGATCGAATCCGCATTCTCAGAGATGATATTTCATAATAAGACCTAGGACGCTGGAGCTTGGCTCCGCGTCAGGCCTCTAATCAAATCCGCATTCTCAGAGATGATATTTCATAATAAGACCTAGGACGCTAGAGCTTGGCTCCGCGTCAGGCCTCTGATCGAATCCGCATTCTCAGAGATGATATTTTATAATAAGACCTAGGACACTGGAACTTGGCTCCGCGTCAGGCCTCTGACCGAATCCGCATTCTCAGAGATGATATTTTATAATAAGACCTAGGACGCTGGAGCTTGGCTCCGCGTCAGGGCTCTGATCGAATCCGCATTCTCAGAGATGATATTTTATAATAAGACCTAGGACGCTGGAGCTTGGCTCCGCATCAGGCCTCTGATCGAATCCGCATTCTCAGAGATGGTATTTTGTTATAAGTCTTAAAACGCTAGAGCTTGTCTCCGCGCCAAATCTCAAAACGTATCCAAACATTCCAAGATTCGAACTCCATGACGGATCACTATTGAAGGTAATCTAGAAAAAAGAAATGGTTTTCATGAACCTTCCTGGGACTCCCAAAGTTTTATAATTTTCAAAAGAAAATCATAGCCATAAATCCATCGTTAAAGTAAAGAACAACCAAGGATAAAACATGACACCACGTTCAAAAGAGTTGACAATGCAAGATAAAAGAAAACGAGCATCCATTAGCTCATGTCCGCGGAGCACGGGCAAGGATAATGCGAGTTCTGCCCTGACTTAAACGAAATCCGTTTAAAGGAGAACCTTCTGACTCCGGGGAAGCCCACTCCGCATCTACCTCATCCCCCACAGTATCTAAGATCTGGACATCAAAGCGATTTCCTCCTTTATAGATAAAGGTTAAAGAGGAACCAATGTGGACGCTGTGTGATTCGGCAAAATCATTCCAGCCTCCCCTTAAAAATAGATAAACTGACTCAATAAAGGGAAAATTCAACAATAAAGGAACTAACCAAACGAAGAAGTTGCTCAGGAAAATTAATCCTCTCAAAAAAGGACCAAGGTGAACTAACGGAGGAGGGCATCATGAAAGCATACAACAAGTCTAGTAGTCCTTTCCCCCATACTCTCTTATATAGAGCGTGTAAACAATTCTGGACATGTGTCGAAAACAGAAGTATGGGGCAAATAAATTCGAGAGGTCAAATCATTGAGACAAAAAACCACAGGCACCATGCATGAGATAAACAGTAAACACTATTACTGAATCTCTCAGAAATCCCGTGAGAAGAACCTCATAACAAATAGATCTCGAAAGACTAAAACAATCACACCATCAACATACATAACGGAGAAATCTCCTGAAACAATTATCAAAGGCTTGATAAACAACAAAGTTGCTACTAGAACAACAAAGAGGCTTAAAGTCTTATTCCATTGAGAAAAGTACAGATTAATGTCCATTCGAAACTGCGACGCGGGGGGTAAGATCATCATGATTTCCCCCGCGTGGATCCACCACCCGAACATGAGCCTCACCCATGTGAGTGAAAATCATAGAGACCCCCAGTTCAAAACCATGTGACTCCACAAAGTCTTTCCATCCGCGGCCAAGGTAGAGAAGACCACTGTTACGCCGCTCTATACCAACAAGGAAATTGCGCAGCAGATGAGAAGAAAGTGAAACCTGGCCAGGAACAGCATCTGCATACTCCTCCTCAAACCTAAGTGGGAGCAACTAAAAAATAGAAGAAAAGTATAAGTTGAAAGGAAGTTATCTAAAGATTTTTAGTATAATTAACTCACCAATTGCAAGAACTGTTTGGGATAATCGATTACTTGGAAAAAAGCCCATCGGGGTTCTGGCCCAAAAACCTCGTCTGCCCTAAATGACTGGGGAGGAACTATAATGGATCCCCACATCTTGATGAAATCAGAGGAAAACAGTAAAGATCCCCATGCTTGTATTATCAATCACAAGGGAACAGTTGAACAGGAAAAAAGAGAAGCGCATGCATGACATGCAATGGGTGACACATCCACCAAGGGCACGCGTCTCTCTTTTTCCGAAAATAAAGTTAACCAGAGAAGAATCTTTTCCCAAAATCAGTAAAAGTAAATTACGATGAGGGAAATTAAAATTACTTTTTAGTAAAAAGCGATAAAACCAATGGCAGGAAAACCTCATGAAGCGAGTATAAAACAGGCTCGAGTATCCATGAGTGATGAGCAATCCTAAAAACAAGATGGATCCAAATCCGCAGCCTAGGGCTTTTTATAGAGTCATTATGAGGGAGGAACAACTTCAAACCCTTCGCCTCCCCCTCATGTATGTTCTAATCGACGAAGACGCTCACACTCAAGCTAGGCTCTGGTCCCTCTGCAACCAGGAACACGAAGTGAAGGTAGACAGGGATGAAGATGGCCTTTTCTGGTTGACTCAAGGATGGCATGACTTCACACAAGCAAATCGAGTCAATGTAAGGTCAGCTTTGATTTTTACCTACATGGGCGATTCCATCTTTGAAGTCGACGTCGTCAGCCCAGACAGTGAAGAAAATGGAGAGATAGGCCATCCTTGAATTCCCAATAGGCTCTTCACGTCAATGATGTAACAAGTTTAGAGGGATCCAACCCCTGTGAAAGGTTTCTGTACTCTGTTTCGTATTATTAATAATAAAAGATCCCTCTTTTTATTTCATTTCTAAAAAGCACATGAGTACAATAAGGAGAATCACGGATTCCCTTTTTTCTTTATTCTACAAAAAGCTTATATCAGGAGACCAGTTTAAAAACTCTAAAAGCATGACGCGGAAATAACTCAGTTAGAACTGCATGATGAAGAAATCGAGTCCAAGGTAGCCTCGTGTTCATCCTCGATTTCACGACGCGGACAAACTTGGAAGGAAACGTTGCCCTTATGAAAAAACATCATGGCACTTCCTATTCCCAGGTGGTGAAGCATAAGGAACTCATCCCAACCATTATCAATTTGAAAAAGACCATTCTCACTCCAAGATACAGCCACTGAAAAGTCGCGTACGAGATATGTTGAAAGAAAAGCCCACCGAGGCGGAAGAGGCCCATATTCAGCCTCAAACTGGGGAGGCATGACCTACAATATTAATAAAATTAAAGACCTAATAAAGAGAGCCCAAACTCTGATTAAAGTAAAATTAGAAGAAACTCACTAGCCGAGAAAGTTGTTCCACATTCTCAATCTTTTGCAAAAAAGCCCAAGGATTAAAGCTTTCTGGAGGCATGAAACTTACAATAGCACCATCGGTTTAACACAACTTGGGAGGCAGTAAAAAAGATGGAGATTAGACCTTTAAAAAGAAAAATTCATCCTGTGGAATGAAAACAAGTGGTAAAGGATTTTGAACATTAGGACCAGCCCGTTCGACACTTCGAGAATTCAGAATATAAATATATAGATATTTACCACAAACAAAACATGCAACTAAAACTAATGTTTCGACCAAAGAGATCTTCAACCCATAAACAAAAGAAGTTTCTCGATGATATACCAAAAACAGGGAACCACATATAGGTTCCTAAAATCCATAAAAGTTTCATTCACCATAAAAACCAAAGACCAAAGTCTATTAAGGGGTGGCTGCCTTCTCAATTTCTTCCTCCGCGTCCTCATCGTCGTCATTTTCAGAATAAGAATCTTCCGCGGCCATCTCCTCTTTTGAAAGTCCCCAGTCGGCACTTTCTAGGCTTGGCTCAAACTTTTCCAGAGGGACGCTTGGATTAAGTGACGAGCGCGTAACGCTTTGATTGATCCCTGCAACCATTCCCTTCCGAAAATAGCTAAAGCGCATGTCCTTCAAAATACTAGAGCCTTTTGAAGTCTGGAGGCAGGATTTTGCCATGGAAGACAGGAAGGAAGTACCAACCTCAGTTTTGATCCACTCAGAAGAAAGGTAATCCAAACCTTCAGGACCCTGAAGCCATTGGAGGGCCACGTCTTGATCTGAGCGCGCCTTCATGATGTCAAGATCTTGTTTGGTGATGGACAATTCTTCGCGGAGGATGAAGAAATCCTCTTCCATTTTATCAACGATAGCTTGTTTAGTTTGGAGAAGCTCCCGCGAAGCCCCTTCAGTAGCTTCCAGCTCTTTGACGCGAGAGACGGCAGAGCTCGAAAAAACTTTTAAATCATCGTATTTTTTTCTGTAAAACTACCATGGCCTCTTTCTGGTTTTGCACCTCCTCATGAAGGTCAGCTGACCTTTTCTTAAATTTTTCCACCGAGACCGGGTCCCCCACTGTATTCCTTAAAATTCGAAGCTGATGGTTCAGTTTTTTAATTTCTTCGTCTTTCTTCTTAAGATCTTCCTCTCCGCACACCATACGTCTCTCAACATCCGGTTGAATTACTCTCAACTATAAAAATCAAGGTAGAAGTAAGAAAAGTGGAAAATAAACCGCGTCAAAAGAGACGAAGAAAGGCGAGAAGGGAATTTTAAACTTACCCACTGAATAATGCGATCAAAGTTAAGTGAAAGAGTGACGGGATCCAATCGTTTAATATATCCTTGCTCTGGGAGACAACGCTTCTTGGCCGGAAAAGCAAGGCCTTGTAAGTCAATCGGATCAAAGCCTGGGATAGGAAATTCACGAAGAGTCGCTACGCCTTCCAAAAAGAGTCCCTTTTTATCTGAAGCTGATGGCCCAACAACAATGGCAATCTTCTTCTTTTTCGATTTAGAAGCTTTAGATGCAGACGGACAAATACGCTTCTCTCGAGGAACATGAACCATTGAAGAAGATTCAACCAAAGGCCCAGTCTCGTCCGCAACACTTACATAAACATTCGACGCCACTTCTAGGGCCTGGGGAGGAACAGGAGGATCATTGGCTACCACACTAGATTTCTTCTTCTTCCCAGATTTGGTCTTGTGCCGCTTCAAAAGTGCGTCCAAATCCATTTTGTCTAAACACAAAAATACATTTCCCGAATAAGTTATCCATTGAAGAAAGACAAAACATAAAAGACACAAATCTATATAGTGAAAGAAACAAATAAACAAAGAAGCCACCTAGTCGTGGATGAGGCATACTCAAGCCAGCCATTTCAAGACGAAACGCGGATAACATTTTATCCTACGGAAATCTAGGAATATGAGAAAACGACAGCTTGAACTGAGAAAGATTGGAAATTTTTGGTTTCATCATAGAGCAAAAAAGCCCTGGGACTGTTCGACAGTTAAAGCCTTGCCCAGATCTGTCGCGGACCAAAAACCACTTGTACTTCCAATTCGGCTTACTAGACAACCTTTCCATATACCTACAACTTGAGTTGCACTGGTAAAATCTCGAATCTTGAGGCCCCTTCTTTAAGGAAAAAATACTGAACATTAACTTCAAAGAAGGAGCAACACCAATCTCCTTGCACCTCATAATAAAACTAGTAAAAAACATCCAACCATTGGGGACGATCTGAGCAGTACTCAAGTTATATTCCTCCAAAAACTTCGAGAAGAAAGGGTGTAGAGGAAGCCGGAAACCCTGAGATAAGCTAGCCGCATATACGACCAAACAATCTTCGTAAGCGTCCAGACAACCACCCCCTTCCTCAGGAAGACATAATTCTACACCCGCTGGCCAAGGGAAGACTTGCGAGAGGGCGTCAAGATCTTCTAGGTTCAAAAGAGTAGTACAACTGGTGGACGACTGGTTGGAGGTGGAAGAGGTTTAAAATCTCCCAAGAAAAGACAAGTATCTAAATCCCCTAAGTCATACACTGGGTGTCCAAGTCGCTCAAGTTCTCCTTAGAACGGATTACCTTCAGACTTTTTGCTAAACCAATTGGAGGAAGCTCATAAGGGATCCCAACCTCCTCCAACTCCTGATCCACAGAATGAGAAATAGACGAAGCCCCCGCGTCCACTGAAGAACTAGCACCCGATTCATCCATAGCCCTTTGATTTTCATCTTCCGCGCATTCCTTCGAAGAAGAAGAAGAAACTGAGTAAGGTGAAGAATAGTAATCAGGGTCAGAACGCTTCCGGCGCCTTCTCACCTTAATAGGACTACCAGTAGGACCAACTCGATCCGGAGTAGACGCGGATGTAGAAGAAGATGACTCCGACGAAGAATCATCAGAAATGGAAGAAGAACTCCCAGAAGAAGAAGAAGAAAGTGCCTCTGGGGACGGACGCACCTGAGAGGATGAAGCGACATCACTTCTCCATCCTTCATCCCTCTCAAAATCTTCTAACAAATCACGCTCCTTGCTGAGATTAGCCATTTCCAAAGAAACTAGAAGAAAATCGCGTGAAATTTCACTAATACAAGGCAAAATCTCATCCAAAAAACACATTCAGAGACAAACTTTCACCCAAACTTACGATCTAAATGTCAAAAAGTTTAGAAAGTTAGCAAGGAGAAATCAACAACAGTTTAGAACAAAGAGAAATACCTTGCAAAGTTGAAGGAAACAACCGAAAAGTTCAAGTAAACCACCGGAAACCTAGAGAACCGCTGCCGGAAAACTTCAAGATGGATAAAGATAAAATCTCTGAAAAAGTAGAAGAAAACAAATGTGGGGTAAAAAAGAAACGAAAGGGAGTAACTTATAGAAAATTACTTACGTTTGAACTTCCGAGCCTAAATGGACCTGATGGGCCCAATTTGGGCCAAAAATCTATAAAGAAAAAGCCCACCACATCCAAACCAGAATTATACTAGTAACAAAACCACAGATGTTTCCTTGAAAAATCTTTTATCGATCCGCGTCAATCCCCGTTTGGGATCACCTCGGCCCGAGGAGCTGTGACTAAACCAATATTGAAAAACATCTGTAGAAAGTATAAAAATAGCAGAATAAAGATCGCCATCTAGATTAAAGAACAAAAGGAAATAACATTATCCGCGGATGGTCATCCAAGAGCTGACTCACAAACAATCATCCGCGGATAGAAGACAATTGGCACGTGGCGACCATGCCCACCACCCACGAAGTAGAACACGTGTCGAAATATGAACACCACGTGGCACAACTTACCAGACCACCCCGGGCCTATAAAAGTGAGAAATCTCACCAAAAGAAGAGGACTTTTTGGAAAGAAGGGGAAAAATAGGGCGGATCTTGGCCTAGTGAACTCAGAAGAAAGAAGAACAAGAAGAAATCGTACAAGTGGAAAGGAACCCGTTTCATAGAAATAATCAGCACCGTTCACTGCGCCAAACTCCGCGGACGAAAATCATGTTTGTCCTTAGTGTAAATTTCTATTAAGGAAAAGACTGTTGTTAATAAATCTCAAGACATTCAACAGCGACAGGTAAGCGAACCAAGTTTCCAAATTGTCTAGAAAAAACTCGATAAGGGAACCATCCTTCAGAATTAGCTTTAGGTTACTTCCCGCGGCACAGGTTGGGCCGCGTCGATCCTTTCGACGCGGGTCAGGTAAGCCTGTTGGGAAGATTGGTCATTTCACCAGGTAGGGTCCCGGGCCACACTAAACAAGGTGGCCTCTAGAGATCGTGGCTTTTTCAGTAACATTAATATATACCGGGCCGGGCCTACCGGCCCGCTTGGGCCTCATACTTCGCCCAAGCCCAGCCCTGTGGGCCTACCGGGTCGGGCCTATCGGCCCACTTGGGCCGATTGTTCTACCCAAGCCCGCCTTTTTCACCAGGCGGGTTGGGCGGGCCGGGCGGGTTAGCCCAGGTCTAGCCGAGAGGTTGGACGTGCTTGAGGAAGGCATGTCATCATGTCTAAAATTGAGTGTTGTTGTTGATGATCTTGTGCAGAAGGTACATTCATTAGAAAATAGGTTTACAATGCACGAGTCAATACTTGCTAGGACTCAGTCATCCAATGTTTTACCTAGTGACTAATGTTTACAAATTTTGTGAATGATGTGTTGGTTTATATTGAGAAAGAGATACCAATAGGGGGCATGGTTGATGTTCAAGAAGAGGTACCTAGTGAGAAGTTAAGTCAATCGATTGGTACAGATGTTTTAGCATCTGCAAATGAGGTTGTACCTATTACATTAGTTGAAGAGCAGAGGTCATTGTATTTATGTTTAGAGCAACTATTTTCTGTTGACTTAGGGCGTGACTCTGATGTGGATTTGAAAGGCAAGGAGCAGTATTTAGAAGATGACATTTCTGGACTCAAAGTTATTGAAACGAAAGTTGGTGATTTGGAAGGTGCTGAAACAAAAGTTGTTAAAACAAAAGATGCTGAAATGAAACATGTTGAAGCCGCATCAACTCATGCGCAAGTAGTCAACGATGGTGATGAATCTAGATCTCTGGGAATGAAAGAAGGTGATGGTGACTTTCAAACAAAAGATGCTAGAACAAAATATGACGGTGGTGTTTTAATGACTCCACTTCCTGAAAAAACAATAGATGCCAGTGATGGTGAAGGGGATGATGACAAGGTGTCGAAGGAAGCACGTATTGAGTGGGATACAATTGCTAAAGGTCCTACATGCACAAACAACATTAAAGATTTCATGCATTCAAAGCGTCTTCCAAAATCAAATACTTTTCTTCTAAGTCCATATGTTGTTGAGAAGATAAGGATCCCAAAGCATGTTGAAAAAAAATCATTGTTCAGTAAGGAGGATCATGACTTCATTATGGTTGTATTAAAGGCTCAAGGTATATCCATCTTAATTATCATGTGTTTTTTTAGTGCTTTAGTAAAATGCATTTTGGTGACTCATGAATTTTTATTCTTGTAATAATTTTTGTATGGATTTTTCAGTACTTTTAATGGGAGTTAGAAAAAGACAAGTCATTTTTCAAAAATATTTCTAGGAATGATGGATGGCTTGATATCGATGTAAGCATACTGAAACTATTTATATTTTCAGCACCTTTGGAGTAATGTTACTATGTATGTTTTCTATTATTATGATCCTTTTTAAACAAATAGCTTACACTCTTTACTATTTCAGCACCTTGAAGCAGGATTGGTTCACATGAGGAACAGAATCAGTAAGGATTTTGGCAGCTTTGAAGGCATTATTTTGATGGATCCTATTTTTCATCAAAAGTATCGCCTAGAATGTTCGTCATAATATAAAGAATCAAGCCATGTTGAACAATTCACTGTTAGCTATTTCCTGGGCTTATATCCTAGTGATTATCCAAAGAGTTGGGAGTCAACAAAAAAGGTGTACACTCCATTTAATATAAACAACGAGTATTGGGTTGGCCTGGAGATAGTCTTTGCTGAAATGGTTATAACCTAGAAAATTTGTAACGGCCCGGGATTATGATTCCCGGGTTACGTTTCGAGGGATGAAACCCCTCGTTAGGATCTTGCGCCCCGAGTACAGGTTGAAGGTTTGAAATTCTACTCTAACGTTTTCAAGTGGGATTTCATACCCAAAATTCGAAGGGATCGTTGGAATCCCCGGGAAAGTCCCCTGTATCTGTCATAAGTCTAAGCGTGGAAAACCAACAGTCATGCAAATAGTAGAATCAAGGTGTAATACAAGAGGGTGCCACGGCAAAGCCGGGTCAAAACCAAATCAATAAGCGTATTTATCGAAATCTAAGGTTAGACCATTTATTTGCAATCGCCCAAGAGAGTTCCCTCATTACAGAAGCAAGGAACAATCATGCTGCAAAACAAACCTAAAAAAAAATGTATGCGGGGCGGTGTCAGATTGAAGCCGTACGCAATGTAATCCCAAACAAGCAGACACATACACACGCTAGTCCTAATAAAGATGCTTCTAGATGTAAGGCGGAATATTAAAACACTAGCATGGTCCTAAGATCAAGTGCATAAATATAATAAGGCCTTAGCATCGAATACCAAGTGGTATATCCCTCTCCTACCTCCACCCCCTTCCGATAGGGCGGAGACTGGCCAGCTCGTGAATGCATTCCATTATAATCGGGTGGCACGCATGCCCAACCCGCTCCACAATAAAGCCCGCAGGCATCTCATAATATAAGGAAGTTTCATGACTCGATTGACTCAGGACGGGACCCGATGGGACTAGGTCGTCCTATAACCCTAGCAATGACTCTAGTTACTTCATAGATAACGGCCGTTCTGTTTACAAAAGCAATGAGTAAACGAATGCTCAATCATGAGTGCAATCCTAGCAGGATACTACATGCCATGTTTTATTGTGAATGCAAGCACCTAGTATGCACATGGCTACAAGCAGGGAGATCTCTTTTCGAATCTGAGTGAGCTCATATAGGAACTCACCTGGTGGTGCAGAACAGCAATGTAAGCATTACGATAGATTAAAGATCACCTAGATACATATCAGGACACATATATAAGCATATGTCTAATCATTCAAGCACTCAAAGCATACATCATTCAATAAAATTAACCACATCGTAATCATCATTCCATCAAGTCCAACCATTCGTCACATTGCCACATTCCTCAATACCATATCATTCTCATCGTTCCATTCAGCCACATTCATATATTGATAACCATATATTCGCATATCACATAGCTCAAGTGCATCATACTCATCATATCTCAGTGCATAAGTTAACGATATATAATCTTAACACTTCATCATGCTATTAGTGAACCAATCATGTCATTAGCTCACACAAATCATGATATTAGTCAATCAATCATATCATCATGCCAGTTAGTCATCGATCACAATTCCTCAACTTAGTCCCGAAAACCGTTTCAAAATTTGAATTAACTAGTTAGAAATTCCGACCTTGGAAAATGCTCATCAAATTCTTTTTCAATTTAAATCCGACAATATCCTTTTAAATCTCCAAATCTCATAATATTATATTTCAAATTACCCTAATATCATATTTAAGTCTCAATAATAATATTTTATATTCTAAATCTCCATTAATATTATATTCTTAATCTCAACAAAAGTATTATACTTTAAAATCCCATCAATAATATAATATATACAAAGGCAAGTCTTAAGATTTTGAAATATATGAACAGATATATTTTCCATTTGCCAAAATTAGGCCCAAGAAGTAAATAGGCCCAACAAAAATCTGAGTTTGTAAACCCCACATCCAAACCGGTTTTTATTTTAATTAAAGCTGAACCGGACCCAATTAAAAGAAAAACAAACTCAACCCGAATATGTTCATCATCCCCCCAAAATCAGTCATTGACTCGAAATATGGAAGAAGGAAGAGGGAGGGGTGGAGCTGCCGGCGACGACACCTAACTCCGACCACCCTTCCGACCTCTTGGACACGAAACCGGACAAAGAAAGGAAGGAGAGAGAGAGAGAGAGAGAGAGAGAGAGAGAGATGTTCTCACCGAGCTTCTCGAACTTGCCGGAAAAGGATGTCGGGGTCGGTTGTGCTTCACCAGAGATGAAATCGCGTCGTTCTTGGCCTAGGATGATAATAAGAGGTCAAAAGGGCGGTTTTTTATGGCTGTTTCGAGCTAAAGGAGGGCGGGAGGAGTCTTACCGAGCCTAGACACGAAACGCGGAGGAAGAAGAGCAGGCGAAGAATGTTCGGCGGCCCCGGGCGCTCCGGGGTGATTCCTTAGGCTCGTAGACGTCGAGGAAGATCACAGAATTGCTGTTGTTTCTGGTTGTGGAAGGAGGAGGTGGAATGAAGTGCTCGTGGTGGCTGATTTTGGCTTCGCAAAACAGGGCTCGGAGCCCTCGACAAAACAGGGAAGGTGGGGAAAGGAAGGCTGACTGTGGCGGTGCGGTGGTGGAGTGGTGGCGACAAGCTTAAGAGCTGGGGAGAGGGAGCAGTGGTCTTTGAAAAGAAAGAAGGGAATGGAAATGAAGACGTGGGGATAATATTGGGGTGCAGTGTGAGGAGATTTTTTTTTGTTTTCAATTTGAATTAAACACAAAAGGGTCAAAACTTGTACATGCGGGGCCTGCATGCTAAGTTGGGGCTAGGTTCCTCTCTTTTGACTCTTTGCCATAGAGGTGGGGAAACTACAGGATGAGGGAGGTAGGTGTGAGGAAAGTGTTTAACTAGGAGTAGAAATGGGTAGCTGGAGGAAAGAGGTTGGAGCTGTTGCTACTTGCTCCTGTCGAGTTCAGAAGGGGAGAGAGGTAAGGTGAAGACAAAATGAGAGGGAAAAGCAAAGATCCCAAGTGGTCTCAAAATGAAATCTCTAAAATACTCGAAAACAAATATCGAAACCCGTTCTCTCGATACTATCTCGATCCGACCAAAAATAATTTTTATTTTTTTTCCAACCCGAATTAAATAATGAAATTCGAACATTATTTTTCAATTCTCGGCATATGAAAGCGGAATAAAATCTATTTTGCAAAATTTTTAAAATTTGGTTGGAATCCGCTTTAAGAGTCTTAAAATCCGATTTAACGAGTTTTTCTTTTAAATTCCGCTTTTAAATTCATTTTAATTTTTCTTTTTCAGAAGAATCCGGATTTAAAAAATCCTAACCTTTACAAAATTTGGTTTACAAGGAAAGCAAACCATTTAAGAATATTTTATAAAATATCCTATTTTAGTAAACTATTTTCTTTAACTATCCTATATCCTATACAATACCAAAGTAGAAGCTGACCTGCCATGTGTTAGCTTCTGATTGATTTTTTCCCCGCCTATTTTACTTTCCATTATTTCATGCCATGTGTAAATAATTTGTTACCTATTTTATTTTTATTTTATTATCTATTATTTTATATGATGATTACACTGTTGATTCTATCCTTTTTTTTATAATCCTGATTTTATTGAGATAGACTTTCATATTCTACTATTCTATTCCATATATTTCTGATTTTGTAATTTTGTACTATTTTTTATTTTTATTATATTCTATTTAAAGTTATTATACTTTTTTTTATTGACATAAACTTCCATATTCTACTATTACTTTATACTAGATAACGTACTATTTTTGCCATAATTTTAAAATAAGTAATTTCAACCATAATTCATGCACATATTTAACGTTTATTTTAATAATTTGTATGTACATATTGAAATAAGTAATAAGTCTATTATAATTCACTTATTTAATTTTTCAATTATATTCATTTTACTTAATGCAATTTTATTTTTAATTTGTAAGGAACACAATCTCATTTGTTTTGGCAAATTATCAATTATGTAAAGTATTTTTATTACAAAGAAAACCACGTGCTATTTAAATTTTTTATTTAAAAATATATTATATTTTTTTAATAATTGATAAAAAAAAAAATAGTATCATATATCTTACCTTATCCTATCTTATACTCAGTATCTTATATCTTAATCTTATACAACCCTAAAATAGAAGATGAATTGTCGTATGTAAGTTTTTGGTTAAATTTTTTCTCTCTAAATTTTTAGCCAATCATATCAAGTCTCTCTCTTACACACACATTGTAATGCCACATATTTATCCATATATTTGTGATTTTATTTTCCATAATTTTCAATAAATTTTATTTTGTAAAAATATCTAACCTAATTGGAAATGTTGACATTTTAGTTTTTATTTTTGATTTAACGAGTAAAGGACCTGCTGACTCAGCAGGGAATGTTGAAGGCGTTGAAGGAGATAAAGCATGAGGCGTGTTGTAAGCCTAATCTGCCATGTTTTACAGTAACTTTTATATCGATTTCTGCATACATTTCATGCATTTGGGCTAAGATAGTACAGAACCTATGTAGTTTATGTTTATTTGCCAAATTATGGAATCTACACCAGTTTCTGTTTAATTCGCAAAATTCGAGGCATTTTACAACAATTCTACAGAAGGTCAGAAAAGCTCAGGGAATCGGCTACATAAGTCCAAGGTCAAAGAAGCAGCGGAACCAGTCGAATCAATATGAGAGTCAAGGTTACTCGATCTCGAGTAGACCTTACTCGATCTCGACTAGCGAGTCCGAGTAGCCTTGGTCGACAGAGCATTGTCGAGAGCCAGACCAACCCAGCTCCGGAAGTCTACTCGATCTCGACAAAGACCTAGTCGAGATCGATGAAGCCCAGTGCCACACCCGGAGTCGACGAGGAGAAGAGCTGATCGAGAAGCCGAGGACGAGAAGCCGAGCACAATCCTACTCGATCTCGACAAGACCTAGTCGAGATCGACAAGCCACCCAGTGCCAGTCCGAGTCCATGCCGAGGAGAAGATGCTCGACCAGGGAAGACCACCACTCTACTCGATCTCGACAAGCCCTGGTCGAGATCGACGAGCCAGAGCCCAGATCCAGGCCTGTCGAGTAAAGACGCCGAGGAAGCCTAGTCGGCAAGACCACCCTAGTCGAGATCGACCAGGTGTACTCGAGGTCGACGAGCGCCAGGAACCCATGTCCGAGCCTGTCGAGCAGAGCTAGCCAGGAAGTTCAGTCGACGAACAATCCTTGTCGAGGTCGACGAAGCCCTTGTCGATGTCGAGTAGACCCGATTCCAGAAACGCGTCGTTGAGAGCTGTCCTAGTCGACTTGGAATTCTTGGGCATGAAGGAATCCGAGAATGGCCGAAGATCTATCCAAAGTTGATCAATTCTATCCAAGGAAGCAAGATCTATCAAGACATGAAGACTTACTCACTTTAGAATTATCTTTTCCTTATTGATTTATTTCCTTAAAACATTTTATTTATCTTTTAGCCTTTTAGATATAGATTTAGATATAGATAGATGATTATTTCCTTGATTAGCGGGGTTTGATCACTATAAATAAGGCCCATGGGGCTCAGTTTTATTCATTCAATTTCAGAGAGAAACAAGTAGTTCCACAGATAAGTTTAGGAGTTCTAAGGTTTTTAGGGTTTTGGCTTTCTGCGAAAGTTGATTGTCGGGATTGTAAAGACTTTTGAATATAGTTTTATGCAAGTTATTTCTTTTCATCAATCAATGTATGCGATTGCGATGAGGCGTGAGTAGTCCACCCACTTCTGGGGCTGGGGTGAGCCGGACGGTGGCCATGTGAGGCGATGCAGTAAAGGTCAGATCTTTTTGTGCAATTCATCTTCTATCCCTATGAGCATGATTCTTTTGCGAGAGTTGAAGGTGATCCTTGTTTATGTTATTGAAGCGAAAGTGATCTTAATGCAACTTGGATTAATTATGTGAAAAAGGGTTAGTAACAATTAGGGTTTATGCGAAAGCCTCTATATGCCTATTTGTTAATGACGAAAGTTATTTGATGGAAAGCGTGATCTTTTGTGCCTTTGTGTGTTACTTTGCATGGTTATCGTTGTGGTTTTGATACCCTGGCCTTGGGAGTCTTTTATTATATTGATTTATTTTCATCAGAAATCTGAATTTGGGTTCGAAAATTTGCATTTTAAAGTTTCTGTTTCCAGTCGACATAGAGTAGTTCTCGTCGATCTCGAGTAGGACCTGGTCGAGATCGAGTAGGTCTTGTCTTGGTCGAGTTGAGTTTTCTGTTCTTGTCGTCGATTTCAAGTTTCTGTCGATTTGTTGGTAGTCGATCTCGAGGAGCTGTTGGTCGAGATCGAGTACGCCTTTGTGCTTGCTTTACTTGCTGCTTTGCTTTGTCTTTTTTTCTGTCTTCGTTTAGTTCATTGCTTTTGTTTGTTATTTTCTGCCTTTATTTCTGTTTCTTTCCTTGTTTCTGTGTTTCTGTCTTTTGTGCTGCTTGTCTGTGAGATCTGTAGCGACCTAAGAACTGCTGACGTGCTTCCTCGTGGATTCAATCTTGATTTTCTCTTACTACAAAGAGAGGAAGACTTGTATTTATTTGCTGAGACAGGGAAGTCAGTCTGAACTTTATTTTATATTTATTTCATACTTGACCATCCTCCTGCAACACTGTAATATTTAAGTATGGGGTGGGGGAAGGACTTACTTTGAGCATATTTTGATTTATTTGACATTATTTGTGCATTAATTCTTGAAATTGCTTATACATGGCTATTTTGGAATACATTATTGATCTATGTGCTTATATGCATGTTTTCCAAAGTTTGAAAAAAATGACCCCCATTGAAATTCCCATTGAAATTTTGATAAATGTCATGGAAGCTTTATTGAACTCGACGATGAAAAATTGGATTCATTAGAGATATAGCATGAAATTGCCTAGTAAGGGGAAGTCACAATGAAGTGCATTATTTTATTGAAAACCATGAAAGGAGGTAAAATTTGAAGTTGCTTTTGACATCTTGCAAGATAAGAGGATGGAGGACTTTATATTTCCATATAATGCTCATATTGTTATAATCCTAGCCTTACCTATGCTTATGCATCACAAAAAACTATAACATGCCTTATTTCAAACATTGCTCCACATGATCTAAATATTGCCATTCTTTACCTTATTCGGGGATTATGTTGAGAATGATGTTACATTATGGAGATGTTATATGGTGTTTGTGATGATTATCATTATTGGAGTTTGGAAGGAAATTGTTTGAAATATATGGAAAATTTAATGAGTGAAATAAAATCCAATCACCTCAGGAGATAAAGGTAGATTGATCGTGCTCTCTGAGATAATAGTTTGGAGAGATGAGACACATTGTGAGGAGTCCAAAGCACTAAGTATCCGGGGCCATTCATGACACCCATGTTTGCGACTCGCGAGAAGGCAGTGCTGAGGTTAGAGAGGTAAAAGCATTATTATTGAGAAAAAGCATTATGAAAGGTGATGAATCTTATGGAGAAGGAATGTGGAAATTCAGTTTGGAAATACTCCATTTCCCCGGACCAAAAGCACCACATTGCCAAAAATTGCCCACCTTTAGCCTTTTACCAATTCTACTCCTTATTTGAGCTTAAATTAAAGCCCTCTTGATTATTGTTGCTTTGTCACATAAATTGTTTTTTTGGTATAAGCCTCCTTTTGTGGGTAGATGTTGCTTTTGTATAATTGCACATGCATGGATCTGTGACATAAGTACCTTTTCGAGGATGGTAATTGATTGCAGGGTTATATGGCAATGAATCTAATATGTTGAGAGTTTTGATTTCTTCCCCTGAATGACAATTAAAAGTATTGCTTGAGGACAAGCAAGCTTAAGTATGGGGTGTTTGTTGTGAGCCTAATTTGCCATGTTTTACACTTACTTTTATATCGATTTCTGCATACATTGCATGCATTTGGGTTAAAACAATACAGAATCCGTGTAGTTTACACTTATTTGCAATATATGGAGGTCTACACAAGTTTTGGTTATATTTCGCAGAAATCGGACGCACTTTGGAGCTTAAAGGAAACTCATGGAGAAGCTAAGGATGTTGTAGCTGGAGAAAACGCCATTTTTCACCATCCTTCGTTCTGATTCAAGCTTTGATGTCTACATGAGAGTTGTAGCCCTCGGAAAGAGCTTTCCAACACATGGTCATATGCGTCAATCCGACGAACGAGGACTCAGGAAAGTGCGTTTCAAGAACAGAGCAGAAAGCTGAGAGAACTCTACTCGAGGTCGACTAGCATCTATTCGATTTCGACGAGTGCTAGTCGAGCACACCTGGTCGAGCAGAGCTGATCGAGGACACTGAGTCAGAGACAACCCGACTCCGGAACCTTACTCGATCTCGAGTACCTCTAGTCGAGATCGACCACACTTCGGAGCCATGTCCGGAGTCGACGAGCTGTGCCAAGCCAAGAAGCCGAGGACGAAGACGCAGACCACCTCTACTCGATACAGAGTAGCCGTGGTCGATATTGACCAGACCTCCGAGCCTTGTCGAGCAGAGTCACCCAGCCAGACCAAGTCGACGAACCTTGGTACTCGATATCGAGTAGCCGTGGTCGATATCGAGTAGACATGTCGAGCCGCGTTACTCGGTTTGAGCAGTCCGAGTAGAGCTGGGATTCCTTGGGCACGAAGGATGTCGAGTGGGCCGACATCTATCATCATCTATCCATGGAAGGGATATCTATCAACATGAAGAAGACTTACCTAGTTTAGATTTATCTTTTCCTTTTAGATTTAATTCCTTTATTTCTTTTATTTATCTTTTAAGCCTTTAGATATAGAGATAGATGATTCTATCGTTGAATAGCGAGGATTAGAAGCCTATAAATAAAGCCCTAGGGGGGCTGGTTTTTAATCATTCAATTCACAAGCTGGAGAAGTAGTTCCACGGAGACAGTTTAGGAGTTCTAAAGTTTTTAGGGTTTTGGCATTCATCGAAAGTTGGATTGCCGGGATTGTAAAGGCTTTGAATTTAGTTTTAATGCAATTTAGTTCTTTTCATACATCAATGTCTGCGATTGCGATGAGGCGTGAGTAGTCCACCTACTTCTGGGGCTGGGGTGAGCCCGACGGTGGCTATGTGAGGTGATGCGGTAAAGGTCAGATCTTTTTGTGCAATTCATCTTCTATCCCTATGAGCATGATTCTTTTGCGAGAGTTGAAGGTGATCCTTGTTTGTATTATTGAAGCGAAAGTGGTCTTAATGCAACTTGGATTAATTATGTGAAAAGGGTTAGTAACAATTAGGGTTTATGCGAAAGCCTCTATATGCCTATTTGTTAATAACGAAAGTTATTTTGATGGAAGGCATGATCTTTTATGCCTTTATGTATTACTTTGCATGGTTATCGTTGTGGTGTTGATACCCTGGCTTTGGAAGTCTTTTAGCATATTGAGTTTATTTCAGTCAAATTTCTGAGTTTGGGTTCGAATTTGCAATTTACAGTTTTCCGTCTTGCTAGTCGATACAGAGGAGTTTTTGGTCGATACAGAGTAGCCTCTACTCGATATCGAGTATGAACTGGTCTAGGTCGAGTAGAGTTTCTGCTTGTGTCGTCGATTCTGAAGTTTCTATCTTTGCTGTTGGTAGTCGATCTCGAGTAGGTTGTGGTCGAGATCGAGTACGCCTGTTGTCTTGCTTTATTTTATGTTTTGCTTTGTCTTTCTTATTTGTTCTTTGTTTCTGTCTCTGCTGCTTTGTCTGTGAGATTTATAGCTACCTGAGATCTGCTGACACGCTTCCTCGTAGATTCGATCCTGACTTCCCATTACTGCATTGGAGGAGTCTTGTATTTATTTGCGTGGGCCTGAATCTGGTTTGATCTATTTTGTTATATTTCATACTCGATTTCCTCCTCACAACAAATCTGGTCGACATGTTGTAAGCCTAATTTGCCATACACTTATTTTATATTGATTTCTGCATACATTGCATGCATTTGGGTTAGAATAATACAAAATCTGTGTAGTTTACACTTATTTGCAATATATGGAGGTCTACACAAGTTTTGGTTATATTTCGCAGAAATCGGACGCACTTTGGAGCTTAAAGGAAACTCATGGAGAAGCTAAGAAGGGTGCAGCTGGCGAAAAGGCCATTTTTCATCATTCTTCGTTCTAAATCAAGCTTTGATGTCTTCATGAGAGTTGTAGCCCTCGGAAAGAGCTTTCCAACGCATGGTCATATGCGTCAATCCGACAAACGAGGACTCGGGAAAGTGCGTTTCAAGAACAGAGCAGAAAGCTGAAGCCAAGTGTACTCGATATCGAGTACATCGTACTCGATATCGACCAACTTTGTCGACCAACTTTGTCGAGCAGAGCTGATCGAGGACACTGAGCCAGAGACAACCCGACTCCCAGAATCCTACTCGAAGTCGAGTAGTCTTGGTCGAGATCGAGGAGCCATGTCCGGAGTCGACGAGCTGTGCCAAGCCGAGAAGCCGAGGACGAAGACGCGGACCACCTTTACTCGATACAGAGTAGCCGTGGTCGATATCGACCAGACCTCCGAGCCATGTCCGAGCCTTGTCGAGCAGAGTCACCCAGCCAGACCAAGTCGACGAACCCTGGTACTCGATATCGAGTAGCCGTGGTCGATATCGAGTAGACATGTCGAGCCGCGTTACTCGGTTTGAGCAGTCCGAGTAGAGCTGGGATTCCTTGGGCACAAAGGATGTCGAGTGGGCCGAGATCTATCATCATCTATCCATGGAAGGGAGATCTATCAACATGAAGAAGATTTACCTAGTTTAGATTTATCTTTTCTTTAAAGATTTATTTCCCTTTAGCATTTTATTTATCATTAAGCATTTTAGATATAATTTTAGATATAGATAGAAGATTCTATCCTTGATTAGCAAGGATTAGAAGGCTATAAATAAAGCCCTAGGGGGCTGATTTTCATTCATTCAAGCAAAGTCGTCTTAGGGCGCAAGGAGAGAGGAGAGGGAGGAGGCGAGAGAGAGAGAGAGAGAGAGAGAGAGAGAGAGAGGGGGGGGAGGAGGCGAGAGAGGCGAGAGAGGAGGAACGTTTGGAAGGTTTTGTAAGTTTTAGTTTATTTTATGTTAAAGTTAATTTCTTTTATTATGTTTTGTTTCTAATTTTCTTCTTCTAGGGTTGGGGTGATCCCAACATAGATATGTGTGTTTGATTTAAATCCATGAATATATATGTCTTTATCATCATCTACCTATGTGCTTAATCCTTTGCGAAAGTTGAGGAAATTCCTTATTCATGATATTGAAGCGAAAGTGATCTTATTATGAATTGGATAGTAATTAGGGTTTGCCTGCGAAAGTTGGTTGATCCTAATTAAGAAAAGGTAGAAACAAATTAGGTTTTTATGCGAGAGCCTCTATCACCTAAATTGTTGGAATTTGCGAAAGTTGATTATTTGATATAAAGCATGTATCTTTATGTGATTTATGATCTGCGCATATGTTTATTTTTGTGGTGATCCCTAACCTTGGAAGTTTGCATCTTTATTTATTTTATTTCATTATTTTTATCCTGCAAAGTTACCCGACACCGACCACCTCTTCTTCTATCATTCCCTCGACATCGACCAAGTCTTAGTCGACATCGACAACAACCTCCCCACCTCTTCCCGCTATTCCTGAACCCCAAAACACACTAAACCTAGACCCGCTGACTTCTCTCCTGAGGACGAACCTGACTCCACTATCCTATAGCGGGGTCTTGACTACAAATTTATTTGGTCGAGAAACCCTCTCGTCAAATTGGCGCCGTTGCCGGGGAAGCAATCATTCGCGCCTTAGGTAGTCAGTTCTCACTTTTCTCTTGAGTGAATTCGCAGGTGTATGCGCCGTTCTGGTATCCCACCTGAGTTTGACGCCTCAGACGAACCGGAACGCCTCCTACACATCAGAGCTAGACTGCAAAGAGCCATGGCAGCCGCTAAAGCACATGAGCAGCTGATACAGAGGCTTACCAGGGAACTAGCCGCAAAGGATACTACTATCCCCAATGAGAGGACGGAAAGGGAACAAGCAAATGAGCGCGCAAGGCAAGCAGAAGCTGAGCTTGCCCAATATCCAACCACTGCAGAGGATTATATGCATCCCACTCTCGTCGTGCCTGAATCGGCGATTCTAATCCCTGATAACTCTTTTGAAATTCGCACTCAATTTCTTATAGAGCTTAAAAATAATGCCTTTTATGGTAGATTTAATGAGTGTCCTCTTGAACATATTACAAACTTTTCTGACATGTGTCGTACTCTTGCTGAAGGTACAACTCTGGAATATGTCAAGATGAAATCTTTTCGCTGGTCTCTCGCTGGGCCTGCACTGAAATGGCTGGAAGGGCTGAAAGAAAGATCACTCACAACCTGGGCCCAAGTAGAGCAAGAGTTTCTGAACAAATTCTTCCCACCCGCCAAAACAGCATATCTCCGCCAGAAAATCACCGCCTTCAAACAGAAGCAAGGGGAACCGCTGGCAAAGGCATGGGAACGCTACAAGGAACTTCTACGATCTTGCCCTACTCATGGACAACCACCCTACGTCATTCATGAGATCTTCTTCAACTCTCTTGATCAGGTCACTAAGGACAGAATCAACCATTATACTCGCTATGAGTATCTGACAATGCCGCCAAGTGACGCATGGGGTGTGCTAGAGAAGCTCACTAACTACGACAACAAGTACGGGTCTACTGCAACCTATGAAGAGGACCCATACGCCAGGCCAGCACCATCCATGCCCCTCTATAAGCCACCTAAGGAGATTGATCCAGATGTTAGGGAGCAGTACTACAGAGATCAGAATAAGAAGCTCATCAAGCAAGTAAAGTATCTCTCTATCAACCAGCCTTGCATTGAATGCGGATCGCAAAGGCACACCACTCTTGAGTGCTCACACGCAGAACAAGTCAGGATGGCAGAGCATCATGAGGAGGTTGCTTACGTAGGGGGTCCCAATCGCTACATGGGGGACCAAAGGTTTCAGAAACCACAATGGAACCAAGGTGTCCCTAGGAACCCCCCGCCCTACAGAGCTCCAGGACATCCGGAAAGGGACCAGAAAAAGGATGATATACAGACAGTCCTGGAGGAAATACGGAGAAACCACTCAGAAACTAGGCAATCCTTCAACTCCGTCTATACTCAGATACAAGGTGTCAACTCTAGGCTTGGGGAAATTGATATCTGGCGGAAATCAGTTGATACACAGATTGGTCAGCTAGCAGCAGGAATCCCCAGACAGTCAGGTTCGCTCCCTGGATCTTCAGAACCAAATCCTAAGGGAAAGAATGGACATATCGCTGCTGTAAAACTCAGAAGCGGCCATCAATTGCAAGAGCCAAAGGTCGGAAAGCAGCAGAACGACGAGGAACAACAAGTCGATCTCGACAAACCTGTAGTCGATCTCGAGGAGGGCCTCGTCGATCTCGAGGAGAACCTGCAAAAATCTTCGTCTGCACCACACAGCAACTCGACTGCGCCCAACCTGGTCGAGATCGACAAGAACCTAGTCGATGTCGAGGAGCCCCTAGTCGACATAGAGCAGTCTGCAGCATCTTCGACGTCTGTTCTGGCTCCGACTTAGAAAAAGAAGCTGCCTTTCCCCACAAAATCTCTAAAGGACCCGACAGAGAAAAAGTTTCAGCGTTTCATCAAGATGCTTCAAAAACTCAACGTCACCATCCCCTTCACAGAAGCTCTCAATGAAATGCCATCTTATGTCAAGTTCCCGAATGAGATTTTAAGCAAAAAGCAATCAATGGCTGAAATCACAGAGGAGTGCAGCCATTTGGACATACTGGAGAAGAGGCCGGATCCAGGTAAGTTTGCTATAACTATTGGATTTGGTCCATACAAAATTAATGCTTTATGTGATATTGGAGCTAGTGTGAGTATAATGCCTTTAACGATTTGGTCCAGGATTAAGATAGGTGCCCTTGAGCCTGTGGATGCTAGACTTTACATGGCCAACAACACGGTGGTCATTCCAACAGGCATGGTGGACAATGTGCAGTACAAGTAGGTAAATTCTTTGTCCCTGCTGATTTCCTAGTTGTTGATATGCAAGAAGATCCTGCTTGTCCAATTATTCTAGGGAGACCCTTCTTGGCGACGGTGGATGCCAACATAAGCGTAAGGAAAGGAGTGCTCACCTTCAACATCAGCGATGAGGTAATTGAGTATTCCTTTAATAAAACTGAAAGGCATACATGTCCAATGGAAGAGGTCAAATCTATCTCAGCTGGCTACATCACCTGCGGGGAACCCAAGGTCAGAAATATGACCCATGAGGAGCTGGAAAAGAGGGACATAGAGGCCCAGGTGGAGGAGATCATGGCAATCCTCAAGGAGAACACAGAGAATCCAATCGACACGGACCAAGGTAAGTCGTTGTGGATTAATTATTTTTCGGATGCCTTGACAGGAGCTAAGTATGGGGTCAAGATCGACCGGACCCTAGTCGATCTCGACCAGACCAAGAAGTCTCCACCAGTACCAGCCTCGTCGAGCAGCCAGACGGAAGCAGAACCCTACTCGATCTCGAGTAGGCTCGTCGAGATCGACCACCACTCGGCCAACTCGACTTCGCCTGCCTCGACGAAGACGACTCCAGAACCAGAGCCCTTGTCGATCTCGAGTACGCTACTCGATGTCGACCAACTTCAGCATCCTCGGGCACCGCCTTCCTCGACGCTGAGACCACCAGAGCAAGGATCGTCCTCGATCTCGACCACCCTTGTCGAGGTCGACCACCACTCGACTCCACCAGTTTCTTCCTCCTCGACGCTGGAGCCACCAGGAGCGGAGCCCTACTCGATATCGACCAGCCTTGTCGAGATCGACAAGCCATCTTCTTCGTCGACTCCTGCCCCTTCGAGCAGACCATCACCAGAACCTGCAGACTCATCGAGATCGACTAGCCTTACGCGAGATCGACCAAACACAATGGTCCCCGATTCCGTCTCTGCGAAGGTAAGCCAAGGTATAGATCTTTCTTCTCCTATTTCCATTAAAGATTTATCTATACATGGGAGAGGTTTGCCTTGGTATGTGCGATTGTGCAGGATTTCCAATGATGAGCCTAAGGAATATGAAGTTGGAGACAAGCTCTATGTCTCTAAATCAAAGGATCATTGGTTCCCCAACAAATTCAACAAGAAGCGGATGGGACCTTTCGTGGTGAACAAGATCCATTTTGGAGGATTACAGCTGATGGACAAGAATGGAGTCTTATTTGAGGCCCAATCTACATGGGCCTTGCAAATGCCACCTTGAGCATAAATGGAAAGTCGGCCTAGCGACTATAAAATCTAGAGCATGTACATAGACTTTTTAGACTTTTGAGACTTTGTTGCTTTTGTTTGTTTTTGTTTTTGGAACTTTTAGTTTTTCTATTGTGGGTATATGTCTTCTACACTTTTCAGGTCCATGGATAGAACCAAGCAATATTTCGACTCGGCCCAAGAGGTGCCTCCATTCGAAATTTTGAGGCCCTGCACACCTGTCTTGTGAGTTTCTTTCTTTACCCTTGTTTTTATACAGTGAGGACACTGTAATGTTTAAGTATGGGGTGGGGGAAGGGCTTACTTTATGCATATTTGCCATATTTGACATTATTTGTGCATATTTGGAGTTTATTTCTTTGAATTGCTACATGGCTATTTTGGAATTCATTATTGATTTATGGGCTTATATGCATGTTTTCCAAAGTTTGAAAAATGACCCCCATTGAAAATTTTGAATAATGTCATGGAAGCTATATTGAACTCGAAGATGCAAAATTGGATTCATTAGACATATAGCATTAAATTGCCTAGTAAAGGGAAGTCACAATGAAGTGCATTATTTATTGAAAACCATGAAAGGAGGTAAAATTTGATGTTGCTTTTGACATGTTGCATGATAAGATGATGGAGGACTTTATATTTCCATATAATGCTCACATTGTTCATAATCCTAGCCTTACCTGTGCTTATGCATTACACAAAGCCATATTATGCCTTATTTCATATATTGCTCCACATGTTCCAAATATTGCCATTCTTTACCTTATCCGGGGATTATGTTGAGAATGATGTTACATTATGGGGATGTTATATGGTTGTTGTGTTGTTAAATATCTTATATGGAGTTTGGACGGAAATTGTTTGAAAAATATGGAAGATTTAATGAGTGAAAGAAAATCCAATCACCTCAGGAGATAAAGGTAGATTGACCCTGTTCTCTGAGATAATAGTTTGGTGAGATGGGACACATTGTGAGGAGTCCAAAGCACTATGTATCCGGGGCCATTCATGACACCCATGTTTGCGACTCGCGAGAAGCCAGTGTTGAGGTTAGAGAAGTAAAAGCATTATTATTGATAAAAGCAGTATGAAAGGTGATGAATCTTATGAGAAAGAATGTGGTATGAAATTCAGTTTGGAAATACTCCATTTCCCCGGATCATTAGCACTAGGGGTGGGCATGGGACGGGACGGGACGAGATTAGGGTAATCCCGCGTCCCGTCCCTCGTATTTTTTGCGGGACGGGATCGGGACGGGATTGACATTTTTTTTTCAAATCCCGCCGGGTCTTATTCCTCACGGGACGGGACGGGATTTATCCCTCGTAAAAAAAGAGATTAAAAAATAACTCAATTAACTCCAAATATATCAACTAACAAAGGTGAAAATTAAAGTCCTACATAATCACATTACAAATTAAACTTAGAAGTTATATTACATTAGCAAGTAGCCTAAAATGGGATGTTTTCCTCCGAGTATATATACAGCTACCAACACTCCAACAGTAAGTTGCTTTTCTAGTTTTTTTTTTGCAAGCCAACAATAGGCTCAGTAGCAACTTAGCAAGCCAACAAGAGTATTTGACTATTTGTTATAGTATGTTTTTAATTTTGTATTAGGGTATTATTTTGAAATTTAAATTTTGGTTTTAAATAAATATTAGGGTATAATATAAATATATTCTTAGATATTTTTATTAATTTTAATTATATATAAATATTTATATATATGCGGGACGGGACAGGATTTGCGGGATGTAAACTCTTCGTCCCGCGTCCCGTCCCGCGAAATTTTTGCGGGACGGGATCGGGACGGGATTGAATTTTTTTTTCCTAAATCCCACCGGGATCGGGACAGGATCGGGACGGGATGTGGGACGGGACGGGATTTGCGGGATTTGTGCCCACCCCTAATTAGCACCACATTGCCAAAAATTGCCCACCTTTAGCCTTTTACCAATCTACTCCTTATTTGAGCTTAAATTAAAGTCTTCTTGATTATCAATGCTTTGTCACAAATGAATGTTTTGCATAACCCTCCTTTTATGAGTAGATGTTGCTTTTGTATAAATTGCACATACATGGATATGTGACACTAGTACTTTTTCGAGGATGGTAATTGATTGCAGGGGACATATGAAAATGAATCTAATATGTTGAGAGTTTGAATTCTTCCCCTGAATGACAATTAAAAGTATTGCTTGAGGACAAGCAAGCTTAAGTATGGGGTGTTTGTTGTAAGCCTAATTTGCCATGTTTTACACTTACTTTTATATTGATATCTGCATACATTGCATGCATTTGGGTTAGAATAACACAGAATCTGTGTAGTTTACACTTATTTGCAATATATGGAGGTCTACACAAGTTTTGGTTATATTTCGCAGAAATCGGACGCACTTTGGAGCTTAAAGGAAACTCATGGAGAAGCTAAGAATTGTGAAGCTGGAGAAAAGGCCATTTTTCATCATTCTTCGTTCTGCATCAAGCTTTGATGTCTTCATGGTCATATGCGTCAATCCGACAAACGAGGGCTCGGGAAGAGCTTTCCAACGCATGGTCATATGCGTCAATCCGACAAACGATGGCTCGGGAAAGTGCGTTTCAAGAACAGAGCAAAAAGCTGAAGCCAAGTGTACTCGATATCGAGTACATCTTACTCGATATCGACCAACTTTGTCGAGCAGAGCTGATCGAGGACACTGAGTCAGAGACAACCCGACTCCCGGAATCCTACTCGATGTCGAGTATCCTTGGTCGAGATCGAGGAGCAATGTCCGGAGTCGACGAGCTGTGCCAAGCCGAGAAGCCGAGGACGAAGACGCAGACCACCTTTACTCGATACAGAGTAGCCGTGGTCGATATCGACCAGACCTCCGAGCCATGTCCGAGCCTTGTCGAGCAGAGTCACCCAGCCAGACCAAGTCGACGAACCCTGGTACTCGATATCGAGTAGCCGTGGTCGATATCGAGTAGACATGTCGAGCCGCGTTACTCGGTTTGAGCAGTCCGAGTAGAGCTGGGATTCCTTGGGAACGAAGGATGTCGAGTGGGCCGAGATCTATCATCATCTACCCATGGAAGGGAGATCTATCAACATGAAGAAGATTCTATCATTATCTTTTCTTTAAATATTTATTTCCCTTTAGCATTTTATTTATCATTAAGCATTTTAGATATAATTTTAGATATAGATAGAAGATTCTATCCTTGATTAGCAAGGATTAGAAGGCTATAAATAAAGCCCTAGGGGGCTGATTTTCATTCATTCAAGCAAAGTCGTCTTAGGGCGCAAGGAGAGAGGAGAGAGGGAGGAGGCGAGAGAGAGAGAGAGAGAGAGAGAGAGAGAGAGAGAGGAGGAGGCGAGAGAGGAGGAACGTTTGGAAGGTTTTGTAAGTTTTAGTTTATTTTATGTTAAAGTTAATTTCTTTTATTATGTTTTGTTTCTAATTTTCTTCTTCTAGGGTTGGGGTGATCCCAACATAGATATGTGTGTTTGATTTAAATCCATGAATATATATGTCTTTATCATCATCTACCTATGTGCTTAATCCTTTGCGAAAGTTGAGGAAATTCCTTATTCATGATATTGAAGCGAAAGTGATCTTATTATGAATTGGATAGTGATTAGGGTTTGCTTGCGAAAGTTGGTTGATCCTAATTAAGAAAAGGTAGAAACAAATTAGGTTTTTATGCGAGAGCCTCTATCACCTAAATTGTTGGAATTTGCGAAAGTTGATTCTTTGATATAAAGCATGCATCTTTATGTGATTTATGATCTGCGCATATGTTTATTGTTGTGGTGATCCCTAACCTTGGAAGTTTGCATCTTTATTTATTTTATTTCATTCTTTTTATCATGCAAAGTTACCCGACACCGACCACCTTTTCTTCTATCATTCCCTCGACATCGACCAAGTCTTAGTCGACATCGACAACAACCTCCCCACCTCTTCCCGCTATTCCTGAACCCCAAAACACACTAAACCTAGAACCGCTGACTTCTCTCCTGAGGACGAACCTGACTCCACTATCCTATAGCGGGGTCTTGACTACAAATTTATTTGGTCGAGAAACCCTCTCGTCAAGGCGACGGAAGATGATGAATGGGAGAAGATACAAGAGAAGGCCTCGTCGGGTATTCGACTTTTTCGGGCGGATAAAGTGATATACCACGTGATTGACATAGTATCTTTGAAGGAGATTCGGGTTCAATTAGAGAAAAGGTATATGTCAAAGTCTTTGTCCAACAAGTTGTATCTACTGCAAAGGTTGTCAAGATGGAAGATGGTGCACGGTGCCGGACGGGTGAAGCATGCCACTAGAAGGAGGTTCAAGAAACGCTACTTTGAATTGATCAACATCACTTGATGATATTCAAGAGAGGGACCCCAGGGAGCGGAGCACGGGAGGACCTGGGGCAGACAAGATCTTAAAGATGTCCCTGTTCGTTGTTATAGATAGATTATTTGTCTAGGTGGAGATTGTTGTAAGAGACGATTAATCATCCTAGGTAGATGGATAAATTGGATTGGGGCCCAAGTCAATTTATCTATAGCAAGTTTTATCTATATATGGTTTTATATATAGGTGGTTTATTATAGATGGTTTTATTTATAATAGGTTCTAGATAAGGTAGGTTTTATCTATATCTAGGTTTATCTAGGCGTGGCCACGGGTTACGGGTCAACCCGTGACCCGCCGGGTCGTACGGGTCAATGACCCGCCGGGTCCGGGTTGACGGGTTGGCGGGTGGGGACGGGTAGCGGGTTAGGGTTAGGGTCGGGGAATCCGTGACCCGTGACCCGTGACCCGGCGGGTCAACCCGCTTTTTTTAAAAAAAAAAAAATTTGAAAAATTTATTTTTAATAAAATAAATTTATAATATTATGTAAATTATGTAAATTATTCTTAAAATAACTCACAATAATACATAAACTAATATGCAAAATGCAATGTGAGACACATAAACCCCATCCCTTCTCCTTTTATAGACTTGGAAGGCTTCCTTCATTCCCCTCATTTCCAATGTGGGACAAAGGCTTTGTCCCACATCGAAAATATGGAGTTAGAATGAGAAGACATGGGGCTATATATATGTATCCCACCTACCACATTTCTTCCACTTCACTTGTTTCCTACATTTCCTACATTGGAAATTAAGTTGGAAATAAAGTTTGAGAAATATATTCTCATATTTTTTTCTCTTACATCACACAATGCAATTATTGTGGATGAAAGAATTAATATGGAGATATAATTTTCCTACATTTTTAACACTTCATATGAAAGTGATAAAATGTGTTGTGAAGATAAAATCTTTACATTTTATTTATTTATTTATTTTAATAGTCATTTTTTTTTTAAAAAAAAGTTTTTTTTTTTTAAATAATGTAACCCGCCGGGTCAACGGGTCGACCCGGCGGGTCAACGGGTCAACGGGTCGACCCGAACCCGTCAACCCGTGAGATTTACGGGTTCGGGTCGGCCAACCCTGACCCTTGACCCGGCGGGTCGAACCCGTCGACCCGGCGGGTTCGACCCGTGGCCACGCCTAGGTTTATCTATAGTGTTATCTATAAGAGGTTCTCTATTATAAATAGAGGGTGTAGGGTTGAATTATGAAGTGCCCGTGTATCCATCAAAGCATCACAATAATAAGAAACCCTAGCTGTAGAGAGGTTTTTCTCTACAGGGTGTTCTGCGCGGTTCTTCCCAGAACACATGAATTTTTTGTGTCCTATTGTTCATTCTCCTTCTCTTTAACGATATTCACTCGAGGAAATTCACAACATAATTGAATATTCCAAAGCCCCAATTTCAACCCACCAAACCCTAAATAAAAAAATCAAAATGAAAACGATTACATATCAGTTCTCCATCAGCCATCGGTGGCATTGATGTCGTTCACTCCGAATCCCCTTGTCATCGTTTCAAGCCTCTTATGTAGCCTTTGTCAATGCCTCACTCACCATTCGCTGACGACTCTCCTATCATTTAATTAGTCGTGCCCATTCTAATGACTGACAATTCGCATATCACTCTCCCACCCCGGTGAGTCTCTTTAGCCGAGGTTATCTCCAACCTCATATTCATGGAGATCTTCCACCAGTAGAAAGCAACTGTTAGAGAACGTGGGTACATGAGATGAAAGTTTGATGAAAAATAAATGCTCAAATTTTTTTTAAAAAAATTTGGGCACATGACTCAATTTTTAACAAAGGCTTTGCTTTAAGTATTATAAGTATTAGGGTGGGATAGGTTGGGATTACCATTCAATTCACATAGAAGATTTATATAAAATGTCTTATACAACAAATAAAATCAAGTAATAGGCTCATAGTACACCAAGGTTATGTTCAAATGTGACATTATTAAGCACAACATATTAACATGTCTAAAAAACAAGCTCAAACACTTTGACAAATTCCATCAAACACCTTGTGTGCATTCAAGGAAACAATAAACTTCATGCTCATATTACAAATATATAAATTCAACCATAGAGTCATTTCATCAAATGCCTTACGTTCAACACATAAGCTCGAAATACTCCGACTTAATACCCACCAATTTTACTTATAACATACGAAGATAATATCATCATACATAAATGCACATCCAACTATTTTATAAAATACAACTACCAAATGGGAGGAACAACAACATTCATCAACCTAAACCCCATCTAAATACAACATTCAACAACATTTTACAAATAAATATGACGAACATGACAAATGCACGCATACCCGAATGATGGTTTTACCTTCACAAAGTGGAGATAATTTGCAAAGGTGGTCGGCGGCTCAAGATGTGGTGGACTCGTGGATCTCTCATCGGCGATTGTCCTTTCCGAAGAGATTGTTCAATGGAGAAGGGGTGCTTCTAAGGTATAACTTTGAAAACCTTGCCACACACTCACACTTCTTTCATCCCTTTAAATATATGATAGGGGTTCAATAAAGTACTTTGGGTTTTTTTTTTTAATTCCCATTGTAGTTATTTTTTTTAAAAAAATGGATTTTAATAACCATAAAAGATATCACACTCTGGTTGTAAAAACAGGTTACGAAAAATCTCAGCGGTTCAGTTCAAGTTCGATTGCAATCTAATTATTCCACTTTGACCTTTATTATAACTATTTATTTCTAGATATTCTTAATCTCTGGTATTTGTTATTTCTGTGGTATGTAATATTAAAACCTGATTTCATGACCATAATATATTTCGTCATGTAACATGACGGAGAATAGAGCTGAATAAAATGAACAATGGGAATTCAGCAAACCAATCAATAAAACCTGAAGATTGAAGAAGAACGCACGAACCTGGCACTACGCCAACGGCTGATCCTCCACCACCCTTGCGTCGCGCCTCCTCCCCGATCACCGAATTGCCACCACCTTTTTCAATCTTCTTCACAACATCGAGGGGGAAACAAATTCAACATTTAATAAGGAAACTATGTACTCAAATCAACTAATTAACAATGCAAAGAATGAGTTTTATACCTTTATATCACACATCCCGCAACCAATTGCCACCTCCAGCCACCAATTCATCCATCGCCAAAGATTTGTCTATTTTAACGGTCAACACACTGACTTGGCAACTACGGTTGCAATTACTTATGCAGTTGCAAATCTCAGGTAAATGCAGGAGAAATTATGTAATGAAAATTCAACATACATAACCAATTGTAAAAAAAAGTTCGAATTGAGTTTTAGAGATGTAAATTAAACATTACCAAAAACTACAATGTAACCATCCATGCGACCTGCAAATTATAGTGCAAAAAACTAATTATTGGTGCCATAATTGTCCAATCAAAACCACACCAGATTTATATACTCATGAACTTGAGTTTATGGGACAAACCGAAAGCTTAATTTGGATAAATAGAAGCTTAATTCCCATTGGGCCAGTTGGATCGATGAAACATTTTGCGCAGTGACAGCATGGAGTCTGAGAGCCTGAGTTGTGTTAGATAGCAATACATTTCGATCTCGATCTTTTTATGATTTTCAATCCCTAGTCACCTTTCACAAAGGAAGAGTCTTTAGATCGAAAATGTCAAAATCACAAAAATCCCTTTCTTTGAGATTAAAAAAAAAATGCACCTGGACACAAGAGCTGACATTTTCAAGCTCTACTACGAATTAAGGAATCAAAAAATTACAATTCCTAAAGTAAATCTTACAATGAGATAAATTAGAAGTTGCATTATTAAATAAATGATATTAATGGAACTCGAAAGGAAATTTCAATGCACTCTAAGAAAAATATAAATGCAAAAGGCAACATTGAAGTTGTTAAAGTACAAGTGTAAAAATTACCTGAATTCATTATTTTTATGAACAATTATTGCTTCAGTGATAAAGTCAAGTTTTTCTATATTTGGAAAGTATCTTGTTTCCATAAGGAACCTCATAAAAAAGCACACCTAAAGTCCAATTATCAACCACATAATCATGAATTTTCTTTACCACCATTTATGGAGAAGGTAATCCCTTACAATATCCCTTACACCTAAAGTCTCTTATTTTTGGACTGGATATACCACCCAAAATCTGCAATCTGAAGACATCCCTTACAAAATAAAGCACATGCAAACTGTCTATAATTAGATGAGAAATAGAAATAACAACAAACATAATACTTATGCGCTTATCCCAACCTATTCCAAACATAACCTTCGACAACAATCTAGTCTGCTCAAAATGATAAATATCAGTTCATATTGCATAACTGACGGAGGGAAAAGTCGTTGATTCACCTCGCCAAAAATAATTCCCAAACAAACAAACTAGTATAGTATGCAAGTAAGGGGTCGAACCCTAGAGAATAAAGTATTTCTAAATATTGTGTATTTATCAATATAAAAAGAAAAGATTTTTGTGAATGAAAATAAAATAAAATAATATTGACAAAAGCAAATAAAGGATAGAAGGAAAGTGTTTCCACCTACAAGTTCTCGACTTTGGTTGGTTTTATTGGTCATCGAATCATTTTCAAGTTATTATCTTTTCCTACGAATTCCTCTCGTCTTGGTTTAAGAGATTAAAAGTCCTACGACTCCAATTAATCCCTTACACCTCAATGCAACCCTAACACGGTCAAGATTTAACAAAGAGATAGCAAATAGTCCCAAGAACTTGAGCATATAAATAACACCAATTAAACACGGTAAATCGATGTTTAAGATATATGTCAACTCCCTACATAATCATGCTTCAAATGCGGAATCCGCAATCTTATGCGTGCTACTACGGAAATAACACAAATACGAAAGTATTAAATCCTAGCATGAAATCAATATTATCAAGGTCGCGAATAAAGATAACATCAATAACATAATCAATATCACACAAAGAAGTTAAAGGAAATTATAGAGGAAAAATAACTTGAATTAGAAACTCACAAACCACCAACCAAGTCTCGAAAGTGTAGGCAAAAACTACAAAATTAGCCTAACATGGCTTACCTAAGCTTTCTTCTCTTCAATGGTGATTTCTCTACTTGAATCCTTAAGAAAACTAACTCTAAACATCCTATTTATAAGCCTAATGCATTTCATAAATAAGATAAAAGATAGATAAATAAGATAGAAACTTCCTAAACAAACTAGATAGAAGATAGACTTTCCATGTTTAAACAAGCGTCAGATTTCGCTGGCAGTGAAAATTTCCGCTAGCAGCGAATGACCTTAATCTAGCTACTGTTGGATTTTCGCTACCACCTCGCTACCATACTCGTTGGCTGCGAATGTCCATGCCTTATAAATTTTCCAATACTTTTCGATTCCATCATTCTCGCTTCCGCGAGAGCCTCTATTCGCTGCAGCGAGTCCGGCCATCCGCAGCCGCGAGTCCATCCTTCCGCTGGAGCGACTCCATTCGCTAGCGGCGAGTCATCATTCGCTGGCAGCGACTCATGTTGCTTGCTCGCTGACTCTTGGGCTAACTCAACTCGCTGGCAGCGAGTTCCCATTCGCTGGTAGCGAGACATGCTGGCTCCAGGACATCCTCCCGTTGAGTCCACTCACTGGCAGCGAGATTTCATTCGCTGGCAGCGACAGATGCCCAGAAGCTTGTTTTCTCTTCATTCTTCCCTCGTTCTTTCTTGCCTCTTTTCTTTCTTTCCTTAGCTTGCTTTCTTGGCTTAACTTAGACATATTGTTCACCCTTCCTTTGCTTTCCACCATGTCGGATCTACGATTCTGCACAATTCAACCGAAATAGCGTAGATTCCGAACTTTGCCACGAAAAGAGTTTAATCTAAGTTGACACTAAACATGCACATTCTACAATGAAAATGCATCTAAACTACCCTATAATGCCCATTAGAAATGTGCATTATCAAACCCCCCACACTTAACCTTTTGCTTGTCCTCAAGCAATGCAAAAACAAAAGCAAAACCAACATACCACAAATACGTTCTTCAAGCACTAACCTTGTCAAAAGCAACATCAAATGGTAGAAGCCATGAGCATGAAAGCTAACATCTAATCCAACCTCACCGGGATCATGTGTTTACTCTCACTCTCATGTGTTTAGGCTTAACAATGTATCTCTCAACTCAATCCAAAATGCAAAAAGCTAAATAGAAATTGACACATATATCACATATTCTCCACCGCGGATGCCATCACTCACAAGCAACATCAAGAGGTCTTTTATCAAGGTTGTAATGGGGCTTGGTAAGGAATTAACGTAGGAAAATATTTAGGCTTGTGGTGCTAAAAATCCGGGGAAAACGGATCCCTATGAACAACCGGAAGAACACAAAAAACCAAATACTTCCAAAACCAAAATAACTCAAACTTTCACTCTCAAAACACTCAACAAAAGAACTTTCTCTTAACCATACATTTTTTTCCAACTCTCGCATACATAATAAAGATAAAAGGCTCTTATTCATACATTCTATTTTTCTTTCATTTTTTTCTTCTTTTTTTTTCAATTTTTCTAGAGCTGAAAATACAATAATGCACAATGTGAGAAATAAAACCAAAAATTACATAAGCATCCAAACTTGTAACTCTCTTAACAATATCTTCTTTTCCACTCAAACAAATCAATCACTCACCAATTCTAATCCTAATTCCCGGATAGGGTAAGGCTCATCATCGGCTAGGATAAATTTTTATGGAGCTTCAAAGAAAAGGCTAATTAAGGCTCAAATTTGGCTACAAGCAAAGGATACATATGTAGGGTGGATATGGATAATAATATGGCTAAGAAAATCATGCCTCTATCATTTGAAACTCATAAGTAACAGACATATAAATTCGGCCTCAAATATAGATAACAATGTCAATCTCAAGAGGTAATTGCATAAGGAGAGTATAATGCACACAAGAAAGCAAAAGGGAATAAATATGACGAAAATCCCTATAAGGCCAAAAAGTCTCACTAGGACAAGTTTTGTTGGATTTGAATAATGCCCAAGACAAAGAATCATACTTTGCTCAATTGAACTAACAAGTCATGCTCCCATAAAAATCATTTCAAGTATGTGACAAGGCTAGGCAATTCAATCATATTATGGAACATATATGGTAAAACTCATAAAAATAAAATAGAGGACAAACTAAGACAATGTGGGTATTTGAATAACACATATAGGCAATGCATGATCTTTTTGGATTTTTGTTTTATTTTTTAATTTTTTTTTCATTTTCTATTGCAATAAAATAGCGGAAAAAATAAACATGAATGCATAACGGAAAAATAAATATGAATGGATGCATGAATCTATGAATGCAACCCTCCCCCACACTTAAACTCTTCATTGTCCTCAATGAAAATCAAAGACAACAAATCATAAAAAAAATATGAGAGAAAGAGGGTAAAGAATAACTCACATTTTGGGAAACGTTTTGGTGGCAAAGGTGACGAAGAATGATGATGAACGAAAATGACGAAGACTAACGAACCACGAGCACGAATGAATGAAGATGACGAAGAATGAATAAGATAGGTTGCGATAACAACGGGCGAAGATTGGGCATGAGCTGCTGGATTCGCTGTCATAGAGTTTTGGTTCGCTGTCAGCGAATGAAATCAGCTCTTATGTCATCTGGGCTGTTGGACTCGCTGGTAGCGAATCATGATTCGCTGGCAGCGAATTGAGCCCAAAATCTCTATTCTTCGATCCTTTCTTTTTTTCATTTTTCCCTTCATGGTTATCTCAAAATATCCAAAAGCATCTATCTACCATATAGAACAATTAGGAAATTTCTTATTTATTAAACAACAAAACTAATTAACTAACTAGGAATTGAAATAACTAATTTATGAAAACTTACCTCGGGTTGCCTCCCGAAAAGCGTCCTTGTTTATCGTCATAGACTCGACGGTTTATTCGTCCATGTGTTCAAGACTCACTCGGACATCGCCAATGCCCTATTTAGCAAATCAAACTCCGATGCACACCATCTAGGTAGGCGAGCACCACATATGAAGAAGTCGAAGTCAAATGATGTGATGTTAAAGAAGGTCTCTAACTCTTCATATGCTCGAGCGTGACTTCCCGGCGAGGGTACATGTACCACCAACATAGTTCCAATGGTGGCTTATTGAAGTAATGCTCCCAATGATCTATATATTCACCAAAATCCACAAAAGTGTAAGAAATACATGGTTCCTCATGTGTGCAGTAGGTGCCAAAATACATGGTTCGTTAATGGATGAGTTGGGGATGATTTCTATAGGTGGAGTAGGTGCCAAAATACATGGTTCCTCATGTGTGCACTCAAGAGACTCCATGTCAAGGGTCATCGGGCTCCCTTCTCCATCTTCGATTGAACCATTGGAGCTTGCGTCTTGGCTTCCCTTATGTATCTCGCCCACCATGTGTTTAAAAGGTAAAGGTATCGATGTCAACTTGTAGTCTTCTTCCACATTTGCCATGTCACCAACGCAAAGTAAAAGATCCCATAATTCCGACCAATCCAAACCGTAAAAGCCTTTATCTTTCAATGATTGGGCGAATTCTCGTATCTCGGGAAGCATACCATCTTGAACACAAAGTACTCGTTCTTTCAAATCATCTTGGATACCCCGTGAAGCACGGCCGCCCACTAAATCTTGCACTCTTGTGAGGTAATGGTGAAAGTATTCTCCTTGGTATTGCCATAACTCCAACTCCATTGCAAACAATTAGTAACGAGGTGTCGCGAACCGTAAGATAGGTCCACGACGGGGATAGATATATATACAAATATTAATAACTACACAAAATAAAGAAATAAACTTGATTCCCCGGCAACGGCGCCAATTTTTTACGGAGGGAAAAGTCGTTGATTCCCCTCGCCAAAAATAATTCCCAAACAAACAAACTAGTATAGTATGCAAGTAAGGGGTCGAACCCTAGAGAATCAAGTATTTCTAAATATTGTGTATTTATCAATATAAAAAGAAAAGATTTTTGTGAATGAAAATAAAGGAAAATAATATTGACAAAAGAAATTAAAGGATAGAAAGAAAGCATTTCTACCTACAAGTTCTCGACTTCGGTTGGTTTTATTGGTCATCGAATCCTTTTCAAGTTATTATCTTTTCCTACGAATTCCTCTCGTCTTGGTTTAAGTAGATTAAAAGTCCTACGAGTCCAATTAATCCCTTACACCTCAATGCAACCCTAACCCGGTCAAGATTTAACAAAGAGATAGCAAATAGTCCCAAGAACTTGAGCATATAAATAACACCAATTAAACACGGTAAATCGATGTTTAAGATATATGTCAACTCCCTACATAATCATGCTTCAAACACGGAATCCGCAATTTTATGCATGCTACTACGGAAATAACACAATTACGAAAGTATTAAATCCTAGCATGAAATCAATATTATCAAGGTCGCGAATCAAGATAACATCAATAACATAATCAATATCACACAAAGAAGTTAAAGGAAATTATAGAGGAAAAATAACTTGAATTAGAAACTCACAAACCACCAACCAAGTCTCGAAAGTGTAGGCTAAAACTACAAAATTAGCCAAACATGGCTTACCTAAGCTTTCTTCTCTTCAATGGTGATTTCTCTACTTGAATCCTTAAGAAAACTAACTCTAAACATCCTATTTATAAGCCTAAAGCCTTTCATAAATAAGGTAAAAGATAAATAAATAAGATAGAAACTTCCTAAACAAACTAGATAGAAGATAGAAACTTCCTAAACAAACGAATGACCTTAATCTAGCTACTGTTGGATTTTTGCTACCACCTCGCTACCATACTCGCTGGCAGCGAATGTCCATGCCTTAGAAATTTTCCAATACTTTTCGATTCCATCATTTTCGCTTCCGCGAGAGCCTCTATCCGCTGCAGCGAGTCCGGCCATCCGCAGCTGCGAGTCCATCCTTCCGCTGGCGGCGAGTCACCATTCGCTGGCAGCGACTCATGCTGCTTGCTCGCTGACTCTTAGGCTGACTCGACTCGCTGGCAGCGAGTTCCCATTCGCTAGCAGCGAGACAAGCTGGCTCCAGGACATCCTCTCGCTGACTCCACTCGCTGGTAGCAAGATTTCATTTGCTGGCAGCGACAGATGCCTAGAAGCTTATTTTCTCTTCATTCTTCCCTCGTTCTTTCTTGCCTCTTTTCTTTCTTTCCTTAGCTTGCTTTCTTAACTTCACTTAGACATATTGTTCACCCTTCCTTTGCTTTCCACCATGTCGGATCTACGATTCTGCACAATTCAACCGAAATAGCGTAGATTCTGAACTTTGCCACGAAAAGAGTTTAATCTAAGTTGACACTAAACATGTATATTCTACAATGCAAATGCATCTAAACTACCCTATAATACCCATTAGAAATATTCATTATCAATAACACTAATAACTCAAATACAAACACTCCCTAAATTTTACTTATATTCTCACTCAAAACATAATACAAATCTCAGGGAACCAATTTCATCTACACTATGATCTATCCATTGTAACTGAGACAAGAGATACATCACACCATGGAGGCTCTTCACAATTGCTTTATTAGCTACTTCAATCTCTTTGTCTCTATAAAATTAGCCTAACAACACCTCCAATTAATTGAATATCTAAAGCCCCTAAAAATTAAGAATCAAAATTTACATTCAACTGGAAAGAAATCAAACACCCATATAAGAAAAATTAAAAGGGTTCTTGACACAAGCCTCAATTGAATCTAAAATCTAATCAACAACCCAAAAAAATAAAAATCAAAAGATGCATTTAACTGGAAATAAATTTAAAAAACACATCAATTCAAAAAGAAAGAGAGTTTTTTGGTATGGGATTAGGTAAGAGAACACAATCAACACTCAACACCACCAATGTACCTCTCTTTACAAACAATCTAGGTGGGTGACACCACCAATGTACCTCGTTGTAAGCTTGTAACCATCCAAACGCTCCACCATCTCCCCCATATTTCAGTCTTTCCTCTCTCTTCACCCTTGAGGAAAAGATAGTGTGGAGAACTCAAATAAATCAACCATAGAAAGATTATATTCTAATGATAATTGATCCAAAAGCACTAAATAGACAGACAAGGACTAAATAGACAGGTCATAGACAAATGAGCACTAACATGTATTAAGATTGGGCATATTCTTGTTGTTGGGTTAGTGGGCTCGGTTTGTACATTAGGCCCAAGTTCTCTATCCCTGTATAAACCGGAGAACCAAAGTTCTCATTTTCATTCAATTCATTCAATATACAGAACACACATAGATTCCCTCTCTTTCTCTCTCGTTTCTGTTTTCCACCTAACTGATCATCAAAGGGTTGTTGTAACTAAAAATCCTTCATGGTATCAGAGCTTGATCTCTGATTCTTTAAGCATTCATCGGAGATCAAGGAGGACAAATCGCTAGATCCACTTTGCTTTTTCAGCTGCAGTAATGGCAAACAATGAAGTTCCAGTTGTTTTGATTGTTGATCACAACAATCCTCTTTTTCTCCATCCAAGTGATAATCCAATGTTGATGCTTGTCACGCCGGCGTTCGATGGCCAAAACTTTGGTGAATGGAGGCGTTCGGTTTTGATCGCCTTGTCAGCGAAGAACAAGCTCGGATTCTTGAATGGGGATACAGCACGACCAGATCCGGGGACAGTGAGATTCCAAATGTGGAAAAGGTGTAATGATATGGTAATTGCCTAGATCTTGAACAGCGTAAGTGCTGAGATCAAATGAAGCGTGATTTATATTGACTCTGCTCAGGCGATTTGGCGCGCTTTGGAATCAAGATTTGGCAAGCTTGGAGGTACACAATTGTTTTCGATCAAGCGTGAAATTAGTCGAGCGGAGCAAGATACTACCCCTTTCTCCACCTATTTCACTAAGATCAAGGGGCTATGGGATGAATTAGATAGTGCTCGTAAACTACCTGTTTGTACGTGTGGTGCTGCTAGTGAGATGGTAAAGTTTGCTGAAACTGAGAGACTAATTGAGCTGCTTATGGGCTTGAATGATTCGTTTCTGAAATGCTAGAGGTTCAGTCCTTATGATGGATCATTTGCCTAGGATAGATCGAGTGTATTCTCTTATGACTGCAGAAGAGAATCAAAGGGATTCTAAGCATAATGTTGGTTCTGTTGATGGATTGTCGTCTCATGTCAATGCTCTATCGTCTCCCAAGACTGGATCTGTAGGAGATGGAGTGTACATGTATGTCAAGTCGCAGGGATCTATGAAGAACAATAGTTCTCTTGGAACCTCACAAGGCAACACACAAAGAGGTTCTTCCTCTTCAGAGAGGAAGCCCTTGTTTTGCACAAACTGCAGAAAAACCAATCATACAGTAGATAAATGCTTCTTCTTGATTGGGTTCCCTACAGGCTATGGTAAGGACAAAGATAAGAAGCCGACTGGTGATGGCAAGTTTGCAGGGCAGGTCTCTCAAGGTTCATCTTCTGATTTCTCTCCGTCTCAGCTAGCTTAGATCATGAGCTTACTTCAGAGTGCAGGAGTTGGTACACAAAGCAAGCAACCATCTGTAGACGATTTTGCTGGTTTCTCAGGTAGCTCTTTGTCATCTCAAGTTCTCAATGGAGTCACCTGGATTGTGGATAGTGGGGCGAGTGGCCACATGTGTGGAGATGCTTCCATGTTCACATCCTTGGACTCCCTTTCTCATCCTTTTGTGGTCACCTTACCCACTGCTCAAACTACAACTGCTACTAAGGCTGGGACAGTTGAAGTTATGAAGGGCTTGAAACTGGATAATGTGTTGCTCATTCCCAGTTTTAAGTGCAACATGATTTCAGTGGGCAAGTTGGTCAAGGATTTACAATGTTTTGTTTTATTCACTGTCAAGGGATGTTATGTGCAGGGTCCTTTGATGAAGGGTCCTTTGAAGATTGGTGATTGTATTAGAGATCTGTTTCTTCTGCAATCATCAACTGGCCAGCCCTCAGTTTTCAGTTCTTCAAGTCATAATTTTGCAGCTGCAGTGGATGCTGAAGTGTGGCACAGAAGTTTGGGTCACTTGCCAACCTATAAACTTCAACAATTTCCTTTCATTTCTATGGATAATGATTGTAATAATGATTGTATAAACTGGAGAACAAAAGTTCTCATTTTCATTCAATTCATTCAATATACAAAACACACATCGATTCCCTCTCTTTCTCTCTCGTTTCTGTTTTCCACCTGATTGATCTTCAAAGGGTTGTTGTAACTGAAAATCCTTCAACATGTAACCAATTTGATGATATTTACATCATCAAATTAGCCTTGATTTTCTAGGGTTCTTCGGTGGTAGCGATAGAGAGCGACGGGGACTGATAGAAGTTTTTAGGCAGAGACCATGAGAGCAGAACGTGGCTCATCCAAAGTCATCGTCGGTGTCTGGGCTTCGGTTGGCTCCTCCAAAGTCGTCGTCATGAGCAAGAGAAATGATTTAATTCATCATGAAGGCGTGAACTGCGGATTTGAGAGTCCGCTCCATGAAAACCTGCTCTCTATCCAGCCTCTTGGCGGAGATGTCTCTCTCCATCTTGAGAAACTTGCACTCCGCCTGAAACCTCCACTTCTCCTCCCAAATGCCATTGTCAACTCCATCAGAGGCGGCGGCGGCGTTGTCTCTCGCCTCTTTGGAATTCAGCAGTACGACGGGCAAGATGGTGTAGCAAAAAGTCCTCTCTTGGTCGAACAGCGTCTCCAGCTTCCCCTTGGGGGCTCCGACGGTCCTGGTCACCGCCTGCCTCCACCTAGGGGAGGGGGAGGGGGGCGCGGAAGCCGGGAGGTGGAGGATCCGTGGCATCTGGGGCGGCGGTGGGTGCCACTTCGGCCTTCTCACAGTCGCCATTTGGGGTGATGTGTTGGTCGTGTATTGAGTGTTGGGATTTCAGAGATAGGTGAGAACCGAGAGAAAAAGAGCGTTTGTTAAGAGATTCAAGAAATTACCTTTGAGGAACGATTTGAGGAATTGAGGAAGAACGATCCTGAATCTATGGTTACTTCAATTTCAAAAAGGAATTTGAGTGGTTGAAGAGAAATTTCATAAAGGGATTTGAGAAGTTGAGGAGAACGTGGGTGGAGGAAAGGGATTTCTTAGGGTTGCTCGAAGGGGACACGTGGCTCAATTTTTTCTGAAAACATTGCTTCTAGTTTTTAAAGTGTATATAGGGGTGTTATGTGAACACGAGTAGCTCGAGATCGGCTCGTACTCGGCTTGAAAAAATTCGACTCGAGCTCGTTCGAATTTAAAAACGAGCCGAGTTCGAGCTTGAAGTCGAGCTCGTCACGAGATCGAGCTTGCTCGTTTTGCTGGTTTAGTGTAATGACATTTTTACCCCAGGTTTTTTTTTTGGTAGAACCCTAGGTTTTATTTTTATCCCCTCCCTTCTTCTTCCCTTGCCTAGCCCTTTGTTGATGTCCAGCCGCCAGAATCCTTTCACAATCTCCTCTCTCTCGCTCGCTCAATCTGCTCGTCTTGCTCTCTCTCTTGGTCGCTCAGTCTCGCAATCTCTCTCCCTCTGCTGTTGAGTGTTCAATCTCGCTCAATCTCGGCGTCTCGCTCAATCTCGGTCTTTCTTTCGGCGTCTCGCTCAGTCTCGCTCTTGCTCTCGGCGTCTCGCTCTTGCACTCTCGGCGTCTCTCTCACTCTGCTGCTCATTCTCGCCATCTCTTACTCTACTGCTCAGTCTCACTCTCGATTTCGCTCAATCTTGCTCTCTCGCTCTCAGATCTGGTCTCAGATCTCGCTCTCGCGCATTCTCTTGCTCTTAGATCTAGTTTCAGATCTCACTCTCGCTCTCGCTCGAAGATCTAGTCTCAGAAATCAGATCTCGCTCTTGTAGTCTTGCTCTTTCAATCCCGATATTGCTCTCTATCTTGCTCATCCTCTGTTTTCTATCGATTCTCCATTTCTCCCTCAGATCTGGTTACAATCAAACAAGCCCAAACGAGCCAAACGAGCTCGAACGAGCTCACGAGCTCGAGCTCGCCTCGAGAAAAACGAGCAAAACGAGCTCGAGTTCGAGCTTTCTCTACAGCTCGTGAGCCGAGTTCGAGCTCACTTCTAAGCTCGAGTAAAATTCGAACCGAGCTCGAGCTTGAACAGTAACGAGACGAGTGTGAGCAGCCCATTACTCGGCTCGTTCGAGTCGAATAACCCCTAAGTATATAAGGGGTGGATTTTTCTTCCTATCCAGTTCTCAAATTTTAGATTATCCATCTAATGGTTTTTTTTTCTTTCAATAAGATAATTCTAGCCGTGGAGTTTATAAATCATAATAAAATCACATTTGATTTTTTTTTATTGATTGTGTTAGTATTTTCTTCTTTGCTATTACATTATATATTTTTAATTAACTAAATAATATTAAGTAATTAAAATTATATGCATAACTATATATATATATATATATATATATATATATATATATATTCTTATCTTAAATAAAAATACATTAATAAATAATTTTGGATATTTTTTACATATTTTGTAAGTATGAATTTTTTTTCAATTAAAAGCATTTGGAATATTTTTTATTGAGTATGTTAGTAAGTTTGATTTTTTGTTCTCTTAAAAGCGTTTTTATTATGAAATAATTTAGGCTACACGAAAAGTACTTCAGTTAATAATTTTGGAACATATGAGATGTGATGGATTTTATTGAGTTTAATAATTTCAGTTCTACATACCAAGATCTATTTGCATTAGTTTGCATATAATTTTTAAAAGATAAAATTAAAGTTACCATTGATGTAAGACAGTAAGAGGCTATAATATTATTTGACATATTTTTATGCTTCATTTATTTTAGAAGTAGGAAAAATGACTTAAAATATTACCGGCTCTTATATATGAACTAAACAAAATACGATCAAAAAAAGTTTTAAAATAATACAAATATTAACATATAAATATAAAATAATATAAAATTTAAAATTGAAAAAAAAATACAAACTACGAACTTTTGACTTAAAATAATAAAAACTTTTGAACTTGGATTAGAGAAAGAATAAAATCAAAACTCTATTTATCAAAATTACAATAAATATCCATAAATAATCACACTTTGCACAAATTCACCTATTTTATTTTTTAAATTCACCAAAACTACTGTTTATTTGTCAAACGTTACAAAAAAACCCACTTTTTATTTTGAAATTACATAAAATCACACCCACTTAATATTTAACTTGTATAAAAAAAATCATAATCATAACCTAGAATTCATGTAATTTTGTGTAATTTAAAAAATTCGGGTTGTATTGAAAAAAGGTTGACAAGCAAATAGTATTTTTGATCTATTTAAAATATTAAATGTTGATATATGCAAAGTACGACTAATTATGGATTATTTTTGTAATTTTGATAGATAAATTTTTGTTTTTGAATAATACCATGATTGTAACGGCCCAGAATTATGATTTCCAGGTTACGTTTCAAGGGATGAAACCCCTTGTTCGGATCTTGCAATCCAGGTACGGGTCAAGGTTTCAAACTCATTTTAAGATTAGTATAAAGAGGGATTTCGAACCCTAAAACCTAGAAGGGCCGTTGGGTACCCTTAACCTGTCCTAAAACTATGTCGCGAAATCCAATTCAAACGAAAGTAAAGCGGAAGCAAAGTTAAGGTACAAATGACACGGCAAAGCCGGGTCAAACCCAAATCATAAGTGAGTGATTACCAATTTACCAACTTAGAATGTTAGCCAGATTCTCCGATTCGCCAAAAGGAAACCCCGTCATATAGACATCAAACACTCAAATCTGCAGAAAATACCTTTAAAAGAAGAACGGGGAAAGGAATCAGATCGAGCCACTCATGCGGGACCGGCAGTCCTCGCTGAGGCTACATAGTATGTGATATACCTAATAAAGATGCTCTAATGCAATACGAAAGTCAAACACACTAGCATGCTCCTATTCATAATAATGTGTAAAAATACTGTAAAGGGCCCAAGACAATGCCAAGTGGCATATCCCTCTCCTACCTCCACCCCCTTCCGATAGGGCGGAGACTGGCCAGCTCGTGAATGCATTCCATCATAATCGGGCGGCACGCATGCCTAACCCGCTCCACAATAAAGCCCGCATGCATCTCATAATACAAGGAAGTTCATGACTCGATTGACTCAGGGTACCCGATGAGGCTGGGCTACCCTATGACCCTAGCAAAGACTCTAGGACTATCACAAATAACGGCCGTTCTGTTTCAAACACATAAAGTAAGCAGATGCTCATTCAATTAGTGCAACCTAAACAGGATACTACATGGCATGCTTTTATGCATATGCAACACCTAACATAAAATGCAACAACATGCATGAATGTTCAACCTGAGTAAGCCCCCTAGGGAAGTTACCTGAAGATGCAGAACATCAGGATAACACAAGTAAGGGCCCAAATGCAAGTCCAAAGCGATCCAAAAGCAAATACACACCTATCATCAAGCCATTGCCATAAGCTATCAGGCCAACATTCATAAACACGAGACCCAGTTCTCAACATACTCAAAACCAATCGATAGTAAAACCATTTTTCAAAACCTTTCCGATATGATCAAACATCAACCAAAACCATTTACTTCCAATCAAACCCATTGATAAAATCGTACCAACCATAATTCCAAACTCTTAAATCTCAAGTTAATTCAACTCATTTCCAAACAATTCTTTCGAAATCGTACTTAGTCAAATCCCGACATTAACATTTAAACCTTAAAGCTAATCTCTCGAAATCATATTATAGAATAATTCCGGCATTTTGGGTTTTCAAACAATAAATCATTTAAGGTATATTTCCGGAAGCACAAAAACCCTCTTAAATACTTTATCAACAATAATTATAATTATCATAAGCATAAACTATTTTATTAGTGATTCTTCTCCAAAATTCTCAAAATCGCCTATTTAAATCATCACAAAATGCACCATATATAAATAATCCAATTAATACTATTTTAAAACAAATAAACAATATGTAACGATTAATATCCATAATTTATAATTATAACCAAATTCCAAAATAATAATAATATTCAAATAATTTAACACTTACTAATTACTATCCATATAATCTCAAAACAATAACCATAAATATATTTATAACCCATAACTCATAAAACACAACCCTCTTAAATAAGGAACCAAGCCCAACTCTCTTTTCTGGAAAACAAACCGGGCTCAGCCCAACACAACACAGAACTCGGATGAAAGGAAGGCCCGGCCCAGAACTAGCCCAACTCATTTGGTGTTTATATGAACCGGTGGAATAAGGCCAAACCGGCCGTTTTTTTAAAAAAAAAAAAGAAAAAGAAGAGAACCGGGTCTATAGAACCCATCTCCCCAATCGAACAGGCCCTGTTGAATCGGAGAACCGAAAGGGAAAGGCGGGGGGGGGGGGAGATCTCCGGCCTCCAGCCACCTCTTGGTCCCAAAATTTACCCAAGGATGCGTTCTGAAATTCCGAACCCAACCCGACCTCAAGGAAGAAGCGACACAAGAATGGAAGAGGGAAAAGCGAGCTTACAGTGGGGCTGAGTTTCCGACGCCGGGAGGCTCTGAGGGCGGCTCCGGCTGCGATTGACGAGGAAGGAGCTCCGACCGAGTACTATGAGAAGTAAGGGGTGAGCAAAAACGGATTTTGACTAGATTTGAACCGGAATCGAATAAGAACACGGAATCGACCTTGAAAAGGGGAAAACTGGGGACGCATGCGGCTCGCTGGTAGCGTTTGGAGGCTCTGGTGGCTGCCGGGCTTATCGGCGCTGACGGAGGTGGTCGATGTTGCTGATGCTGCGCTCAGCGTTGCTCGAGTGGTGCTCGATGTTACTCGGGTGGTGCTCGGTTCAACCGCGGGGGGGGGGGGGGGGAGACGGTAGATTGCGGCGTTTGTGGGTTGAGAATGAATTGAAGAGGGAAGGTGTATTTGGAGCTTGAATCCAAGAGGAAAAGGAAGGAAATGAGGTTGTACTTGGATCAAAATGAAGGGGGCTTGTTGCCTTTGGTAGGGATCTAAACGAAGGGGAGGGAGTGACTGCCAATTTGGGTTAGTATGAAATAAGGAAGGGGGGTCTATTCGAATTCAGATTTAAAGGATAGGGAAGTCTGATTTCTGCACATTTTGGCGTGGTCAACCTGCAAGGTTGAATTGGCATTTTGCCAATTTTGGGTGAATGCAGACCATGAGGGAGGAGGAGAGTGAGGGGAGTAGTTTAGCTAAGAATGGAATAATGAAAGAGGGAGGAAAGTAGCTCTTGCTACTACTGCCAACGTTTCCCATGGGAGGGAAGGAGACAAAAATTAAAGGAAGAGAAAAGAGTGGTCCCAAACAATTTTAAAATACCCGAAAATATATGTCAAAACCCGCTCACTCGATCCTATCCCGACTTGATCGGAATAACGTTTCAAATTTTCCAAATTCGAATTAAATAATGAAATCCAACATCATTTTTCAATTCTCGACCTATGAAAGCGGGAAAGAAAAAGAAAAGAAAAAAAAATCTGTTTTGCATAAATTTCAAATTTGGTTGGAATCCGCTTTAAGAGTTTTGAGTTCGATTAAATTGAGGACGAGTGTTCCTTAAAATATCCGATTTAAATTCATTTTTCTAAAAATCAAGGTTTGAAAATCCGGGCCTTTACAATGATTCAATTTCAATTTTTTTTATTATTTTAAATCAAAATTTTATGATTTGTATTAATTCTAGATGATTTTAAAGCTTATATTAATTTTGGTTTATAGGTAGACAGTTTGTATTATATTAAGATTTTTTTTCTATCTGTATTGTTTTTTGTTAAAATTTAGAACTTTTTTTCAAACTATTCACAAAAAAATAAATAATTACGAAAATATTCACTGTTTTAACAATTTTACAAAAATATTCATTTTTTGCAGGGTCGTCAGAAAAACGCGGTTTCAAACCGCGTTTTATGTGTAAAATGTGAAAATCCATTGGCGCCCGGGAGGAGGTTTGAAAATCGATAAAGAAATGCGGTTTCAAACCGCGTTTCTTGGTCAACTTTCCACCTGGCAACACAGGCGACCGGGGGAGCTTCTGTGGCACAGAGAAACACGGTTTGAAACCGCGTTTCTCTGTGGGATTTCAGATAAAAAAAACTCAAAGATTCCCCGACATAAAACGCGGTTTGAAACCGCGTTTTATGTGTGGCATTAAATGAAACCCTACGGAACCGCCTCTACCCCATTTAATTCATCTTCAACCTCCGCTTCTTCATATCTTCCGCCGGTTCCTGCTGCCAAACCCATCCGAAGATTTCGCCATTTCGGTGCTCCATCCTCATCAATTATCATCATCTTCAACCTTCATCTGAAGGTTCCTTCATCATCCTTTCATCTCTCATTCGAAACCGAGAAGGTGAGTTTTTTTTTTCTATTTTACATTCGGTTTTGTTTTTTTTTTTATGCTAAACGTGGGCAAAAGCCCTTGGATTATTCAAGACAGTATAAAATTTCAAAGCAAGGGAGTTTAGATAGTTAATTTCGATTTTTTTAATGGTGATGAAATGAAATAATGAGTTGAAACGAAATTGTTTCGGTTGTGAATTGAAATTGTGGTTAGTATATATATATGAAATTGTGAGTTTAAATTGTTGTTAGTATAGATTTGAAATTATGAGTTGAAATTGTGAATAGTATAGATTTGAAATTTGTAAATGTTGAAACGAGAAGATTTTTTTATTAATTTTGGTTGTGTGAATTGATTTTGTAGATGAGAAATTGTGATGGGTGATTATACATGAAATTGTGAAAATATATTTCTAAAAAAGATGTTATTAAGTTAATAAGTTTAGATTTTTACAAATATAATTTTATAGTGTATTATATATTTAAGTTAATAAATTTAGATTCACAACATATATTTGATAGTATAAATATAGATTCACAAAGTAGAAGGGGAAGATATTTGAATTAGAAAAAAAAAATAGGAGCGTGGAATTTAATTAGCATACAGTAAACAGAGAAGAGATTGTATGTGATTGTACGAGAATAGAATTCAATTAGAACTGAAGCGATTGTAGGAAAATAGATATTGATTAACATATATTTATTTAGATTCAGAACCCTTTTATTTTTGAAAGTTTGAAAAACAAAATTTCCTTCTGTTAGGGAGTTAAAAATGGAACTGCAACTGAATCCTGGACCGGTCAACAACGAGGTGCTCCACAGACAACATCTCCACAGGTCAACTGATGTATGGACTCGTCCCAAATAACCGAAGACTTTTGTCTGTAAATATTGCAAAATGTAAGTACATACTATTTTCACCAAGTAGTAAAAGTAAATTGAATGGAACATATAGATCGGATACCTAATGTTTGTAAGTGTTATATTTGCAGACAAATGATGTTATCCAACATAGGATGCACTTGCAAAAGTTTGGGAGAGATCTAATTGCTGACCCGCGAGTCCTACAGTATATATATAGTTGGCAGGATTTCACTGTATATACAAGCTTGGGTCCACATTCGAGATAGACAATGAATTAACAACAAGTTTAATAGAGAGATGGAGACTTGAGACCCATACCTTTCACTTGAACGTTGGGGAGGCGACAATCACGCTCCAAGATGTGCCAGTTCTATTCGGTCTGCGTGTTGATGGTCTTGCAGTTACTGGTTCTGCATGGTACGATTGGCCAACCATTGCAGAAACATTGCTTGGGCACCGACCCCCGACGAATCGGATTAGGGGATCTTTGGTGAAGGTGGCGTGGCTACGACAGCTACTTCAGATGCCCTTACCAGACGATGTTAAGGAACATGCCATTCAGTGCCAAGCTAGGGCATATATTTTGTTGCTTATGGCTAGGGTTCTGTTTGCTGATAAAAGTGGTGGCCAGCTGCAATTACTATACCTTCCATTGCTAGCGGATTTGGAGGTTGCTGGCCAGGCCAGTATAGTTTGGGAAGTGCAACCCTTGCTTTCCTCTATCGCTAGCTTTGCAGAGCTACAACGCGCGAGAAGTCTGAGATTGTCGGTCCCGTCATATTGTTGCAGGTACGACATGCTTGTTACATTTGTGATTTCCTATATTCGATAAATGTGTTAACTCGTTAATTACATGCAATTACTAGTTGTGGGCATGGGAGAGGATCTCCATTGGAAGGCCTCCAAGCATTAGCTTCGTCGACATTGAAGGTGATGACCAAAATGCTATTCGAAGGGCTAGAAGGCAAGAGCGACAAAAAAAGACAAGTTATGGGTCACAACCTCATGCATTTACCGGACGCTTCCGAGACGGGGAGGACTCGCTAGCGATGAGATGGTTGAATGGCACATACTCATATGGAGCTACGACCACGACACTGATGTATTACCGAGATGCATTCGATCGTCAAACTCCAGATCAGGTTAGTGCTCCAACATGTGCATTTGACGAGGTGTTGCACAAGATGGATCGTAGGGGAAAGCACCAGCACAATTGGGCTCAAGTGCATGCAGAATGGATTAAGTTATGGAATGAGCGCGAAAACTTCATTCAGGCGGCACCAGAAGTGGACGATAAGGACGAAGCTACATCACAGTACATGGCATGGTATGCAAGTATCACTAGGCGCCTCATCAGTCCACCTATGAGTGCGCAGGTAGGGGTTTATCAGCTAATGGCTCCAGACTATCACATGGTGGTTAGTCTCTAAACTGTATATATCTATACTTGTTTAATGATTTATATACTTTGCATGTTTGTACTTTACAAAATCTAACATGAACTGCAGGTCAACTTTGTGATGGACGCAAGTGAAAGGGCAACCCAGACTTTACAGGAATCTCGCTCTTTCTACGATCAGCACCAATACAATTCAATGATGGGCAAAGTGGATGAATATTGCAGCTATATGTCATTGCAGGGATCCCATCTACTTAGTTAGGTGTCCTACAACCCATCATATGCACACATCCCGCATGCTCTAGTTCAGCCACGCCCACACATCCCGGCTGCTCCAGTTCAGCCACACCCATCTCAGACAGAGATTCCCCCGTCGGGTTATGAAGGGCCCTCCCAACCAGAGATGCAAACTCAATAATCAATGGTCTTCCCATCATACCCATCATACGGTAGGGCAGGTGGCACACCGCCGATGATGTTGGATTCATACGGCCAACCGCGCTTCGTGTTCCCTCAGTCTAGCTTTGTAGCAACTGGCTCAGGGTCGGCGATGTTTGGTGTTGCTCCTACCTTCTTGACTACGCCACCATGTCATCAGGGGAGGATTGTGTACAATGACCCTTCCAACCTCTATGGTGATGGACGCCCAGTTCGGCCTGAACCAAACCCAAACTTGTTTTCACAGGGAGAGGGTGAAGAAGACGAAGCTAGCGAGTAGGATCCTTGTGACACTGTTGTATCTTTTGGATTGTTCGCTTCTGACATTATTATTGTGTTTACTCTATCGTTTTATCCGAACACTTTGCAAATTTGTATCTAATTTGATTATTAGCATTTTCCTTCTGACAGTTGGTTAGTGTGCGTACCGTAGGAGATTAGAAATCTGGATAAATCGGAAAACATACATAAAATAACACATAATAAGGTCATCACACCACCATACATAAAACATGTCGAAGAAGTTCATCAAACAACATTACATAAAACACATGTCGAAGGAGTTCATCAAACAACATTACATAAAACACATAATAAGTTCATCAAACCACCATACATGAAACATCTCCAAGCAATTCATCAAACACCACCAAACGAACATCAGCACAGTCCTCGACATCTCAGACTCATGAGCCTGATGGAACCATATGACTCGGGCAAGATCGTCTGTTGTGCCCATGACCTCGACAGTTGCCACAATGCTCTTGACCCGGGACCCCTACATCCATCTCATTCCTAATTCTGCGGGAGGGAGTCCGACCAACATCACGCAAACGCGTTTGATCAACAACCAAGCTAGGGCCTCCCACTTCTGGCCAATTGAAAGGCTCACCAATAGGTAGAAAAGTCGATTGGTACGCTCCCCAGTATGCCTGTTGACAAGAGGAAAACCTGTCGTTGTTCTTGCCAAAGAATACTCCAACTTACTAACTAGTATAGCGTGCAAGCAAGAGATCGATCCACAGGGAAATCTATTAAATTCAAGTCTAATTATAATTGCTAAGAGAGAAAAGGGGGAGTTTTTAGTGTGAAAAGATCCGCCTTTTATCAAAGCGGAAGCAAACAAACAAAGGAAATTGGTTGTAGAATTCAGGGGAGAGAAATAGGTTCACCTACAATTTATCACTTCGATTGATGAATTCGATCCTTGTTTTAGCCTCTAGTTCTTGTCTTTTCCTATCAATGTCCTTGTCCAGATCTTAGGTAAATTACTAGTCCTACGAGTCCTAGCAACCCTTATCTCTAAATAACCCTAACACGGTCAAGATTCAACCTAGAGATAGCATTAAGATTATGAATTAACCAAGGTACACATAATATCAAGCTACGAGTCGATATTCAACATGTATTCAACTTCCTACACATCCAATTAGTCCTACGAGTCCTAAAGGGATATGATTGCCACTTGGGTTAAGGTTCGCTATGAGGAATCTACAAAACCCTAGCAATTGAATGAATGTACTCTAACTAGTCGGCCAGGCCAGAGAGAATAAAACACATTCAAGCAACTAAGCACAAGGAAGTCAAAACATTGCAATAGGAATAAGAACTAGATTAAGAAACTCACAATTCAACAATCAAAGATCCAAATCGTAGGCGAAACCTCGAGAGTTTAGTTGCTCATGCTCAACGGCGCTCTCAACAATGGTGTAAAGTGCATAAGGTCCATGAAAGAAAAAACTAGAAAAGTCTTATATAGTCTAGAGAAATTCGGCCCAAAATAACATAATAAAACCCTAAGTACAATCCGGAATTGACGATCAGCTACTGCACGGGCCGCGGGGCGGCCGGTGATCAGCGAACTCCTCCGTTTCTCCTTCGAGCCGCGGGGCGGCCAGAGATATTGCGGGGCGGCCTGCGATTCTTCCGAGCTCCCTCCTCTTCGTCTCCAGCAGCTCCTAAGTCCTTCTGTAACTCGTTTCCGCTCTTTTCAATATCATTTCACCTCCAATCTACTTTACCTGAAATAAACAATAAACTCATGTAGATTCCGCCTCTTCTAACTCAACAAGTGATAATGCAAATTCAACTAAATAAATGCAATATTCACACCTAAATAATGCTAAATGCAATCTATTATGCAATACTAAACTTGCTCTATCAAATTCCCCCACACTTGAACCTTTGCTTGTCCTCAAGCAATAGAAAAACTCAACTTTGTAGCCCCACAGAATAGCAATTCATGTATCCACACCTCAATATTCTTTAAGTGCATGAAAACTAGCAAACACAAAAGATTAATAACATCATAGCACATAATTGGAATAATCAATGAAATCAGGCAACCATATTCATTCTAGACCTCACAAATGATATGTGTTTCACTCTCGCTCGAGTGTTTAGGTTTATGATTACGCTCAAAACTCAATCTTCAAAAACTTAGCTACAAAAGCCTTGCACCAGAGTTCTAAATCTCCACCGCTGGTGACTCTACACACAACAAAAATCATGAGGTCTTTCAATTGGGTTGTAATGGGGCCAAGGTAGAACATATAAGGTATGGAAAATTTTTTGGTCATGTGGTGCTCATAATCCGGGAACTAAGGAAGCAACCAAATCATACAACCACTCATAAACATCTCATACCATATCTCTATAATGGCAACCAACACCAATCTCAAGCATAAACTTTATAAACCATACTCAACTCATTCTTTTATTCTCTTTTTTTTTCTTTTTTTTTTCTTTTTTTTTAATGCCAAATCAAATGATTTTCCTTAACTTTTACCCCTAAGTGAATTTTATCCTCCTTAGGTCCCAAGTAATAAATATGCTAGCAAGAATCAAAAATCTCATAAATACACCTCCAACATACAATCCACCACTACAAACCATCATCCACACTATAGATATTCACCAACTATCCCTAAATTCCCGGATGGGGTCAGGCTATAATTGGCTATGGAATCATCTTGTGGAGCTATAAAAGAATAGGCAATTAGGCTCAAACTGGCTTCAAGCAGAGGATAATATGTAAGGTGGGAATAGAGTCAAATAGGGCTAATAAAGGTGCCTCAATCATGTTTAAGTCATGTGCAGAAATCATAATATGCAGCCTTGAACAAGATATCTCAATGCAAGTCAAAGAGGAAGTAATCGAAGAGAGTACACACAACAAGCAAGAGGACTAAATAAAGTGTAGTCCTGAATAGGCCAAAATAAGCTCACCAGGACATGTCTAGAACTTCAAGATCACCAAAAATTCAAGATTTTATGCGCTCAATCATCAATCAATCATGCCCACCAAATAGTATAGAAAACATATATCGAAGGCTTCAACAATCCAAGCACATCATGGGGCATAAATCTCAATAGAAAATATAGAGGACAAACGGCATCCACATGGGGAAATAAGACCTATTCCTAATAATGCAAAAACTAAAACTGTTTTTTTTTCTTTTTTTTTCAGAATAGAAATACTAATTGCAAGAACTAAATATGCATACAACCGATATAAATAAACATGCAACCTTAAGACTTAAAATGCAAGTGCAAATAGAACCAAAATACAGAGAGTTTTCAAGTCTTCTCCCCCACACTTAAACCTAACATTGTCCTCAATGTAGAAAAGAGAACAAAAACATCAAAATAAAAATAAAAAGGGAAAAGAAAAGAAACAACTAACATGCTCACTAATGAGGTGGGGGAGGCGGTGGATATGGTGGGAACTGTGGATAGGCGAATCGATAGAAGTCCTCTTGCCTCTGCCAAATCTGCTCCTGCATCCGTCGGATCGCCGCATGGCTCTCAGAGACATCATCCAAGCGAGCGGTCAAGCCACGGACATCACGACGAATGTCTCCAACCTCCACGTACAGCTGCTGGTTGTGGTCCCACATCACATCCTGGCGCTGGGACATCTGCTGCTGGTGCTCCCACATTGCGTCCTGACGACGCGACATCATCTGCTGGTGCTCCCACATAGTGTTCTGCTGGAGATGTAAATCGGCCATCTGCTGGTGTAGCGTGTAGTCTGAACCAGCACCAGCTGTGCCAGAAGGTCCAGCTCCACTACCTCCAAAATCCGTCTCAACTCTGGGAACATCCTCAGCATCTTCCTGCTCAGCGTCAGGAGCCTGCTCGTCATCATCATCATCTGCCTCCATCTCATCTCCCATATAAAAGTCAGCAGCTGTAGGGCCAAACGGGAGACGACAGGGTAGTCGCAACTGTACCAACCCCTGATGGCCTGCCCTCCAGATCCACATCGGCACTCTGCCCTCCAGGTGGCCAGCTTTCCTCAGCTGGGCCTCATCGTAAAGAAATGATCCATGCTGAACATCATGGACAGCGCTCACGTCGATGCAGGTGCGTGCTATGAGGGTAATAAGACCCCCAAAGCTGATAGTTGCCTTGTTGCGCTTGTCCATTATGTCCTTGCAGTTCATCAAAAAGAGATCGACCCAACCCGGAACGACAGGGCTTTCCGGCGTCAGACACCATAGGAATGACATGTCCTTCAGCGAGATCTTGTTGACCTCAGCCTGTGCAAAGAAGGTGTTCGCAAGCACCTTGTGAATCAGTCGGAGTGCAGGATGGCGAATACTGGAGTTGTACTGGCCCTTCTTGGCCTCAAAAGGCACCCTAGTAGTTGCCATCCAGAAAGCAACAGGGCCCTCACCCTTGCAGACATCAAGCCAACCAGCAGTCGGCGCAGCAGTAACACCCAAAATCTGTGCTAATCTCTCCTTGGATAATGTAAAATCTCTCCCAAGCAACCGAAACTCAATAGCGGTACGTCCCACACTCAAGGTCGCTAAAAATTCCATACATAAACTAGGATAAGTGGGCGCATTCTTCTCTAAAAACTGTCCTAACCCTCCATGCTCTAACAGTTGCCTAGTGCATGTATCCATCTGTAACAATCTCAACGTAAGCTCATGAAAGAACTTCGTTACAAAGAAATTCCTAGTGTGTAAACCATTCCATTTCTCTTTCTGACTTCTACTCATACCATGTGGTCTCGACATTATGAATTGGAGCTAAGAAAGATTACACAAAAGAAATGGGAATCCAGAAAAACTCACGGAAATCGGCTTCTGCAGAGGCCGCGGGGCGGCCGAGGGAGGTGACGGGGCGGCCGGCGACAAGGGCAGCCGCGGGGCGGCTGGATCGGCTACGGGGCGGCCGACGATTTTTTGGATCTGTCTACTCCGGCGTCGGATCTGCTCTCCGAGGTCCTAAAATCTTCACTCCGTGATGGATCCGCAAGTAACCTCCTTGGAACTCCTTGGAATGGGCGAATATTATGTAGATCTAGGAGGGAGAGGTGGATTTTGGGAAGGAAGAATGGGAGAAAATAGTGGTTTTGTGGAATGTTGGGGGAAAGTGGAAAGCTTGGAGGTGATTTTAATGGAGGAATTGGAGTTTGAAGGAGGAAGGAGGAGATAGAGGATGGGGGCGACGGGGGCGGCTAGGGTGATAGAGAAAGATAGAGATAGGGTTTTATGGGGGTAGTAAGTGGGGGCCCACACGGGCCCCTAAAAAATTTCCATCCCGGCTTAGGCCGCGGGGCGGCCAGGACAGGCGACGGGGCGGCCGACGATCTTTGCGAAGGGATTTCGCTGTGACCTAGCCGCGGGGCGGCCTGGCTGGCGACGGGGCGGCCATAATCTTTTTCGCCCTTTTCCTTCGTTCTTTCTCCCTGCAGTGTTAGTATGCCCCACCAAAACAAAAATAAACTAAAAAAAACGTAATGCAAAATGAAAATAGCTAAACTATTACCTTGGGTTGCCTCCCAAGCAGCGCCTTTAGTTAACGTCGTTGGCTCGACGTTATGACACCCTATTGATCCTTAGGACTTGGTTCAGTAAGAACCAACTCATCCCCGTCCTGTTTGACAAAAGTCTCATAATATGGTTTAACTCTATGACCATTTACCTTGAAGATGTCTCCATTCCTCTCATTTAGTAGCTCAACTGCACCATGAGAAAAGACATTAGTAATCACATATGGTCCTGTCCATCTAGAACGAAGCTTACCTGGGAAGAGTTGTAGGCGCGATTGAAAAAGAAGGACCTTTTCCCCAACTTTGAGGTCCTTTCTCAAGATATGTTTATCGTGCCATGCCTTTGTCTTCTCCTTGTAGGTGACGGAGTTATCATAGGCATCCAATCTCAACTCTTCCAGCTCCTGCAGCTGTAGTTTCCCGAACTCCCCAACTTCCTCAATCTACATGTTGCACTGCTTCACCGCCCAATATGCTTTATGTTCAAGCTCGACAGGAAGATGGCAAGCCTTTCCATAGACCAATCGAAACGGAGACATCCCAATGGGAGTCTTGTAAGCCGTTCGATAAGCCCATAGAGCATCATCAAGTCTGACACTCCAGTCCTTCCTGTTTGGGGCAACAGTCTTCTCCAAGATAGTCTTTATCTCGCGATTAGACACCTCAGCTTGCCCATTTGTCTAGGGGTGGTATGCAGTGGACACCCTCTGAGTCACATGGTATTTCTTTAAGAGCGCACTCACAATCTTGTTGCAGAAATGGGTCCCTTTATCACTGATTAGTGCTTTTGGAACTCCAAATCTAGAGAATAGCTCCTTGAGGAAACCTGCAACTACTTTTGAATCATCAGTTCTGGTGGCTTTCGCCTCCACCCACTTGGAGACGTAGTCCACCGCAAGCAAAATATATAGGTTCCCAAATGAGTTAGGGAATGGTCCCATGAAGTCAATGCCCCAAACATCAAAAATCTCACAAAATATCATGCGAGTTTGTGGCATCTCATTCCTCTTAGAAAGATTCCCAACTCTCTGACAGCGATCGCAGGATTTGCAAAAAGCATAAGAATCACGAAATATATGTGGCCAAAAGAATCCTACATCTAGTACCTTCCTAGCTGTCTTTTGTGGTCCAAAGTGTCCACCACATTCATGGGAATGACAAAAATTTAGGACAGATTGTACCTCATCGTCGGGAAGACACCGACGTATCACCTGATCTGCGCAATGCTTCCATAGATAGGGGTCATCCCAAACGTAGAAGCGAGCATCGTGGCGTATCTTGTCCTTTTGAGCCTTTGAAAAGTTGGGTGGAAACTCTTCCGACACTAGAAAGTTGACCAAGTTAGCAAACCAAGGACGTGGAAGAGAACTTACCTTGAGGAGTTTTTCACAGTCGGAATCTGCAAGGGCCGCGGGGCGGCCAGGGCTAGCCGTGAGGCGGCCGGCGATTGCGAAGGAACTTTTCGCTGAGGAGTCGGCCGCGGGGCGGCCTGGGGTGGCCGCGGGGCGGCTGGCGATTGCGAAGACTTGTAACAATTCTTCGTCAGGAAAGCTCCCCAATATGCCTTTTTGTCTATTCTCCTCCTGCACAATACGACTTAGATGGTCAGCAACTAGGTTCTCAGCACCCTTTTTGTCCCTAATTTCATTGTCAAACTCGCTTAAAAGCAAGATCCATCGAATCAGTCTCGGCTTGGCCTCTTTCTTCGTCAAAAGGTAACGAAGGGCTGCATGATCAGTATACACAACAACTTTGGTACCAAGTAAATAAGATCTAAATTTCTCAAGTGCAAAAACTATAGCAAGGAGTTCCTTCTCTGTGGTTGAGTAGTTCCTTTGAGCTCCATTCAGAGTCATAGATGCATAGTATATGACATGAGAGCTTCTCCCTTCTTTTTGCCCAAGCACAGCTCCCACAGCGTAGTCACTAGCGTCACACATCAATTCGAACGGCTGAGACCAATTTGGTGCTTGTATGATTGGTGCACTAGTAAGACAAGTCTTTAACTCATCAAACGTCGTCCTACACTTTTCATCAAAAGCAAAGGTGACCTCCTTCTTCAGCAGCTCGCACAAGGGTGAGGTGATCTTTGAAAAGTCCTTAATGAACCTGCGGTAGAATCCTGCATGGCCTAAAAAGGAACGAACTTCGCGCACATTAGTAGGATAAGGCAACGATTGAATGATGTCAATCTTTGCCTTATCAACCTCAATCCCTTTATGGGAGACAATGTGACCCAAAACAATTCCTTCCTCAACCATAAAGTGACACTTTTCTGAATTGAGCACTAAGTTAGTGTCAACACATCTTCTAAGCACAAGCGCCAAATGGTTGAGGCAAGCATCAAAACTATCACCATGGACTGTAAAATCATCCATAAAAACCTCAATAAATTGCTCTATATATTCAGAGAAGATACTTACCATACACCGTTGGAATGTCCCAGGAGCGTTGCACAAGCCAAAAGGCATTCTGCGATATGCAAAAGTGCCAAACGAACAAGTGAATGTTGTCTTCTCTTGATCCTCTGGTGCGATGGCTATCTGAAAGTAACCTGAATATCCATCTAAAAAGCAGTAATATGGACGACTAGCAAGTCTTTCAAGCATTTGATCAATGAAAGGTAAGGGAAAGTGATCTTTTCGGGTTACCGCATTCAGCTTACGGTAGTCGATGCAAACTCTCCAGCCTGATTGGACTCTGGTAGGGACCAACTCACCTTCTTGATTCTCAACCACTGTAATGCCTCCCTTCTTTGGTACTACCTGCGTTGGACTCACCCATTGACTATCAGAGATGGGATAGATCATACCTGCCTGAAGGAGTTTGAGAACCTCCTTCTTCACTACATCCATCATAGGTGGGTTGAGTCTCCGTTGAGGTTGCCTTGAAGGTTTGGCTCCTTCTTCTAATAAGATCCGGTGCATGCAAGTAGCTGGGCTGATTCCTTTGATATCCGCTATGGTCCATCCCAGAGCTGTTTTGTGCTCTTTGAGCACTCCTACTAACCTATCTTCCTTCTCTTTGGTAAGCTTGTTAGAGATGATGACAGGTAAGGTGTCACCCTCTCCCAAAAATGCATATTTGAGATGCTCAGGAAGAGGCTTGAGCTCAATTTCAGGTGCCTGGACGATAGAAGGTAGGAGCTTTTCATTGGGAGTAGTCAATGCCAGAAAGGTATCTGCCTGTGAGTATATAGGTAGGGAGGACAAGTCCCTCATGATCTCCTGCAAGTTAGTGGATAAAGCATAATTCAATGAAAACTCCTCAATAGGAGTTTCTAAAGCTACCTGCAGGTCATCTACACAACTCATATCAAAGGTATCCTACATACAAGTATCAATGGTATCCATAAAGCATAAGGAATGATCATCAGAAGGGAATTTCATAGCATCATATATATTGTATTCAACCTTCTCACCATCAAATTCCATAGTCAAAGAACCAGAATACACATCAATTTTTGTTCTAGCAGTCTTTAAAAAGGGCCTTCCCAGCAAAATAGGAGCCTCTTGGTTACCATGCTCCATATCCAAAACAAAGAAATCAACGGGAAAGATCAAATTGTCAACCATAACTAAAACATCCTCAACTATGCCTCTAGGAAAAGCATTTGATCTATCCGCTAGTTGGATCACCACTCTAGTCTCATGCAAAGGTCCCAAACCTAATGATTCATATAGAGAATAAGGTAAAACATTAATAGATGCACCCAAGTCCAACAAAGCTTTATCAAACTTAGTTTCACCTATCACACATGGAATTGTAAACATGCCAGGGTCGCTACATTTCTTAGGCAGACGCTTTTGAAACACAGCAGAAACATGTTCGCTTACCTTAATTTTCTGCTTCCCTTTCAACTTTTGATTCCTCTTTATCGTGCAAAGTTCCTTGAGAAATTTGGCATAACGAGGAATACTTTTAATCAGATTGAGTAAAGGGATGTTTACCTCGCACTTGCTGAACGTCTCAAAGATCTCTTTGTCATTGTCGGGTCTTTTTGTGTCTCTGAGTGCTTCAGGAAAGGGAGGAACGGGTTTAAAAGAATTAAGAGGAGGGAAATCAGGTCGAACATACCCGTCAGATGAGGTACTGGAGTGGCCGCGGGGCGGCTCAGCTTGGCCGCGGGGCGGCTGACGATTTTCCGCGTCGCCAGAATCGCCTTGGCCGCGGGGCGGCTCAGCTTGGTCGCGGGGCGGCTGGCGATTTTCCGCGTCGCCAGAATCGATTTGGCCGCGGGGCGGCTGGCGATTTCGAACCTCTTCTTCGTCGTCGTTCGCACCTGTTTCAAAATATTCTATGTTAGTATCATTATTGGGAGTGGTAATCAGCTCCTTACCACTTCTTAGCGTCACAACGCTGACGTTCTCCTTGGGATTCACCACCGTTTGAGATGGTAGCTGGTTTGAGTCCTTCGCCTGGAGTTCGCTCAGCGATTTAGCCAATTGGCTCAGTTGCTTCTCCAAATTCTTTTGGTGCTCAGCTTGACCCAAGACGATCTTTGTGAGAGCTTTGAGAGGATCCCCATTGGATTGATCATTAGTTGGTGGAGGTCCTCTTTGTCTTTGATCAAATTGTTGCTGAGGTCTGAAATTGGGTCCTCCTTGTGGATTGAAAGGGGCTTGGTTATTACCATAGCCATACCCCTGGTAACCTGCATTATAGTTGTTATTGTATTGATTGGGATTAGCATAGTTACCATACCTGGGTCGCTGAGGAACAAAGTTCCCCATGGCATTCAGCTCTACCTGTGGCTCCTGTAGCATTGGACAAGTGTCCGTCGGGTGATAAGGATCAGCGCAAATGCCACATGCCTTAAGTTGTTGTGGGGTTCCTTGTAGCATGAACCTTTTCATCATATCTTTCAATTCAGCCACATCGCTATGTAAAGCGGAAGTTGAGGAGTCAACAGCGAGTACCCCTCTAGCATGAAGTCCCTTGCTGAATTGCCTAGAGCCATCAGCCAACTCTGTAAACACCTCCCAAGCAGCATTGGGTGTTTTGTTCAAGATGCTGCCTCCACAGGTAGAGTTCACCGTCTTGCGCTCCTCGTCAAGCAATCCATTGAATAGAAAGAGCACTAAATATTTCTTTGAAAAATCATGGTGGGGGCAACTAGAGCAAAGCTTCTTGAAGCGCTCAAAGTACTCGTAGAGTGTCTCTGTAGCTTTTTGGTCAATGCTGCTGATGTCCTTTTTCAGACTGTTCAATTTGGTTGCAGGAAAGTACTTTTCCAGAAAGAGACGCTTCAACTGTATCCATGTTGTTGCACTACCTGGTGGCAAGTAGTAGAACCACTCATTAGCATCGTCCTTAAGCGAAAAGGGGAATGCCCTCAACTTGATTTGCTCCTCTGTGACGTTGCCCGGTTTCATTCCTACCACGACAGTATGGAACTCAGATAAGTGCTTGTGGGGGTCCTCACCACTCAACCCATGGAATTTGGGTAAGAGATGAACCACCCCAGACTTTAGCTCAAAATTGTTGCCATCAGCAAGTTCAGGAAACTCGATAGCCAATGGTTGTTGGGCTAAGTTTGGTGTAGTGAGCTCCTTCAGCGTTCGATTATCCTCGTTACCAGCCATCTCTATACTCTCTTCTTCTCCTTGATCGAAAGGTAACTCGCGAAAGCGATCACGAGCTTCTCGCCTCAATCTAGAGAAAGTCCTCTCAATCTCCGAATCTAAAGACAATAGAGATGAGTTAGTAGCATGAGTGTGGACCATATAAGTGGTCCACACAAAAATTGGCAATTAAAACAACACAAGAGTTCAATCAGAAGTCCCCGGCAACGGCGCCAAATTTGACAGAAGGAAAACCTGTCGTTGTTCTTGCCAAAGAATACTCAAACTTACTAACTAGTATAGCGTGCAAGCAAGAGATCGATCCACAGGGAAATCTATTAAATTCAAGTCTAATTATAATTGCTAAGAGAGAAAAGGGGGAGTTTTTAGTGTGAAAAGATCCGCCTTTTATCAAAGCGGAAGCAAACAAACAAAGGAAATTGGTTGTAGAATTCAGGGGAGAGAAATAGGTTCACCTATAATTTATCACTTCGATTGATGAATTCGATCCTTGTTTTAGCCTCTAGTTCTTGTCTTTTCCTATCAATGTCCTTGTCCAGATCTTAGGTAAATTACTAGTCCTACGAGTCCTAGCAACCCTTATCTCTAAATAACCCTAAAACGGTCAAGATTCAACCTAGAGATAGCATTAAGATTATGAATTAACCAAGGTACACATAATATCAAGCTACGAGTCGATATTCAACATGTATTCAACTTCCTACACATCCAATTAGTCCTACGAGTCCTAAAGGGATATGATTGCCACTTGGGTTAAGGTTCGCTATGAGGAATCTACAAAACCCTAGCAATTGAATGAATGTACTCTAACTAGTCGGCCAGGCCAGAGAGAATAAAACACATTTAAGCAATTAAGCACAAGGAAGTCAAAACATTGCAATAGGAATAAGAACTAGATTAAGAAACTCACAATTCAACAATCAAAGATCCAAATCGTAGGCGAAACCTCGAGAGTTTAGTTGCTCATGCTCAACGGCGCTCTCAACAATGGTGTAAAGTGCATAAGGTCCATGAAAGAAAAAACTAGAAAAGTCTTATATAGTCTAGAGAAATTCGGCCCAAAATAACATAATAAAACCCTAAGTAAAATCCGAAATTGACGATCAGCTACTGCACGGGCCGCGGGGCGGCCGGCGATCAACGAACTCCTCCGTTTCTCCTTCGAGCCGCGGGGCGGCCAGAGATACTGCAGGGCGGCCTGCGATTCTTCCGAGCTCCCTCCTCTTCGTCTCCAGCAGCTCCTAAGTCCTTCTGTAACTCGTTTCCGCTCTTTTCAATATCATTTCACCTCCAATCTACTTTACCTGAAATAAACAATAAACTCATGTAGATTCCGCCTCTTCTAACTCAACAAGTGATAATGCAAATTCAACTAAATAAATGCAATATTCACACCTAAATAATGCTAAATGCAATCTATTATGCAATACTAAACATGCTCTATCACCTGTGCTGTCAAGTACTGGTCCACAAGTGGCACATATGAGATGCTCAGGTCTCTACAAACAGCCAGTACGTGAGCACAAGGAATCTTCAACAACTTCCAACTAGCACATGTACATGTTCTACATCGCAAGTTCATTGTGTATGACCTCCCACTTCGCCTACCTTGCGCCCCCCTTGGGTTCAAAATCACCTCAAAGATTCCATTCTACAAATCAAATGAAATGACATGAGCATTCAACCCAATAGTGAGAAGTAACCCAATCTTCTTATCGGTAGCTTCTATCAGTGGGAAACCCAGAGAAATGCGCCGAGTGGCTTCACCTAGCCTGCTCATGAAGTAACTGTTGACTTTGTAAAAAGTCTAACGCACGAGCGATATGAGCGGAAGGCTCCTTCCACCCTTTAGAACGCCATTGAATGACTCAGATAAGTTCGTCGTCAGGACACCATATCTCTCACCCCCCCCCCCCCCCCATCTTTAGCCATTGACCACTTCTCTGCCTCTATCTTAGCTAGGTACTCCCAAGCCTTGGCGTTCATCTGTTGGATGGCGTGACATTCCTTCTCAAAACCCACTTGTCGTCAGCTGGTGAGCAGTCCAGCCTACCATGTGATGCGGGTCAAGATGACCTTCTGTGGGTCAAACAACGATCTTGATCCAGGCGATCACTCGAGAACGAGTCGATTTCAAATGGAGGAGAATGACGTCATACTCAAACGGAAGAAGAAATCTCCACCTTGGGTTTCGTTAAAGAAACGGCGTTAATTATTTTATTATTTATATTTTTTTTTATATATATATTCTATTTTTAGTAACTCCTATGTTAGTTGGAGTCTAATTATAGAATTGTTTATTTTAGTATTTCTTAGTTTGGTCAAATAAGATGGTTAGGAGAGTCTATTCTTTAGGCTTTCTTAATTATCATATTTTATTATTTTCTATATTAGGATTTTAGATTAAGTTTTATTTAGTTAGGATATAGTTTGGTAAAGCAATCCTTAACCTCTAAGTAAGCCAACCAAACCCTAGTTATTTACCTATTTAAATATTGTATTTCCTTTTGAATTAAGCAGATTGAATAGAATTGAGAAACCCCTTTATAGGATTAAAGGGGTTCTCGATTATCAATCCACCCGCTTCCCAGTATTTACGATTCCAATACCTACGTTTCAATCACCCTCACAATTTACCGATCACGTTTGCTACTTTCACAATAGTGGCAACTTCGAGCGCGGCCGTGGATTCCACTGCCTGGTTTGTCACGGTGAAAGCAACTTCGAGCGCGGCCGTGGATTCCATTCATACAACCAAGCTCCTTCAACGGGTTCAACTATTGATCGGCATACGTATATATATAATATAATGTACACGGAGTCTAATCTATTACGAATTCATCCTCACAGAGACCAAATACAAGAGCTACACCAAGATCAGCCAGACACTCGATGTCGTAATCTTGGTTCTAAGCCCACATGCGGAGGATCGGGATTAGCTATACATCAATTGGTATTCAGAGACAGGTTATGCTACGCTCTTTGTTTCTTTGATGTTACTGGTGTTTTGATTTGATATGGCTTGGGAAATTTGGGGCGATTTGGATGATGATCCGGATCCATTGGATGGATTCTTTGCTTTGGAACGTGCTAAACAACAACGACGCCAACGCTTGTTGCAGCGGAGAGCCTTGGAACAACAACAACTTGAGCGTCAACGACAACAAGAGGCTCAAAGGCGTCACCTCTGGCTTCAAAGGCAAGAAGAGACCCATCGAAAACAACAACAACTCCTTGAGTGTCAACGTCCAGACGCAATTGAGGAGGAGAAACGACAACAACAACGTCGCCTCCATCAGATTTGGCTTCTCCAACAACGAGAAGTTGAGGAGGAACGAAAACGAAAGTTGGAGGAAGCGGCCCAACGACAAGCTAATTGGCTTGATGACGCTTGGAGGATGGCTTATATTCAGAAGTTTCTTAATAGTCATCCTCACGCGCCACCTACCTCTGAGATCTTGGATATATCCGCCCCCGATGTGGACGTGATTTTTCTTGACTATACGGCCGACGGGAAGGTAAAGGAGGTTGTTTCGGATACTTTCGTTGGCCAAGAGACTGCACTGCGCGATAATTTTGTTTCGCAGATTCCCGTTGACTCCAAACTCGGAATTGAGTCAACTCAGTCTTGTTGCGAAGCTGACTCGGCCAACTTTTCGACGGTGGGTCACACGCTGCAAGACTCTCCCAGAAAGGTCTCCGAAATTGTGTTGCAAGCAGACTGCAACAGTGTTCTGCAGGACGAGCATGTTGATTCCGTTGACGAGGATGAGGTACTTGATGACGTGTCTCAAGAGTTAGCGATTGTACCTCTTGGGCATGTTCATGAAGTTCCAGTTGCTGAGATTTGTGTGGTCATTGATCCTATTCTTATTGAAGATCAAGTCCGTTCAACGATTGCGCATGAAGGTGTTGTTTTTGGGGTTCCTATACCTCGAATTCTCCTGGCATCTATTCCACCCATTCCTCCATCATCTTCTTTGAAGGTTGTTGCTCCTTCCTTGCTAATCATCGCCGACTCGATTCGAGGACGAATCGAAGATAAGAGGGGGAGAATAATGCGGGTCAAGATGACCTTCTATGGGTCAAACAACGATCTTGATTCAGGCGACGACTCGAGGACGAGTCGATTTCAAATGGAGGAGAATGACGTCATACTCAAACGGAAGAAGAAATCTCCACCTTGGGTTTCGTTAAAGAAACGGCGTTAATTATTTTATTATTTATATTTCTTATTTTTTTTATATATTCTATTTTTATTAACTCCTATGTTAGTTGGAGTCTAATTATAGAATTGCTTATTTTAGTATTTCTTAGTTTGGTCAAATAAGATGGTTAGGAGAGTCTATTCTTTAGGCTTTCTTAATTATCATATTTTATTATTTTCTATATTAGGATTTTAGATTAAGTTTTATTTAGTTTGGATATAGTTTGGTAAAGCAATCCTTAACCTCTAAGGAAGCCAACCAAACCCTAGTTATTTACCTATTTAAACATTGTATTTTCTTTTGAATTAAGCAGATTGAATAGAATTGAGAAACCCTTTTATAGGATTAAAGGGTTCTCGATTATCAATCCACCCGCTTCCCAGTATTTACGATTCCAATACCTACGTTTCAATCACCCTCACAATTTACCGATCACGTTTGCTACTTTCACAATAGTGGCAATTGAAGGTTAATTAACAATCTTGTTAATTAATTGTTCCACTGCCTAGTTTGTCACGGTGGAAGCAACTTCGAGCGCGGCCGTGGATTCCATTCATACAACCAAGCTCCTTCAACGGGTTCAACTATTGATCGGCATACGTAAATATATAATATAATATACACGGAGTCTAATCGATTACGAATTCATCCTCAAAGAGACCAAATACAAGAGCTACAGCAAGATCGGCCAGACACTCGACGTCGTAATCTTGGTTCTAAGCCCACCGGGATTAGCCACGTATCACCATGTCTTTGACCTTATGGTCATGGAACATGGAATTCACGTTTAACTTCAAGTGTCGGATGCATATCATATGATGTGCATTCGGCGCACTCCATCTAGGCAACTCCGTCATGGTCTTCAAGATGCATGCATGCCTGTCTGAAATAACACATAATCCAACTCTGTCTGTGACATGTCGGCCTATACAATCCATGAACCATGCCCAACTATCTCCATTCTCATTCTCAACAATAGCGAATGCAAGAGGGAAAATATGATCGTGTGCATCGAACCCCATTTCCATTAGCACAACATGCTTGTACTTCCCATACAAATGGGTGCTATTGATAGATATCAAAGGATGATAATATGTGAACCCAACAATAGACGGTGCGAAAGCCCAGAACACACGACCGAATATCTTGTCTTGTGGGTTTGGAGAATCCAGATGACACCATTCAACCACTGTTCCCGGGTTTTGTAGCTTGGAGTGCAGTCATGAACCTAGGCAACTCCGTGAACAACTCCTCCTAATCACCAAAAAGCTCTGTTATAGCCTTCTGTTTTTCCCTCCAGACTCTGTATGACACACAAATCCCATACCGTAACTGTAGATGCTCGAGTATGGTGTTTGGCTTCGTGTCTTGATCTTTGCGGAGGAACCCGAGAATCTCACCCCTAATGAAATTTGAGGGACATTGCGATTATCTAGCTGTAAAATGTCGGATGCACAGTTAGGTGCATGAGGACCACTGTAATTGACAACTGTCCACATTTCAACAGTTCTGTCTAAACGACGAGCAGACAATCTCCACGAGCACCCATAACTGTCCTTCCTATCACAAACGACTGTGTACCAATCTTGACTCGCCTTTTTTGTACGATATGGCTTCCTCATTTTAACAGAATACTCCGTCAACTCACATTTCCACTCGCCGAGTGAGTTGAATAGTTGCTCGCGAAAAAACTGTCTTCCATCATCTTCTTGTGCGTGCGAATTTAATTCTTGCCAAGAATTTATTATCATTGGATCTGATTCTACAATATTCCATTTGGGATTAATGGCCTCATCCTCAATCGCCGCCTCCCTAGTTGCTTGTCCTCCTCAGACTCGTCCAAGTCGTCTTCGTGATCAACCCCAAGAGCATCAACGTATATCTCATTTAGCTCAGATATGTTGTTAAGTCCATCTATCCTACGTTATCAATGACAAAAGTTAGTTTATTACAAATGATAAATGCTCTCACTAATCTTATCAACATAAGATCAAATTTTCAATTACTTTCGATATTAACTACCAAATTTCATAAACTCGTTCATATTTCAATGAAATTACGTAATCCAAACTTGTATATGTAATCCAAACTCATTCATGCTAAAAACTATATTTCCATAAACTCATTTATGCACCAAACTACGTAATCCAAACTTGTATATGCTATCAACACTAAACAAAAAAAATTTATAATCAATCCTCAAATTTCTCAATGACGATAGCAAATACATATATTATCTAAATAACTGCTAGAAATTATAATAAAAACAAAAACTTACCTTACCTAAATATGAGACAACATTTATACTAGCTAGAGAGCGCTTTGAGAGCATTTTGAGATGAAAACCGGTAAAGGAAAAAGATGAAGAAGGGGCAACGAAGCTTCAATAATTTGATCAACCTAAAAACGCGAGATCAAACCGCGTTTTTAGTTAGGGTTACAGAGATCCCCCCTAGCATTAGGGGAGAATCTACTTCAGAGTAATGTTGGTCATAAAACACGGCTTGAAGCCGCGTTTTATTGCCGTCATCACATCACCCAGAGGAATCTCTGGGTTTTTTTTTTTTCTGAAATCCCACAGAGAAACGCGGTTTGAAACCGCGTTTCTTTGTGCCACTTAAGCTCCCTCGGTCGCCTGTGTTGCCAGGTGGAAAGTTGACCATGAAACGCGGTTTCAAACCGCGTTTCTTTGTCAATTTTCAAACCTCCTTCCGGGCGCCAATTGAATTTCACATCTTACACATAAAACGCGGTTTGAAACCGCATTTTCTGACGACCCTGTAAAAAATGAATATTTTTAGAAAATGTTTAAAACAGTGAATATTTTCGTAATTACTTATTTTTTTGTGAATAGTTTGAAAAAAATTTCTAAAATTTGAGAGTTGGTATTACATTAACTTATTTTTTCTTAGAATTATCAACGAAAAAAGTTTATAAAAATACTTGCTATTTTATAATATCATACATGCATATTAATTTCTACTAGTGTTTTTTGTATTGCAAAATATCACAGATTCAATATTATACTATTATACTATAATATTTATATTGATTTTACTTATTTATTGAATTTTGACTTTTAACATTATATTTATTTTATTTTTAAGTTATTATTTAATCAAAATTAATATATCCGTGCAATGCATGGGTTTTCGACTAGTTATAGCCTACGAGGAAAAATGCTCTACACACTCGTAAATGTATAATCACCATATGCTACACAATCGTTCTCTTTACTATATCCAGGATTTTACAAACTGAAATATTATGAAACATTTGTTTCGAGATATTTTTCAGCCCGAAAATCCTATGTCCACAACTGTCATATCTTAATAAATCAAGATTGTATAATTCAATGGCACCCCAGTGTCTCACTGCATATACACAAATCAATGATTTAGAATTGTTGCCAAAGTTAGGAAGCCCTACTAATTACAATATATAATTGAAATATAAAAATATATTTATAATGTTGTAAGAGAAAATTTGCGCCGAAGGCGCAAATTTCGGTCAAATTAGCAAAATATACACACTTTTGTAAATATTACAAAAGTATACATCAACTCTAACCCTTATCCCTTATCCCTGCTTTTCCCATCCCCGCTTTTCTAAATCTTCTCCCCCGCTCGTCCTCCCGATCCCGTTAGTCGCCAGATTGGGATCTCATATCTCAGATCTAAGATCGAGAGATGGCGAGAGATCAGCAGGAAACGGATCAAGGAGCGCGAGCAGGAGACGGATTGAGAGATGGCCAGATTCGGCGGATGAATAATGGCGGCTGCGAGGAAGGCGGCTGCGATTCTGGTTGCGGCCGACGCTTGCTCTTGGTGGCCATGGTGGAGGAGACGGATCATAGAATCCCGACCACGAATTCAATGAGCAGTGGATGCAACATCGAATTTGGATCTACAGATCGAAAATCAATTCGGATCTACAGATCGGAAATCAAAGAGCCGCCGCCGATTTCAATGGCCATGGAACGAGTCCGACAACCTTCGAGCAAATTAAAGAAAGCCATTGGATCAACAGGTCGAAAATCAATCCGGATGCAACATCGAATTTGGCCACGACGTAGTTGTCGACACAATCGATGACCTCCATTGCTAACAGTGCAGCGGTGAGGCGAAGGTGGAGGCTCCGACGTATCTTAATTTGAGGTGGAGGCGGAGGCTCAGGCCTCCATTGCTGACAGTGCAGCCTCGGCTCCTCCTCACAGTCCGCCTCTCCACCTTGGGCTCCTTCGACCACTCTCTTTCCTCCCTTGACTCTGCTATGCGCCCAACGCAGGTTTTTGGAGCATCGGGTTCGTCTCCTTCAGCTTGGATTCAAGCTGTTCATCATACGATTTCTTAATTTTTTCTGTCATCTCAGCAATTTCTTGTTCTGTGTGTCCTTTAGAGACATTTGCCTCTACATCATTTTAGGCTAATGAATAAGGTTGTATTAATTTGCTTCCAAGTCTACTGTTTGTTTAGATGGACTGTTGTTGTTCTCTTAATTTGGAGCCATGAGTTTGCCAGACGCCATACCTATTAGTGACATAAAGGCCTTCAATGTCATTTCTCATATTTGCAGGACATTATCCAGGTTTGCAAAAATCGCAGCTTAAAAAACTGTTTAGTATTGTTGATGAGTTGATGGAAGCCAACGGTGGGCACCCTTACAACAACACGTTGGCCGAATTGAGTGTGGGATCTGAGAGGAGAAATAGAAGTTCCTCAATTGCTGACGTCGGGGGATCCAGGTTCGCATTCCTCAACTTCTTCCCCTTTCTCAGTTTGCTTTACTGTTTTAGCCTTTACTGTAAGTTGAGTGTAGTCAATATACAGTATAAAAGATTGGCATGGTGTATGTATGTTGGAATTGCTAACAATATCATAGTTGCCATTGATGGGTTAAGTGGTGCATTTTAGCTACTGATTTTTAGTGCTGATTTTGTAAGTAAGGTAGAGTAATTGATGGAAAATGGGCTTTTTGTTTGAATATTTGAAAGAGGTTGAGTGAGTGCAGAAATTATTGTACCCTTGCATGCCTTTAATTGGTCTATACTATATATATAATATGTGAACTTTAGCGCTGACATCGTTTTTAGTTGGCTATTATATATGCAGGTATATATGTATGCTTGACTCCTTAAAAATTGGTTTATTTTTTAGTGCTGACATCGTTTTTATGCGTATTTTTTAGTGCTGACATCGTTTTTAGTTGGATATTATATATGTAGATATATATGCATGCTTGAGTCCTTAAAAATTGGTTTATTTTTTAGTGCTGACATCGTTTTTATGCGTATTTTTTAGTGCTGACATCGTTTTTAATTTGATATTATATATGTAAGTATATATGTGTTTTCATGCATATTTTTGTGTAGGTATATATTTGCTGACATCGTTTTTGCAATATAAGATATGGATGAGGAAAGAGGTCAGCATTGTCGGCGTCGAAAAATTCTTTGTTTTAATTGTTTACCGTTATTCTTTGTTTCTCACTACCAAAAATAAAATAAAATATTCGTTTCTTTTTTTTTGTAGAACACTCCTTTGTCTCTTTGTTCTCCCCCTTTTATATTTTTAATGACTTAAAAACGTCAAATATATTGATCTTCGATGTCATCATTGTCGGCGTCATCATCCTCGTAGAGGGTGTGAGCAATGCTGACGTCAGCATTCCCGACGTCATTGTCGTTGGCGTCAGCATTCTCGTAGACGGTGTCAGCATTGCTGATGACAACATTCCCGTCGTCGGTGTCAGCATTGACGCGTGGAACAAAAAAACTTCCTTGTAAACGGTGTCAGCATTGACGCGCGAAAAAAAAAACAAAAAAACCTTCCTTGTAAACGGTGTCAGCATTGCTGACGTCAACATTCCCGGCGTCGGCGTCAGCATTGGCGCGCGGGAAAAAAAAACTTCCTTGTAAAACGGTGTCAGCATTGCTGATGTCAGCACTGACGCGCGGAAAAAAAAACTCATCCTTGTAAACGGCGTCAGCATTGCTGACGTCAGCATTTCCGACGATGACGTCAGCACTGACGCGCGGAACAAAAAAACTTCCTTGTAAACGGTGTCAGCATTGACGCGCGAAAAAAAAAAACAAAAAAACCTTGCTTGTAAACGGTGTCAGCATTGCTGACGTCAACATTCTCGACGTCGGCGTCAGCATTGACGCGAAAAAAAAAAAAAAAAAAAAAAAAAAAAAAAAAAAAAAAAACTGGTGATGCGGAGGGGGGGCACAGGGGGGCGCACAGGAGGGGCAGAAGGGTGTTGTATAGTTTTGCAAATTTTCCAAAAACTTGTATATTTGGCTAATTTGGCCTTCATATTTGTATAATGAAACAAAAGAGGGTACCCCACAAAACCAAATAAACCATGGAACTCCATACTCCATACCCACAGAGATTTCACTGGATCTTCATTCAATTGTTAAACAGTGATACCAAAATTATTACTATTACGGAGTATATAGTAATAATTACTCATGATGATATGCATTATACACCATAGCAATGATATAAAAGTCATAATAACATCAAGGATTATCCATAATTTCAACAACTTAACCCCATATACAATCAGATCTACAGCCTTGAACAACAATCAACAAAGCTTAAGTAAAGAACAAGGATGAGACATAAATCATATATGCACCTTTTTCCAATCAAGTTGATCCCCACCTTAATATACAAGAAAGCATTTCCTACCAGTACCAATAGATTTACAGTTTGATTTTTATTTTGATTTTTTACTTTCAAGGATTAATGATTAAAGACAATATTGCAATCTTTGCTCTATTACGAAGAAAAATAGGAAACTTGAACCTCTGAAACTGAGAGAATCTCAGCAAAAGGAGGAGAGAAAAGGACAGCATTGTCTTTTACACCACCAACGGTCCACTACAAAAAGGCAAAATAAACCAAAAAGAAAAAGGCATTATTAAGAGTGTGTTTGTGTCTCAAAGATATGCTCTTGAGAGTGGAATTGTTGTAAAGATTAAGTGGTAGGTGGTGGATGCCCTCAATCTTCTCTTTCAAGGGTCACATACTCATATCTCCCATGATTATTGCATCAAACATAGTGCCCGAATAGATCCCACTAGATTTGCTCCCTAGCGTCCACCTACTTTGTTGTGTGGGTGCTAGGAAGCAAATTTTCGAGGCTCTAACAAGTAAGGCCCGAAAAGACTAAACCCGAAGTAAAAGAGATGAAGCGAACCTGAGCTTCAATAAAGCAATGAGGAAGAACAATAGAATCATGGCACCGCAAGCAATCTACCGGCTTCACGATTACAGTTGAAAGAGAAATGCTATCAGCTGTGAAAACAACGTAGATTCTTTGTTCCACGTGGCATTACCTGACGTTCAAGAGCAGCAGCTCAGTTCAGACTTGAGAAAGCTTCACTTCAACTACTGCTACTGTACCTGAAAAGTAGGAAAATGGGGAAAAAACAAATAAAGAAAGGAAAAGAAAAAGGGGAGATATTAATAAAAAGAAAAGAGAGGATCCCCAAGCAAAGCAAAGCAAAAAGCAAAAGCAGAAATGCAAGCACAGCAGCCCTTGTGGATATGGCCTGTACTAACATCATCACTCCCACCCCTCCAACACTGAAACAACCAGATCTTGCTCCCCTTGAAGAATATTGCAATTTGCAAAAAGAAAAAACTCAAAGAAGAATGAATTGGGTTAGGCAGCAAAAGGAGGAGAAGATAAGAGAAGAGAATAACCAGGAAAAGTCACTATGAAACTCCATGCCCTGATCCTCCTACTACAGCTACTACTATCGTCATTCGCGCTATCAGTCACAGTCTCGTCAGTGCATGATGGTGAGGAGAGGGTCCAGAATTCTGACCTTTCAGCTCCTGTAACCATTACCAGAAGGATCCTCCACCAGCCACTCTTCTCAAGCAGTTCGTCACCACCGCCAGATACCGACTCCGGTGATAGTTCAGTGTCACCACCTCCGCCTCCACCAGACAGCTCTGGTGTTTACAACCCGGACCAGCCATTCTTTCCTGAGGTACCAAATGGGGAAAGTGGCCAGAATCAAACTCCTATATCTCCACCTCCGCCTTCATTAACTAGGTCAGAGCCAATTCCATCGGCTACACAGTCCACAAAGCCAACCAAGAAGGTTGCAATTGTGGTCTCCGTTGGGATTGTCACACTAGGAATGCTGTGTGCATTGCTGTTTTATGTTTACAGGAATAAGCTGAAGCAACCAATTCAGGAACAGAAGCTGGAGGGCGGCAATTCAAACTCCCGTGGATATGCAGACGAGTCTAGAGCTCCGCCATCTAGCTTTCTCTACCTTGGAACTGTTGAGCATTCTGGACAGATATCAGTGCCAACCACTGAGGATATTATTACGCCTGAAGGATCACCTTATCGTAAATTCAATCCTGTGAAGAAGTCGGATAGGTACAAACCAAGCCCCGACCTGCAGCCTCTGCCTCCGCTTAGTAGGTCGCCTGCTGCTGCTCCAGTGACGAGGACTTCACCATCCAGAAATTCGATAACTGCCACAGTGTTATCCTCATCAGAAGATGAAGGAAGCCATGACATGGCTTTCTATACCCCTCACGGATCAATTGCCAGCTTTGATGAAGGCTATTCAACCCCTAATTCAAGGCAGAGCTTTAGGAGTAATGGCTGTTCAAGGAATTCTTTTAGAGGGGAAATCCATGGTAGCAGCAGCATGCCATATTCTAAGAGGACTTCATCCAGATCACGGCTACTAGCTTCATCACAGGATGTGATTAAGCATGCCATCATTCCATCAATAAAGACAGCCCCTCAACCACCTCCTCCTCCGCCGCCGCCGCCACCCCCACCACCACAACAAGAAGCTCCATTTTCGCAGCCTTTGTCACCAGGGAATAGAATTAGGCATATGCCTGGAACAAAGTCAAGTATGCCAAGGAGGGCAAAGTTTGGAGCACCTCCCCCACCGCCCAATTTAGCCCTACTTCAATCAATAAGCAGTCAACCTGACCACACACCAGAAGTTTCAACTTCCACATCAGTGCCACCACCGCCGCCTCCACCTCCGCCACCACAACCAGTATCTACAGCTCCAAAAGTGAGAAGCACATGGACGAATTACCTTCCACGGACTTCTGAACCAAAATCTGAGTCCCAGTACCCAACTTATCCCGCCTTGAAATGCAATTCCTGGAAAGAAAATGCTGAACCAGCTAAAAATCTTGATGGTGAAGGGACTTCTTCTGGGAGGCTGAATGGAGATGATATGGATGGAACAATGCCCAAACTGAGGCCTCTGCATTGGGACAAAGTAAGAGCAACCTCTGACCGAGCCACGGTGTGGGACCAGATGAGACCGAGCTCCTTCCAGTAAGCAGTAACATTATTCTTTCTTGCAATACAGATATCTCATATCTGTGACTTCACTTTTCATAAGAATTGCAGATATTTTTTACTTCAATCGTATAAGTCTTGTTTGTTGTATACATGGCTACCTTTATTGCAGATTGAACGAGGATGCCATGGAGAGTCTGTTTGGTTGCAGTTCAAATAATTCCAACAATACTGTCAATAAGGAAACCAACAGGAAGCCAGTTCCTCATATTGAGAAGGAGTACAGGGTACTGGATCCAAAGAAGTCCCAAAATATAGCCATACTACTCAGAGCGCTGAATGTGACTCGAGATGAGGTCTCTGAAGCACTTTTAGATGGTAAGTGCGCGCTATCACCTCCCTATTGAAGTTATCCAATGACAGCAATCATATCTGATAAGTGCATTAGCAGGCTATCATACAAACCTAATCTAAATAATCATTCCATGGAGTAGCTTCCCAAGTAAAATGAGATCATGTTTAGTTGCACCGCAGAACAATCTTGCAGCCCAAAATAAGCATATTATGCGAGCCATCCAGTTTACAAATGCTGCATTCATCTTTATTCAAAATCCCATAAACCTGCAAGATTCAAGAATTCAATCCTCATTCATCTCTAACATTTACCAAATAGAGGTGTCCCTCTTCAATTAATACGTATTTACAGAGAAAACTGAATCTCCCATCACCCCTTGACGAAGGAAATGGTCATTTTATGATTGGACCTTATTAGTTACTAACCTTTAGGCTTTCAATTCAGAAGTCAGAATGATCTCCTACACACTAAGGCCAGGGTCTGTTTGGAAAAAGACCAAGGGATGGATTTTGTATGGAAAATAAGAGAAGAACTGAAGAAGGGTTTAGGTTAAAATAATGATTAATGAATCATAATTTAAAATGTACAACATTCCATCCCTTTCCTTTTCCCTCGTCTTATACCAAACACCACTTGAGTAATTGGAGCATAGATTTCCAGATGAAACTTATGTTATATATTTAATTGGATGGGAAGAATTCAGATGGATATTTACTCTAGTAGCCTAACATCTTATTAATAAATTATTTAACAGTGCTATCGTTATTATAAATTCTATACATATGTAACTTTTTGTTTCTTTGCACAATGAAAAAAAAATCATGAAACAGGTAATCCAGAAGCATTAGGGGCTGAGCTATTGGAGACACTAGTGAAGATGGCTCCAACGAAAGAAGAGGAGATAAAGCTCAAAGAATACAAGGGAGAAAATTCTAAATTAGGCTCTGCAGAGAAATTTTTGAAAGCAATACTGGACATACCATTAGCTTTTACAAGAGTTGAAGCTATGCTATACCGGGCGAACTTTGATGCAGAAGTTAAGTACCTGAGGAAGTCATTTGAAACCCTTGAGGTACAGCTACTATTTTTCCTACATTCATGAGAGTTGTCAAACATTCAAAATTACAAACCCCTTCCCTTCCTACCAAAATTTTTCCTATTTTCATGAGAGGTGTCTTTCATAGTAGACTGATTATGTAACCATTTTTTACAGGAAGCTTCCCATGAATTAAGGAATAGCAAGTTGTTCCTCAAGCTCCTTGAAGCTGTTCTCACAACAGGGAACCGAATGAATGTAGGAACAAACCGCGGCGGTGCCAAGTCCTTTAAACTTGATACATTGCTAAAATTGGTTGATGTAAAGGGAACTGATGGAAAGACAACACTGCTTCATTTTGTGGTCCAAGAGATAATCCGATCTGAAGGTACGGGCTCTGCCACTATGACAGGGAACCTTGGAAACCAAACAAGCTCCAAAGGCAAGGAAGAGGAATTCAGGAGGCAAGGGCTGCAGGTAGTGTCGGGACTCAGCAGAGAAATTGGTAATGTCAAACTAGCAGCCGGGATGGACTCAGATGTCTTACATAACTATGTCTCAAAGCTTGAAACTGGGCTTCAGAAAGTTAGGGCAGTACTGCAATATGAAAGCTTGGATATTCAGGGCGGGTTCTTCGAGTCAATGAAGACATTTGTTAGCAAAGCGGAAGTGGAAATTTGCATGATCCAAGAAGATGAAAGAAAAGCCTTGAGCCTTGTTAGGGAAGTCACCCAATATTTCCATGGTGATGCAACAAAGGAAGAAGCCCACCCTCTAAGAATCTTTATGGTCGTAAGGGATTTCCTCTCCACGCTGGATCACGTGTGCAAGGATGTGGGAACAATGCAAGAGAGACCAGTGATGGGTGCCGCTAGATCCTTTCGCATTTCATCTAATGCCCCATTGCCCGTCCTCAGCAGGTACAATGCAAGACAATATGACACCTCAAGTGAAGACAGTTCTTCCCCGTGATATAACAAGGTAAATGGATCACATGTAAAATTTCACCACCAAAATGACCACTGATTAGTATAAAAGGGTAATTACTCCCAGATTTTCCTCACACACAAGAGACGCAATATCAAGATAAACACATAATGTGGTTCCCCTTGGCAAGAGAGATACACTTGACAACTCAATTTTAGACAGCAAGTGCTTGAATTGAACCAAATAATAAGGAAAGCTGGGAGGATCTACAAGGAAATGGAGAAGAAATCTGCACAAGTATCTTCAATGAAGAACACAAGCATCTTTTTTCCCCCAGTTTAGAGTAAGACATCAGCAATTACATACTTGAATATTGTAGTTACTACCACTCTATTTTTAAAGCATATTCTTTAATTTGTTTTCCTCATTTTATTTCACAATATCCTTTAATCTGTATAATACTTTGGCCAGCAAAATTTCAGCTGTAAGAATTCTAGAAAAAACCAGCCGTATCAATTGCAGAAATTGTCGCGTTCCATTTCCAAACCCCTCGCCCGTTCTTGCTCTATGATGAACAAATTGCGAGCAGGAAAAGCGAATCCGAAATACCACAAATATTAGGGTAAGATAATCTCACCACTAAGATCAGCCTGTTGGGAATAAAAAGAATCCCTCCCATATCGGTGGTTGAGGATATAACAAATCAAAATATAAGGGCGGGTGAAGCCCCTACACATTGCCTTAAGCTCTTGTGTAAATTGGTGAATCCCGACCTTATAAACAAAAATAAAATAAACCTCGACACGACTCCCGATTTGATACGACACGACTCGGCTTTCTCATTTGTGTAAAGTGGTGAATCCCGACCTTATAAACAAAAATAAAATAAACCCCGACACGACTCCCGATTTGATACGACCCGATATGTGAAGGCAATTTAATTGCTGAATGCTGATAGCTTCATTGACGCATACATGGTTGAACGCTCTCTTTCCCTACTCGCGCGCTTAGGGTTTTGGATTTTGACACCGAATTTCCCCCTTTAATTTCCTCCTCCGCTTTAATTAAAACACTTTTTTTCACAGCAGATACGGCCTGAGCAGGCCGGCCCTAGAGTAGTCGAAAGAGACGGTCGCCTACGCCTAGACCTGTCAAACGGGTCATTCGGATCGAGTTCGGGTCGGGTCACTTCGGGTCTCGGGTAAAACACGTTGTGGGTATTTTCGGGTTGACCAAAACCTAAGTTTGACCGTGTTTCGAATTATTTCGAGTCGATTTCGGATTTGTCAATTTTTTGTTTTTTAAATTAAAAAATCATGATTTGATAATTTTACGATAAATTTTAATTATATATAAAAAAATTTAATTATATTTAATTATAAATCAACCGGGTCAAAATTACCGGGTCAATCGGGTCACCGGGTCAAAATTACCGGGTCAATCGGGTCACCGGGTCAAAACTCAAATTACCCGGAAAATTTCCGATTTTTTGGGTTCGGGTCGAAAAAAATTTCCGGGTCCAAATTTTCAGCTTAAGGTCAGAAATTTTTCGGGCGTTCGGGTCGGGTTGACCGGGTCGGATTGTATTTTGACAAGTCTACCTAGACCTAGACATGAGCACGGGTCGGACCCGCCGGGTCAAGGGTCGGGATATCTCTAACCCTAACCCTGACCCTTCCAAGCCACGGGTCAACGGGTTGTGGTGACCCGTCGGGTCAAGGGTCGACCCTTTGACCCGTCGGGTCATGACATGTCATTTTTTTTAAAAAGTTTTTTATGTTTTAAAAAATAAAAATAAAAAGGAAGAAGGTATGGACCGATTTTCTAGTTGTGTACGTATCTCTCGGGAAAGAGGAATGAAAGCTCACGTAGTCTCTACATTGGTTTTGACCCCTACTTACCTTATCTCATGCTAAGACTCTTCTCTTTGCTTTACATCTGACCTCCTGACCATTGTGTCATCGTCGAGTTCTTCATCCGAGTATGACTCGATTAAGTGATCATTATTTTGAATTCACATCTCCACCCTCTTTCAATCGTTTAGGCAAACTTGAGCTTCCAGAGTCTTGAGCAAGAGTCTTGATCTCTTCTCGCTTAATATTTGACCACATTGGCTAAAACGTTGCTCCAGCGCTAGAGTTGAGCAAGGGGCGACGAATATTCGACGAGCGATTGCCTACATAGTAGGAAATTAGGATCTCTCTAGATGGCTCCGTCATTCTATAATGTTGAATTCCTCTTCCTCTTCACCTCGATTTTTTGGAAAAAAATAGATGACCCGACGGGTTGACCCTTCGGGTTCGACCCGCCGGGTCAACGGGTCAAAATCAACATGACCCTAACCCTAACCCTTGACCCGCCTCGACCCTGACCCTTGTTGACCCTAACCCGCCGGGTCGTCGACCCTTCGGGTTCCCGCCGGGTCAAAACCCGTCGGGTCCGGGTCGACCCTTGACCCTTACTCATGTCTACCTAGACCCCTACCGAGTAGGGCCCCGTGAAAAAATTATGTTATATACATAATTAAAGTATTGTGTATTATTATATTTACACGTAATAAAATATTTATGAAAATTTATGTGCCAAAAAAACTCATTCGTGATGTAACTTTAGATATTTCGAGTCAACGATAAAGAGTGTAAGGTCTCCGTCTTTCAATTTTTGTTATAAATGTAAAAAGGGGTAGTTTTGAAATAACAATGTATGCTACTTTAATAAAATTATTTAAATGATTATAGTATTTTATTTCGAAAAATTTGCAAAGTAATAATATTTTTTGAAGTGTTTAACTATACTATTTTACATTCCTGGAAAAAAAATACAAAATTAAAAAAATATTTTTTTACTTTTATTTCTCACTACAAAAAATCATATTTTCTAATAGGACTTGTAAGGAAATATACTACTGAAAGTCCATATATTGGTAAATCTATAAACATATGAATATATTTATTGATCAAAAGACTTTTTTTTACATTGCCTCGGACCCTAAAAATCTCAAGGCTAGCCCTGGGCCTGAGGTTCATTTTGTAGTTTGGATATGAAAAATATCAATCACCTCACCATAAAAGCTTGCTCATCATAGTATTTTGAGGGATTTATAGGGAATGACCTTTGCCCCGAAAAACTTTGCTAGGTTAACCCCTGCAAAAAAATTTTTGCAAAGGGTCATCACCTCTGCCGGTTAGAGACAGATGGTAGCCGGTGGAGAGAGAAAAAGTAACAAACATTTATTGCCGTCTCTTCCAATCTCTGAAAACCCAAACAGTCGACCTTTCCACATCTAGAGAGAAAGAAGACGATGGAAGAAGGGCAGTAGGGGGTGGAATTAAAGAACAACGGCAGGTCTCATGGCTTCTGTTGTCTCCGGCGAGGCTACAGGGGGCGGAATTGAAGGACAAGAGAGGAAGAAATCGAAAGAACAAGGCGACATGGAGGTGGGCGGCGATGGCTCCGGCGGGCGGAATTGATGTTGCCAACGATGCGGAATTGATGCCGCCAGCAATTCAACCGAGTGTGAAGAGTGCCTAATTGAACTGAGGAGGTGGTAGGGGACACCGGAGTGAGATCGATCTGAGAGAATTTGGCGGCGTTGATGGCCAATCGGGATGTTTGATGCACCCAATCAGTCGTTGTCGGCCAACCTCCCGACTGTAGAACCTCTTCTCCATGGAAGACCCCGTCATGAAGGGCATCGGCATCGTCACGGAAGACCAATTGGTGAAGCTCTTCGCCGGATCCTTGAGGTGTATGCTCTCATCGACGAGGGTGGCGCTGTCCAAAGAGAAAGTGAAGGAGGAGGAGGAAGCATCGATGGGAGGTCGAAGGAGGGACGGGATTGAGAGGGGTGGCTCCAGAGGCGGATGCCCCTTAGGGCCAGTAGGGGCAGCTTCCCCCAAAAAAAATTTCCTTAGGTATATAATTTGGAATTGGAAATTTGGATTTTTAGAATAACAATTTGCTATATTTTAGGAAGGATAGAGGGAGAATCAGGCAGAAACTGATTGAGATCTCCTTGAATAGCAGTTGAACGGCACCGGATTGAAAATTGAAATCCATGGCAGTTGAACGGCACCAGATTGAAAATTGAAAACTGAAATCAATGGTAGAAATCTCCTTGAAAGGTGCATTTCGGTTTAGATATTTGTTTTCATTGTTTAGAGAATGAAGTAATATTTGTTTTCCTTTCAATTCGAGAAAGGGGGCTGAAGTTCTGTTTATTGTTTTGATCAGGCTTTGTGTCAGAAGGCAATCATCGCGGTTTAAATCTGAAGAACCTGCATCTACTGAAGATTTGTTTGAATTAGATGATATCAAATTGCCTCTGCATCCGCAAGTTGATGACTCAAAGAGCGGATTGTCAGACGATATGAAGGATGCAGCAGTACGGAACAGTACTGGGTCGATATCAATAGATGAGAGGAGGAGATGAGAGCAGAATGTCATTTGGACGACCGTCACGGAGAGCTGCAGCTAAAGTCCAGACTTACAAGGAAGTTCCTCTCAATGTGAAGATGCGGAGGAGTAATTGAATCCCCATGGTCTCTATTAGCTTTTATGGCTTTTAGCAGGCGAAAATGATTAGAAGTATCCCCCCTAATCCATTGCCCCAGCATATCATAAACTCAATTAAATAGTCGTTGTATTAACTCAAAGATTCATTCGAGTTTCACTTAGGATCAACGCCGCATCCATGTCAACCTCTCTTTGGCAGCTAGCTAGTGTTTGTGAATGTGAATATGTGATCACTGTAGTTGTAGGTGTCAATTGATTCGCATTACTGTGAATATGTGATACGTGTCAAGTAACACACCTTTTCGCCCCTCTCGATCGCTCACTGATGGTCCCGGGATGCCTGCAAACCAGGTTCTCAAGCCTATGCCATGTCATCTACCACCGAAGGTCAACAATTTCCTCTAACGAATGGTCGAAGCGGTCTCGCACGCCCGACAAAAGGGGTATAAAAATAGGTCTCAGATCATGTTTTTTTTAATCATATTTCTATATGTTTGAAATCACATGTGCACTTTCTTATAGCTAAAGGGTGTTTTTGATCGTAATCTCGTATTTGATGGACACCCCAACGTTTGTACATGTCACCTGTCTATTTCAACATTCCAACCTCACCGTTTGTACATGACACCTGCACTTAATATTTAGAGAAAGTAGTGAAAATTGACTTAATAACTATAATGGATGACAAAAGTGTGAAAATTGACTTAATAACTATAATGGATGACAAAAATGTGAGTTAGGCATAATTCTATATCTTCTGTTGTTGAGTTAGAAACAAAAAAAAAAATAACATGACCTTTAACATGACAGGTAATGCGAATCGATCATCTTCTCCTTAATGAAAGAAAATAACATGACAGATAATGTTATTAACAACAGGTTATACCGTTTAACATGATTAGTCATAACCTTTAACATGACAGGTAATGCGAATCGATCATCTTCTCCTTAATGAAAGAAAACAACATGATAGGTAACGCTATTAACATGACAAGTTATACTGTTTAACATGACTGGTCATATCCTTTAACATGACAGGTAATGCGAATCGATCATCTTCTCCTTAATGAAAGAAAATAACATGACAGGTAATGCTATTAACATGACAGGTTATACTGTTTAACATGACTGGTCATAACCTTTAACATGACAGGTAATGTGAATCGATCATCTTCTCCTTAGTGAAAGAAAATAACATGACAGGTAATGCTATTAACATGACAGGTTATACTGTTTAACATGACTGGTCATAACCTTTAACATGACAGGTAATGCGAATCGATCATCTTCTCCTTAATGAAAGAAAATAACATGACAGGTAATGCTATTAACATGACAGGTTATACTGTTTAACATGACTGGTCATAACCTTTAACATGACATGTAATGCGAATCGATCATCTTCTCCTTAATGAAAAGAGAGAAACAGTGTTCGGTTTCGATAGAATACTGTGTAAATTCGTCCACATGAAAAAAGTGTTCGGTTTCATATGCAGATGAGGTTCATTCAATATTGTAATATAGTATGAATGATCAAAAATTGTTTTTATTACCACAAGTGTTATCGAATATATGATGCATGATCTTTGGCAATTTCGCATTTAACATGTTGTTTTACTAAAAAATGTACATTGTCTATGAATTACAAGTTCGAATTTCCCATAATTACAAAATGTGCGAACCACTTGACCAAAAAAAAAAAATGTGCGAACCACATACTCAATTCCTCGCTATGTACCATAAGCGTTTCCAAGTGCATCATAAGTGACACAAAAACGCACCGGTCAGTCGACCAAGATGCACATAGAGCACTGCCATGTCAAAACTATTAACTATCATGTCAAAGGTATTACTTGACAGGTTAAAAGCATTATATGTCATGTACATCGTCGTTGAATGACATGTTCGAATTTCCCATAAGTACAAAATTCGTTAACTACATATTGAATTACAAAAGTCGGAGCATAAGCGTCTCCAGGTGCATCATACTTGATACAAAAAGACACCGGTCATTCGACCAATACGGACATGGGTCGTGAAGAACACACAAGGGGAGATGAAGAGCTATTCACGCTGCACTTGCCCATTACACTAGCAAAGTAGCAAGATTGACAAAGATTATTCAATGGCACACACACATGACTCATGGGAAAGCCTAATTACACTAGCAACGTAGCAAAATTGGCAAGTAAATATTAACTAGTGTCATGTACAAACGCTGAGGCTGGAATGTTGACATAAACGGGTGACATGTATAAAAGCTGATGGCAAAATGTGAGTTGTTTTTTCTAAAAAAGTTGGTAGTTTTTTCTCTCTTTTTCTCTCACTTTCTGAAAAAGTGGGTTGTTTTTTATCTCTCCTCCTCTCAGCACTCTCTCTCCTCTCATTAATTCTCTCCCTTACATGCTTTTCTTTTTCCCTTTTTCCTTTCCTCTCTCATCTCTCTCTCCCTGTCAGCTTTTTGTCCAGTTGTCTTCCACCATTTAACCTGTTACCGGCTACACTTGTAAGCGGATATCCGCTTTTAGCAAATATTTTCCGGATGGGGTTAGTTGTGCAAGGGTCATCACCCAAGAGGGTCATTTTAGCAAATTTGCCTAGTATTTTTTGCACCATGTGAGGCCGACTTTTGAGCCTTGAATAACTTTTTACTATTTATCTTTTGAGTAAATAGTATCCAATATACCACTTTGTTGGGCTCTTTGCAAAAATGACAATCCTCTTCAAAATTTGCAAAAGTAGCAATTAAGCCCAAAATTTGGCAAAAATAACCGGTTATCTTGACCTCTTTTCACAGGTCACCTGTTCAACCAAACCCTCGCCGCCTCCACCTCCTTCTTCTCTCCGGCCGTTCCCAGCCCTCCACGAGCCACCTCCGGCCAACCCCTCCTGCCAGACCATTTCATTGTAGAGAAGCGAAGACTGAAGAAGTGAATCGTTGTTCCCCCAGTCTCCATCGCCATCTTCATTTCTTCGTCCTCGGAATCTCCAATCTCCAGATCGAAGACGGGGAAGAGCCACAAGCCATGGATCTTCTCTCTCCTTTGTGCTCTCCTCTTCTTCGTCTCTCCGTTGCTCTCCTTTTTCAATTTGTTCCATCTTCATTTGTTGTTGGCTTGAGGATTTTGAAACAATGTCGATCTTTCACGAAATTCTCTTTCCGGTTCTCATGTACAAGAACCCTAATTCCTCTGCTGGAACCACAACAAATGGATCCCGATGAGAAGGTCCTTAATCCCACTGGTGATGGCGCCAATCCGAACCCTGATATTATCGAGGATTTCGGGGAGGTGTTGGTAAGGTCCTTAATCCCTAATCAGTAAGCACCACCTACTAATTCATCTTTTCGATTCGGGTTGTTTAAATCTTATAATAGTTTGCAATTTTAGTTTGAATTGGGTTGCTTTCACCCCTTCTTTCAATTTAAAATTTGCATATTTTCGAATTTGGATTGTTTGTAGACTACATAGGCTCGCAATTTCAGTTTGATTTGGGTTGGTCATAGCTGATAAAAGCTTGTAATTTTAGGCTAGGAATGTGGAATTTATTACGCACGCAAGGTGCTCGATGAAATGCTAACTAATTAATGGGGTGTAAATAGAGAACGTTGGTGTTATATTGTTACATTTTGTTTGACGTGGATATTTAACTATGTTTTTGAATTATACTAACGCATGATCATGTTATTAGTAGAAGTGACTTAGTATAAATTACAATTTTGGATCATTAGTAATGTTTTACATCTCATTTAGTCCATGAGTGTACCGAACAATACAAGAAATCAAGATAAATGTTAATAGGAGCAGCTGAATGTGACAAAAATTGATCCCAAAGGTTTAACTTTAGCACTCACAAGTCAGAAAATTCCCAAAAAGCTTGCTAAATTATGTAATAACATATCCAACATCTCAAAGGAGTGTGGGAAGATTATCTTGCTTTGTATCTTCCTTCCCCTCACAAACCGATATTCATGTGATGTTACAAAGTTATGATGCTAGTTTGAAAATTTTTAAATCATACAGTATTGAAGTGTGATGCATTGAGATTTGTTCAGTAGGCTGTACATGGAAACACGGCTGTGTAGTTGTGTAGTTGTGTCATTTGTGTAATGTTATATGTTTTGGCAGACGTATTATTTTGATTGGCTAGACATATGTATATATTGGCAAGGATTATTGCTAAAATGGGTATTATCTGAACACATGTATGACAGATTAAGGAGACAATGAGAAAAATGAAAGGAAAAATTGTATTTCATAATCTTGTTAATGCAGCTGCAAAAGTAGTCATACATTGTTTCTCTTTGTTGCATAATGCATTGTTGTGACATGAGCATATGAGCATCTGAGCATTTCTATCATGGCAGACATTTTTTTTTGCATGGCAAGAATTATTTCATGACTGGCTAGCTTTTTTTATTTACTGTCGTTGGTGTTACCAACCTCTGAACAGGTTATTTAATCATGCATGTGGACTCGTATGCAACTTCATATTGTTGTATTTGTGTTGGTGATATTAATCGTGAAGTGGGATATATGTGCAACCGACATTAGCTTTAGAGGGAGGTCTAGCAACTTCTCGAAGATGAGCCTCCTGAATCACATGAACCAAGCCCTCGTTGCTGCATACTGGAAGATGTTGAAGGAAGGCAGCCGACATTAGCTTTAGTACTTCGTTGTGTTTCTTTTAGGTCTAAAACGTTTCCTCCCTTTTGATGACTGGTCTCTTATGTTCTAGATTTATGTATGGATGGTTTTATGGTTGGTTGTTTTGAATGGTGTTCTAACTTCTATAGTTTGCGCTTAATATTGTCTATCCTGCTGTTGTGAAGATTCTGAGATTGACAAGATCCGACAGGGATTTGTCTTATATTGGCTAAGATGAGATCCGGCAGGGATTACTTCTACATTGGCTAAGACATCGTTGTGACTGGCTAGATAATAGTATTTACTGGCTAGTAATTTACATTGCAAATATTCGGGTTTTGCATCTTAGGAAAACAAAATAGACAACCACATACTTTACCTTGAGTTCATGCAAAATAACAAAAACCATCCTTCGCCGACTGAAAAGAAAAGGTGTCCGTACGACGAGCGGCATATGATGACCTTACCATTCCACACTTACTTAGGTTTTAATTGTCTAATCATTTCCACGTTTTGGATGACTTGTGTTTGATTACTGATAAGGTATGTTGTGGTCTTGTGGTCACTTGTTTATATGTGTTATGGATGGTTATTGTGAATTCTGCATTATGACGCATTTCGTTTGAGTTTAATGGTCGATATACTTAGGATGAGAAGTTTATGAGATAGATAAGATATGTTAGGGGTTATTATCTTATTGGCATAGACTTTGATTTTATTGGCTAGGGAAAATCATATATTGGCTAGTAAACAAAAAATCGCATACATTTGTCTTTTGCATCGTCGACAAACTAAACGGCCAGTTATGTACATTCAAAACCACCAAAACCCCAAAGTGTCATTGAGTTACAAGCAAACTAACAAAATACTACATTCGACTACGCAAAAGAAGAGTTACCCAACTAGACATCAATTTCTTCACCTTGCCACGCCACGCTTGCTTATGTCCTCCGACGCTTCCGGCGAAGGAACTCTCCCCAAGACGGGTACCTGCTTGTCTTCGTTATCTTGCTCCTGACGGACCCAAACGACATTCTCTCCTCTATAAGCATTGCCCCCTCCTGCATGTCCACGTCGGGAGCTTTACCTTTCATCTCCGGAGCAACGATTGTCGGTTCTACCCATTATGTTGTTTTGTACTTGACTTGTTATGTATTGGTTATAAAATTTAGTACTTTGTAGTTTTTGGTTTAGGTCTGAATTATTTAATCGTTTCCACGTCGTGAGCTTTACCTTTCATCTCCGGAGCAACGATTTTAGGTTCTGCCCAGGTTTTCTTGTTTATCTTGCCAGTTGTGTGAATTTATGTGCCAACTGAATTGTTGTATTTGCCATCCAAATGGTTATCCATGCCATACTCCAAATTGAGATCAAGGTGCGATATAGACCAAACTTTACTTCAAAATATTTTTTTCCATAAACATATACAAAGTGGGTGTCTATAGATAGATAAAATTAAATTAATTTCAAAAATAAATAATTTTTTTTAATTTTAACAAATAAAAATGGATGAAATTTAGTTTAAAACAACTAAAATTTAGGGTAAACCGCAGAAAACCACCCTTAAAATAGGCCATATTACACAAAACTACCCCTTATATAGAAAATTGTAATAAACCACCCACTAAATATACTTTGTTAGCAAAAAGCCACCCATTCTTTAATTCCATTAGGGTTTTGGTTAACTATCCATTATATCCTATTTAATTACCATTCTACCCTTAAACTTAATAGATATCTAAGGGAATGTGGGTACTCACATTCATCCCTAGCTTCACAGGCCACTACTGCCATGGAGAAAGAAGAACTCGATGCAGTGCTGCCCAACCACTACACATAATTGCCACCTTCATACTTCACCGGTTAATGGCCACCACCATTGTAGGTATGTGAAAACTTCGCTCGCTCAGCAACCGTTGGATTCCATTGTCTCTTACCACCAAGACTCCCCCCTGCTTCATCTAATCCTCTGCTTCATCTCAAAGTTGTCAGACCATTTATGCCCATCGTTTTGCCCAGATCTGACAAGTTGTGCCCATCTTCCATTGTCGATTGTCTTTCCATTACCCCTCCAATTTGATTTCTATTTGACCAAACAATAGGATTTCTAAATTAATTCAGAAAATTAAAACCAGAGATGGAGTCGACCAAACTATTTCTATGGGAACAATTAGAAATTAAGGATGTGAACTTGGAGGTGGATTTATCAATTGGGTATCAATCAACTGCGAGTTAAAAAAGAACCCTAAACGTATCAATCGAGAAATTGTGAATTAGATATAAAATCTCATCTCCTGAATTTGGGTGTTTTATTTAGGATATGGACATTCCCTATTTAAATTAGGGTTTTCTCTACTGTTTAGTTTGTGATGTTTAATTTTTTAAATCTATTTTATTTTGCTTGCTTTAGAACAGGAGATTTATTCTTTACTTTGTTTATATTTGTTTCTGAGTTTCAAAATAAGTTTGATTGCACAGGTTTTGTTTTTATAATGGCTGGAATTTCATATAGGATTTTTTCTAGATCTACTTGAGTTCTTGACTATTTCAATGGCATTCAACCGAAAATTGGATATTTTGACATGGGTATTTTAGTCATTATCATACAAATTTAACCAGAACACTAACAGACAAGAGGGACGGGTGGCATTTTGCTAACAGAGTTGTTTTAAAGGGTGGTTTCCTGCAATTTCGTATCTAAGGGGTGGTTATGTGCAATATGTCATATTTAAAGGGTGGTTTTCTGCAGTTGAGCCACTTGTCACTATCTCATTTGCCCCCTTTCAAATTTGGTGGGAAGGAGCCCTGACGCCATTCTTCCTTCTTTTAACCGGGTAAGGGTTGAATAGGTAACTTTTTTATTTGCAAAACTAACCTTCCACTAACACTTTGCGATTTGTGCTATGACAATGTCATTTTTGCAAAGTCCAAATTTTTTTGGTATATTGATGCAAAATGGCCTTATCTTTTTTCATCTACTTAATTATTATGGTTGTTTTATTATTATTATTATTATTATTATTATTATTATTATTATTATTATTATTATTATTATTATTATTATTTTGAGAGCAAGCCAGCTCGGCATTTCATTCCATCTCTCTTTCAAAACCAAATTAGCAACATTCACAAGTAAAGAGTCTAAAGAAAAAAATAGGGACGACAAGGTGGGTCTACACCCAGCTAATTCATGAGCTACTTCGTTGTCTGACCTCCTCACATGAGACCAAACCACCTTTTTCAGCTCATCCGCAAGCTCCATGTAAAGACCGGAATTTAATTAATATTTATAAAATATCCGTAGGATAATCCGAATATTATCCTCCCTTATAATTATGAAAACCCGAAAAACATACTCCCTCCGTTCCAAAATACATGGTCTTTTACTTTTCGGCACGTTTTTTAAGGAGCGAAAAACTCTATAAAATAATATTTTTTAATTAATTTTTTTTATATAATTAGATACTTATTAGTAATAAGTATCAAATAGTATAAAAATTTTAATTAAAAAAATAATATTTTATAGGTTTTTTCGCTCCTTAAAAAGCGTGTCAAAAAACAAACGCCCATCTATTTTGGAACGGAGGGAGTAAATTTTTTTTATGTCTAGCTTTACATGGATTCAATGATGGGGAAAAATATACCCAAGCTACTTTTCTCGTATCTTATAAATGTAACGGATTTTAACGCTTCGCGAGCTTGGATTTTACATTATGTTAAAGAGGTCATCCACCCAAATTGCCTAACATTGAGCCACCAAACCCTTGACTTGTGGCTTGCTTGTGAATGTAGACATTCAACCACTCCCATCACTCTCTTCCCATCACACCCATGCTTTGACTCATGAAGCCAACCACCCATCTCCTCTATAAGCCTGACCCCAACACTCATGAGGAGCTCATCCAAAGAAGCCCCACCGTCACTTGAGAGGAGAGAGAGAGAAGGAGAGCCTTGCTCCATTTTAGGTCCATTTTGGACAGCCTTCACAAGAAATAGCATAACTCCCTCCATACTCATCCAAATTGAGCAAACTCGGTGGCCATAGATCCGTCTTGAACCCAGCTTTCCATACATATCTCAAACACAAAAATCCAAGGTCGTTTGCCCAGCCAAAATTGTCCATCTTTGGAGCTGCAGAAAACTATTTTTGAAGGGTCTTGAGAGTTTGACTTGATTTCTTGGTTAGAACCCTTCCTTTCTTCCAAAAATGAGTTCCAACATGTGTTTTAACTCCTTGTATTCAACTTTGAGTAAGAATCTAAATCATGTTTTGGGATTTTTGGTGACAAAATGGCAAGGTGTTTGAAAGGTGTTCTGAAGGACTCCCGAGGGTGTTCTTGAGTCGTTTGTGTGGGATTCTTCAAAGTTAATCCCTCATCCGCCTCCCCCTATCTAGGAATAGATCTTGTGTGCTTGGAAAGGGCTTAGGAAGTGGAGCCTTTGTGTGTTTTTGGTTGCGTTTTGTAGCAAATGTCAAGAAACAAAATGGATATATGTGCCTCTATATTTGGACTTTAATTCCAATCCAACGGTCTGATTCGGCTGCGATCTTAATATGATGTTCATAGGAGTGTTATCTAACTGTTCTTCAAATATTAGGGCGATCCAACGGTTGGATCAAGAGTTATTATAATTTTAGTAACCAGTGTTTATAATGACTCGGTTAGAAATCTTGGTTAAGGGAATGCTAAGAATATGGTTAAATATATGATGGCATAACCGAAACTTAGAGCATATAAAATACAGAAATGAAGTATACCCATAACTTGGCTTATGATCCGATAAGAAGAAAATCAATTATGTGATAATACGATATAGATTATAACTGGTTAAGTCCGGATCACTTAACCAAAGTGTGTAATCTATAGAATCGTGAACCTCATGTGGATGTATGTTGATTATTAGGTTAGGCACCATGCATTAGAATACCACCTAATGAGAGCTTAATGAAATTACTAGGCTCTCGTTGATTGGATCATTGGTTGCGCATTTTATTGCTTGCTTATTCTTCGGACTCCAGGTAAGTCCCCTGGACTTACTCATGATGGATTTATGTGATACTCTTTGTCTTATCGAGAGTCTTCATGCATCACGCGACCTAGTAACATGCTTAGGAATATAAACCGGTAATATGACGTAGGATGAACTTAGTAAATCCAACACTTCATATGTATGCTATGTGTCTATGGTAGAACGACTGTCATAATTTGAATAAATGACTTATACTAGATGGAACACGAATGAAATGATGAAAGACTTATGATGTGAAAGAATGAGTATGTTTGAGAAGGATGAGTACGTTTGAGAAGATATTATGATATGATGATGATGATGATTATGATGATGATACGGGCCCTTGTGTGTTTATTTCGCATTTATATATATCTATACACTTGCTTATGTGTTACATTTTAACATTCATGTAGTTTAAGTATGCCTTTTTATATGGCATTGAGTGTGTATATTTCCGATGATTGACCCCGATTTATTTCTTGTTTTTAGATTCAGGTACCCCTTACCCGATATGATTTACTTATGTGGATGGTTGTCGGGACACACCTTTTGGACGATTAGAGTGAGGGAGGCGCTTGACATTCGTACTCTTTTGCTCATACGTTTTATCGTTTTGACCCGGCATGGCCGTGGCGTTTTGTTGTATTTATGATTTCCACTTTTATTTCTATTCGAAACATTTTCGCGATAGTCTAGGACAGGTAAAGCCTCCAACGGGCTTACGATCTTTTCGGGGTTCGTAATCCCCATCCTTTGACAACTAAATCCTCCGCTTAAATGAACTTAATAATAACTCGTACTCGGTCGTAAGATCCAAAGCTCACGGGAGAAGATCAAACTTCTCCTATAACGTTCCCCGATAATCTAGTACTCCGAACCTTATTTACCTTCTAAGTAGGTTTATGGAGGTTAATTGGGGTACTTAAATTTCGTGTCGTTACACTCTAGAATAACTGAATGATGTGAAACAATGCCCCTCGTCCATTGCATCTCATACAGAGCTTCTGCATCAGCGCACTACAGTCTTATTCGACGACAATCCTCCTAATGTCCCTCTAAGCAGCACATACCATAGCCTAATGGACCGCCGCAGCTTCCGCCATCTCGACATCCGTCATCACCTCTATCGCTCTGTGCCATGCAAGCAGCAACATCCCTCTTTCATCCCGTCCAATAAACCCAATCCTCGAACCCCTTGTTTCTAAAATGGCTGCATCACAATTGAACTTGATCAGCCCCTCCTTCAGTTTCTCCCACATCCTCTGCCCCACCATCTCCATCCCCGTCTACTACGATCCCAGTAGCTCAGCTCTCCGATTATGCTCCCCCAGCATCGTCGCATCACCCTTAATTACTATACTCGCCTCCACATCTACCTCTTCGAACACCCTACGATTATGGGCATTGCACACATTCCATACAAAGCACCGCCCACATTTGCTTCTCCACCTCAGACCCATCCAAGAGCACGTTCTTCATTGCATCAAAAGTAGATCGTGTATGCTTCCAGAACCTCACAAATGTCGGAGCTTTCTTCCACACTCATCTGGCCAGCGCGCAGCCATGGAGGGTATGTGTTGTAAGGAGGAAATCGAGTTTAAAATATAGAAATATAAATCAAACCAGATTCGTGCCCACGCAAATAATTACAAAACCTCCTCCTGATGTAGCAGCGACAAGTCAGGATTGATCCACGAGGAAGCGTGTCAGCGGATCTCGGGTAGCTGTAAATCTCACAGAAAGAAAAGCAGAAAGAAAAGACAGAAATAACAAATAAAAGCAGAAAAAAAAAAACGAAGCACATAACCTACTCGATATCGACAACAGCGACTCGATATCGACTAAACTCAATGACGACAGAAACCCAGAATCGACAAACAGAGACCAAAACTCAGAAAAACTAATGTCGAGTAAAAACCATCCTCGATATCGAGTAAAGAAACTCGATATCGACAAGAACTTGCTCGATGACGACAAAAGACAGAAACTTAAAGATGCAAACTTTCGAACACAGAACACAGATTTTCAACGAAATAAATTCAATAAACTGAAGACTTCCAAAGCCAGGGTATCAATACCACAACGATAACCATGCAAAGTAACACATAAAGGCATAAAAGATCCTGCTTTCCATCAAATAACTCTCGTTATTAACAAATAGGAATATTGAGGCTTTCACATAAACTCTAATTGTTACTAACCATTTTTCACATAATTAACCCAAGTTGCATTAAGATCACTTTCGCTTCAATAACGCAAACAAGGATCACCTTCAACTTTCGCAAAAGAATCATGCTCGCAGGGATAGAAGATGAATTGCATAAAAAGATCAAACCTTTACCGCATCACCTCACATGGCCACCGTCTAGCTCTTCATTATCAAGAAACTCATCAAATAACAAAAGGAAATTACTTGCATTAAATAAACTAAATAAAGCTTACAACCAATCGAAGCCAAATCCTTTTTCGCCTTTCCAACTTCTCTCGCCACAAGCTCTCTCCTCTACTCTCTCTATGTAACTAATTGTCTCTCAAATTTAATGACTAAAACTCAGCCCCTAGGGCTTTATTTATAGGCTTCCAACCCTTCTCTAATTAGGAAAGAATATCCTATCTATATCTATATCTATCTATCTATCTACTTACTTAAAGATTAAATAATGGAATAAAAGAATTAAATCCAAAAAGGAAATATATCTAAAGTAGGTAAATCTTCCATGGAGTTGATGGTTCATAAAACTTGATAGATGTGGATAGAATCGGACAAGCTCGGACTCCTTCGCTCCCAAGCAAGCCTAACACGACTCGGACAGTGCACCGCGTAACGCGGCCCATGAGAGCTCTCCTCGATATCGAGTAAACTACTCGATATCGAGTAAGTTTGGCATCGACTTCGGCTTCTGATCTTGCTCGAGTAGCTGCTCCGCGATCTGGCTCGGTCAGGTGGTGCTGGGGTTGTCGATATCGAGCAAAGTACTCGATATCGAGTAAGTGGTGCTCGGTATATCTAGTCTTTGGCTTCTCGACTTAGCATCCTTCCTCGAATCAGGGCATGACTTTCAAGTTTTGTCGATATCGAGTAAAAGTACTCGATATCGAGTAGGGCTCTGGAGTTGGGTTGGCTTTGTCTTCAGCTCCTCGATCAGCTCCTACTCGACCAGACACTGCTCGGACATCTTTGGTCGATATCGAGTAAAAGTACTCGATATCGAGTAGCATTTGTCTTCAGCCCGCTTTGTCCTGGTTCCGTCGCTCTTTGACTTTGGACTTCTGTAGTTGACTTCCGAGCTTTTCGTCATTTCTCAAAACTGTTGTAAATTGCCTCGAATTCTGCGAATTTAAACAGAAACTGGTGTAGAAACCATAATTTGACAAATAAACATAAACTACATAGATTATGTACTATTCTAGCCCAAATGCATGAAATGTATGCAGAAAACGACATAAAAGTTACTATAAAACATGGCAGATTCAGCTCACAATAGTATGTACCCCATCCTTCGCTCTACCACACACTTCACAATTGTCCTCGTCAATAATCTTCCTCCTTCAAAGAGTACTCTTACATGGTAATACATTCCTTGATGTCTGTCATAGAAAGTTCTTGACCTTCTGAGGAAGCTTGGGCTTCCACATCTTCCTCCATATCCCCCCCTTAGCATCAAAGCTTGACTTTCCACCTTCATCCACGTCCCTAGACCTCTCTCCAATCATCAAATGAGAAGATGAATGTACCGAAAATAATCTATTTTTATTGTGGACCCAATAAAATTCATCATGCACATGTGGACTAATTAGCCTCATTTGAAGGACTAACTCGACATCACACGGTAATAACAAAACCCTCACTTTTGGCTCATCCCACCTACACCTTTCTCCATCAATAAGATCTCTAGCTTTCAAATCTGGCACACCCCCATATAAATTTTCTATAACATGGTAGCTGACCGACCTTGGTATCCATCTATCTTCCCACACATTGACTCCATCCTCATTACCAATTGCCCAAATCAGCCCCTTTCGAAGAACCTCCTGACTTGCTCTTATGCTCCTCCATGTATAGCTCGGATTGTATCTCAAAGGGGCGTCAAGAAAGGTAGTGTTCGGGTAGTATTTTGCCTTCAATAATCGGGCGACTAAAGACCTAGGTTCCTGTATCAACCTCCAACCTTGTCTCATGAGAATCACCAAATTGAACATCTGCAACTCCTGAAAGCCCAACCCACCCTTACTCTTTAAGCAACACAACCGCTTCCACCGCATCCAATGCACCCGCCTCTCTCCATCACCCCCCGCCCCAACCAGAAATTGCAAAGAAGCTTCTCAATATCTTCATAAAAGAATGCTAGAAGCTTACAATATGGCATAGCATAAGTTGGAATAGCTTGGGCAACTGACTTGCTTGCTCTAGAAAGTGACCTCTCTTTCCACCCTTTCATTTTCTTCCAAATTATGTCTATAATATGCTAGAGTATCACTTTCTTTGACCACCCCACCATCGCAGGTAATCTCAAGTAGCCCTCATGCTTATCAACCTTCTAAATCCCCAAAATACTTGTGATCTCAACCTTCCTATATATCCTCACTCACATTCCTACTGAACGATAGCTCAGACTTTGATAAATTCACCCGTTGACCGAACGATCACTACTAGAATTATGTACATAGACATCACACTATTTACATCAGGCAGAAACATGCATGATGTTAAATAGATTTATAACATCAGTTTGTAATTTTTTGATGTCATTGAAACAATATACATCAGTTTCAATTTTTGGACAACGTTAAACTGTTATTTTTATCAAAACCCAAAAGACACGGAATATACTTAGTCTAGAGTTCACCTAAAAAAAAGCGATAACGGTGCCGCCTAATTACAACACTTGGCCAAAATATTTGAAATTTGAAATTTTGTCTTAAAAAAAAATTCAAACCCAACACTTAAAACAAATAAAAATCCCCTCTCCCTTTTAAGGCGTAAAGTGCCCATCTGACATCTCCCATTTTCTGATGAATCAGATAGACTTCATTTCTCTCCCATTTTCAGATCTGGATCTCACCCCCATTTTTACCTCTATCGGTCTATCCTCCGATCTGATGAACTTACCCCATCTTTCATTTCTCAATCTCAGATCTTCATCTCCACTTTTGATTCTGAAACCCTTAAAACCCATCTCATATCTCTCAATTTCCTCACTCCCTCTGCTCTTTCGTTCAAATCGGTGGAGCCGAGGCCGCGAGCTATTCTCCCATGGCAGACCGCTCGATCTTAGATCCATAACTGGCCATCCTCACTCCTCTTCGCATCCCTCTAGCACCGCTCTCAATGGAAGACAAAACACGTTGGAGAGGAAGACGACATCGCGAGGTCGGACACCGAGGAGGTGGCGGAGGGAGGAGGCTAGGCGGAGGCGCTTCGCTGCTGCTCCGCTTCTCTAGATGTTGCAAGGTACTTCAGTTCTTCTCTATTTTTCTTATGGGCATTTCTCATAAATTTAGATCCAGGGTTTTGTTTTGATTAATTATTTTTCGATCTAGGGTTTACTGTTTGCTCTTCGTTGCTCCAAACACCATCTCTCTTTTCCACAAGCAAGGTACTTCTTCTTCTCGCTTACCCTTCTCGCTTTCTCTTGTTACGATTTCGATCTTGAGTTTTCGTTTTAGATTGTGTTATTAAGATGCATCTGTTATGTTATTAAGATGCATCTATTGTGTTCAATTTCGATCTTCAGTTTTTATCTGCTTCAACTATTGGGTTTCTCAGTTTTTATCTAGCAGTTGATATTGCTAATACTACTGGAATTCAATTACTGCTTAGTTATAAAAGATACTTCTTGCTCTTGAGGCCGCATTCAATTATTGAAAGGTGTCTTAAAGTCTTTCTATGAAAACCTTAAGAGCAATCGAGACATATCCTTAGGAGATAAAGAGAATTTGTCTCTTTGAGATCTCCTAAATCACTATTTTATCTATGAGCTTGAATGTGAGCTTTGAGAGCTTGATCTTAGATCATTTGCATCTTCCAATTTTCAGTTGTTAAGTGTTAGATGTATACCTTCTATGATCCATTGTAACGGCCCAGAATTATGATTTCCGGGTTACGTTTCAAGGGATGAAAACCCTTGTTCGGATCTTGCAATCCAGGTACGGGTCGAGGTTTCAAACTCATTTCAAAGGTCAGTAATAAAGAGGGATTTCAAAACCTAAAGTATCGTAGGGCCGTTGGGTACCCTTAACATGTCCTAAGACTATGTCGTGAAATCCAATTCAAATGAAATAAAGCGGAAGCAAAGTTAAGATACAAATGACACAACAGAATCGGGTCAAAACCAAATCATAAACAAGTGATTACCATTTGCCAAGTTAGAATATTAGTTAGGTTCTTGGATTTGCCCAAGGGTTTCCCGTCACATAAGCATGGAGCAAACAAGATCTGCAGAAATACCTTTAAAAGAAGAACGGGGAATGGAGTCAAATCGAGCCACTCATGCGGGACCGACAGTCCTCGCTGAGGCCACATAGTATGTGCTATACCTAATAAAGATGCTCTAATGCAGTACGAAATTCAAACACACTAGCATGCTCCTAGTTCATAATAATGTGTAGAAATACTGTAAAGGGGCCAAAGACAATGCCAAGTGGCATATCCCTCTCCTACCTCCACCCCTTCCGATAGGTGGAGACTGGCCAGCTCGTGAATGCATTCATTCATAATTGGGGGGCACGCATGCCTAACCCGCTCCACAATAAAGCCCGCAGGCATAATATAAGGAAGTTCATGACTCGATTCACTCAGGGTACCCGATGAGGCTGGGCTACCCTATGACCCTAGCAAAGACTCTAGGACTATCATAGATAACGACCGTTCTATTTCAAACGCATAAAGTAAACAGATGCTCAATCAATTAGTGCAACCTAAACATGATACTACATGGCATGCTTTTATGCATATGCAACACCTAACATAAAATGCAACAACAGGCATGAATGTCCAACCTGAGTAAGCCCCCTAGGGAACTTACCTGAAGATGCAGAACAGCAGGATAACACAAGCAAGGGCCCAATGCAAGTCCAAAGCAATCCAAAAGAAATACACACCTATCATCAAGCCATTTTCATAAGCTACCGGACTCACATTCATACATACGAAACCCAAGTTCTCAACATACTCAAAACCAACCGATAGTAAAACCGTTTTCCAAAACCTTTCCGATGCGATCAACATCAACCAAAAATCATTCTCCCAATAAACTCTGAAATAAAATCATACTAACAATATCTTTCAAACTTTCTTCTTAAAACCAACATCATCAAACCAAAACAAAGAATCCCGACATTAAACATTTAAACCTTAAAACCAAAACCTCACAACCATATTATAGAATTAATTCCGGCATTTTATTTCAAAACCTAAAACCCTATATATAGTTTTACCAAATTGTATTAAACTAAAATAAACACCAAATAATATTTATAAATTAATACTAGTATATCCTCTTGTAACTTCCAAGATCACATATTTACTCCTCACAAAATACATAGTTCACTAATATTATTTTAAGCACTTAAAAATGGATCGGATAATGAAAATTTCAGAAAATATATTTCTTAAAGGCAGGAAAATATAATCATAATTATTATAATGAAACTAATAACAATTATTACATAACATATAGTATAAAGTATAATGATGTAACATAATAACATAAAACAACAACCTCCTTTAAATAGAACAACCCAGCCCAATGAGGGAAACAAGACCCAACCCGGAAGGAAACCCCAACCCGAAAACCCGGATCCAGTAAAAGAAAGAAGGGAAGGAGACCCGGATTCGCAACCCGACCCGGTCTCAGATCCAAGTCCAACCCCGGAGGAAGAAAAGAAAGAGAGAGTCGCCTCCTTTCTTGGCCAACGCTGCGCGAAGACGGAAGAGGAAGAGAAACGAGGTCCTCGCCATAGCTCTCTCGTCTCCAACCCGGCCACTCTCTCGCACCCGCTCATTCACCTTCTCGCTCGCTCTCGCGCCCGTGCTCCCTACTCGCACACACTCGCCTCTCCCGTCGCTCTCGAGTTCACCGGAGCTCTTGAGCCCGCCCACGCCGCCTCCCAGCCTCTCACTCTCATACTAATAGGACGGAACAAACGGAAATAGAATCAAGGAAAGGAGGGGGTTTCGGGTGCTCACCGAGGGGCTCGAGCTCTCGCCGGAAAACACCTCATCGGGGCTCGATTCGGCTTCACCGGGGCCGGAATCAACGATCTCGCCTGGGGAGGGATTGGTAGAGATCTAAAGGTTTGACCTTTATGGAGATTTGAAGGCAAAGGAGGAGGAAGAGGAGCCTTACCACCAGTTTTGGGTGAAACAGGGGAAAGAAGGTGACGATGGCGTCGGCGACCGGCTCCTGTGCGGCTCTGGCTGCTGGAAGCTCCGAGAAGCGTCGAGGTTGCTGCTTCTGCTGTCTCAGGGAAAAAGGAGGGAGCAAGGAGGGAAAGGTGAGGCGTGGGCTTGGTGTTCCTTGTCTCGGCAAAACAGGGCCGGGTAACGGGAGCTGTGGTGTGGTGACTGTGGTGGCGCCGGAGGCTACGGGGTGGGGTGGCTCAACAAGGAAGGAGATGGTGGAGCTTGAAAATGGAGACGTCGGAGGCTACGGGGTGGGGCGTGAGATTTACAGTAGAATGGAGAAGAAGATAAGGTTGTGGATTGTGTTTGATTTAGGGGTTTGAAAATGAAATATGGTGAGGATATGAGTCTGTACGAGGGATTGTATGCCCTGTAGCTATTACAATTGATCAAAGCTTTTGACATTTTGCTTAAAATGGAGAAAGAGAGAGAGAGAGGTGGAAAGGGGAGCATGGAAGGTGATGTTTACAGTTTACCAGAATTGGTTGCCTTCATCAGTTTGAATTCAGAGTGGGGTAAAAGAGTGCACTGGTCAAAAGTAACAAGACAAAAGTGTTCCTAAAATCAAAATACCCAAAATTAAACCCCTAAACCCGCTCTCTCGGTCTTATCTCGACTCGATCAAAATAAAGTTTTAAATCTTCCAATTCCAAGTTAAATAATTAAATCCAATATTATTTTAAATTTCTCGACATATAAAAGCGGGATAAAACATGTTCTAATTTTTCAACCAAATAATGCCGGAACTAGCTTCGAAATATTTAGAATAATTCCAAATAACTCGATGACAGAAATTTCAAAATTCCCCGAATATCAACTTTATCCATCATAAATTATTATTTTAGTTATTTAATATTATAAAACTTCCTGGTCTTTACATCATCCACCTCTAAAAACAAGTCTCGTCCCCGAGACTAAAATCATTCTAAAACAAGGAGATGAAGTTTGAAATTGGTGAGTCCAAGAATCATGTCATTGGTCCCGTAAGCACCTCATAAGGGCCCGTATGAGGTTCTCATGGTACCCATGACGTGATCATAATATTCCCAATAGGTCGTAGCAAGTATGCAATATGGGCCCCTACCACACCCTTACCTTGACCTTTCGGTTATATCATAACTCAAAAGCAACTATATCGCCCCTACTAGGTCTTAGCAAGCATTCTATATGCGCCCCTATAAAATGCTTGTATCCACTTCGTGAGATGTTATAATATAAGCCCGGGTTGAAAAACTTCAAAAGGGATTCCGTAATTGAAAAAGATTAACCTCAAAATCGTTGAAATTCTCGGTAACGTTTATTCCTTATAAATCTAAGCTAATCATTTTCAAAACCGTTCAAATCTTCAAATCCAACATTTAATCAAGCAACCTTACACCAAAACAAGTCAAATCCTTTCAAATCAAAATTTCGTCAAAATATTCCAACCACCAGATCAATGTCTCACATACCAACAATCAAATTTAGAAGATGGGAGGTGGAGTCATCCACCTCTAAGGGCTAATCCCATATCCTCTTCCTAGTTTCCATAATCAGATCAATCTATCAGTTTCAATTCGAGCAAAATTCACAAGCCACAAGCAATGCATAACCACAAAACCAATCAATCCTCAACGAGTACACCATATGACAAGTCTCAAACATATGCCAGCACATTGCCACAAGATCACATCAACGTCTCCACATCATACTAAAGGTCATAATATGCATATATGCCAAAATCATAACACACATCTCGATATCACACCAAGGTCATAACAGGTACATCCTCACCATAAAGTCAATGAATCAAACTCATTATCAACACCTCAACACAACAAGTCATGTTATTAAGATTCCGCGAAAGGGAAGGTCAAACAATATATCAGTCATCAAATGTCAACATATTCACCAAACATCATCTTAACTCATCATAATGCCATATAACGATCATTTAGAATATGGTATCACTATCTTATATATACAAATCATATTCATCCTCAAAGTCATATTCATCATTTAACATACCCACAATCATGCTTAACAATCAAATAACATCACATCATGCTTTACCATCCCATAATATATTACCATGTTTTCACATAGCAACATGTCATTATCTCATGATTCATATAACACATCATAACATGCTTCTAAAACGCACATCAGGGTAGTAATTGTTGTTGCAGGAGTAAGTCAAGTATAGAATAGAATATGGTTTAGAACGACTCCCCTGTCTCAGCAAATAATTACAAGACTTCCTCCCGTTGTAGTAAGAGAAAAGTCAGGATCGAATCCACGAGGAAGCACGTCAGCAGTTCTCATGTAGCTATCAGATTCTCACAGAAGCAGCAGAAAGACAGAAACACAAACAGAAGCAGAAACAAATAATCCCGGCAAGGGCAAATAAAACAAAAGCAAATAACAAAGCAAAGCAAAAGCAAAGGTTCTCGTCGATCTCGACAAACAGTACTCGAGATAGACAAGGGTGGTCGACAACGGTGGCTCAGGATCGAAAACGAAGCAACTCGACAAAGGCAAGTCAACTCGATCTCGACTACCCCCTCCTCGAAATCGACAAGAATCAGCAAAGACAGACAATAGAAAATTGACAAAGGGCAGAAACTTCAACTCGACCTAGACCAGTTCTCGTCGAGATCGACAAGAATCGTACTCTATCTCGACCAAGTCCTACTCTATGTCGACAAGAACAGAAATTTAAAGGAATGTAAATTGCAATTGCTCAAAACCCAAACTCAGCTTTTTGACGGAAAATAAACTCAATATATAAAAAGACCTCCAAGGCTAGGGTTTCAACACCACAACGACAACCATGCAAAACAACACATAAAGGCATAAAAGATCATGCTTTCCATCAAATAACTTTCGTCATTAACAACTAGGCATATAGAGGCTTTCGCATAAACCCTAATTGTTACTAACCCTTTTTCACATAATTAATCCAAGTTGCATTAAGATCACTTTCGCTTCAATAACACAAACAAGGATCACCTTCAACTCTCGCAAAAGAATCATGCTTATAGGGATAGAAGATGAATTGCACAAAAGAGATCTGACGTTTATCGCATCGCCTCACATGGCCACTGTCGGGCTCACCCCAGCCCCAGAAGTGGGTGGACTACTCACGCCTCATCGCAATTGCAGACATTTGATTGATGAAAAGAACTAAATTGCATAAACTAAATTCAAAGCCTTTTACAATCTTGGCAATCAACTTTCGCTGTAAGCCAAAACCTTAAAAACCTTAGAACTCCTAATTGTATCTCTGAATGGAACTACTTACTTCTCTCTCAAATTGAATGATTAAAACCGAGCCCCCTAGGCTTTATTTATAGCCTTCATTTCCTAGCTATTCTAGGAAAGAAGATATCTATCTATATCTAAATTTCTATCTAAATTGCTATCTAAAAGCCTTAAAGATAAATAAATGTTTAAATGGAAATAAATCATAAGGAAAGGATAAAACTAATTAGGGTAGCTCTTCATGTCTTAATAGATTGCGTCTTCCATAGATAGAACTTGATGTATTTGGATAGAATCTTCCGCCTTCGCGACCAAGGAAAGCCAAGTCTACTCGGACAGGTCATCGACGACGCGTTTCTGGGCACTGCTCTAGTCGACCTCGACAAGGCTTGGTCGACTTCGAGTAGGATTCGTCGTCTGGTGCTTGATGTGGCTCGTCATGGTTTCCTGGGCTCGTCGACCTCGAGTTGGTCTCGTCGACTTCGACAAGGGCTAGGGCCATCGACTAAACCTCCTCGGGTTGCTCAGACATGGCTCAGGGCGGCTCGTCGATCTCGACAAGGGTTAGTCAAGATCGAGTAGAGGTGGCTCGGCCTCTCGTCCTCAGTTTGGTGTGCTCGACCGGCTCGGACAAGGACTCAGGCGCTCGTCGACTTCGACAAGCCCTAGTCGACTTCGAGTACGGTGGCTCGCCGACTAGGGTTTCTCGAGCAGCTCTCCTCGAGGGACTCCAGATCTGGTGCTGTGGCTTCGTCGACCTCGAGTAACGGTCCTCGAGATCGAGTTGGCTTCGGAGCTCGGGGAGCTTGGTTCTCGATCATGGCTTTGTCGACTAGGCTGTGCCCGGACATGCTCGTCTAGGTCGAGTAGGCTTACTCGAGATCGAGTAGCCTCGACTCTCAGACTTGTTCGCTGCTTTGACCTTGGACTTCTGTAGTGGTTTTCCGAGCATTTCTGACCTTCTGTAGAATTTGCTGTAAATGCCTCGATTTCTGCGATTTAAACAGAAACTGGTGTAGATTCCATAATTTTGGCAAATAAACATAAACTACACAGATTCTGTACTATCTTAACCCAAATGCATGAAATGTATACATAAATCGATATAAAAGTTACAGTAAAACATGGCAGATTCCGCTCACAACAAACACCCCATACTTAAGCTTGCTTGGCCTCAAGCAATACTTTTAATTGTCATTCAGGGGAAGTAATAAAAACTCTCAACATCTTAGATTCATTCTTATATGTCCCTGCAATCAATTACCATCCTCGAAAAGGTACTAGTGTCACAGATCCATGCATGTGCAAATATGTAAAAGCAACATCTACTCATAAAAGGAGGGTTATGCACAAATAATTTTTGTGTGACAAAGCATCGATAATCAAGAAGACTTTAATTTAAGCTCATGAAGGAGTAGATTGGTAAAAGGCTAAAAGGTGGGCAATTTTTGGCAATGTGGTGCTTTTATGATCCGGGGAAATGGATCACTTTTAAACTTGAATTTCCACATTCCTTCTTCCTTTGATTCATCACCTTTCATAATGCTTTTATTCATAATAATGCTTTTACCTCTCTAACTTCAACACTGCCTTCTCGCGAGTCGCAAACATGGGTGTCATGAATGGCCCCGGATACTTAGTGCGTCGGACTCCTCACAATGTGTCCCATCTCTCCAAACTATTATCTTAGAGAGCAGGGTCAATCTACCTTTATCTCCTGAGGTGATTGGATTTTCTTTCACTCATTAAATTTTCCATATATTTCAAATAATTTCCTTCCAAACTCCAAATATGATATATAACACAAACACCATATAACATCTCCATAATGTAACATCATTCTCAACAAAATCCCCGGATAAGGTAAAGAATGGAAATATTTAGATCATGTGGAGCAATATTTGAAATAAGGCATATTATGGCTTTTGTGATGCATAAGCATAGGTAAGGCTAGGAATTAACAATGAGCATTATATGGAAATATAAAGTCCTCCATCATTTTATCATGCAACATGTCAAAAGCAAATTCAAATTTTACCTCCTTTCATGGTTTTCAAGAAAATAATGTACTTCATTGTGACTTCCCTTTACTAGGCAATTTCATGCTATATCTATAATGAATCTAATTTTGCATCGTCGAGTCCAATATAAGCTTCCATGATATTATTCAAAATTTTCAATGGGGGTCATTTTTCTCAAATTTTTGGAAAACATGCATATAAGTACATAAATAAATAATGCATTCCAGAATAGCCATGTAGCAATTTCAAAGAAATAATGCACAATTAATGTCAAATATGGCAATTATGCGTAATGTAAGCCCTTCCCCCACCCCATACTTAAACATTACAGTGTCCTCACTGTATATAAAAAAAACAATGTAAAGGGTAAAGAAAGAAACTCACAAGACATGTGTGCAGAGCTGAAAAATTTCGAATGGAGCACCTCATAGTCCGAGTAGGCTTTGGTTTTATCCATTGACCTGAAAAAGTAGAAGACATATACCCATAAAAACAAAAACAAAGTCTCAAAAGCTTTGGTCCTAAAAAGTCTTATGTACACGCTTTAGTTTTTATAGTCGCTAGGCCGACTTTCATTAATGCTCAAGGTGGCATCTGCAGGGCCCATGTAGCTTGGGCCTCAAATAAGACTCCATTCTTGTCCATCAGCTGCAATCCTCCAGAATGGATCTTTGTTCACCACAAACGGTCCCATCCACTTCTTGTTGAATTTTTTGGGAAACCAATGATCCTTTGATTTAGAGACATAGAGCTTGTCTCCAACTTCATACTCCTTAGGCTCATCATTGGAAATCATGCACAATCGCACATACCAAGGCAGACCTCTCCCATGTATAGATAAATCTTTAATGGAAATAGGAGAAGAAAGATCCATACCTTGACTTACCTTTGCGGAAACGGAATCGGGCACCACGGTGTTTGGTCGATCTCGACTAGGGCTCCTCGAGATCGACGAGGCTGCTGGCTCTGGTGGTGGTCTGGTCGAAGAGGCAGAAGTCGATGAAGAAGGTGGCTCGTCGACCTCGAGTTGGCTACTCGACATCGACAAGGACTTTGCTCCTGGCAGGTGGCTCATCGAGGAAACAGGGTTTGGTGGTGCCGACTGGTGGTCGACCTCGACAAGGCTACTCGAGGTCGACGAGGGTTCTGGTCCTGGAGTCAGCGTCGTCGATGAAGATGGCTCTGGTGGTGCTGAGTGTTGGTCGACCTCGACAAGGCTACTCGAGGTCGAGTAGCCTTCTCCTCCCGGTGGCTTGCTCGTCGAGGAAGGCGGCGCTGGGCTCTCCGAGGGGTGGTCGAGATCGACGAGAGTGTTGTCGACTTCGAGTAGACCCGGCTTGTCTGGTTCGCTGCTCGACGAAGCTGGCGCTGGTGGAGTCTCCTTGGTCTGGTCGAGATCGACTAGGGTTCTACTCGATGTCGAGGAGCCCTGGTCGATCTTGACCCCATACTTAGCTCCTGTCAAGGCATCCGAAAAATAATGAATCCACAAGGACTTACCTTGGTTTGTGTCAATGGGATTCTCTGTGTTTTCCTTGAGGATTGCCATGATCTCCTCTACCTGGGCCTCCATGTCCCTTTTTTCTATCTCCTCAGGGGTCATATTTCTGACCTTGGGTTCCCCGCAGGTGATGTAGCCAGCTGAGATAGATTTGACCTCTTCCATTGGACCTGTATGCCTTTCAGTTTTATTAAAGGAATACTCAATTACCTCATCGCTGATGTTGAAGGTGAGCACTCCTTTCCTTACGCTTATGTTGGCATCCACCGTTGCCAAGAATGGTCTTCCTAGAATAATTGGACAAGCAGGATCTTCTTGCATATCAACAATTAGGAAATCAGCAGGAACGAAGAATTTACCTACTTGTACTGGTACATTTTCCACCATGCCTGTTGGAATGACCACTGTGTTGTTGGCCATGTATAGTCTAGCATCCACAGGCTCCAGGGCACCTATCTTAATCTTGGACCAAATCGTTAAAGGCATAATACTAACACTGGCTCCAAGATCACATAGGGCATTAATTTTGTATGGACCAAATCCAATAGTTATAGCAAACTTACCTGGATCCGGCCTCTTCTCCAGTATGTCCAGATGGCTGCACTCCTCTGTGATTTCTGCCATCGATCGCTTTTTGCTCAGAATCTCCTTCAGGAACTTGACGTAGGACGGCATTTCATTGAGAGCTTCTGTGAAGGGGATGGTGACGTTCAGCTTCTGAAGCATCTTGATGAAGCGCTGAAACTTTTTCTCTGCTGGGTCCTTTAGAGATTTTGTGGGGAAAGGCAGCTTCTTTTTTTGATTCGGAGCCAGAACAGACGTCGGAGTTGCTGCAGATTTCTCGACCAAGGGCTCCTCGACATCGACAAGGGTCTTGTCGAGATCGACTGGATTGGGCCCAGGCAAGTTGCTGTTCGGCGCAGATGAAGATTCTGGCAATTTCTCCTCGAGGTCGACGAGAGTCTTGTCGAGGTCGAGTACGGCTTTGTCGAGATCGACTACGGATTTGTCGAGGTCGACTTGCTGATCTGCGTCGTTCTGCTGCTTTCCAACCTCTGGCTCTTGCAGTTGATGGCCGCTCCTGAGTTTTACAGCAGCGACGTGTCCAGTCTTTCCCTTAGGATTTGGTTCTGAAGATCCAGGGAGTGCTCCTGATTGTCTGGGGATTCCTGCTGCTAGCTGACCAATCTGTGTATCAACTGTTTTCCGCCATGTATCAATTTCCCCAAGCCTAGAGTTGACACCTTGCATCTGAGTATAGACGGAGTTGAAAGATTGCCTAGTTTCTGAGTGGTTTCTCCGTATTTCTTCCAGGACCAGCTGTATATCATCCTTTTTCTGTTCCCTTTCTGGATGTCCTGGAGCTCTGTAGGGCAGGGGATTCCTAGGGACACCTTGGTTCCACTGTGGTTGTTGAAACCTTTGGTCCCCCATGTAGCGATTGGGTCCCCCTGCGTAAGCTACATCCTCATGGTGCTCTGCCAATCTGACTTGCTCTGTGTGTGGGCACTCAGGAGTGGTGTGCCTTTGCGATCCGCATTCTATGCAAGGCTGGTTGACAGAGAGATATTTGACTTGCTTGATGAGCTTCCTATTCTGGTCTCTGTAGTATTGCTCCCTGACATCTGGATCGATCTCCTTTGATGGCTCATAGAGGGGCATGGATGGTGTTGGCCTGGCGTATGGGTTCTCTTCATAAGTTGTAGTAGACCCATACTTGTTGTCGTAGGTAGTGAGCTTCTCCAGCACTCCCCATGCGTCACTGGGCGGCATTGTCAGATACTCATAGCGAGTATAATTGTTGATTCTGTCCTTAGTGACTTGATCAAGAGAGTTGAAGAAGATCTCCTGAATGATGTAGGGTGGCTGTCCATGAGTAGGGCAAGATCGTAACAGTTCCTTGTAGCGCTCCCATGCCGTTGCCAGCGGTTCCCCTTTCTGCTGTTTAAAGGCGGTGATTTTCTGGCGGAGATGTGTTGTTTTGGCAGGTGGGAAGAATTTGTTCAGAAACTCTTGCTCTACTTGGGCCCAGGTTGTGAGTGATCTTGCCTTCAGCCCTTCCAGCCATTTCAGTGCAGGTCCAGCCTTCAGCTTTTTGACGGAAAATAAACTCAATATATAAAAAGACCTCCAAGGCTAGGGTTTCAACACCACAACGACAACCATGCAAAACAACACATAAAGGCATAAAAGATCATGCTTTCCATCAAATAACTTTCGTCATTAACAACTAGGCATATAGAGGCTTTCGCATAAACCCTAATTGTTACTAACCCTTTTTCACATAATTAATCCAAGTTGCATTAAGATCACTTTCGCTTCAATAACACAAACAAGGATCACCTTCAACTCTCGCAAAAGAATCATGCTTATAGGGATAGAAGATGAATTGCACAAAAGAGATCTGACCTTTATCGCATCGCCTCACATGGCCACTGTCGGGCTCACCCCAGCCCCAGAAGTGGGTGGACTACTCACGCCTCATCGCAATTGCAGACATTTGATTGATGAAAAGAACTAAATTGCATAAACTAAATTCAAAGCCTTTTACAATCTTGGCAATCAACTTTCGCTGTAAGCCAAAACCTTAAAAACCTTAGAACTCCTAATTGTATCTCTGAATGGAACTACTTACTTCTCTCTCAAATTGAATGATTAAAACTGAGCCCCCTAGGCTTTATTTATAGCCTTCATTCCCTAGCTATTCTAGGAAAGAAGATATCTATCTATATCTAAATTTCTATCTAAATTGCTATCTAAAAGCCTTAAAGATAAATAAATGTTTAAATGGAAATAAATCATAAGGAAAGGATAAAACTAATTAGGGTAGCTCTTCATGTCTTGATAGATTGCGTCTTCCATAGATAGAACTTGATGTATTTGGATAGAATCTTCCGCCTTCGCGACCAAGGAAAGCCAAGTCTACTCGGACAGGTCATCGACGACGCGTTTCTGGGCACTGCTCTAGTCGACCTCGACAAGGCTTGGTCGACTTCGAGTAGGATTCGTCGTCTGGTGCTTGATGTGGCTCGTCATGGTTTCCTGGGCTCGTCGACCTCGAGTTGGTCTCGTCGACTTCGACAAGGGCTAGGGCCATCGACTAAACCTCCTCGGGTTGCTCAGACATGGCTCAGGGCGGCTCGTCGATCTCGACAAGGGTTAGTCGAGATCGAGTAGAGGTGGCTCGGCCTCTCGTCCTCGGTTTGGTGTGCTCGACCGGCTCGGACAAGGACTCAGGCGCTCGTCGACTTCGACAAGCCCTAGTCGACTTCGAGTACGGTGGCTCGCCGACTAGGGTTTCTCGAGCAGCTCTCCTCGAGGGACTCCGGATCTGGTGCTGTGGCTTCGTCGACCTCGAGTAACAGTCCTCGAGATCGAGTTGGCTTCGGAGCTCGGGGAGCTTGGTTCTCGATCATGGCTTTGTCGACTAGGCTGTGCCCGGACATGCTCGTCTAGGTCGAGTAGGCTTACTCGAGATCGAGTAGCCTCGACTCTCAGACTTGTTCGCTGCTTTGACCTTGGACTTCTGTAGTGGTTTTCCGAGCATTTCCGACCTTCTGTAGAATTTGCTGTAAATGCCTCGATTTCTGCGATTTAAACAGAAACTGGTGTAGATTCCATAATTTTGGCAAATAAACATAAACTACACAGATTCTGTACTATCTTAACCCAAATGCATGAAATGTATACAGAAATCGATATAAAAGTTACTGTAAAACATGGCAGATTCCGCTCACAACAGTAATGCTTCAATATATCATGATAACACTAGTCACTACCAATTAGATTTCAGTATTTGCAAAAAAACATGTAATTCCATATGAGGTTCATTATGGTCGTTATCTAACATCATGCCAGCAGATATAAATAAATCACAAAATCGAGAAAATTCCTCACATCATACCAGTCAAATTAAAACACAATCCCCACTCACCCATCTCCACTCTCAAGCCCAACTCCTATCTCTAACTTCACACTCGAGAACCCTCTCATACTATATCCTCAATACTCTCGAGAGTCATTCCCCACACTTCATATACTACTCAAGACATCACAAGCATCATACCCTGCTAACTACATGGATCCCTCTCTCGCGTCCCACCTCGTAATGCCATCGATCATCATAATCGCCTAGAATTCTTTTACCACTCATCAACCACTCCACAAGAGAACCCTTACCCACATGATGAAGGAAACGTAGTTATGACAATCATCGCACATAAGGTCTACAACATATCAACTAGCATTCACAACATGATGGGTTCATCATCAATTATTGCAACTATGTCAACAAGTCTCAATTTACCGGCATGCTTAATAATCATTGCAAAACATCATATACGAGCATAGTCAATTTAATCTAGCAAGTTTCATCATAACCTTATCAGATAATAATTCAGGTTCTCAGCAATTGCAGTTCACATTTTATAGGCAAGGAATTTAGAACATGCTTAACAAATCAGAATATCAACACATCAAGGCGTCATAACACATTAGAACTATAAGGCATCGAATCATATCATCATAGACAACAAACAATCAGGCAACAATCATCACCAAGTCAGCATATCAACACGAAAATCTCATCGTCGGGTAGTGCAATATCATCATCAATAATTTCAAAAGGATTAGCAATTCGAACGAAGAACACTCCCGACATTGTTGATCCTGAGGTCCGTGGGTTATGGGCCCACGCTTCCTTTGCGCTCTCCATCGCTAACTAACTTCTTGTTTCCTTTTTCACGCGGTCGCTTGTCCAAGTATCGCAGAGGAGTCCAAGTTAGCAGAGATAGGGGAGTGACAGGGACGGGAAACCCAATGTTGACTTCGGAAATACAGACCAAGCTAAAAGGATGATAAGACTGGAGACAAGACTCTGACCCAAGAATAGCAACGATGCCCTTATGGAAGTCGGTGAGGTTATAATTTGTGACAAGTAGCAAGAGTTCATCACAAGTAAATCAACCATATCAATCCACACTAACATGTACCTATCTCAAGGAACAACGACATACATGCACATTCCTAAAGACACGATTGAGTCCTACACCGATGCTTGCGAAGCAAAATAGCAATCTATTATTCCATGAATGCCATGACGTCTAGTAGCCCTAAGCGAGATATGAAGGATTTAGCAAACATAGCAAGTATCACATATACGGACAATGCATGAGCAAGATATAGACACTAATAAGTGGGGTCAAATATAGCCTGGCGAGGTATAACCAGATTACGCGTTGTACGAGAACACATAAGAACATTATAGTAACTATCACCTATGTCAACAATGATCATGTGATAGTTCAAGGATGGCATGTAATCATACGACGAGATGCATTTGGAAGGCATAGTCCTACATGATACTAACGACACATGATGTGATACAAACAGGGTCATGAGTCATTAAAAGGGGTTCACATAATATTTAAGAACATGAGGCATTATCAAAAGTAATGAGAAGTGCATCATGGGTGACATATTATAATCATGCTAGGAATGAACCATCGTAAGGCATATAAAACGATAACTATCACATTATGGAACAAGTACAACATGTAATCATTTAACGACTCATATTGGAAAGTAGAAGCCCTACAAGACACTACTAGCACATATCAAAACGTGACTACAACCAAGGCAATTCGACTAGATTCATTCTAACATTCATGCGTCATGCGTATGCGGAATCATGGTATAGCGTGGTGTGTGATCATGCGAGGTGTCAAGTCATACATCTATGCAAGCACGAGAGGATGTCATAGAACAATAGGGTAACACTACCGAGCGATAACATGTAAGCATGCTAGGATTACCTAATTACGGAGAGCAAGTCAATCACCGAGCTCAATATTAATCTAATCAGGGTGAGTAAAACGATCTAAGGTGATAGGAAAAGAGAAGGATCACACTATCAGGGACCTAGCTCAAAGAAAATCAAAGGTAATGTAGGCAAGATCTAAATTCGCACAAGTTACAATCAAGGGTCCTACATGACACTAATGGCTCAACACAACATTTGATACATACATGCGCTTGATTGACTAACACAACGATACAAAAGAGACCACATTAACATAATCCAGCAATACAAAAGCATGGGAGGAATGTAGCAGTGCATAATATAAGCCTACGTAACATGGCAATATAAGTAGGATGCGGGGGCATGTGTTCCAATTTAATAATATTAAATAAGACACGCATATATCAAGATATTACTTCGATAGCATGGTCACAAATGGAACTACTAATTTAATCAAGCAAGGCCAAGGGCAACACTAACTAAAATGCCGAGGAGATCATCTTACGGGGCATTCGTACAAGAGGAGCTTACCACACTATCATGGACCTAATTCACGGAAAGCAACACTCACATAGTCCCATATCATGCCCTTCATGTTTCTAACCAATCAGTAGTACGATCATTACAACAGGTCAATTAGACACGCGAAACCAAACATAATCATGACAGAAAGCGAGATGCAACACGCGACCTAAACAACGTGACTAGCATGGATACGAAATTTTATACAGTCACGAATTTACATTAAGGATCATCACAATACATGTACTGGAAATTACGTATCATATAAGGCACGGTGACATCAAGTTGTAGCACGTATCAAATAAGGAACTTGCTTCATCAGGGTATCAAAATGTAACGATCACACTATCATGAACCTAGTAGAGTAAAATCATGCAGATTCATTTCATGCAGCTCACACATCCATTCAATCCTACGATCAATAGGCCAAGTAAACATGCTATGACAACATATAATCATGGTAGAAGCCAAGACATAACACAAGACCTAAGCAAGGTAACCAATCATAGATGCAACAACATGAGTAGCTTTTTACCAATGGGCATTCACAGGGTACATGCCAAATATTACAAAATTATGTCATGCAATTCAGAGAGAGTCACAATTAAAACCGTACAGAGATCCCTGAGGACAACCATTGACTTTTCCCGGCTCACTTATCACCCCTCATTCCCGTGGGACTTTGGTACGACTCTTTGTGGTAAGAAAATAAAGGTTGACCATCATTTGAATCAAGAAAGACAACCCCATGACACCTTACTCTTGACTCAAAATGCCATCAAGAACCACCTTCTAATACTCACTCAGAGAACCTTCATAGCCATACATGATTCTGACACAATTGTTTACCAACCCAATTTCCCGTGGAAGACACTGACATCCAGGAAAATGCTAGATAGAATAGTCAAGGGTTTAACAAAGGGGAAGGGACTGTTCCACACAAGCTGGGGTTGACCACACAGAAACAAGGGTACTCCCACTATCCCATTCACATTGATCAATCAAGACACATTTAATTGTTAGGCATACCAGTCAGACTTTAGCATATCAAGCACTCAGCATATAATCAGTCAATGTCACTCACAATGATCTCCTTGGAAACTTCCAGACCCATCTGTAAAGAACAAGCTAATATTTTGCCTACCGTTCCCAACTACACCCAATAGGAGTGATCTATCGCCTTTTCTACCCACTCGTGTCCCCGTTTGGTCGGTTTTCCATATTTTATGATAAGTCAAGTTCATTACTTAGTTCAATTTCGGTTAGGCAGCTTAAGTTCATTTTGCCCTTTTTAAAATCCTTTCAAATCCTTTGAAATTCATGGGCGTTTTTTTTTCCAAAACATACGCTCGACACTTGCATACCCGAATTGCACAACCTCAGCTCTGATACCATCTTTGTAACGGCCCAGAATTATGATTTTCGGGTTACGTTTCAAGGGATGAAAACCCTTGTTCGGATCTTGCAATCCAGGTACGGGTCGAGGTTTGAAACTCATTTCAAAGGTCAGTAATAAAGAGGGATTTCAAACCGTAAAGTATCGTAGGGCCGTTGGGTACCCTTAACATGTCCTAAGACTATGTCGTGAAATCCAATTCAAATGAAATAAAGCGGAAGCAAAGTTAAGATACAAATGACACAACAGTAGTAGTGGTGGGTACATGAGTAGGGTTGAACTTTTGTAGGGTCTCGTTGTTTTTTGGTGGGCATAGGGGGCTATGATGGTATAGCTTACTCTTTTTTTACACAAGACCCGTTTGTATGGTCTTGGCCTTTTGTACTTGGTGGTTTTCACCACTTCATCTATATATTTACCTCTTCAGACAAATGACACAACAGAATCGGGTCAAAACCAAATCATAAAAAAGTGATTACCATTTGCCAAGTTAGAATATTAGTCAGGTTCTTGGATTCGCCCAAGGGTTTCCCGTCACATAAGCATGGAGCAAACAAGATCTGCAGAAATACCTTTAAAAGAAGAACGGGGAAAGGAGTCAGATCGAGCCACTCATGCGGGACCGGCAGTCCTCGCTGAGGCCACATAGTATGTGCTATACCTAATAATGATGCTCTAATGCAGTACGAAATTCAAACACAGTAGCATGCTCCTAGTTCATAATAATGTGTAGAAATACTGTAAAGGGGCCAAAGACAATGCCAAGTGGCATATCCCTCTCCTACCTCCACCCCTTCCGATAGGTGGAGACTGGCCAGCTCGTGAATGCATTCATTCATAATCGGGGGGCACGCATGCCTAACCCGCTTGATGCGGGACCATCCAAGCCATCATCAACGACACCTCCGGACACACCTATGATTCGAGATTATGAGGATGATGTCCTTCTCAAGAGGAAGAAGAAGGCTCCACCATGGGAAGAAGTCCCAAGGTGCAAGCTTGGATTAAATGACGTTTTGGTTCGTTCATAGTCATTTGACAGCTTTTCGATGTCTCTGTAAAATGGGTCGTACGGATTCAATATTGATCGGATTGAGGCGTGCCATACCTTGTTGGAACGAGGACGAAGAGATCTACAACTTTGCTGTTGAAGGTTTTTCCAGATTCGTCCTATAGCTTGGCCGAAATCCACATTCTTTGAGCTGCTGCTGGTTTTGACGGGATTTTGTTAAGTTTTGGAACATTATATTTATTTCCTATTTAGTATTTCTTATACTTAAGTTATTTTAGGAAACTTTAAGGTTATTTTTATTATTTCCATTAGATGTTAATTTTATCTTATTCTATCATCTAACTCGACCCAACAGCCCTGCGTGGCCTATATATTCTGAGTTCTCCTATTGTAATTCAATAAGAACATGATGAATAGAATTTAGATCTCTCAAATTGTGTGAAACACATGGAGTGTCTTGTTGATCCAACTAGAGCTGTGCTCGTTGATCATCGAATTGGTTTGTTTTAGCTTGGTTTGCTTTGCCGTTCATCAACTTCGCAAGACTTGGTGAATCTAGTATCCACAAGCCCCCTTCTGGTGCTTCAAGTTGTCCGCTTGATTGTGTCGGATTGTAGAGGCGGGTTATATAGTCATTGGTATTGGTTCCTACCCTCTAAGGAGGCCTGGGGTCTTTATCTTGTTCTATATAGATCGACTCAGTCCTTATCGGTCGTGTCTTTATATCAATTTCGAGTCTTTATCAGTTCTTGCATCGAGTCTTGTTCTTTCTTTATTGTCGACATTGAGTTCTTGCTGTTCTTGGTGTTTCTTGGTCGATCTTGCCCTATCTTGATCGATTCTTGAGAGTCTTGCTGCGTTTCTTTGCTTTCTTGTTGAGTCTTGCATAAATCTTGCATCTTTCTTGTTATTTCTTGCTGCGTTCTTTAAGTTCTTGATTATTCTTGCTTGTTGTCGAAGATCGGACCAACCTACGGCTAACCCCGTATCAAATTGGCATCAGAGCTTTGGTTTCCGACATCAAGATTGAGTCTTTTCTTTTCATAAACACAAAAAAACACAAAAATAGAGTCAGTTCTTGTTTTGGTTATTTACTTCTTGCTTTCTTTTTGATTAAATTACTAATCTTGTTTGTTTGTGATTGTTGTGGTTGCTTAGCCCAAACACAAAGCCTAGCCGAGACCGTGGAGTCGACCAAGTCAGTGCACACATCTCTTTGTGTACACCCTAGCCGACGGCACATAGTGTCCCCATAGCCAAAGCTTGGCCGACATTCACCTACCACACAAGATAAAACCCTAGTTTGTTACTTTGTTCTATCTTTGGAACTTTTGATCTATCTATATCTACTTTTATTTTTATCCATTGCCTATTTAAATTCTGATTTTTGGTGGATTTAATTCATTATATCTATCAAATATCTATTAAGGCATAAAGATAGATCCTATTCCCTAAAATAGCCATTCTATCTATATCATTGCATTAGGGCTGGAAATTTTATTTATTCACCACCACTTTCATAATTTTCGAGTCCTATCTATTATTTTGAGTCTTTTCTTGCATTAGTTTCATAAGTAAAAAAAAAAAAAAAGATCAGTTTCGAAATTTCCATTAAAACTTGGACCTAGGAGGATAAAATTCACTAGGGGCAAAAGTAAGTTGAAAAAAAAAAAGAGATAGAGTTTGTTGATCTAGTGCAAGAAAGCTCCCAAGGACGATTGGTGAATCCCTTCTCTCAGCCCTAGTCGACATACCCTATCCCAAACACATACACCTCCACAAAATTGAAACCCTACCCTGCAACTACAACGTCATAACTTAAAGGTTTTCAATCAAAAGAGGTAAATTTCCAAGTTTTCTTTTATTTCTCTTTCTTTTTTTTCTTTGTGTCGAGTACATAACAGCTTGTGTCGAGTGATCTCAGCCCCTGCCGAGTGATCTCTTTGTTGTGTCGAGTTGATTCATTGCAATTTCCCATCTGTTTTGCTTGAATCTAAGTGTGTTGCTTACATCGAGTGCTCTACAGCCCTTGTTGAGTACTCTTCTGCGTTGTTTCAGTCACTACATACTTTGATTGCTTAGTTTTTGCTTGGTTGTTGATTTGCCCAAAGCGGATTGCCCCAACAAGCGTGACATACCAATTAGAGAGGGAGTGTGAGCGAAACACATTGTGAGCTGTTTATATTTCATCTAACCGTTTACATAGTTCCTTGTTTCTTGTCTTTGTTGCAATGTCTACTAACCAGGGCAACGACTGGTACAATACCGTCATGGAGAAGTTAGCTAAGATAGATAAAAGCTTGACGGCAATAGAGCTTCAGCGTTTTGGATCTAATACGGTGTTTGGACAAGGAGTCCCACCTAGAGATGAAGTTCCACCAATTAAAAGGGAAGAAACTCATCCTATTCCTCCTAATAATGCTATTCCACGTCATGTTTCTTCTAGCATAGATGCTTCTTTTATTGCTGAAACTGTAGAGCATATTGAAAATGATCAAGTTCTTAATTTACTTGCCTGTAATGATAATGGTTGCATTGAATATGAGCATGATGATTCTTTGATTAATTTAGATGTTCAACCTATGCCTTGTGATGATAATCAAAGAGCGTATTTATGCCATACTAAATGCTTGGAAAAAGGCAATGTTTCTAATATGATCATTGATGGTACAAATTCTTCTACTATTGCTAGCCTTGAATTAATTGAAAATTCAGCCTTGAAAAAGGATGAAAACTTGCTAGTTTTGGATGGAAACTTAGGGATTAATGACCAAGCTCAAGTGCATATTAAGTTAGAACATCATGAAGATGACATGAAATATGAATTATGCACTAATAAAGTTTCTTTTCTTGATTTTGTAGATGAAGCTAAGACAATAACCATCGAGGAGTGGTCAATCTCTACACCAATCGTTCTTGAGATGGATTTCCATGGGCATATGGTGTTCGATCCAGGAGCTCGTGTGGCTGCATGTGCGGAATCATATATGACCTTGGATTCGAGGACGAATCCTTTTCAAGAAAGGGAGATTGATGCGGGACCATCCAAGCCATCATCAACGACACCTCCGGACACACCTATGATTCGAGATTATGAGGATGATGTCCTTCTCAAGAGGAAGAAGAAGGCTCCACCATGGGAAGAAGTCCCAAGGTGCAAGCTTGGATTAAATGACGTTTTGGTTCGTTCATAGTCATTTGACAGCTTTTCGATGTCTCTGTAAAATGGGTCGTACGGATTCAATATTGATCGGATTGAGGCGTGCCATACCTTGTTGGAACGAGGACGAAGAGATCTACAACTTTGCTGTTGAAGGTTTTTCCAGATTCGTCCTATAGCTTGGCCGAAATCCACATTCTTTGAGCTGCTGCTGGTTTTGACGGGATTTTGTTAAGTTTTGGAACATTATATTTATTTCCTATTTAGTATTTCTTATACTTAAGTTATTTTAGGAAACTTTAAGGTTATTTTTATTATTTCCATTAGATGTTAGTTTTATCTTATTCTATCATCTAACTCGACCCAACAGCCCTGCGTGGCCTATATATTCCGAGTTCTCCTATTGTAATTCAATAAGAACATGATGAATAGAATTTAGATCTCTCAAATTGTGTGAAACACATGGAGTGTCTTGTTGATCCAACTAGAGCTGTGCTCGTTGATCATCGAATTGGTTTGTTTTAGCTTGGGTTGCTTTGCCGTTCATCAACTTCGCAAGACTTGGTGAATCTAGTATCCACAAGCCCCCTTCTGGTGCTTCAAGTTGTCCGCTTGATTGTGTCGGATTGTAGAGGCGGGTTATATAGTCATTGGTATTGGTTCCTACCCTCTGAGGAGGCCTGGGGTCTTTATCTTGTTCTATATAGATCGACTCAGTCCTTATCGGTCGTGTCTTTATATCAATTTCGAGTCTTTATCAGTTCTTGCATCGAGTCTTGTTCTTTCTTTATTGTCGACATTGAGTTCTTGCTGTTCTTGGTGTTTCTTGGTCGATCTTGCCCTATCTTGATCGATTCTTGAGAGTCTTGCTGCGTTTCTTTGCTTTCTTGTTGAGTCTTGCATAAATCTTGCATCTTTCTTGTTATTTCTTGCTGCGTTCTTTAAGTTCTTGATTATTCTTGCTTGTTGTCGAAGATCGGACCAACCTACGGCTAACCCCGTATCACCGCTCCACAATAAAGCCCGCATGCATAATATAAGGAAGTTCATGACTCGATTGACTCAGGGTACCCGATGAGGCTGGGCTACCCTATGACCCTAGCAAAGACTCTAGGACTATCACAGATAACGGCCGTTCTGTTTCAAACGCATAAAGTAAACAGATACTCAATCAATTAGTGCAACCTAAACATGATACTAAATGACATGCTTTTATGCATATGCAACACCTAACATAAAATGCAACAACAGGCATGAATGTCCAACCTGAGTAAGCCCCCTAGGGAACTTACCTGAAGATGCAGAACAACAGGATAACACAAGCAAGGGCCCAATGCAAGTCCAAAGCAATCCAAAAGAAATACACACCTATTATCAAACCATTTTCATAAGCTACCGGACTCACATTCATACATACGAAACCCAAGTTCTCAACATACTCAAAACCAACCGATAGTAAAACCGTTTTCCAAAACCTTTCCGATGCGATCAACATCAACCAAAAATCATTCTCCCAATAAACTCTGAAATAAAATCATACTAACAATATCTTTCAAACTTTCTTCTTAAAACCAACATCATCAAACCAAAACAAAGAATCCCGACATTAAACATTTAAACCTTAAAACCAAAACCTCACAACCATATTATAGAATTAATTCCGGCATTTTATTTCAAAACCTAAAACCCTATATATAGTTTTACCAATTTGTATTAAACTAAAATAAACACCAAAACATATTTATAAATTAATACCAGTATATCCTCTTGTAACTTCCAAGATCACATATTTACTCCTCACAAAATACATAGTTCACTAATATTATTTTAAGCACTTAAAAATGGATAATCAAAATTTCAAAAAATATATTTCTTAAAGGCAGGAAAATATAATCATAATTATTATAATGAAACTAATAACAATTATTACATAACATATAGTATAAAGTATAATGATGTAACATAATAACATAAAACAACAACCTCCTTTAAATAGAACAACCCAGCCCAATGAGGGAAACAAGCCCCAACCCGGAAGGAAACCCCAACCCGAAAACCAGGATCCAGTAAAAGAAAGAAGGGAAGGAGACCCGGATTCGCAACCCGACCCGGTCTCAGATCCAAGCCCAACCCCAGAGGAAGAAAAGAAAGAGAGAGCCGCCTCCTTCCTTGGCCAACGCTGCGCGAAGACGGAAGAGGAAGAGAAACGAGGTCCTCGCCAGAGCTCTCTCGTCTCCAACCCGACCACTCTCTCGCACCTGCTCATTCACCTTCTCGCTCGCTCTCGCGCTCGTGCTCCCTACTCGCACACACTCGCCTCTCTCGTCGCTCTCGAGTTCACCGGAGCTCTTGAGCCTGCCCACGCCGGCTCCCAGCCTCTCACTCTCATACTAATAGGACGGAACAAACAGAAATAGAATCAAGGAAAGGAGGGGGTTTCGGGTGCTCACCGAGGGGCTCGAGCTCTCGCCGGAAAATGCCTCGTCGGGGCTCGATTCGGCTTCATAGGCGCCGGAATCAACGATCTCGCCTGGGGAGGGATTGGTAGAGATCTAAAGGTTTGACCTTTATGGAGATTTGAAGGCAAAGGAGGAGGAAGAGGAGCATTACCACCAGTTTTGGGTGAAATAGGGGAAAGAAGGTGACGATGGCGTCGGCGGCCGGCTCTTGTGAGGCTCCGGCTGCTGGAAGCTCCGAGAAGCGTCGAGGTTGCTGCTTCTGCTGTCTCAGGGAAAGAGGAGGGAGCAAGGAGGGAAAGGTGAGGCGTGGGCTTGGTGTTCCTTGTCTCGGCAAAACAGGGCCGGGTAACGGGAGCTGTGGTGTGGTGATTGTGGTGGCGCCGGAGGCTACGGGGTGGGGTGGCTCAACAAGGAAGGAGACGGTGGAGCTTGAAAATGGAGACGCCGGAGGCTACGGGGTGGGGCGTGAGATTTACAGTAGAATGGAGAAGAAGATAAGGTTGTGGATTGTGTTTGATTTAGGGGTTTGAAAATGAAATATGGTGAGGATATGAGTCTGTACGAGGGATTGTATGCCCTGTAGCTATTACAATTGATCAAAGCTTTTGACATTTTGCTTAAAATGGAGAAAGAGAGAGATAGAGAGGTGGAAAGAGGAGCATGGAAGGTGATGTTTACAGTTTACCAGAATTGGTTGCCTTCATCAGTTTGAATTCAGAGTGGGGTAAAAGAGTGCACTGGTCAAAAGTAACAAGACAAAAGTGTTCCTAAAATCAAAATACCCAAAATTAAACCCCTAAACCCGCTCTCTCGGTCTTATCTCGACTCGATCAAAATAAAGTTTTAAATCTTCCAATTCCAAGTTAAATAATTAAATCCAATATTATTTTAAATTTCTCGACATATAAAAGCGGGATAAAACATGTTCTAATTTTTCAATTAAATAATGTCGGCACTAGCTTCGAAATATTTAGAATAATTCCAAATAACTCGATGACAGAAATTTCAAAGTTCCCCGAATATCAACTTTATCCATCATAAATTATTATTTTAGTTATTTAATATTATAAAATTTCCCGGTCTTTACATCCATAGCTTTAATATATCATGTGGTAAGTTTTAGATTTATATCCTTCTAAATTTATCAGGATCGAGTGCCTGAAACCATCGAGATGTTAAGGAAAGCAGGTATACACTTTTGGATGTTAACTAGTGACAAGAAAGAGACCGCAATACAAATTGCATGAATCCCCAGGAAGTTTGATATTTGAATGGGATGCATTTTATGTTATTCTCAATCTGGTATAGGAACTCTTATCTAGTTTTGAATTTGATTATTATTTCTTGGATCAGGCCTTGATTCAAACAAAATAAAATCTTACTTGCATTTAACTTGTTCATTTTGATAAACTTATTACTTTTTATTATTGTTTTTTCCTGGATAGAGCTGCTATATGCTATCGTGTGACCTCATATCAAAAGGCACAGGTAAATATTGTCATCATATATTGTTCTAGCTCCTTCTAAAGCACTTCTATCATTAATTAGAAGAGTTGCTTTTAGGATGTATTATGATTAATTTGTTGCCCTTGCACATAATGCAGCTTGTGGAGCTAAACCCAACTTGTCGATCCACCAAGCACCACCTTCATTGCTTGTCGTTGAACTTGCCATAGTTAGTCCTCTTTACATCCCTCAACCCATCCTTACTACTTTTGTTAACAATAATTGATTTCAATAATTTTGGTCGTGGAACTATAAAAGATAATCGAGTTTCTTGTCTATGTTGTAGAGGGACTTGAATTACTTGCGCTCTAGCTTTTTCTTTCCCATCATTCAATTCACTACGACCTGAAGCCTTGAAATATCCTTATGAATCGATATTTTTTTATTATTTCTAGGCTTATGCTTTTTCGCTTCTATTTGACATGGATATATGCATGTTTGTAGGGAAATGATCCATATTTCAATAAGCTGATACTTATACTTGCAACAAGAATTTTCTTAAATTTGATCCGTCTCCTTCCCTTTTTTCTCATTATGGTGCTACTACTTATTGCAGCTGGATATCATGGACATGGAGATAGAGAAGCACATTAATATCAACTTATCATGTATGCTTGTACTTATTGGTGCGGAAAAGAGTATTAGGTTGTTCACTAGCCCTGATTACTAGTTTTTGTTTTGTTATTTATGTTGCTTTATGTTTGATTTGATACCTTTGTTAAGATTAATATTGAGGCTATTAGGAGTATTGTTTTAATCAAATGACAATATAATTGCTTTGTCATGAAAATAGAACATTGTTGGTGTCATTTGTTCTTGCGAAACTTAGATAAAACTGTTGATGGAAGGTATTCACTGCATACATTTTTCTTCATTTGTCTTGCAGGTTTTTCAGCTACAACATATTTGTTCCCATCTCGTGATCTCTCAAGATATCTAGCCCAAACTGCAGAGAGCGAAAAGAGGTGTCAGTGGATTAGAGAGGCATTGCATAACCCGTTGAATTCATAGCTAAAAATTAGGCTGAGTGATTCGATATACTAAATACGGTGAATATCCGTTGGTGGATGATATATTGGATATGGTGAATGCATGTTGGTTAATGATATTTTGGTTGTAATTAGCAGGTGTGTTTCTTGTAATTAGCAGGTATGTTTTAATATATGACATATATATATATATAGCTAATAATCAAAAGACATTGGATATCTAAACAAATTAAAAAGCGATGTCTATTTTTTTTATATAAGTCGACTACAAAGACGCAAAATGATTTCGAAAGCCTCGAATATATTAAAAATGCAATGCTACTCGATGTTAATAGGAAACACTTGCATCGTTAAACAAGTATAAATCGATGTTTTATAGCATAAGCACATCGCTTTTTAGCTGAAAAACGATTTCAAAATATACTAATGACATCGGCTTCAAAATATTCAATATGATACATTATATTTATATAAATGAATATCATAAACTTTTAAATGAATAAAAAGTGCACCCAAAATGAATAAAAGATAATCGATGTGTATATGAATTTAAAACATCTATTATTAAAAATATAGTGATGTTAATGCCAATTTTTTTTATTGCCCTACATTGTTTCAAACATCTAGAAATGCAAAATAACAATGGTTTAACATTAGGTGAATAAACCAAAATGTAATTATATCAATGTATTTAAATCGTTATCAAACATAAAAACAATGTTATAAATTATTATAGACATCGGTTAAAAATTGATGTGATAAAGCTGGGATCTTTAACACCACCCACTAACACATTGAATTTTTTTTTGTTTTACATCGGTTTTTAACCGATGTCTATGAACACATTTCTAGTAGTGATGCTACATAAGTATGGAGGATATTCATAATCTCTGCACTCTGTTGATAGGTAGCTCTAAAAAACAATACATTATCATCAGCAAAAAATTAATGTGATACGAAAGGGGACGACAGAGCGATTCAGATTCCTTGGAGCCGCCCACAAGCCTTGCTCTCCCTAAGCATCCCAGAGAAACCCTCTACACATAATAAGAATAAAATAATAGTATATAATTTTAAAAAATATATGCAAAATGGGTGTCTACGAGTAGATAAAAATAATTTACACATGAATATATAATTTTTTAATTACATATTATTATTAAAATCGCGTTTTATAGGGCTAATTAACAGGCGCTGACATGCGGGCCGGTATCGGCTCGCCATGTGTCATTGTCTGGCCAATTTTTTCGCCAACCCAAGTTATGAAACACAACGTTTAACCCGATCTCTCTCCCATACGGCGTCGTTTCGTTCCCCTAGAGCACCGCGTGGCACTCGGATGACACGTGACCTCATGATTGCCGCTATGAGCCGGATTTACTTGGGCTCATGTAGACAGGTCTTCTCAAGCGAGCTCTTAACTTTATTTCCTTTCTTTTTTTTTTGCTGATTTGGACATTGGAAGGGCCTGAAGGCCCTCCACTGTTCATGCATGCTCTAAGTATTTCTAATTATACCTCCTATACTACCATTCCCTAATGGTTTAACAGAGTCATTTACATTTATTTATAGACACCTTTAGGTGGTCATTTTTAATTGGGGACTTTATGCTGTCTTTTTTGATGAATTATTACCTCCTGAGTTTGAGACCAGTTTTCCACTGTTCTATTAGTATAATGACACATATGTGTCACATTTATATATTTTTTATATTAAAAATAACATATTGTTCCTGAGTTCCCAAATAGCATGTCATATGAAACATAAGTCGGTAAAATATTTATTTATCTCTTTCATTGTCTTCAGGATATGTAGGAGATTTGTAATTGGGGTTGTGAATATGAATTGCCTGTGAAATATTTTATACAAAATATATCTAATATATTTATCAATTAATGTTTTGATATTATAAATATTTTTCTAAGAATCCACATATTTAGATTTTGTATATAAAAAAACACTTTTGTATTTTTTAATACTTTAGCTCATATGGGTTGTACCTACACTTGTCAATCGGGTCAGGTCATTTCGGGTTTTATGTAAAACGGGTCCCGGGTAGATCCGGGTTGACTTGAACTCGGATTGGATTCAGTTTCGGGTGAAATACGGTCGAATTTTGGCATGTTAATTTTTTCTTTTTTAAATTAAAATAAATCATGATTTGGTAATTTTGCGATAATTTTAATAAGCATATAATTGTTTGTAATATTTTAATTTTTTTTAGAGTTTTTGTCTTCTTAAAAAATGGGATGAAAGATCAAAAATCAAATATTATCGACCGGGGGAGTATTAAACAATACAAATAAATATAAAAGTTGATTTGAAAATGAAAGATCAAGTGATTGTAATTATAAAATGTAAAAAATTGTAATCTCCATAAAAAAATTAAACATATATAATTATAAATCAATCGGGTCAAAATTACCGAGTCAATTGGGTTACCGGGTTGAAACCCAAATTACCGGGTTTTCGGGTTCGGGTCAGAAAAAAAATTCGGGTAAAAATTTCTTGATCTTGACCCAGAATTTTCCGGGCGTACGAGTCGGGTTGGGTTTTGACAGGTCTAGTTGTACCTCTAAACCTAAAGTTTTAACCTTGCTTTTTTTTTGTTTCTAATATGTCCATAGGCATACATTAGCAAATCCTTGAAATGAACAAATCCTTGAAATTAATAGATCGATGTATTAAAACATCACGTGTGATTATTTTATATATATATATACATACATATATCATCAATCAATATAAAGTAGGGCGAATTTGTAAAATAGCAACGAAAAATGGCTTAATTTGCGAAATGTCCACGTTTTGGGACAATTTTGTAAAATGTCCTAAATATAAGCCTCCTCCCTCTCTCCCACGCGCCTTTCTCTCTCCTCCGGCTCTCCCTCTCCGCACGCTCTCTCTTTCTCCTCCCGACCTGCCCAACGGCGATTGCCAGGATTTCCGGCCGATTACCTCTATGACATCATCAAAACGATCGATTTCGAAGTCTCTTCTAGAGAATCAGGTAAGCAAAGTATTCGATTACAATTTACAACAAACACTACTATGAATTCATCGGAAATTTGCGCCTTTGGCGCAAATTTTATTAGAATTTTGACGATTCTAAGTTGATTCTCAATTGTGCTGAAGAATCATATTAAATTTGCGCCGAAGGCGCAAATTTCCTTCAATTTCTGGATTACTGCTTCAGTTTTCGGATTACTGCTTCAATTTGCGCTGAAGGCGCAAATTTCCTTCGATTTTTGGATTAATGCTTTGAATAGAGTGATTACAGCTATAGATTACGTCATATCTTTGCTTATTTATTCTTATATATGCTATACATGTATGAAAATATAGTTGAACCGAATGATTACTGCTATTGAATGCATTAAAATCTGTGCCTTTGGCGAAAATTTTGATTCATTTTTTATGCATCAAGTGATTAAGGTTATGGAGTCACACATACAGTAGAATCGAATGAATAATGTTATAGAATGCATCCAAATTTGTGCCTTGGCACAAATTTTGATTGATTTTTTAAGCATGAATTACTGATTATGATCATTTTTTGCTATATATGTGTAATTTTCAAGTTTTCAATCGAATATGTGTATGTTTATGCTTATTTATGCTTGTTAATATTTTACATTGCTCAAGTCATCACTATGATTGCTTACAATGTGATTTCACTATGATATTTCAAGTAATCACTAGACTTGAATCATAGAAATTTTCCACCAGAAGTGCAAGTTTTATAGAATTTTTCTCATAACAGGTGTATTGTATTCATTTAGTTGATTTAAAGATATAGATTTCATACTGTTACATCCAATATTGTGTTTATGTCATCCAATATTGTGTTCATGTCATCACTACACTTGAATCTGGACAATATATTGAAGTATCCATTCCTTATTAGACTTTGATTGCTCATGTCATCACTACACTTAAATCTGGACAATATATTAAAGTATCCATTCCTTATTAGACTTTGATTGCTCATGTCATCACTACACTTTCTTATTGCACTTTCATTGAGCCATGTCAGCACTGCACTTGAGTCATAGAAAATTTGCACAGGGGGTGCAAATCCATTGTTGCATTTGACAATATAATGATCTATACATTCCTTATTACACTTTGAATGTTTTCATGTCAAGACTGCATTTGACTCATAAAAAATTTGCACCGTCAGGTGCAAATTTTGTAAGATTTATTTTCATAACAGGTGTATTCTTTTCACTTTGATTGCTCATGTCATCGTTTTAATCAGATTGTGTTTGTTACTACTGCAATGTATTTATCCTCTTAAATTCATACTCTGCAGATTACAATGGCAACACACATTATTACAGTTGTATATGGTGGGAAATGGTTGTTTGACGATTCCTGTCCAACCTTTGTTGGAGACACTAATTCAAAGGTGTCTATGATTGATGAGTCAATAACAGTACATGGTTTAACTGAAAAAGTGCACAACAGATTCAATATAGACAGTGCATTTGAATTAGAATTCAATCATTTACACCCTTTCAAATTCTTGAGAGCTCCGCTTAATGTTGAATGTGATGCTGATTTGAAAGTTTTTTAAAGGTTGTCCAAACTACAGGATGTTAAATTTTTTGTTGAGTTGTGTGTCAGCATTAACACAGTTAGTGAACAAGAAGATGAACAAGCATTCTCCGCTGACAGTTTACAGTTGGTGACATGCAATCCAAATATAACCAACATTGTCTCACGTGAAAATAGCATGACATTGATCGGTGACACCAGGATGAAGGGTGTATTGTTAGAAGATACTAGAGATGACATGTATTCTATAAACAGTGATACTGCAAGTGATGAAGATTCTGTAGATGAAATATGGAGAACATTCTATTCTACAACACACAGGAGAGAAACTATACTAGAAGATTGGGATGCTGATAGCTCTACAGTGCCTAGTGTGAATCTGAATTCACAAAACTTGATGTGCATAGGCAAAAGCTTTGAATCGAGGAAAACAGTTAAGAATGCTTTGGGAATCTTGTCAATAACCGAGATATTTGGTTTTCGTGTGGCAAAATCAGATACAAAGTATTATAGGGTGCATTGTGTAGATCCTAACTGCAAATGGAAAGTGCATCTCAAAACTTTTGGTCTAACTTGTGTAGATACTTTGTTAGACCAAAACTTTTGGTCTAACTTTTGGTCTAACAAAGTATTATAGGGTGCATTGTGTAGACGATGTTGAGCAATAATCTATTGAGCAACTGTGAAAACATCAATAAAGAAAGTATGATCATGTTGCTATCAAAGTGTTGTTGTTGTGCAAATATAAACTATTGTTGAGCAAAAATAAGATGATGTTGAGCAAGTTTTCATCAATAATACGATGTTGTGTAATTTTATCCAATTGACGAGCAGAAATAAGACGACGTTGAGCAATAATCTATTGAGAAACTATGAAAACATCAATAAAGAAAGTAAGATCATGTTGTTAACAAATTCACAAGTGTCGATTGTTGTACGTATATAAACTATTGTTGAGCAAAAATAAAATGATTTTGAGCAAATGTTTCCCCTACCGGACTTCAATGTTGTGCAATTTTATACGATTGATGAGCAAAAATATTATGATGTTGTGCAATAATCTATTGAGAAAGTATGTAAACATAAAAAGAGAAAATAAGATCATGTTACCAATAATTTCACAACTCTCGGTTGTTGTGCAAATATAAACTATTGTTGACCAAATATAATATGTTTTTGAGCAAATATCTACCAATAAACCATGTTGTGCAACCATATTCTATTGAAAAGTAAAGAATCATATTATGAAAAAATAAAAATAAATGTAAGGTATGGAATTATAAGTTAAATAATAAAAAAATAAATAAAGTATTACACAATTTCCGATGTTATACAAAAAAAAACAAAATGGTTTTCCTAAAAAAATATAAAAAGCAACCAATGTAAATGTCTAAAACGCTTTTCTCGTTCTAGAAGTTCTCCATCACCTTCGTTTGGTTTTCATCCTCTAGCTAAATCTACTCTCTCTCTTTCTCTGTGAGATTTCTTCAAGCTTGATTATAGGCTTGTGGAGAAGAAATCTATCATATACATCAACATGTCATCAGATCCGAAAGGTTTGATTCCTTCTATTCCGTATATTATATTTTAAATTAGAACGAATTGTGTTTTAGGGTTTAGTTTTCACTAAAATCAGGAAATTGCGCTTATTCAAGACGTTTGAACGTTTATAATCAAGTAGTTATTCAGACTTCCAAGAGCTACCATTGCTAATTCAATTACTTGCACATTATACGGTATAAACTACCTTCTATTACAATGTCTTTACTCCGAATATTTGTAGAAATTGATTGTAAGTGTTCATTCTATAGGTAAACGTCCCCAGAGTTTAAGTGATTCACCTGTTGTACAAAGCCCAAATCGAACTTCTAAGAGATCAAAAAGATCTGGAGTTAAACCTCCAGTAGTTGATTTATCTAGAGATTCACCTCCCTTCAAAGATGAACTGCTTGATGATAATGAGCCTGGTAAAGCCTATGAAGCACGGGACGGTTGTCAGTCGCTTGAATCAAAAGATTCTCAACCACTTGTTCGAAAAAACAGTAAGAAAGAAGTTCACCTTGTGTGACGTGCTCGGACCCGGGCTCGAGCAAAAGGACCGGCGACGAGAGTTCTGATAAATCGGGAAAAATTGGACAGTTTCTGGAGCAGCAGGTCAGTCTTCAAAGATTTCCGATTTACCGTCGATTGGCTCGGCTTCTGGGAACGTGCTAGTACTACTTTTGTAGATCTTGGAGTCTTGGTTGCGGATTGGGAAAGATCTCGTCAATCGGAGGTCAGACGAAGCGGGAAATCGCGTTTTACCAAGATGTCGCTTGTGTAGAGGCGAGTCCAAACGAGGCTTGTTTGAGAGGGATTGAAGGGCTTCTTTTGGGTGACGTTTTGGGGATGATTGAGGGTGATAATGGGGTTGTGGAAGGCCTTAGAATGGTGGTAAAGATGGGGATGGGGGTTGAGGGATATGTGATGCAAGATAGCTCTCGGCCTCGCACTCCGAGCTCTCTCCAACACTCAATCTTCCGCACTCTCGACCTCGCACTCTGTGTGTTTCCGACTCTTTGATTCCGTCGTCTCTCACTAGGGAATCACTCTTAGCATCTCACCAAGAGGTTTTATCTGGCATCTCACCAAGATAGATTTTTTTTCAACAAGAAAGCAAAGAAACGCATCAAGACTCTCAAGAATCGATCAAGATAGGGCAAGATCGAACAAGAAACACCAAGAACATGGACTGAACTCGATGTCGTCGTAAAAGAAATAACAAGACTCGATCAAGAACAATAAAGACTCGAAATTTAGATGCAAGAATTGAAAGACACGACCCATAAGGACTGAGTCGATCTATATAAAACAAGATAAAGACATCATGCCTCCTAATAGGGTAGGAACCAATACCAATGACTATATAACCCGCCTCTACAACCCTACACAACCAAGCGGACAACTTGGAGGCACAAGGAGGGGGCTTGTGGATACTAGGATCACCAAGTCTGGCGAAGTTGATGAACACAAAGCAAACCAAGCTAAAACAATACCAATAGTTGCAATCGATGAGCCATGCTTCTAATCGATTGACTTTCTCTCAATTGTGTTTCACACAAACTGAAATTTCATTCATAATGGAAGACGTCTTATGTTTTACAAGGAGATCACCCTCTATTTATAACCCTAAGGGCTGATTTTAGATAGAAATAATAATTAAAGAGCAATTAAAATAAATTCCTAAATTACCTAAAATAACTTGAATAAAGAAGGTTACTAAAAATTAAAAAAGAAAGTTCTTTATTCCCGTCAAAACAGTGACGACTTGCAAAGATGTTGATTTTTGTCCAAGCTCTAGGTCGAATCTGGAAACACCTTCAACAACAAAGTTGTAGATCTCTTCGTCCTCGTTCCAACAAGGTATGGCATGCCTCAATCCAATAAATATTGACTCCGTACGACTCATTTTACTGAGACGTCGAAAAGCTGTCAAGCTGCTGGACAAATGTAAAAACGTCAAGATGATCAAGCTTGCACCTTTGGACCTTCTACCATGGTGGAGCCTTCTTTTTCCTTTTGAGGATGACAACATTCTCATGAGCTCGAATCATAGGTCCATCCCCAAGCATAGGTGTGTCCGAAGGTGTCTTGGATGGTCCAGCCGATCAATCTCCCTTTCTTGAAAAGGATTCGTCCTCGAATCTAAGGTCGCATAAGATTCCTCAAATGCATCCACACGAGCTCCTGGATCGAAAACCTCATGCCCATGGAAAGTCGTCTCAAGACCGAATGATGTAGGGAGTAACCAATCCTTGTTGGTTATTGTCTCAGCTTCGTCAACTTGTAGGCCATTAGAGCTCTCTACAAAACCAAGAAAAGAAACTTTATTAGTGCATAATTCATATTTCATGTCATCTTCATGATGGTCTAACTTACTATGCACTTTAGCTTGGTCATTGATCCCTAAGTTTCCATCCAATGCTAGCAAGTTTTCATCCTTTTTCAAGGCTGAATTTTCAATTAATTCAATGCTAACAATAGTAGAAGAACTTTCACTATCAATGATCATATTAGAAACATTGCCGTCTTTTAAGCATTTAGTATGACATAAATCTTCTTTTTTATTATCATCACAAGACATAGGTTGAACATTTAAATCAATCAAAGAATCATCATGCTCATATTCAATGCAATCATCATGATCATAGGCAAGTAAATTAAGATCTTGATCATTATTATCAACATGATTTACATGATCATTAATCAGCGAATTATCTATGCTCACTACAAAAAAAAAACATATTCGCTTCGGCAAATAATCGTAGCCAAAAGCCTCTTTGTGGTAGCCAAAGAGCTTTAGCTTCGGCTTAGCTACGGGAAATCAGGGGGTAGCCAACTGACGGTAGCAAATAGACACTAGCTTCGGCTGATAGCCGAAGCTACTAATCTAGCTACGGCTAGGTGAAGCTTGCTTATAGACAACCAACTATGCTACGGCACGTTGCCGTAGCTAAATTATTTGCGGGGAAAAAAATAAACAAAAAACTGTTTTTTAGCCTGAATTCTTCCGGTCCGGGCTAAAAAGTCCCAAATTTTCTTTTAAAAAATATATTACACAATTTACCTATATAATACAATTTCATTAATTATATAAATTTATATAAACCCACTTCCGGTTACATTCCGTTTCATACGTGTGTTCGCTTTTTCCCATCCAAATACAAATTAAGTTACTTGCCATTCATCTTCATTAAGCTTTACTGCGTGGATTCGAAGGTCAACCCCCCTATACTATTCCTCTGCAATCGGCAAACTCAATCGGAATTGTGAGTGGCCACCATTGTTGGCTCGTTAGTTAACAATTAGCAACTCACGAGTCCACTCGTTACAAATTCGGCATCAATTCACGGAAATACAAGGAGCTAAGCAAGATCGACGCTTTTAGTTTAGCAATTGGCCGGCCTAGCCGATTGCTATACATCAATTGGTATTCAGAGACGAGTTATGTTACGCTCTTTGTTTCGTTGATACTGATGTTTTTATTTGATATGATTTGCGAAATCTGGGGAGGCGACTGGGATGATGATCCCGATCCATGGGCTGCACAACAACGACGCCGACGAGAGCTCCAAAGAAGAGCTTTGCATCAACAACAAGCTTTAGAACAACAACGAGAGGCTCAAAGGCACCGCCTTTGGCTTCAACATCAACGCGAAGTCAAAAGACGCCAACTTTGGCTTCAACGTCGAGAAGAGGACTTGGAGGAATTGGCGAAGGCCATCTCGGATAGAATTTATCAAGCGGAGGAGGAACGTCGCCGAGAGGAGTACTTGGAGGAATTGGCGAAGGCCATCTCGGATAGAATTTGTCAAGAACTTCCTTCAGCCCTCACCCCTGTTCCAGCGGCTATAGTTGCCTCAACCGACGACGAGGTAATTCAGCTTACGGAGCCTTTTGTTGATTTCGTTGCCCAGAAAACAACACTGTGCGTCGAACTTGTTTCGCAAATTCCCGTTGACTCCAACCTCAGAATTGAGTCAACTCAGTCTTGTGCGAAGCTGACTCGACGAGCTTTCCAACGGTGGGTCACACGCTGCAAGACTCCCCCGGAAAGGCCTCCGAAATTGTGTTGCAAGCAGACTGCGATAGTGTTCAGGACGAGCATGTTGATTCCGTTGACGAGGATGAGGTACTTGATGATGTGTCTCAAGAGTTAGCGATTGTACCTCTTGGGCATGTTCATGAAGTTCCATTTGCTGAGATTTGTGTGGTCATTGATCCTATTCTTATTGAAGATCAAGTCCGTTCAACGATCACGCATGAAGGTGTTGTTTTTGGGGTTCATATACCTCAAATTCTCCTAGCACCTATTCCACCCATTCCTCCGTCATCTTCTTTGAAGGTTGCTGCTCCTTCCTCGCTGATCATCGCTGACTCGATTCGAGGACGAATCGAAGATAAGAGGGGGAGAATGATGCGGGTCAAGATGGCCTTCTGTGGGTCAAACAACGATCTTGATCCAGGCGACGACTCGAGGACGAGTCGATTTCAAATGGAGGAGAATGATGTCATCCTCAAACGGAAGAAGAAGGCTCCACCTTGGGAGTCGTTGAAGAAACGACGGTAATAATTTTATTATTTATATTTCTTATTTTTTTATATATATTCTATTTTTAGTAACTCCTATGTTAGTTGGAGTCTAATTATAGAATTGCTTATTTTTAGTATTTCTTAGTTAGATTAAATAAGATGGTTAGGAGAGTCTATCTTTAGGCTTTCTTAATTATCATATTTTATTATTTCATATATTAGGATTTTAGATTAAGTTTTATCTTCTAGGTTTATTTATCTTTAGGATTAAATTTCTATCTTTATCAACCTAAATTCTATCTTGCACGGTAGAATTGGTTCTTAGGTTTTCTATTTAAACATTGTAGTTCTATTGAATTAAATAAGATTGAAATAGAATTAAAGAAACCCTTAACGGATCAAGGGTTCTTCGATTATCAATCCAAACCCGCTTCCGGTTACATTCCGTTTCATACGTGTGTTCGCTTTTTCCCATCCAAATACAAATTAAGTTACTTGCCATTCATCTTCATTAAGCTTTACTGCGTGGATTCGAAGGTCAACCCCCCTATACTATTCCTCCGCAATCGGCAAACTCAATCGGAATTGTGAGTGGCCACCATTGTTGGCTCGTTAGTTAACAATTAGCAACTCACGAGTCCACTCGTTACAAATTCGGCATCAATTCACGGAAATACAAGGAGCTAAGCAAGATCGACGCTTTTAGTTTAGCAATTGGCCGGCCTAGCCGATTGCTATACATCAATTGGTATTCAGAGACGGGTTATGTTACGCTCTTTGTTTCGTTGATACTGATGTTTTTATTTGATATGATTTGCGAAATCTGGGGAGGCGACTGGGATGATGATCCCGATCCATGGGCTGCACAACAACGACGCCGACGAGAGCTCCAGAGAAGAGCTTTGCATCAACAACAAGCTTTAGAACAACAACGAGAGGCTCAAAGGCACCGCCTTTGGCTTCAACATCAACGCGAAGTCAAAAGACGCCAACTTTGGCTTCAACGTCGAGAGGAGGACTTGGAGGAATTGGCGAAGGCCATCTCGGATAAAATTTATCAAGAGGAGGAGGAACGTCGCCGAGAGGAGGACTTGGAGGAATTGGCGAAGGCCATCTCGGATAGAATTTGTCAAGAACTTCCTTCAGCCCTCACCCCTGTTCCAGCGGCTATAGTTGCCTCAACCGACGACGAGGTAATTGAGCTTACGGAGCCTTTTGTTGATTTCGTTGCCCAGAAAACAGCACAGCGCGTCGAACTTGTTTCGCAAATTCCCGTTGACTCCGACCTCAGAATTGAGTCAACTCAGTCTTGTTGCGAAGCTGACTCGGCGAGCTTTCCAACGGTGGGTCACACACTACAAGACTCTCCCGTAAAGGCCTCCGAAATTGTGTTGCAAGCAGACTGCGATAGTGTTCAGGACGAGCATGTTGATTCCGTTGACGAGGATTAGGTACTTGATGACGTGTCTCAAGAGTTAGCGATTGTACCTCTTGGGAATGTTCATGAAGTTCCATTTGCTGAGATTTGTGTGGTCATTGATCCTATTCTTATTGAAGATCAAGTCCGTTCAACGATCACGCATGAAGGTGTTGTTTTTGGGGTTCATATACCTCAAATTCTCCTGGCACCTATTCCACCCATTCCTCCGTCATCTTCTTTGAAGGTTGCTGCTCCTTCCTCGCTGACTCGATTCGAGGACGAATCGAAGATAAGAGGGGGAGAATGATGCGGGTCAAGATGGCCTTCTGTGGGTCAAACAACGATCTTGATCCAGGCGACGACTCGAGGACGAGTCGATTTCAAATGGAAGAGAATGATGTCATCCTCAAACGGAAGAAGAAGGCTCCACCTTGGGAGTCGTTGAAGAAACGACGTTAATAATGTTATTATTTATATTTCTTATTTTTTTATATATATTCTATTTTTAGTAACTCCTATGTTAGTTGGAGTCTAATTATAGAATTGCTTATTTTTAGTATTTCTTAGTTAGATTAAATAAGATGGTTAGGAGAGTCTATCTTTAGGCTTTCTTAATTATCATATTTTATTATTTCATATATTAGGATTTTAGATTAAGTTTTATCTTCTAGGTTTATTTATCTTTAGGATTAAATTTCTATCTTTATCAACCTAAATTCTATCTTGCACGGTAGAATTGGTTCTTAGGTTTTCTATTTAAACATTGTAGTTCTATTGAATTAAATCAGATTGAAATAGAATTGAAGAAACCCTTAACGGATCAAGGGTTCTTCGATTATCAATCCAAACCCGCTTCCGGTTACATTCCGTTTCATACGTGTGTTCGCTTTTTCCCATCCAAATACAAATTAAGTTACTTGCCATTCATCTTCATTAAGCTTTACTGCGTGGATTCGAAGGTCAACCCCCCTATACTATTCCTCTGCAATCGGCAAACTCAATCGGAATTGTGAGTGTCCACCATTGTTGGCTCGTTAGTTAACAATTAGCAACTCACGAGTCCACTCGTTACAAATTCGGCATCAATTCACGGAAATACAAGGAGCTAAGCAAGATCGACGCTTTTAGTTTAGCAATTGGCCGGCCTAGCCGATTGCTATACATCATGGATGTTCTACACATACACAATTGTCTTTTACTGCAAGGCTTATGAGTTTGAAATGTGAATATAATATGCCTCAAAGCGTCTTCAATGGTTTCGTCCAATTGTATGACGAGATTTTACCTCCAGGTCATAAGATTCCAGTCAATTACTACCAGGCCGAGAAGTTGGTTATTAATTTAGGTTTGCCGATGGAGAGAATAGACATGTGTCCCAATGGTTGTATGTTATATTGGAAGGATGATGTCAGCAAAGAATCTTGCAAATTTTGCGGGCATTCTAGGTTCACAAGTAATGAGAATAAGAGCACCCCGTGTAAAGAACTATTTTACTTGCCTCTAACCCCACGAATGCAAAGATTATATGCATCTGCGGCTACGGCTGGCCATATGACTTGGCATGCGAATAATGTACCGGAGGAGGGGATGATGAGTCATCCTTCAGATGGAGATGCATGGAAGAGGTTGCATACAATGCATCATAGTTTTGCTTATGAGCCTCGAAATATTCGTTTTGGTCTGTCCACAGATGGTTTTGCCCCATTTACTAAATCGGGTCAAAACTATTCTTGTTGGCCAGTTATTGTTACTCCTTACAATCTTCCACCCAATATGTGTATGAAAACAGAATATATGCTTTTGACATTGGTCGTGTCAGGTCCTCAAAATCCTAAGAAGTTGATTGATGTGTGTCCGCAACCTTTGATCGATGAGTTAATGCAATTATGGGAGTCCGGGGTGACCACTTATGATGTTTCAAGGAAGGAAAATTTTATTATGCGGGCAGCTCTCCTTTGGACGATTAGTGACTTTCCCGCATATGCTATGTTGTGAGGATGGAGTACTGCTGGAGAGTTAGCTTGTCCAATATGTATGGAAAATTCAGATGCTTTCCGATTACATTATGGTAGAAAGGCTTGTTGGTTTGATTGTCACAGACGATTTTTAGAAGCTAATTTCGCAAAAATGTCGTGAGAACATCACCACCACCTCCGATGCTGAGTGGGAATGAAATTTGGGAAAGGGTACGTCACTTTCCAACCGCCATTGAGGACCCACTGAATAATCCGCCTGGTTATGGAGATTCTCACAAGTGGACGAAGCAGAGTATTTTTTGGAGGCTTCCATATTGGAAATATGTCGAATTAAAAGATCTTTCCAAATCTAATTGTCATATAGGTCCACACACAACACTATATTTATTGTCTCATTCACTTTTATAGAAACAATGTCGATGGGACAAGGGTCGATTCTCAGAAGAACAGGTTTATAAAGCATTCAATCATGAAGGTAGTAGGCATCTTGGTCGTATATTACAGACGACACGCGATAAGAAACGTAGACCGGTATGGATTAAAGAAAAGATATGGGATGAGATGTGGGTCAAATGGAAATCACGTGAATTTCAACATAACTCTGAGGTGAACAAGCGTAATCGAGCCGTCGCAAAGGAAAAGGGTATCCCCCCTTACCGAGGTGGATCGATAACTACTACCGCCCATAAGAACAAAATGGTAAATATCAATTCATTTTATATTTTCGACAAATGTGCATTTGAGTCATTCAAGTACTTGATCGTTCATGAGCCTAGTATATCAAGCCTAGTATATCATGCCTAGTTTTGTAGTTGTTTAGTATTTCATTTAATTTATAATATTATAATTATATATGTAGTATTTTTTTTTACAAGTGCAAATTTCGTGATTTTTCTTGCAGAAGGATAAAGATGGACAAGAACCATCACCAAAGAAGTTATTTGAGAGATGCTATAAGAGAAAAAAAAGATGGTGCTTTGAGCGAGAAGTGCCAACGAATTATGGTAAAAGTTTTGTCTTTTCTTTTATGAGTTAGTTTGGAATGCAACAATATAGATTTTTTTCCAATGCAAATTGAAGTGAAAGCGTGCTCAAATTAAACATGATTTCCATATATTTAGGTAATGACAGTAGATAGAGTAAACTTGATTTGATATGAATATATACTTATGAAGTAACCGTATGTAGAGTACATATCTTGGTGGGAATTATTTACAAATCAGTCTTTTCTTTAGATTGCTCAACGTTGTTTTCCATGTGTGATTATTGCATTTTGTTTTCTTATGAAATTGATCTAGATGATAAACCACACATATTTAATTGAACAAACATATTTTTAAATTCACTGAAATTAAACTTAAATGTAATTTCTTTGAATTGCAACAATCAGTCTTGTTGTTCCTATTTGTTTAGTATTGTCTTTGAATTGCAACAATAAGCATACATAAAAAACCCATGTTTTTTTCTACGTTTGAAGAGTGTTTTTTATATGGTTAATCACCCTGTTTTATACTTGCTCATTGTTTTTTTATATGGTAAATCTTATTGTTTCTTTATTTCATAGGAAAATTATGACACATTGCTTGAAGAAGCAACACAAGAGGCTTTGGGCAGTGAGGGACCTCCCTTGATTGATAAGAATGGAATATGGTTGAAAGCAACCGGTGGTTCAAGAAAAGGAAGAGTTATAGGCATGGGATCTGAGTCTGAATCCATGTTGAAAAGGACTCGCAATGTGCGTCGTGCTACATCCGTTGGCGCATGTGGATCGTCTGAAGTATCCGAGTCTATGGGAGAGGACATGATGACTCAACTATCATCATTGCAGACACAAATTACACAAGAAATGGCAAGCTTGAATGAGAAAATGACAATTGTGCAGGAACACCAAAAAGAAACAAGGAGAGATGTGACCAACTTGGCAGATACTATGCAACGAAACCAAGATCAAGTAAGAGAAGATATAACCAACATCGAGACTTATGTAGATAACTCTGTTGGTGCGATCCGGAGTGAGACAAGTCTCAACAATGATTTAAGAGATCAAAGTCTTCAAGAGACCATTATCAACTCGGTTAAGGAATTCTTTGCTAAACAATCTTCTTAGCTTTTCTTTGGAAATATTTGTTATATGCATTAGAGATTAATTATTTGCTAAACAATTTTATTAGGATTTATGTGATGTTTCTACTAGTTCAGTACTTTATGTTGGTTGACCAAGAATTATTTGATTGGTTTATAAATTCAATTTTCATTGACAATTGAATATTTATTTATGAATGACAAAGATTTGGAGCGGATTTAGGTATAGAAAGTGGACTGCATTAAGGATTAAGATAGACAAATATAGAGACAAATTTAGGGACAAATATAGGGACTAATATAAGAATGAATTTTGGGACAATTAGAGGGACAACTATATAGGGACGAATTTGGGATAAATGGATGAATTTGGAGAGAGCTGGATATAGAGACGACTTTAGGGATACGTTTAGCGACAAATATAGGGATGAATTTTGGCACATATATAGAGGCGAATATAAGAACGAATTTGTGGACACGTATAGAGAGAAATATAGGAATGAAGTTAAAGACAAATATAGAAGCAGATATAGGGATGTATTAGGGGACAAGTATAGAAACGGATATAGGAACTAATTTGGGTACAAGTATAGTGAAAAATATGGGAACATATTTAGGGATAAATTTAGAGGTGCTACTTAGAGGGGTTTCAAAGCAGAAGTAGAGATGAATGTTACGACGAACTTAAAGACCAAAATAGGTATATGTTTTGTGATGGTTACATGGGCGGATATAGGGACAAAAATAAGGACGGATATAGGGCGTCACAATTATGGTTACTATTGGGGGCATTCTAAGTCGTATCGGAAGTCGTTGGTAATAAAGAAGGAATTGGGGATTAATTTAAAACACATCCCTAAATTTGTCGCTACGTGTCGTTGCTATTTACCATCACCATGTTTAGGGACAAATAGTCGATTCATCTCTAAATTCGTCCCTGACGTGATTAGGGATGACCATTTGTCCCTGAATCTATTCCTAATGTCGTTCCTATACCAGACTATTTTAGTAGTGGTTGTGACATCACCACAGAAAATCAAACAAACTCGTCAAGTTAGCAAAACAGAAACCTCTCTCTCACATTGGTGGATGCTCACACTCTCTCACACACTCCACTCGTGTGTTTAAAGCGTTTGCCTCACTTAATGTACTCTAGAAAAGAAAGAATGAGACTTCATAACCTGCAAAACGAGCAAACAATAGATATGATAGCAGTTAGCGGCAACAGACCTCCTCGGTGTTTGGCTCTCCTCTCCTTACTCTAGATGGTACTCTCCTCTTACTCACCTTTTCCAACACTACTCAGTGTTGCTCTCACCTCTCCTTTTTCTGTTGCAGCAGACAACACTCTCAACTCTCCTTTTCCCAATGCAAGGGCATGACACTCAAGAACCTGAATAACCGCTAGCGGCAACTAGCACCAACAATAGCAAACACAATAAGGCTCACGAGCAACCTTCGAGCACTTCAACAAGGGCCTTTGGACGAGTATTTACCAAAACCCGCTATGGTCCTTAGGCAATGCAAAACAAGTGATCTAGCCCGAAAAAAAAAGAGATTGCAAAGCGGGAAGAAACTAAGTAATATCTATGAAGCCCGGAAGACAAGACAAATGCTAATTCACAAATACGAGAAATAGAAAAAAAATTAAGGAAAAATAAAATAAAATTAGTGCTTGCAAAATTCGTTTCTTTTTTTTTTTTGTGAACAAGCTGCTACTTTTTTTTTATTTGTGAAGAAGCTGCTCTTTTTTTTTTATAGCTATCTAGCTACGGTTGTAGGCTTGCAAGATATTTGTTAAACTTTTCCAGTTTTCCGTTCCTCCTTCAAAGCAAAGAAGGCCCTTGATTAATAAGTTGCTAATAAAAGAAAAACTAAATAAAACTGAATGAAATTAATGAGGGCATGCTACTGAAGTTCCTGAAACAGCAAGGGAAATGAAGCGGCAAAGACACCAACAACACCGATCAACCGACTTGGTGTGGACAGAGACAAGCGCAAGACAAATTCCATCTATATACGATGAGTAGATAGAAGTGACATGCTTTCAAGGATGAGAGGATGGTAGAGACAGATCGACAAATTACAATCTCTCGGGCCTAATCAAACAAGTTTTGCAAAAACTAAAGATTAAGCAAAGAGATAGTAATTCGTACCTCGAAAGCACGAGGAACCCTTTTTGTTGCTCTAATACCACTTCACGTGCTCGGACCCGGGCTCGAGCAAAAGGACCAGCGATTGGCCAGTTTCTAGAGCAACAGGTCAGTCTTCAAATATTTCTGATTTCCCGTCGCTTGGCTTGGCTTCTTGGGACGTGCAAGTACTACTTTTGTAGAACTTGAAGTCTCGGTCGCGGATTGGGGCAGATCTTGTCAATCGGAGGTCAGACGAAGCGGAAAATCGCGTTTTACCGAGATGTCGCTTGTGTAGAGGTGAGTCCAAATGGGGCTTGTTTAAGAGGGATTGAAGGGCTGCTTTTGGGTGAAGTTTTGTGGATGATTGAGGGTGATAATGGGGCTGTCGAAGGCCTTAGAATGGTGATAAAGATGGGGATGGGGGTTGAAGGATATGTGATGCAAGATAGCTCTCGGCCTCGCACTCCGAGCTCTCTCCAACACTTGATCTTCCGCACTCTCGACCTCGCACTCCGAGTGTTTTCGACCCTTTGATTCCGTCGTCTCTCACTATGGAATCGCTCTTAGCATCTCACCAAGAGGTTTTATCCGGCATCTCACCAAGATAGATTTTGTTTCTTAACCCGAAACGAAGAAAGCACAAAGCTCAGATTCTTCTCAAATTCAACTTGTTTTTCAAATGAGGCTTACAAATGTATATATAAGCTACTTGGTCATAAGACCTCTTAAAACACCCAATAAATAAAGGAAGAAAAGAAATTATGAAAACAAACTAGGCCATAAGACCGACTAATTGGCAACTTTGGGGCTAGCCAACATAGCCAAACCTTTAGCCCATTATTGTAGAAAGAAATTGCATAAAAATGTATAAATATTGGTGGGATAAATCAACCTTCATTTGGTCTTATTTCGTCTCCACACTAGCCTCAAATGTTGTCAATTCGGAAGTCACTTGTAGCAAAGTAATCATGTATGCGGGTGACCTTTCAGAGGCTAGAACCGACTGACCAAGTAGGCGAGCTCGAGCTCTTGTCAACGGTGGGGTAGCTCGAGGAAAAAGCGGTTCCTCTTCAATCTCCTCCTCGGTAGCATCTTCAATATCATCCGTTAGAGCTCCATCACTAGTATATAGACCTCCAACCCGATCGTCGAACAAGCTAGTTCCGTCGAGGGTCAGGTCATTGTGACTGCTCTTCCTGTTAGCACTGTTGGTGTGGAAACCATTGAAATTGCAAGGTTGGATACCCATTCACCTAATGAGACTATTGTTCAACATGTAAACCCAATTGTGCATATCATCACATCTGATGAGCAAACGGATCCCACAGACATGCAACATAACACAGAAAACAGGCAGATGATTGTGAGGACCGAGAGGAACACCAGACAAAAAAATCGCCCCGGTTTGAAGGCACCTTCAAGCCCACGCTTGCTGGTGTCATCATTGAAAAAAATGAATGATAAGCAGAAGACATTCATTCAAGATATTAGGTTTGGATTTTTGTTCAACTTGGATATTTTTACCGTACCACTGCATCTTTTGTATTGGTTAGTGGATCATTTTGATGCTAACAAGTGTTGCTTGGTGCTGGCTAATGGAGGAGAACTTGAAATTGCAAAAATAGATGTGCATATCACAATGGGGTTCCCTATGGGAAAGATTTTAGTTGGAAGAAAAACAGCTAAAGAGAATTTCCGTCTTGTGCAAGATTGGAGAAGCATATTTGAGGTCCAGGATAATATAACAACAACTATGGTGATGGATAAATTGATAGCTGACAGTGATTGTGGTGATCAATTTCTTGTGAACTTTATTGTTATATTAGACTCTATATTGGTTGATACTCTGGGAAACGGCATGCAAACCAGAGTTTAATAAGAGTAGTTCCTGAATTGGGAAACATGAAAGACCTAAATTGGTGAGGTCTGGTGTTGGAAAGTTTGGTTGACGCAAAGAAAAGCTGGGAAAAGAGCAAGAATGGCCATTTCAGTGGGCCTCTATTATTCTTGGTTGTAAGTATTTTTTTTAAACCTTTCCTTTGATGTTACCTTAATTTATTTACAATGTACGTAAAATATTCTTCATGTCAGCATTCCCCCGCTCCATCATTATACTAATATATGTTTATCACCTTGGTGTTGCAGTTGTTTTATATGGATAGGGTGAAAATATTCACAAGCACCGCACTCAAAAGAATGAGTCGTTGTTTCCCAATGTTTGTTGGCATGAATTACAAAATTTGGCGCAAACGAGAAACTGATGATATTAGTACCAGAGGCTTTGGCCTTGGATTAGTCCAGGCTCGCCAAATTGTTCCTTCCCATCAAGACATACCGTCTACATCTTGTCCACCCACTACTGCACAAAATGATAAAGACACTAGTCACCCTGTTGATCCAGGAAAAACAACCACCCCCCGTAGAGGTTTATATGAATTCTTTAAAACAAGTCAATCTAATATTGGTGCAATTTAACATGTTCTGTTATTTACTGGTTATTTTTTATTCTTGTTTTTTTTTGTGTTGTTATCTTCTAGAGTTGGATAAAGTTTTTTGCTCAAAAAACTTCTGTGCTTGCATCTGCTATATCTGATTTTGTTGAGTGGCCTACAAATGTACCGCCTGAACTACAACATGATGACAAGGTGAAAAGACTTCTACATGGGGTAAACCAGCTTCTAGGGATGGAAGATGTAACCTCTGAGCCTACTACAGATGCTGCTGACAGGTCTTATATGAATGACTCTCCAAACACACATTTTACCGACTCCCAAGAAAAATTATGGTCAGGCCCTGCTTTCTTAGAGTGCATTACTCAGATTGAGATGGCGTATCAAAATAACCAAAAATTGAAATCAAACATCAAAGTAGATGGGGAATTTTCCTTTGATATATTTCTAAATGATCCTTCTTTTAAGAAAGATAAAGGGACATCGCAGAACACTAGAGATGCAAAAAACGTTACGAATGAACCAAACCAAGATCCTCCAAGTGGCCATGGTCATCCGCCAATACACCAGGATGTTCAAGCTAAAACTACAGACACATTATGCACTACTCCAAATCCCCTACCCACTCAATTTGAAACTTATATTCCACCAGGGAACCATTTGGAAGGTAGAAGAAAATGCAAGTCCCCTGCTACATTGCCACCACGGAGATCCCCACATGTCAACGTAGCTGATGTGAATGTTGCAGAATAACTGAATGACATAAAGAGAGAAGAAGCTGCAAGGAGAGCACATAAACCTTCTGCATCTTTGAGAATCCCTTATTATTCACGTGTTGTTGATATTAATGATCTTATCTCTGAAATTGAGCGCACTGTTTCAGCCTATGTAGCAATGAAAACAACTCAAAGCACGTAAGTTCATTTTAATATTAATTTACTTAGTGTATGTTCAGTTACATGCAAAATATTATTTCTACATCCATCTTCATAATGATTCACTTTGCAGGGAAGACATGGGTACACTTGAAGATGAAACACACTTGTCTAGTGTCATTATTGATGCATGGACAGTTGTCCTCAACCACAAGGAACAATATAAAAGTGCTCAATCACCAGCAAGACTATTTGTCAATATCAACAAATCTGTAATATCTTTACAAGTTCATCCTTCAATGACACTCCATTGTTTTCTCATTACTACAATGGGTCTGTTTTTTTTTACTAATTTCTATTCTTGATCCAGTTTAATGTGGAGAGTGTATCATCAGGAGCTTGTGATGAACAGTTTAAGATGTTTAACCTCCACCTTGATACTATATTGTCTTTGTCACCACACATTTCGTTGAGAGATGTATACATGGTAGTCCCTCGCAATCACCTGAATAAAGTTCTAAAAATACTGAATTTGAAATCAAAGTTAATAAGCTCAATCACTAATGTCTATCTGTTTTATAATATGTTGATTAGATTGTATTTGGGGTTCAACGAGAAGTGTTTTATGTGATGGTTGTCTTCAACTTTAAAAAAAAAAGTTGTCCAGATCGTTGATATCACCCCATCTTGCACTGATGCAACTTGCAGTTTCGCATCACCCTTTGAATGTTTGATAAGCTTTATTAATGATATCTACTATGGCTTTACTTGTATTAAATTCATTTAAATATCACCTCATATTACAATTAAAATTACATGCTTTATAATTCAATCCATGCAGGGGGATATGCTGATTGCTTATCTAACAGACAAGGGGCTTAGAGCAAAGGCAGAAGTAGTGTCAGCTTCACCAACATCAAATGTCCCCATCCCATGGGCTGGAGAAGAGAAAGTAGTGCATTATGGGGTTTGCCTCATGCGTCACATGGAGACCTTCTTTGGAATAGAGAGAGCGTACAAGTGTGGATTGGAAAAGGGCAATTTCAAGAATATCTCAAAGCTACGAGTGAAGTATCTAACAGATATTGTGTGCTCAGAGCTGAATGAAGTGAACACAGAAGTTGTGAAGGCAGCAAAATCCCATGCAAAAATCACTTCAAAGGGGATTCAGGGCCAGAAACTAAATCTTGGTTGAACAACTACAAGACAATTTCTTGTTTTTTTTTTTGCAAACTTAATTTGGAATGTATTTGGGTGTAGACAGTTGTGTACTCTGCTTCTAAACAGTTTTCTCATAAACATTAAGACAGTTGTTTTCCCCGTGGTTTTAAGGTGGATAGTATTTGTCAAGATGCATACAACTATAACTGCTTCTGAACGGTTGTGTGTTCTTTTCTATATGTCAGCACAATTCTCTACCCTCGGTAATCAAATATGTGATTTGTGTTTATAACTGGTCTATTTTATTCATACAGTTGATTTGGTGACATCCATTTGTTTGTTGTGCAAATATAAACTATTGTTTAGCAAAACTAAGATGATGTTGAGCAAATTACCAATAACATAAAACCTTAGTTAAACAGTGTCAGCACTACTTTTACCAAAACAATCCACAAACTAATCAATATGTCCGCAGTATCACAAGAGATAGACGTAAAACTTCAGTAACACTTTATAATATCAAATATGAGGTGGGAAGTTCCAAAATAATTATATGATTATTATGATATTAATATTTTGCATCAATCATTAGAATGGAACACATAGAAACTATAAAAAAAATACATTCAACATATAAATAAGTTCCAATATTATCAATTATTAATATAGTAGAACTACAGTCCTAAGAAGTCATCAATCTTCTCCCTCCTTTCCATTTCTGCATCTAAAACTTCTTTAACGCATTCCATGAGATTGTCCTTTGCCTCTTCAAACATCTGTCTTTGTTTGCCCAGTTCTCCTTCCATCTACATAAAAGATAAAATACAAGACTCAATACAGTATGGAAAAAAAATTATGGATAAAACTTCAAATATCACCTTTGATAGTGCTTCACCGTCTTCATCTTTTGATGCAATCCGAATGTGATGTTCAGTTGCTATTATTGATCTTTGTAATCCTCATATAATGTATAATGAACCACAACGGCTTCCACCAACTCGGCCCTGCGAGCCTCTTTGTTAGTCTCGCATGCCTCATCAACTAGATTCATGTGATACCCGCGGTAAACAACACCATCAAGCACGTCCATCAATTGATGGAAACTTGTGCAAAACCCAACAGTGTTTCCATAGTTCATCTTTTTGGAGAGGGATGTGTTAGCAGAGTGATTAAAAGTTCTGGTATACTGATTTCTGTTAAAAATCAGTTTTCAGACACCAATGGACAACAAAGAATTATTTATGGATATGTATATAGGCAATAATTAGACAGTTTTCTTTCTTGTAACAGTTATTTGTGTCGGTTCATTACAGAGTAAATATAAAAAAAACTACAAAAATTGTAAAACTATAAACTGAAAACGGATTACAGTTATTTGAGTTACAATTATCCTTGTTGGACATTAACCAGCTCGTGTCAGCCCCACTTTCGGCCTTATCCACCTAGTGTCATCACAAAAACTTCAAAAACAGAAATCAGACAAAATATAAGGATAGTGTCACCAATACTTCCAACTACTCTAACCAATAATGTAACAAAAGAATTTGGGCCCTTGCCAACTCGTGCAACAACATACACTTCAAAATAACATAAAAATACAACTCTAGGGTCACAAGTAATTGTACCTAATATCAGTGTCAGCGCTACTTTGGGACTTACCCAACTAGTGTCAACACATAAGCTTCAATAACAGAAAATATCAACCCATACACTTCAATAGCAGAAACCGCCAATATGATCACCTAATGTCACAACAAATATCCTACTTAAACATCAAAAATTACTATGATTTGAATTGAAATCAGAAACAAATATGATTAAGAACAAACTTCATTCATAAAATATATATTAGGTTACATTCAGTACCACAATAAGTTACAAAATACACTGATATCATACAATGGAAATCAGATACAACAAGGTACTAAATGATAAATACTTAGATTTTGCAATAGACCTACATCTAGATTTCTGATCGACAAAGAGGACAATTGCTTTGAACTCTAAGCCAAGATCGCAAACAACTTGGATGGAAGAAATGTTCACATGGCGTTTCAAGAATGGGATTTGACACCAACATCGGAAGCAGACATATTGTACATTCGTCTTCATCAAGATCAAGGTGATATATCTCCCTTAATCCGTCAACCTCCATATGCTCTGGAGGTGCTGGATGATCTGGTTGGTCAACCTCCATATGAATGTCATCGTTTATGTCGGATTTAGAGCTTGGATCGGACGAAGAGTCAGGAAAGAAATGTACATTGACAGTTATGTTCGGGCACAGACCATACTCAACAAAATCAGCGTCGGCCAGAAACCAACTTCTAGTGTATTCCATGAGAAGCTGATTGACTACCTGACTTCTAACAACACCAGTGACTCCCGCATCATGTAACACTTCGTTGCAGCGGCTAAACTCATTGGCATGCCATTCCAAGCTGAACCATGATAAAATGTTAAAGGAACGCTGTCAAAATGGATGGACACGACAAGTTGACTCGGTCCATACCAGTATGACTCAATTGCTGATATTTCCACTTTATAAGTACCAACACTGTAGTCATAATCTACTTCAGTATAAGTTGCAAATGCCATTGAAAGAGAGAAAACCTACATAGACAAAATCAAGATACACTCATATATTAGACAATCACTTAAAAATAAAACATTACAGCGATATTAATAGGAAATAAACATTTCAGAAACACAAAGAAAGATAAAATATCTGAAAAACTGGATCAACCCTAACTGATAACGTTTATTTAGAGTAAGAAACAAATAACACCCACAGAAAATAATGCAATACGAACTAAGCAAGACAAACAACAATATATGGGTTTTATTAGACTGAAAAGTAAGGGAAAGATAAACGAAAATCGCAAAATACAACAATAAAAAATTTGCTGAAACAGTACATCAAAATAACCGATCGCGTTTTTTTTTCAGAGGAAGGAAACAGAAAGGCATACATACCAGAAACGGAATCGCACCTTGAGAAGAGAAAATCTTAATTGGAACGAGAGTGGATGAAGATGAACAACTGGAGGGAGATGAAAAGACTTGCAAACAATCTGAACAACGTTCAAGCAACGTATAAATAAACGAGAAATGGGTCGGGCCTCTCTAAACTAAGCCCAACAGCTATGTTGAAGGCAATTTCAAAAATCTAAATATTTGTGCAAAAATAATCTATTGATAAGCAAAAATAAGATCATGTTTAGCAAATTTTCACCAATCGTCGGTGTTGTGAAATTTTAATCTAATGATGAGCAAAAATAATACAATGATGGGCAAACAAAATTATTGGAAAAGTATAAAATTATATTGACAAAAAATATAATCATGATGAGAATATTTCAAAAGGATCGATTGTTGTGCAACTAAAAACTACTATTGAACAATAATGTGATGTTGAGCAAAATTACACCAATCCCCCCACATGTTGTGCAACTTTATTCTATCAATGAGAAAAATAAGACCATGTTGTGTAATACTCTATTGAGAAACTATAAAATTATATTGAGAAAGAAAATAGAATCATATTGGGCAAAATTTCACAAGTCTCAAGTGTTATGCAAAAATAACCTATTGCTGAGCAAATATAAATGTCAAAACATAAACATCAAAATCATAGAATACAAGACTGGTATCACCAATAGTTGTAACTAATTTCAGTGTCAGCAGTACTTTGGTCCTCAACCACATAGTGTCACCACGTCTGGTGTCAACAATGTTTGTAACTACTATCAGTGTCAGCACTACTTTGGGTATCAACCACCTAGTGTCCCCACGTACACTTCAATATCAGAAAATAACCAACTGGTGACACCACTACTTCAAACTAATATAACCAACAATGTCAACAATACTATGTGCATTAAACACTTCTTGCTGCCCCATACACTTCAAAATCAAAAAATACGACGCCCGTGTCACCACTACTTGTAAATAATATCAGTGTCACCAATACTTTGCATCTCAACCACATAGTGTCACCACATACACTATAAAAACAAAAATATACAAGTCTAGTGTTACCACTATTTGTAACTAGTATCAGTGTCAGCACTACTTTGGGTCTAAACCACCTAGTGTCACCACATAAACTTCAATATCAGAAACCATCAAACTGGTGACACCACTACTTCAAACTAATATAACCAACAATGTCAACAATAATATGGGCATTAAACACCTCTTGCCACCACATAGACTTCAATATCAAAAAAAAAGCCAGTGTCACCACTAATTGTAACTGATATCACTGTCAGCACTACTTTGGACAACAACCACATAGTGTCACCACATACAATGTAAAATAAAAAAAATACAAGTATGGTGTCACCATTACTTCAAACTAATCGGACGAAAAATGTCAACAATACTTTGGGCATTAAAAACCTCTTCCCACCACATACACTTCAACATCAAAAAGTACTAGGCCACTGTCACCACTACTTGTAATTGATATCAGTGTCAACACTATTTTGGGATGCACAACCGTGCAGGATTTTGGGAAAAATAAGTTTTATATGTATTTCAAATCCACACAGGATATATGAGCAAATTCATCAAAGTTCAGATGGTCTTTTTTTGTCAAATAAAACACAATATCATACTCACACATCAGGAAAAATATGATATAATGGAAATCACAAACAAATATAATAGTACACAAATTTCATTAATATTATGCATTTACATACACCAAGTACTGCAAATAGTTACAAAATACACTGGTATGATTTGAATAGAAACCAGATACAAAATATTGTCAGACACAAAATTCCATTAATACCATACATTTCCTTAAAATAACTCATGTAAAATAGGTGCAACTGCACTGTCTTTTCCCAACAGATATACATTAGACCTATGGCTAAAAAGCTGATCGACAAAGTGGACAAATGGGTTGAATTGACACCCACTCTAGGAGACACTCTCGATGGAAGGAATGGTCACACGGTGTGCGAATGATAAGCATCGATGCCAACATCACATCAAGACATATTGTGCATTTATCCCAATCCTGTTCCAGATGATCTATCTCTTGTAAATTGCAATTTTGTTCTGCATTTGCTGGAGGAGCTGGGGAATCCACATCCATTTCAGAGTCGGAGCTCATATCAGATTCAGAGCTTGAATCAGAGCTTATCTCAGAATTAGGGTCGTCAATGAAATGTACATCCATAATCAGGTCTGGGCAGAGACCATATTCAATGAACTCAGCGTCACCCGTAAACCAACTGCGAGTATAATCCATTGACATCAGGTTGGCGAGTTGAGTTCGAACCACACTAGCGACCCCTGCTTCATTTAACACATGATCACATTGTGCAAAAGTCATTGGCAACCCATCCCAATCAGAGAAATGATCCAGGAACACCTCGGGGAGGGAATCAGAATGAATAGACACGTGCAGTTGGCTGGGTCCATACACAGGCGTTTGCCTTGGTGTGATAACAACTTCAAAAGAGCCGACGGTGTAATTGTACCCCATTTGGATTACAGTTGGAAGTGCCATCTAAGGATAGAAAACATACACAAACAAAATAAATATACACTCATATAACTTGCTGAAATGAAAACCCTAACCGACTGAAAGATAATGAAAAAGTAATCTAAAATCAGAAAAAAAAAATAACATAAAACTTGCTGTAAAAATGTAAAAACCCTAACCGATTATATAAAATTTACAGAATAACAAAAGGGAGAGAACTACATAAGAAAGGCAAGGACGCACCTTGTGAAGAAAAATAGGGAAAGGGGAAGAGCGTGTGGAGGAAGATGAAAAGACTTGGAGAGACGGTAATGGGAAAGAGAGTGGAAAGAGTTGAAATGACGTTGGAGTCTTGGAGATATACTCAGGTACAACCCTTATATAAAGTAACTGAAATGGATCAACTTCTTTGATCGGGAAAATGGGCCACAGTCTCCTATCATGACGTTTAAACTAAACCCAACACCAATTTTGTCCAATCCTATTGTTGTGCAAAACTTAACCTATTGTTCAGCAAAAATAAGATCATGTTGAGCAAATTTTCACCAATCGACCATGGTGTGCAATTTAATTCTAATGATGACCAAAAATAAGACAACATCGTGAAAAAAATATATTTAAAAAAATTATATTGAGGAAAAATAAGATCATATTGGGCACAAATTCACAAGGATCAATTGTTGTGCAAACATTAACCTATTGTTTAGCAAAAATAAGATCATGTTGAGCAAATTTTCACCAATCGACCATGGTGTGCAATTTAATTGTAATGATTTTTTTTATTAGGAAATAATTCGAGACCGGACAGGTCTGGACCTCGAGAGGCCGACAAAGTCGGCAGACGTCAAGCCGTCTAAACATACAACATAGCAAAAGAAAATACAACATGGAAACAGAATACAATCACCTAATACATCAAAAGAACTACACAAAAAATCCAGAAAACCCCAGACCCTAAGCACATAAGCGGACACAACAACGAGAAGAAGGAGACCCGGCGTGGAGAAGTGGATAGCGAGCGCATGGGACAACACAGCTGACACGATGTCTCGCCGCCGGAAAGATGGAAATCAGAAATCCACGTAAGGCAAAGACGACTCCTGGGGAAGTGTGGATCATACGACGTTCCCTCCACCTAGATGAAGGATCTTCGGAGACCACGAACACCACGAACACGATCACTTCGATCAACCAGGGCCGCATAACTGCTCCTCAACCAAAACTAACCACGAATCCAGCAAACAGAACTCCAACCAACCCGAGAAAGTGAAGCACAACCGCGAGATGACAAAGAGCGCAAGAAAATTCCGGAAATTATTTGCTTATAGTTAATTATTTATATGTTATTTCCAAACGGGCTCCCTTGGGCCCAAGGCTTAACCTTGAGCCCAAAGAAACAAAACTCGTGCTTAGAACTCGGGTCACAGGGACCAAATGAGAAGCGGCCCATCAGCCATCTCCAAAGACCGGGGTTACAGGAACGCCGGAAAGCCATTGAAGGGACCAGTGCAGCCGTCTCCAGAGGCCACCACCCACCGAACAGGAAGGAGAGACCCAAGGAGAGGCGGTGTAGATCGGCGCTAGGGCCGGGGCTGAACGCCGACACCACCAGCCAGAGACGGCCCCCCGGAATGCGCCGGCGGAGGCGGATCGTGAGCACCGGCCAAGGAGTCTGAGTACAGACAGATTGGAAATCCGGCAAGGAGGCCGCTAGGGCCGTCGGAGGGGACTAGCCGCCGAGGACAAAACGGAGAGGCCATCCACCAGCCGACAGCGGCACCGAACAGCCTACACGGAGGTAGAAGATCGCCCCCACAACCATGGGAGCGGGCGATCAGATGAATCGGTAACTCCGCCATCGAAGACCAGGACGGAACCACCGGATGTAGAAGAGTCATCGCCGGGCGCCGACGACAAAGAGATTGGATGGGAGAGCGCAACCAAGCACCATCGAGATTGGCTGGCGATAAGGGTTGAAAGGGAAAAGATTTGTAGGAAGGCAGACCAACAAAATTCATTGTTGGGGGTTGGAGACTGAAACCAACCAAAGCCCCAAATTAATTTGGTGTTTAATCCGAATCCGAAACCTGAATTTCGGTGTTAGGGTTATTCGATTTACGTCTTACACCCGAAGTTGGGAGATCCACCACCACTAAGGCGTTGGTGGTAGCGGTGGCCGAAGCCGAGGTTACTCACGCCGAGAGGCGGATTGATGGCTCCCGGAGGAGATTTAAGGCTCGCGGAGGAGATTTAGGGCCTCCCAAAGGAGGGGTTTGGGGCTCCGAAAGAGAGCGTTTCCTTCTTCAAGAAACTAGATTCCACAGAGCCATAGAAGACGATGAAAAAAGGCCGGTAACCAGTTGGTGAATAGGTGGTGGTGGTACTTCATCCCCAACTGGGGTTTTTTCCAAGCTCTCAAGAAGAGAGCTTTTGGATAATGAGGATTGTTCTTTCCACCGATATAGCAAAAAGGTATACACTGTCTTTTTCCGTTTTTTAATTCTAATGATGACCAAAAATAAGACAACATCGTGAAAAAAATATATTTAAAGATTAAAAAATTATATTGAGGAAAAATAAGATCATATTAGGCACAAATTCACAAGGATCAATTGTTGTGCAAATATAAAATGTTATTGATAAAAAATAAGATCATGTTGAGCAAATTTTCACCAATCGCCCTATGGTGGGCAATTTTATTCGAATGATAATAAAAAAATAAGACCTCATCGTGCAAAAAATATATTTTAAAAAAAATTATATTGAGGAAAAATAAGATCATACTCGGAACAAATATAAAATATTATTGATCAAAAATAAGATCATGTTGAGCAAATTTTCACCAATCGCCCCATGGTCGGCAATTTTATTCGAATGATAATAAAAAAATAAGACCACATCTTGGAAAAAATATATTTACAAAATAGAAAAGTATATTGAGGGAAAATAAGATCATATTGGGCACAAATTCACAAGTCTCAATCGTTGTGCAAATATAAAATATTATTGATAAAAAATAATATCATGTTGAGCAAATTTTCACCAACCGCACATGGTGTGCAATTTTATTCGAATGATAATCAAAAAATAATTCCATGTTGTGCAAATAATCTATTGAAAAAGTATAAAATTATGTTGGGCACAAATTCGCAAGACTCAATTGATGTGCAAGCACAATTCTAGTGTCGCCAATACTTCTAACTACTATAACCACCTTGTGCGACCACATACACTTCAAAATCACCAATTACAAGGACAGTATCACCACTACTTGAAACTAATATCAGTGTCACCACTATTTTGGAACTTAGACACCTGGTGTCAGCCCATAATATTCACTAACATTAAACGTCACCACAGACACGGTAAAAATCGAAAAAATACAAGGATATTGTCACCACTACTTCATCTCAGTGTAACCACTACTTATCTATTTGAGCACTAAATTTGTCAGATTACATCCAAACTTCCCCATATACACAACAACAACCTATCTAAACACTGGTTTTAAAATTTAAAACTTCAGGTTTCCTTGATCAGATATGAGCACATTAGTTCTCTGAATCGAAAGATCTTCTCGTTGTTGAACCGTTTAACATCTCCCCCAAATACAGACGCTTCAATCGCTTTTAATGTAAATACACCACATGAAGCCCTGTCAACACAAAAAGGAAGAATGTAATGTCGGCACATAAATAACAAGTATCTTAAGGTAACCAACTAACAAAACAAGATAAAAAATGCATACCCGGTAGAATCATGCATTAACCCATTAACCATGTTTAGCTGGAAAGGAGATGAATCAAAGTTTTCATAGAGCCCAGCCTTTGCCAAATGAATTGGGAGCCAAATAGCAAACGGTTGCAATTGTTGTTCAAGAACACCATCCCTAACAACAGAGACGTTGCAATCGTATACGCTGATTACCCTCTCCTCAATTTTAATCTCCAACGCCACCCAGTACTTGTTTATCACATTGAAAATTGTGTAGATTTTCTTTACAGATGCCCATGGCTTCCCATACTCAGCAGGGCACGTACCGACAAAAAAATCCTCAGTGTTGACTTCAAGAGGTATGTCTTCCCTATAACTTGAAGCATATTCAAGCAGATACTTTAGGTAAAATAGCCAATCCAGAACAAGAACATCTCGATATTTGACAGGGTCCTCATAAATGCGCCTCCTAATGTGAATCAAACCTCTTTCTAGATGCTAAACAAAGTAGTAAAAAAGTGAATTCAACAATCAACTAATACAATAAAATCCAATCCACACATATATATATCTACTCCAAAAAACAAGCAGTTATTACCTGACAATCAAGCCACAAATTCTTCACTAAAATGTGCTGGAAAAACTTTTTGTCAAATCTTGAAATTGGACCAGCAATAGAAAAATTCCTACCCAAAATTACACAAAATGCGTAAAAATATATCTAGCATGAGATGCTATAACTAATACAATGACAACAACATTCCATAACAAATATTGAACATAAAAATAAACCATACCTTTGTTTCTTTACAAGTCCATAAATAAATTCATGATCTTCCGAGCTGATCAATGACTTGTTAGGGGCATGCTTTGGCATCCTCACTTTCTTCTCCTGCTCAACTGGGCCATACAGGAATGTACTGGTTGATGGGATAAGATTGGAAGCCTTTAATTGTTCAACTTAAATTTTAGTTGCAGGATCATTTTCGACCGAATCCCAATCAACACCTACACCCTTATCATCATCGTTATCAGACAGAGTGATGTACTTTTCCAAGGATGGGTCAACTCTAACTCCAGCAACTTGACCATCAGCACCTTCGCCTCCACACTTTGTAGATTGAGGGGCTTCAGCAGAAGTTGATGGAATTCCAACCTCATCTTCGACCATTTTGGCATCATCAACTTCATGCTTCATTAATGAAATATCACGTTTCAAATCCTGCACGCATTTCACTTCCACACCTACAACCTTAAATTCAGTGTCAGAGACAACAGATGGAAACTCCTTATCCACTCCTGGAACCTCGGAACTTATTGATGGCAAAGACACGTGCACAACGTTAACAAAAGCAGGAGATGATTTCAACACTAACTCCTCGTCAGGGAAAGACTGCTGAAGATCAGACACAACATCATTCACAATTTTGTTCAGATCTTTATTATCATCCTTCACAGGTGTGCCTTGGGGCTTACCATCACTGACATGTTCATCATCGACGTTCGAAGGAGTGCCCTCGGACTTACCAGCAATGTGCTTATCATCTTCAGGCTCGACAGCATTTGCTGGCAACCTCTCAGGCCTCATAATTAGCAACTCTAACCTCAAGCTCATCGTACTTCTTCGACATCTCACCAAAAACTTGAAGAATCCCAGTCAACTCCACAATCTTTGTTTTATTTGCATCAACCCTCGCATACAAAATATGCATAGATTTAGGGACCCTTTCAAGCTTCTCAATTCTCCTAAAAATCTCCTTCACCCAATCAGGATGAGATGGGAGAGAAGAAGTAAAAGCATCAACATGTGTTTTTGGAGGCAACTCACCAGTTGAATAATTGGCGGCCTCCATTTGAGGAGATACATCTTCAGTACTGATAACTCCCTCCCTTGATGAAAATTGGAATAAGTTTCAAAGGCCTTGACAGTATGTCTGTGTCAAAGGTCTTGGAGCTTTAACAGTATTGATGAAATATATAACCTGTTCTATATGATATTTTGTTCGAAATATTATTTAATATTATTATATGCTTCCATTATATTATTATATATAACTAACCTTTCATGAAGTATTATCGAATAATTTCCTTCCTTATGATACAATTTGAGAAGATTTAAATCGGAAAGATTATGGCCTTCGAAGTTTCCAAAGATAGAAGATCCAGCTCAAGCCATGATCTTGACTAGCCGTTGGAGAAGATCCTTAGGCGCCGATTCATCTCGATATAAAGAAAAGGAAGAAGAAGACAGAACACATTTTCATTGAACACGAGCCTTTCATACACTCCAAGCCTTCAAGAGAAATCTGTCTTCGTGTGCTCTCTACTTGTCCTTAGAGTCTGTTATTTCATTTCAAAGCATTTGAGAGTTACACAGTGAGCTTATAGGATATATTCAGTTATAGTGTTATACTCGAGAGTTTATAACTCGGGAAGTGAACACTAGGCGATTGATTCACTAAGTGTAAGAGGATTGTACTAGATAGCATAGAGAGGTGGGGCTCTTCTAGATTGATCTAGGACTCCAAGGGAACGTGAGTTGACTAGATTGCAATTGTATAGGAGAGAGGCTTCTCGGGGAGCTACTAGGATCCTAAGTCTTGTGAATCAATAAAATTCGGTTGAATCCTAGGGTTGTGGAAGAACCCTAGGCGAGGACGTAGGCCAAGTTCGTGCCGAACCTCATAAACAACTCATCGAGTCCTTTACTTTCTGCTTTACCTTATTTTCGCACTTGGTTCGAATTGTTTAACTTTGTGATTCAGGTTTCCAGAGAAAAGACTAAGTGTAATCTCAAAGGGTTTTGCACGAGCTTCAAAAGTCTTGAGACTATCTGTGAAAAACCGGCATACTCTATTCAACCCCCCTTTTAGAGTATCTTTACATTACTTTGTTTTACATTATCGAACCTTCAATTCGTATCAGACCTTTACTCACTGCTTTTGATCTAACAATCTTGTGAGTTTTCGATCATGTCTGGTGAAGCAAGCGGAGGATTTGCACAGGGAAGGTCTACCAGCAGACCACCACTCTTTGTAGGAAACAACTTTGTCCACTGGAGATCTTTGATGAAGATGTTCATTATAGATCAAGATCTGGAACTTTGGAACATTATAGAGAATGGTCCAAAGATTCCAGAGAAAGACGGACCAAATGGAACCAAACTTGCAAAGAAGGAGTCTGAATACATCCAAGCGGATCTTGAACTCGTCTCCAAAAATTACAGGGCTATTAACTTACTTTATTGTGGTCTTAGCACTGATGAGTTTAACTGTATTTCATCTTGTAGGTCAGCTAAAGAGATTTGGGACAAGCTGGTCGTCACCTCTGAGGGAACTAGCCAAGTGAAAGACACCACCAAGATCAGCATCTTCCTTCGAAAGTATGAGCTTTTTCAAAATGAAGTCTGATGAGTCAATCAAGGTCATGTTCACACGATTCACAGAAATCACCAACAACCTTGACTCTCTCGGCAAGAGCTTTACAAACGTTGAGAAAGTGAGGAAGATACTGAGGTGCCTCCCAAAAGAAAAATGGGGTCCTAAAGTAACATCTATAGAGAAAGCACAAGGCCTCACCACTCTACCCCTTGATGACCTGCTTGGGAAGCTGATCACTCACGAGATGATCCTTAATGAAGATGATGGAGAACTTCCAACAAGCACCAAGAACTTGGCACTCAAGTCTAAGAAGGATGAGCCCAAAGATGGATCTGATTCCGAAGATGAGGATGACGATGAGGATGATCCTTTTGCTCTTATCACAAGAGGCCTTGCTCAAATCCTCAAAATGAAGAAACAATTCAACAACAAGGATGGATCAGAGTCTTCTAAATTTCGAGGTAAGCCTCAATACAACAAGTATGATAAGAAGACTAAACCTTTGTCTTATTTTGAATGTGGTGAAACAGATCATCTTGTGAAGGATTTCCCTTAAAAGACAAAGAGCCAGTCCAATAAGGGTGACAAATGGAAAAAGAAAGCCATGGTGGCAACTTGTAGCGATTCTGACTCTGACTCCGATGATGAGAAGGACAATATTTGTCTTATGGCCTCAAAAGACAAATCCCACGATGAGAAGCTTGAAGCAACTGTAAGAGAACTTATGGCAAGTCCAAAAGAGGTATTATCGGAACTCCCTTTCTAATATGATTGCCAATGAAGAGAAACTTATTGCCGAGATTAACATTCTTATCAAGATAACTGTGGATCAGGAATGAACTATTGAAGATCTGTCTATGAGTGTCAAATGTCTTGAAGCTTCTTATTCAGGTCTTGACATTAAAGTCAAGATGCTTGACTCAGAGAAATTTGAACTCAAGCAAGATCTCTCACCTCTAAGAAATGAGCATCGTGACTTAGAGAACGAGAATATCTCCCTGAATAATAAGATTCAAGACCAACAGATAGCCCTCATAAGTTTTACCAAATCCAAAGGCACTCTTGATAGGATGTTGGGTGAGCAACAAAGTTCTCTAAACAAAAGTGGTATTGGTTACAATCCAAGGTTTTTAAAGAAGCAGCACATTACCGCCTTTGTGAAGGAAAAAGGAAGCAGAACCTCTCCTATATGTCACCACTGTGTTAGAAAGGGACATGTAAAAGATATCTGCCCCTATAGAAGAAAGGATCCATATATCATTCATTTGAGAAAAGAACGGATAACACAAGTTTGGGTCCCAAAAGGCACTATTTTACCAAATATGGTTTATCCCAATAATGGATCCAAATTTGCTTATTGGTCTAGCCACAAAGGTTGATGTTTGTTTTGCAGGAGATCACCAAGGTGAAGGAGAACAAATGGATTATTGATAGTGGATGCTCGAGGCGTATGAGTGGGAAGAGTTCTCTCTTTCATGATCTAAATGAGCAATCCACGGGAACAATCACTCTTGGTGACAAAGGAAAATGTGACATCGTTGGTATTGGTAGCGTTGGAAGTGATTCCAACCATAGTATTAAAAATGTCTATCTTGTTAATGGTTTAAAGTATAATTTGCTTAGTGTTTCTCAATTATGTGATAGTGGCAACAATGTCAGATTTAACAAGAAAAGATGTCTAGTGTGCAGAGAAGATACAGGTGAAGTTATATTGACTGCATATCGTTAGAACAATATATACGCTGTAAATGCCGATCAAGTGGCACAAGGAAGCTTAACCTGTCTAAAGGCTTTGACGGACGATCCAAAGCTCTGGCACAGGAGACTCGGTCATGTGAGTCCACATACACTAAAGAAGCTTGTGTCCAAAGGGCTTGTAAGAGGACTACCTGAGATGGACTTCAAATGTATTGATATGTGCAATGCATGCACTCGAGGTAAACAAACACGTATCTCTTTCAAACCCAAAAAGGTTGTAAGTTCTTCTAGATCCCTTGAACTTTTACATATGGATTTATGTGGTCCTATGCGAGTCAAATCTCCCAATGGTAAAAAGTACATGCTAGTTGCTGTTGATGATTTTTCTAGATATACTTGGGTTGCATTTTTAAAAGAAAAATCAGAGGCCTTATTTGAGTTTTCAAAACTTTGTAAGGAGTTGCAAACTTTAAGAAACGAGCCCATAGTGTCAATTCGAAGTGATCATGGTAGGGAGTTTGATCAACTTCAGTTTGATTTTTTTTGTGCTAAATATGGCATCTCCCATAACTTTTCTGCTCCTAGGACACCTCAACAAAACGGGGTTGTGGAACGAAAGAACCGCACCTTAGAGGATATGACCAGGACTATGCTTTTAGAAAATGCATTACCTAAAACCTATTGGGCTAAAGCTGTTAACACAGCTAACTATATTTTGAATCGTTGTCTTATTCGTTCCATCTTAAAGAAAACTCCTTATGAACTTTTCAAAGGCCGCAAACCACTTATATCTTATTTTAAACCCTTTGGGTGTACTTGTTTTGTTCATAACAATGGAAAAACTAACCTTGGGAAATTTGATGCGCGTAGTGATGAAGGTATATTTCTTGGCTACTCCACAAGTAGCAAAGCTTATAGAATCTTCAATAAAAGGACCCAGTTAGTTGAAGAAAGTATACATGTTATATTTGATGAATGCAATTACGGTTCTTTGAGTGAAAGTGTTGCAGATATAGATCTTAACATCCACGCAGAGAACGAGGAAGGTGATGATGCTGCTACCAAGAACACAGAGAAGAGGAAGATTTAGGAACAGATTCTCAACATTGAAGAATTGGCCCAAGGTGTTGAAGATTCGTCCAAAGCCCTTGGTGTCCAATCCAACAGTGTTGAAACGTCAGAAACTGCTGTAACTGAACCTAACAGGACCACGGAGTCAGATGTACCACAAATCAATCCTACTGGTGTGACGAATCAAGGAGCTGAGATTAGCAAAAGGAAATTCAAATACTCCTCATCACACTCATTAAAGGATATCATTTCTGACCCTACTTCTAGTGTTCAAACTCGTTCTAAACTTAAAGATCTTTGTGCTTTTCACGCGTTTGTTTCTCTTATTGAACCAAAGAAGGTAGATGAGGCCCTTCAAGAGCCAGACTGGATCATTGCTATGCAAAGTGAGCTTAACGAATTTGAAAGGAACAAAGTCTGGACCTTGAAGCCAAGACCAAAGCATCAATCAGTCATTGGCACACGATGGGTATTTCGAAACAAGCTAGATGAGAATGGTAAGATCGTGAGGAACAAGGCAAGGCTTGTTGCTCAAGGCTACAATCAAGAGGAAGGTATTGACTACGAGCAGACCTTTGCTCCCGTAGCCAGGCTTGAAGCTATTCGCATTTTATTAGCATTTGCATCTTTTATGAGCATAAAGTTATATCAAATGGATGTCAAGTGTGCTTTTCTTAATGGTTTCTTAGAAGAAGAAGTATATGTGGCTCAACCCCCAGGATTGGAAAGTTTGGAATTTCCTAATCATGTTTATAAATTTGACAAAGCGCTTTATGGTTTGAAACAAGCCCCAAGAGCTTGGTATGAGCGCTTGTCAAAATATCTTTTAGAAAATGATTTTAAAAGGGGGTTGATCGACAGGACTCTTTTTATCAAGACCAAAGGAAAGGACATTTTGGTTATTCAAATTTATGTAGATGATATAGTATTTGGTGCTACTAACACATCTTTGTGCAAGGAATTTTCTGACATCATGTGCAGTGAATTCGAGATGAGCTTGATGGGTGAACTCAACTTCTTTTTGGGATTACAAGTTCATCAATCCAAGAAAGGGATCTTTGTCAACCAAAGCAAGTACACTAAGGATCTCTTGAAGAAGTTCAAGATGGATCAATCCAAAGCAGCCAAAACTCCCATGAGCTCAACATTATCTCTAGATCAAGACAAGGCTGGGAAAAGTGTCAATCAAAAGGAGTATCGAGGAATGATTGGATCTTTACTATATCTCACAGCTAGTAGACCTGACATCATGTTTAGTGTTTGCATGTGTGCTAGGTTTCAAGCTGATCCTAAAGAATCTCACCTCGTGGCGGTGAAAAGGATCTTTCGATATCTCAATGGCACTAAGGAGCTTGGACTATGGTACCCAAAGTAAAAGGATTTCACATTAATTGGGTATTCTGATGCAGATTTTGCAGGCTACAAGGTGGATAGGAAGAGCACATCAGGATGTTGCCAATTCCTAGGAGCATCCTTGATCAGTTGGCACTCAAAGAAACAAAACTCAGTTGCTCTATCCATTGCAGAAGCCGAATACATAGCCATTGGAGCCTGTTGCTCCCAAATCGTTTGGATAGATCAACAAATGCGAGATCTTGACATCAACCTCAAAGGCATCCCCATTAAATGTGACAATACAAGTGCCATCTCTATTACAAAGAATCATGTTCAGCATTCAAGGACCAAACATATTGATGTAAGGCATCATTTCGTTAGAGACCATGTTGAAAAAGGTGATGTGTCCATTTCGTTTATTTCAACTGATTATCAATGGGCTGACATTTTTACTAAGCCTTTGGCAGAGGACAGGTTCACCTTCATTAGACGAGAGATTGGGATGCTTAACAAGGATGCACTTTCGTAGGGGGAGCTTTCCCTTTACGAAAGATAAACTCTACTTAGTGTCAAGACCTTTGAGAATTATGTCAAGGTTTGCGAACTAAATGGTAGATTACATATATCGGATCACATATATTTGATTAATATCTTTTTAGATATTTAATAAAATATATTTTTATCGGATTTCAAACTCTTTTATTTATGATATATTTTTACCCATTGAGATATTTTTGGAACAAAATAATTTCGGATAATTTTCCCTCTTATTTTTGGTTAAGAAAAGGATTTGAATTTTTAATTGGAAATTTTCAAAATAAGCAATGTTATGATTACTCCCCTTGGAACTATAAACCCGTCCCATCACTCCATAATCTCTCTCTACTTAAACCCAATTATGTACCCGATTCCATCACAAACTCATAACTTATCCAAACTCTTTCAACTTCTCTTTCTTCAACCTCTCAAACTGTTCTAAAAACCCTAGCCGATTTCCTCCATGGCTCCCAATTCAAAGAAAGCTTCCACACCCAAAAGACTTGGCGCCACCTCCAAGGGACGCCAGGCCACTGCAACCTCCCCTACACCTGAACCCACTCCTCAAGCCATTGTCCCTGCTGTTGTCCAGAGCACCATCGCTGAGAGCACGACTACTGTTACCAAGGGCTCTCAAAAACGCTCTGCTAAGAAGCCTCTTAGTGCGAAGCAGAAAGGGAAAAAGAAAGTCATCGCTGAGAAGGTAGACGAGGAAGATGATCTCGACGCCAATCTGGAAAGGGATACAGCCAAGGAAGCCGAAGAGGAAGCTATAAAGAAGAAGAAGGCCGAGGAGGAGGCCGAGCTTGCAAGGAAACTTGTCGAGGAGGAAGTTGAGAGAATCCGGAAGGAAGCCGAGGCAGAGGAGGTTCCTTCTGAAGAGGAGCCTGAGAAAGAAGACGAGGAGTAAGATGGATCTGGAGAGGACGAGGAAGCTGATGGAGATGACGCAGGGTCCGGTGAGGACTCGGGGTCTGAGGATGAGGAGGAAGAAGAGCCAGAACCCGTTGCCTCTCCTTCTCCTTCTCCTCCGCCCCCCGTCTCCAAAGAAGCGGAAAGCCCCAACTGTTGTCAAACCTCCATCTCCCAAGCTTACCAGGAAGGGCACCCTCAGAGGTCTTGAGGCGCTTGTCAAGAGAACTGCTCCAACACAAGCTCGAAGGAAAAATGTCGATCCACCCGCCTACTTCCAGGTAAACCAACCCTTACCCTCTTCATGGTTTGAAACTGCTGAGACGGCTGGAAAGTGGGTAGATGAGTTTCGAACTCGTAGGATATGCTGTTCTGATTTGTTGGATATCGAGTTCTTTGAAGCTTTGAAGTTACCCTGCATTGCCCTTCTCAAAAAATCCCCAGCCTGGACCCTTCTCAATCTTGAAACCGTCTACTATGCCCAGCTAACCCGCCTGTTCTACATAAACCTAAAAGCCAAACATGATGCCAATGGTTGGTCCTTGGAATCTGTTGTCAAGGGAGTTAGAATCTCTTTCAACTCCACTGAATTTGCAGATTTCCTTGGCCTACCTAGCCCATGTCCACCCTCTGAAGTACACCCCTCTAAAGAAAACTGTATCATCCTTGCCCGATCCAAATACCTCTTACCCGAAGCATCTAACATCACCTCAAAGCAGCTCACCCACTCATCCCTTACCCTAGAGGCAAAAATTATATTCAACAGCATTGTTTGATGCCTCTTACCCCGTCTTAACTCTGGCTCGCTCCTTACTGACAATGCCATGGTCCTCCTTTACCGAATCCTCAATGGCCTTGATCTTGATCTGGCCAACACCATTTTAGGATCCATGGCTCACACAAGAAAAGCCAGAAAAGGAACTCCCATCCCCTTTGCCACCCTTTTGACCCAAATCTTCAAAGCTTCTGGAATTGATTTCAAAAATGAAGAACAACAGCGTCATATGGGTAAGTTCGACTCCAAGAGCCTTGAAAAGATAGGCATCACTCGGTCTCCCCAAGGGACCTTGAGTCTTGCCTCTCCTTCAAAAGGTCTTCCCACTGCCTCAGCTGTTGATGAGCGCATAGACAAACTGGAGTTGGGCTTGGAGGAAGTTTGCCTGGATATCAAGGAGCTGCACAAGGAGATCTTGACGGAGATGAGCGGGATAACCAAGATGCTGCAAGGTCTATGGACAAGGCTGACTGATGATGCTCAGGACGACGAAGCTTAACCCTACCCTACCGTATCCCATCCCTGAAATCTGATACATTGCTGGTTTTTGGAAACTGTTTCAAAACTTTTGGTGACTGTTTTACCTCCTCCCTTTGTTGAAAGACAAAAACGGGGAGATGATCTGTGGTTTAGACTTGAAAACTTTTTGATGTGAAGGTCTTGGAAGACCTTGGTTTTTTATTTTTGGTTTTCAGTTGGATGGCTTTCCATGCTTTAAAAATTTGATCCAACATTTGCCTAACCCATGCAGGTACTTAGTCCGATTTCACTTATATTATATATGCTTGACTAAGTTGCAGGGATGCACAGGTTTTGTCTTTCATCAAGGGGGAGATTGATAACTCCCTGCCTTGATGAAAATTGGAATAAGTTTCAAAGGCCTTGACAGTATGTATGTGTCAAAGGTCTTGGAGCTTTAATAGTATTGATGAAATACAAAACCTATTCTATATGATATTTTGGTCAAAATATTATTTAATATTATTATATGCTTCAATTATATTATTATATATAACTAACTTTTCAGGAAGTATTTTGGATTAATTTCCTTCCTTATGATACAATTTGAGAAGATTCAAATCGGAAAGATTATGGCCTTCGAAGTTTCCAAAGATAGAAGATCCAGCTCAAGCCATGATCTTGACTAGCCGTTGGAGAAGATCCTTAGGCGCCGATTCGTCTCAATATAAAGAAAAGGAAGAAGAAGACATAGCACATTTTCATTGAACACGAGCCTTTCATACACTCCAAGCCTTCAAGAGAAATCTGTCTTCGTGTGCTCTCTGCTTGTCCTAAGAGTCTGTTATTTCATTTCAAAGCATTTGAGAGTTACACAGTGAGCTTATAGGATATATTCAGTTATAGTGTTATACTCGAGAGTTTGTAACTCGGGAAGTGAACACTAGGTGATTGATTAACTAAGTGTAAGAGGATTGTACTAGATAGCATAGAGAGGTGGGGCTCTTCTAGATTGGTCTAGGACTCCAAGGGAACATGAGTTGACTAGATTACAATTGTATAGGAGAGAGGCTTCTTGGGGAGCTACTAGGATCCTAAGTCTTGTGAATCAATAAAAGCCGGTTGAATCCTAGGGTTGTGGAAGAACCCTAGGCGTAGACGTAGGCCAAGTTCGTGCCGAACCTCGTAAACAACTCATCGACTCCTTTACTTTCTGCTTTACCTTATTTCCGCACTTGGTTCGAATTGTTTAACTTTGTGATTCAGGTTTTCAGAGAAAACACTAAGTCTAATCTCAAAGGGCTTTGCACGAGCTTCAAAAGTCTTGAGACTATCTGCGAAAAACCGGCATACTCTATTCAACCCCCCTTCTAGAGTATCTTTACATTACTTTGTTTTACATTATCGAACCTTCAAGTACCTTCCACTTTCTCTGCTGACACTGCTATTTTGCCAGCTTCAACACTTGAAACACGAATTTCTTCATTCCCACAAGCAGCAAATGTTTGACCAAACACAGACCTCCCATCAACACAATCATGTGCTTCAACACTCCCCAAGGGTGACCTCTGTACAAAAGGCGTCGCTATATCACCCTCTCCCACGCTGTCACCAGAGGGTGTCTCAACTCCTTCAACGGTGTCACCACAATCAATCACATCTGCAAGATCGGCCAAAACAGAAAGTCTGGTAGTATGACGAGCATCCAATTTATCAGATTTAGAAGAATGGGTGTCAGTAGTAAAGACATCAACCTTGTCATCACAAACACGGACTTCACCACAAGATTTAGAAGAATGGGTGTCAGGAGTAAAATCATCAACCTTGACATCGCCAACACTGACTTCACCACAAGATTTAGAGACTGCAACATGAATATCTACGGTCTCCACTCCATGGGCGCCCTCATTATCAACAACAGGAACTGAAGGAAGAACAGAAGACATGTCAGCAGTACTATCATATAACGGCCTCCCACTACCTACACCACCGTTCTTCTTCTTATATCTCCGCTGAAAGACAATATTAAGCGGGACATCATCGTCTAATAAATCACATGAATCCATCCCAAACGACATCTCCTGGAAGGTGAAGCAACCACATCAACCTCCTTATGCAGATCTGTCAGCAATAACTCTCTTCACCTTCTTAGAAAGAATAACTCTACTACATTTCCTCACTGCTGAAGCCTTCTGTCTAAGCTTCTTTACTTCACTGTTGACAGATTTTTTACGTTATAAAGCAATGTATGGATTGAATAGAATACGACTTGAAGAACTACCCCTCCTCAGGGGAACCCGTTCCTCAAAGGTATCGTCGGGCGCAACCTTCTCTTTCTTTTTACCACCCATCCCTCCAGTGGAAGATTTCCTCTTCTTTGAGGTCCCTACATCTTCATTATCACCTTTAAGGAAAACTTCAAAAGCAGTTTCAAAGGACTTCCCATCCTGTTTCTTTCTAGCAGCCTTGCCTCTCTTCACAGGTGTCTCCTTCTTTGAGGTCTCTCCTTCAGCATGTTTCTGCAAGACATTAGCTTCTTCATCATCAACCTAGACAACCATGTTTGAAAACGTAGCTTCATATGCCCTTTTACGAACACGACGACTCTCATACAATGACTCATCAACAGGTCCAAAAACTATTTCATCAACTACTGCATCAACTACAACATCAGCTTTTTCATCAGCAAACCGCATCCCTTCGGTGCGTGCAAACTCCCCATAAATAGGGAACAACGGAGTCTGGACAAAATGCATGTATCAGAATAAAAATCCAAAGATGCATCAAATAAAAAATTTCTTAAAGAGGGAAAATATAAAATTATTACCAAATCGCCATGAAAGAACTTCTCAGCCTCAACGTACACATGGCTATAATCACATTCCCAGTGCAATGAGTATGGATCTCTATCAGGCATCTTAAAATTACAGTCAAAATTAATAGAGATAGCTGAGAAAGCTTCTAATATCCAAGCCTGTTACAAAAGAAAACTCGTTATGACACTACAAAACAATATTTAAAAAATGATCACATAAACAATAAAGTTGTGCTGACATAAGACATGCAAACACTAAAGCGCAATACATGGAATGCAAGGCAATACCCATACATTTGATAACAACCCCTAACCCCAAGGATATAGTTCAAACTCCTTCTCATTGCACGCAAGAGATAAGAATTGTGCACTTACAACTGCCGACCTCCTATAAACAATTAACCTCTCAATCAGCAACAACTTTGTCATAATCAACTTCTTCTTAGACTTCTTTTTCTCAGATATGAAACGATCAAGTAACTCATCATGAGTCATTTTCTTCCGCCCAAAAAATTCAAGTATTGACACTTTCTTTGGGATATTACAAACACGGTCTTCACAAGGAAGACCTGCAATAACATGAAACTCAGCAATTGAAAAACGTGCGAGATGTCCACCAACTCTAAACCACAACTCATTCTCTTTTTGTGTTTGTACTTAACGGAGCACCATTTGATGCATAAGCTGAAAATTGGTAACCATTTTGGTGCCTTGCGTCAGCACCCATCCAAGGCAACTTTCTTCCAGAATATTGTAGTGAGAAGAACACAAATGCTCCTTAATCAGATCATAAATAGAAGGATATGAATATATGTTGGATCTACAACGAAATCGCTCAGAAACAGGAATGAAATATTCCAAACCCTGATCAATCAAATACAATTAACAAAAAAAAACATCAGATAAATACACTGTAATCAACAAAAGAATTCCAAATGGAAAACTAAAATAACTTACATCTGAACTAGTATAAGAGGTGGATGAATCAGAAGATTGAGCTCCTACAAGAAAAAAAATATAGAACAATGTAAATATACAATAACAGAATCTGTGATGAAGCAAACAACCATAAACAATAACAATAAAATGTCACCAAGACATAGTAAAAGAACATAAACATCACAAAGACAACACAAAATACCAAATCCAAGGACACACATTGTTGGAACTAAAATAAACTAACATAATCATATATAAAAAAAGACAGTGTCAGCCACCATAAACATGAACATAACAGCAGATAAATACACTGTAATCAACACAAACAATCCAAAGCATGGAAAACAGATTGACCTACAGGAAGAACACTAAAAAAACACTTACAAAGTGCCACAACACAAAATTGACGAAAAGAAACAGTTAAAATCAACGCATTTACATATGCAACTGGCATAAACTACCGAAAAAACTAAAAAACGCACATAGGTATGCATATCAAGCATGGATTTAACCATAGATTGTCAAAATTATAAGAAAAAAACAATAAAATCAACATAAACAAACTTAATCCAAAACCCTAGCACGATACAGTTCGCAAAAAGAAGAGAAATTGATACATGAACTGCTGGATGATGACATTGAAGCAACCGACGAAAACTTCCTACTTTAGCAAAGAAATGAAGAACAATCGACCGAAAACTCCCTACTTTATCAAAGATTGAAGGAAGCAGGACGAAACACGCGGAAAAACGCGGACGAAGAACCGACGAAAAACGAATCGAGCAAAGAGAGCGTTACGAAGAAGAGAGAGGTCGGATTTTCGGGAAACAAGAAAAGTGTTCGTACAATCGGTAAATAAGAATATATAGTGGCCATCTTGCTAAATTGTCCAAAAACGTGACCATTTTGCAAATTCGTCCAAAAAAAGTGCCTATTTTACAAATTTTTTCTATAAAATATATGTATACATATATGTAAAGAAATGTTATTATTGGAATAAGAAACCAAAAAATATGAATTAATTCAATATTATAAGGGCATTTTCTTTTACTACTATAAAAAAATGTTTAAAAACTCATAATAAATAAATCCGTGATGTGAAAAAAATCAATCGATGAATCCAAGAGTAAGAAACACAAATATGATCTAAATTAAATATATTGCAAAAACAAAAAAACAAAAAGGCATGGATGAAAAATGGAGATGGATAGAAAAAACTGAACATGGTATGAAAATAAGTGTTTAAACCATAACAACCTTTAACCTTTAAATTAACGGAAGGAACATTTTTTTATTTTTAAGAAGGTAAGATTTTGGGTGGTGTTAGGCCCTGCTAGACCACCACCCAATAACGTTTCTATGGACGAGAGCCTTAAGTTCTAGATGCAAAGTCAAGGTCGCATGATCTCAAGAATGGCAATGACTTGTCACATTAATTTGTCTGCCACTTAATTAACTTCTCATAAGACATGACTAAACCTCTCATGCTTAAAAGGCTAAAGGAGGAGAAGGGTGTCAGTGATCACCATCTCAGTCTCCCACGAACATAGCCATACAGATCACATTCTAACCCTAGAAATTTGAATTCATATCTAGCCATAAAACATATATCACCCACCTTGGTTTATTCAGATAAGAATGATGCGACCACATGGAGGATCTGAGAAGACTCTAGAAATGGGGATGTAGAGGAAATGACCTCCTCATGAGTCATGACCAACTAAAAAAAATTATTTTTAAACTTTAAAAATGGTTACAAGTATAAAGAAACACGAATTCTTTTTAGCGCATGGATTTTTTTTCTTTTAGCGCATGTTCATGGTCGCAACGACCACCGATCGAGTGGTCGTAATGACCATGGGTATATTGGTTGCAACGACCAATTGTGGTTTTGAGAGGGTCGCAACGACCATTCTGTATTTTTGTCGCAATGACCATGTTTTTAGCTCGGTTCTACTTAGAACCGGGCTAAAAACTCCCTGTTATATTTTTTAATTCATTATTTTTAGCTTGGTTATGTTTTAAACCGGGCAAAATTCTATGCATTAAAAAAGGAAAAAGAAAGAGATACGTTTCTAGTCGTCTTCAACCTCTCTGCATATGCGTTGCCCAAAATCATTCAACCTTGCCTCTTCATTCTCCCCTACATATCCCCAAATCTATTAATTTTCACAAATATACACTAATTCTACCCTAAATAATTGACTAATTACTCAAACTTAAAAAATAAATCACTACGGATGAACAAATCTAAAATCTAAATCCCCAAATCAACTCATTCTCCAAAAAACTAGACAACGCATAATCGCCCGTGAACTAGTCTCAGTCAATCGAAAAGGTTGAATCCGACGGAGATGTGTGAAGTCTCATGTAGGCGATTTATTTTACACGAATCCCCCTTCGATTGAAATTTATGTTTCAATGTTTTAGTTTTCTTTTCACGGTAATTTGATGCCCTAATTGTGAATTTCAGAGGGAGTTTCATGTAGGCGATTTATCTACAAGCAAAGTGATTGAAGAAAATTGGGTGAACATTGTGATTTTTTATTTTGAGTTGTTTGGGTCAAAAGAGAGCAAGAGAGACATGGCCGAGAGGCGTGAGAGAGACAAGGGTATGATTTGTAAATTATTTCAATCTACTACCTCCGTTCAAAAACAAGTGACGTTTGACTTTTTCACACTTTTTTTAGGAGTTAAAAACCATATAAAATATAGGAAAAATGACCAAGAATAATCCAAACTATCACACATGAACCAAAAATAATACGAACTTTAGAAATTACCAATTGGTATACAAACTATATCAAATTAATCCGATTTTGATACCATGGCTAAAATTTACAAATGAAAAAATAATCTGGACTTAAAATATAATTAACAAAAACTTTGAGAGAAATTGTAAATTTAAAGGGGACTCATCCTTCGTCCATTGGAGACCGGAAGGTGGAGAAGGATTGTAAGAAACCCTAAATCTGAAATTTCAAGGGTTTTCATTCAAATTGGCCATGAAAGTAACAAATTTGAAATTCACATTCTAAAATCTGCAAAAGCCCTCACTTAATTCGACATATGATTTGTGTTCTTGACTTCAATTGAAGCGTTTGTGGTTTGGGATTTTTTGTGTTCTTCGTAGCGTCTATGGAGGGGAGAGCAGTTGTAGGGTTGAAGGGAAGGTGTTGGGTTTCTCTGGCTTTCTGAGACGCGTGAGTGTCGACGACGCCTCGCCACTTCGCATATCCGAAATCGCAGAGCCTGTGTATGCCGCAAAAGTCGGTGACAATGAGGAGGTACGATTCGAAGTCGTATAGGTTGTGGATCTGGAGGATGTTGGGGTGAGAGGAGACGAGGAGGAGGAGGAGGAGCTTGGGCTCGTCGTCGAGGCAACGGGCGTTGAAGGAGTCATCGGCAAGAGGTTGCATAGTTCGCGAACGTCGTACTCCACAGGGAAGAAGACGATGAATAGTGACCAATTTTTACAAATTTTTCCCAAACTTCTTACTCCCTCCGTTCAACAAAACTTGACGTTTTACTATTCATGCACGCTTTTTTAGGAGCTAAAAACTATATAAAATATTGACTTTTAAAATAATTTTTTTTAACAATTTCGTAGTTATTATTAATAAGTACAAACTTGTTAAAAAAAAAATTTTTTAAAAATGAATATTTTATACAGTTTTTATCATTCTAAAAAAGCGTGCGTGAATAGTAAACGACAAGTTTTGTTGAACGGAGGGAGTATTAATTATATGTGGAGTTTAAATGGTTTTTCCGTTTTTGAATTTTAGCCCTTGTATCAAAATCGGTTTAATTGAATATAGTTTGTATACCAATTGGTAATTTCTAAAGTTCGTATTATTTTTGGTTCATTGGTGATAGTTTGGATTATTCTTGATCATTTTCCCTAAAATATGAAGTTTTTATTTGATTTTTTAAATAATTTTATACATATTAGTTATAAGTTTAAAATTATTTAAAAAAATTAATAAAAAAGTTAATATTTTATATAGTTTTTAACTTTTTAAAAAACGTGTCAAAAAATCAAAAGTCAAAAAGTTAAAAAGTTAATATTATTGAACGGAGGGAGTATTAATTATTGTTCTAAAAGACAATTTTGTTTTATTCTAGAACTCATAAGGGTTCCTTACCTTTTTTTTTAACTCTATCGAAGAAACCCAAATTAATTTCCCACCCACATCCCTACAACCCTTAAGACACTATATTCATATGGACCTACACTCCTTATTTCTTTCTCCATGTGCACTACCCCGTTCTCTTTCTCTGCCTTTTATCTTACCACTCTCTCTCTCTCTCTCTCCTGGTGGACCCCTTCATCCCCTCTTTATCCGGTTTTTTAGAATTTCTTATTTCCAGACTTATCAAATCGTTTATAACCCATTTTATAAGAAAATCAATTAAAATATTAATAAATTTCTTATAATGGAGTTAAAGAAAATAAATGGAGGTTTAAATGAGAATATTAGACACAATCTTTTTCATCATGTAAACAAGTAGATTTTACAACAAATTTCAAGCTGTCACTCTTGTAAATTACAGTAGTGATAATAATATAAATAAAAATAAAAATATTAATTGGTTTCCACGGAGAGAAAAATAATCTCAGTAGTTAGCCAATTCTATTCATGAACTCCTTATAGTATAGCAGGGGAGGATGCTGGTAAGTGACAACAAAAATCAAGCTATCACCCACCTCACTCCAGTAACAACAACAACGACAACCAAAAAATCAAAGCTATCACGCAAAATTCTGTTTCCTCACAATTGTAATTTGTAATCCATCCTGCATTTTTGTCAATTGCGAATTTGGTGCCGATGGGGCTGTCCTTTCAACATATAACATCGATCCCTTCCCTTAAAGGTCGTCTCAGTTGGTGGTCCACTTCCAGAGGTGCACCGGGTTCATCCTGATCTCTCAACTGTTACCTGTTTGTTTCGATTCGATCAATTGAAACAGGCAAGGCTTCGGTGACTAGACATGATGTGGTACACTGGTACTGGTGTCACGTAGAAGTAGAGGCAGAGGCAACCAAAGAAAAATAAGGCGCCCCTGTTATGCTCTTTGACCTCACTATCTTCTTCGCTAGAATCCGCCATTTCATCTCTTCCTTCTTATTCTGCTTCCTACTCCTCCTCTTGAAATCCCTACAGTACGTACACACATATTCAGTTTTCCTTTCAAAAACTAAGGATATCATAATTGATGATGGGTACGTGGATGTTTACCTGCACAAGGGAACCTTGCAGGCGTGTAAGTCGGCGCACAAGCGGGAGTGGAGCTCCAAGAGCTGCCACATCCTCTTGCAGTGAGCGCATCCACCGGGCACCCTCAGCTTGCAGCCAGCAAAGTGTCGGACCAGCAGCTCTAGCCCCTTGCACGCCTCGAAGCTGCAAGGTCCTTGGTCTTGTTTCAACACCTTGTCGTGTGGTCCGATTGTCCTGCACCCGTCCCTGCATATGTGCACCAGCGCCTCCATCGCCTCGTACAGCTGCTCGTACATCTTCTTCTCGTTGCTCTTCTTCATGCTCGCCTTTTGCAACTAATTAAACGTACAACAATTGTTCAAGTAGGATTTCGGGTACAGTTAAGGGTCAAATTGACGATGATGATGATGATGAGGATTAAGTTTATACCATCTGAGATTGGGAGACGGAGTGGAGAATTTGCTTCTCGAGAACCGGATGAGCCTCCTTCATGGCCATCCAGCCGTCTGTTTCGGAGACGGCTTTGAGGTTGCGAGTGATCATACGGTGGCAAATGAGGCTGAGGCGGGAGGCATCGCACAACATCGCCAGCTGGAAAATGTCCATCACATTCTCCATGTTGAGCATCCCTTTCTCTATCCTCACCTCGCATTCCCTCTTCAGGTGGGGAACTACGAATGCGTGGGAGAGTACCAGTAGGTTCACTATATACTCCTCCATTTCTTCCGGATCATAGCTGCGCCCAAATATATACATATACTTATATTAGCAAGTATTGAATTGAATTACCAATCAAAATCTGTTAATTACCATTTACCTACCATGAGGAGTATAAGAATCGGATGAAAACTCTGACAGCCTCATGCGGGACTCCTCGAATTTTGATGGATCGCCTTCCCCGCCCATCTTTCCCCTTTCTTGATTGGTTCAACATCTTCTTTAGCACCGGAGACGCCACGCCCTGTCAAATTAATTCGTCAACACGGACAGTCCTTCCTTGTAAATACTACAGTACTAAATTTGATACATTGAGAATTGGTCTGGATTTGAGCATGTTTAATTAGGACATCTTAATTACCAGGATACTGGCGTGTGCGTAGATCTTGCCACCACAGTCGGTGTGGACGATGACGTCGGCCTTGTACGCCTCGTCGAAGAGCCTCTCCCACATATAACGCGCCCCCGTGATCGAAGCCTCTTGCCGAGCTTCGTTGCTGGATCTGCTGCGCGTCTGTTGGTAGCTGGTTGTCGGAGGTGGATTTGGGATTCCGTTTTCCGTCGGTCCCATCGTCTCTTTCCAAGGACTCACTGAATTCTGAATACAAGAAACCAGACGGAGACATATTATTGTAATCCGTCAATTCAATTAACCAGAAGAGAAATACAATTTCGTATTTGGCACTCGCACTGCGGAGTCGTATAGGAAAAATCAAATGCCCTTTTTTCAGAAAACAAAAACGACGACTCTTTTTTTATTTATTTTTTGGTTTTTTGTTTGTTTCCTGCAGGGGTGTGATTACAATTTTATGATTGAATGGATGCAATTTGTTGCAGCTGGAGCCAAATCGGGAGAGGAAAAAAAAAAAAGGCAAAGTCCAACAACCCTAAAATTAAAGATGTCGACATGAACCTAGAAAGTGATCTCAACTCAACAGCCTTCTTTCCTTATTTCTGTGCGAATCTTTTCCAATTATACTGAAATTAATTGATCAATGGAAAACACCATTGGTGCATACCTTAAAGGAAGGCGGAAGCCTGGTTGCAGAGAACACACAGAACCCAGAGAGAAATTGATAGGACAGTTGCTAAATGAAATAAAGAATCTTAGTGAGTAATTGATCTGTTTGGATCTTAACAAACACTAATGGAATGTGAATAAGAAGGAATAACGTAACAACACTCCCTGCACTCTTTGGTGATCAATTTATTTTTTCCTTTTTGATAAAGGGATATTTGTTTTGGGAAGGTTTAAAGAGGGCGGAGAGAAGCAGAATTTATAGAGAAATGAAATGAGGAAGGGAAGGAGGAGGAATCGGAATTTGGTGTGGAAGAACAGACTTTAATTTTGTGGGACTGCAAATGGGACAGATGAGAGGGTGACCCGGTAAGCTAGACAGCTAACATATGGAGTACAATATACTTACGGAGTATTTTATTTATTAATTCTGATTATAAGATCAACGAGAGGGGGTGAGGAACATTGTTATTAGAATCCCGATCCGGATCTTTAGAATCTTAAGATCCTACGATCCTACCTAGGGGTCCGATCCATAGGATCTTTTTTGTGTAGGATCTACAATAGGATCTTTAGAATCTTAATGGATCGATAGGATTTTACGATCCCACCCGATCCTAAAGATCCTATTTTTATTAACAATGTGTATTTTTTAAACATTTGTTTTGTTTCCTTGGTTGATTTTAGGGTGTTTAAATGTACACATTCATTTAAAGAGCGTGAAAAATAGCTTAGAGACAATTGTTTTCGAGTCTTTTAACCAATATGACAATGTCTAAGGTCGTAAATGTAGATTTTGATGTCTTAAAATCAAAATATATTATGTAACTAACATTTTTTTCCATCATTCTAGAACTTTAAATTAAGCAACTTTGTTATATATATTTTTATTTTATTATTTAATTATATTTCGAGGATATTACGATCCGATCCACAAACCCTATTGTGATTCAATCCTAGAATCCCGATTCTAATACGAGGAAGACACAGAGAAATAGGAGGAATCGCTTATCAGAAAACAAGAGACAAAAGGCTGAGCTGTCAACTTGTCGTTACATACCATAGAGGGAGTTTGAATCATCCATACCGTGTCTAATCTTTTATATTTATATCTTTATAAACTTTTATAATAAAACACATTACTTAGTACTCCATCCGTCCAAAAATACATAGTATTTTACTATTTATGCACGTTTTTTTAGGAGCTAAAAACTATATGAAATATTAACTCAATAAGTTTGTAATTATTAAAAAAAATTAATAAAAAAGTTAATATTTTATATAGTTTTACCATCTTAAAAAAGCGTGCGTGAATAGTAAAGTCCATGTATTTTTGGACGGAGGAAGTATGTTTTAAGAAATATATATAATTAAAATCAATTATATCAGAAAATAATTTTTAAAATATAATTTTACATAATAAAAGTTTATAACCATATAACATTATTACATAAGTGTATAAAATATAAATATAATTATTTTAAAAAAAAATTAAAATAAAATTATATCCAAATAATTAAGTAACACATCCTACATCCCAAAAGTTATATGGCACAGAGGATCTCGGCTCGAATAGAGGAGGCCAAGCACAATCCATATCTTCTACAACACTTACTACAACACTCCCTACATCACAAAATTATTTTTACCTTTATTTAATCTTAAAAAAATTATAAAAATTACATACATCTTATAAAACCCTATTTTAATATGTTTATAAGTTTTTATTTTAAAAAATCATGTTTTTACATTTTTTAAAAATTCAAAAGGTATTATTTTATGAAATATAATAATAAAAAATTTTAAAACGTGATTTTTCAAAAATAAAATTTATAAACATATAAAAATAGGTGTTTAGAATATGTATATAATTTTTATAATTTTTTTTAAGATTAAATAAAGGTGAAAATAATTTTGTGAGGTAGGAATTGTTGTAGTAAGTGTTGTAGAGGATTTGGATTGCGCCAAGTGGGGCTGCTACTTGGAAAGTCCGGTCCAGAAGGAATACTTTGCTGAACACTAGGTTGTTCAAAAGTGGGTCCCTCTCTAAATGTCTTTTTTATCCCCGGAATAAAAATGTGTGTTTTTTTTACGGTTTTTCTATTATTAAGAGCTCAAATTTGTAAATATTTTTCAAATTTTAATTAATTTATCGTTTCTTTAAAAGTTTTTATATTCTAAGAGCATATGATAGCACTAATTTGGATTTTTTTTTTTAAATTTTAATTAGTTTAGTTTTTTTTATTAGATTTGATATGCGCTTAAATAACCATGATTTTCGCCTACATTCATATCGATTTTTGTACATATTTTATATTTCTGGGTTGGATTTATGCAGAAATTGTGTAGTTTATGCTTATTTGTCAATTATGGAGATCAACACTAGTTCTTGTTTAATATTGCAGAAATCGAGACAATTTTGGGGTAATTTGGAGAAGCAGAATTCAAGCTGGAAAACCATTAGACGTCTAATGCAGAGTCACTCGACGTCTACCAAGTGACTCGACGTTGAGTGGAAGTTGGAATCCGCACATCGAGCAGAAGCAAAGAGGACACAACACTCGGCGACAGGACTCGATGTCGAGTGCCATACTCGACGTCGAGTGGAGACCTCACTCGACACACACATATCCGGAGCTGAGACTGAGTACAACAGATCGAGAAGCAGAACACGAGTCGACGTCGAGTTACCAACTCGATGTCGAGTGGAGCTAGAGCCGTGCCAAGTGGAACCCTGCAAAGATGAGGTCAAGTGAAGCTGGATCGAGACACAAGATGTGACTCGACATCGAGTAACCTACTCGATGTCGAGTGGACCATCAGAGCCAATCCGAGTCGAAGTCGAGTCCAGATTCCGAGTGTTGATTACTTGCAATGGAAGGCATGAGATTCTATCATTATGGAAGAAATTTATCTACATTAGTAATTCCCTAATTTACCTAGAGGGAATTTTAATTGTTTTATTTTACTTATTTATCAAACATTTATAGATAGATAAATTTAGATAGAGTTAGATTGTTCCTTCCTTGGATAGCAAGGATTGTGGACTATAAATAAAGCCCTAGGGTGCTAGTTTTTAATCATTCCATTCTCGAGCAATTGAGCAAACACTAGTTAGGCCATTTAGAGAGTTTTAGAGAGAGAGTTGGCCGAGTTGAGGTGGAGAGCGGAAATGGTCTGGCTTTGCTCGGTTTGTACTTTCTCTATTTAAGTTTATTGCAAGTTATTTCCTTTATGATAATGATGTTTATTACCATGATGAGAAGCGAGTAGTCGCCCTACTTCTACGGTCGAGGTAAGTCTGACGATAGCCATGTTAGTTTTTGCATCAAAGGTATGATTTTTATATGTGATTTCATCTTATATCCCTATTTGTGATTCTTCTGCGAAAGTAGTGGGCGATCCTTATTTATATTATTGAAGCGAAAGTGATCTTAATATGAATTTGGATTAATAATTCAAAAGGCTAGTAACAATTAGGGTTTATGCGAAAGCCTCTATATTCTTAATTGTTAATGACGAAAGTTATTTGATGAAAAGGCATAATCTTTTATACTTTGGCATAATTCTTACATGGTTATCATTGTGGCATTGAAACCCTAATCTTGGAAGTCTTTGGTTTGTTGATTTATAAAACCAAATTATGTGTTATTTCTATTCATCATCTTCTCATCCATTCTTATTTCTTCGGACATCTTTTCCGACTTTATTTTCTTGCAAGGTTACGTTTTTCTGCGCTGACGTACTCGACATCGACTACTTGAGTCGACATCGAGTACACTAAGTCGACGTCGAGTGGATTTGCACTCGACGTCGAGGACTTTTGTCTTCTGTTGTGCAGCTTCATAAGGATCGACAGCCTGGGTCGACGTCGAGTCATTTGGTCAATGTCGAATCAATCTTCTGGTCGACAGCAAGGGCGGAATTCGGAACTGAATAGGAAAGCGCTGACACGCTTCCTCGTGGATACAATCCTAAAACCCTACCACTACATCGGGAGTGATTCTTGTATTTTATTTGCTTGGACAAAGAGTTGGTTTAGTTCATTTATATTTGATATTTATTTATTTCTTAACTAGATTCCCCTCCTAACAAGACTCCTAGTGTCGCTTGCTTTTTTGGTAGGTAATCTTTTCTAACTTAGAGTTTTATCCTATGCTCTTAAGGCATAGGATAGAAAGACCGTTTTTTTTATACATGTAATGATTTGGAGGGGGATAGTCCTATTAGATCAACACGTATGAGCATCCGCGTGAACAAGAATATAGAAATGTCTATGTAGATGAGCATTTGGAGAGACGTCAGACTGGAAGAGACGAGAGATATGGTCGGCGCATCTGTTAATCTCCTAGAAGAAATGCAAGAGAGTAGCATGCTCAATGGACTGGCAGCAGAAGAATGTCCGTCGTGAGCATCCCAATTTTCCATGGGTAAGACCATCATCCCTTGATTGCATTGATTATAGTTAGGTTATCACCGTCAATGTGGATACTGGACAAGTCCAACTCCTTTAATTCGCCATTTGGATGCCCAATATAATTTGTATATATAGTTCTAGTCATGAGTGGTGACTTGAGTGTAAGTTGTCTTCCTCCGCAACCCATCAACGAACCCATGTGGCCGTGAATGATGAAACTTGCACTAGAAGTACCATAGTAGTTGTTATTACCGTCGAAATTTATTTTGGATGTTCCTTTAGGCGATTTCTTTCATCGCACCGTTTCTTTCGGGTTCCTATTCTTTTTATGATAGCATTAATGTTTGGTTTATTTAAATGTTTCATTTTTTTCCCCAATTCACGATTGTTTGTCTTGTCATATTTTCCCTGCTTTGGATTGTCACGTTGTTATCATTGTCGAAGATTTTCTTATTGATAGCATCCATTTAGATGGTCATAATAGTTTGTATTTAGTTTAGTTATGATGCATATCCTGCATGGTTTAAGTACAATTTACATATTTTCTCCTTATGTTGGTGGAGTCGGAATCTACACACTTTTATTGATTATTTCAGGTAACTGTGGATCCGAGGATGAGACATGGGTTGGTGACACATTATATGAGAATGTCTAGTCGATCGAAGAAGCTTACATGAAGATCTCAAGAGGTCCTGAGAACAAGAAGCGAACCTAAACGAAGAACAAGTCTGAAGAAGTTGTCGTCAGTCATGCTGAACTTGTTTTGCACTTTCTGGAGGCCTCGGTTGTCCGATTGACAATTATGACCATGCGTTGGAAAGTGTTGTAAGGAGTGAATCAAGTATGAAATATAACGAAAATAGATCAAACCAGACATAGGCCCCAGCAAATAAATACAAGACTCCTCCAATGCAGTAAGAGAAAGTCAGGATCGAATCCACGAGGAAGCACGTCAGCAGTTATCAGGTAGCTGTAAATTCTCACAGAAGCGGCAGAAAAGCACACAGAAAAGACGCAAGAAACAGAAATAAAAGCAGAAAAACAAAGGCAAAGAATAAAGCAAGAAATAAAGCAAAGCAGAAAGTAACTCGAGGACACAGAAGCTACTCGACTTCGACTAGCTGTCCTCGATATCGACAAGAAAAGTGATGAAAACAGAAAACAAAATCGAAAGCAAACAACTCGGCGAAGACAAGCTACTCGATCTCGACTACCACTACTCGAGATCGACTAGAGCATGCAAAGACAGAAACTTGAAATCGACAAGAACAGAAGAAAACCAACTCGACCTAGACTGGCCGTACTCGAGATCGACAAGGTACTACTCGATCTCGACAAAGCTTCCTCTAGGTCGACTAAAAACAGAAACTTAAGTTTGCAGAATTTCGAACAAAACTCAGATTTCCGACAGAAATAAACTTCAATATATTAAAAGACTTCCAAAGCTAGGGTATCAACACCACAACGATAACCATGCAAAGTAACACATAAAGGCATAAACGATCATGCTTTCCATCAAATAACTTTCGTCATTAACAAATAGGCAAATAGAGGCTTTCGCATAAACCCTAATTGTTACTAACCCTTTTTCACATAATTAATCCAAGTTGCATTAAGATCACTTTCGCTTCAATAACACAAACAAGGATCACCTTCAACTCTCGCAAAAGAATCATGCTTATAGGGATAGAAGATGAATTGCACAAAAAGATCTGACCTTTATCGCATCGCCTCACATGGCCACCGTCGGGCTCACCCCAGCCCCAGGAGTGGGTGGACTACTCACGCCTCATCGCAATAACAGACATTGAATGAAAAGAAATAACTTGCATTAACTATATTCAAAAGCCTTTACAATCCCGGCAATCAACTTTCGCAGAAAGCCAAAACCTTAAAAACCTTAGAACTCCTAAAACTCTATGTGGAACTAACTAATTATCTCTGAAATTGAATTGTGATATCGAATGAATAAAACTGAGCCCCATGGGCTTTATTTATAGCCTTCCTTCCCTAGCTATTCTAGGAAAGAAGATATCTATCTATATCTAAATTATATCTAAATTGCTAAAAGATAAATAAATGGTTTTATGGAAATAAATCTAAAAGGAAAAGATAAAACTAAATAGGGTAAGTCTTCATATCTTGATAGATTACGTCTTCCATAGATAGAACTTGATGTATTTGGATAGAATCTTCCTCCTTCGGCCCCAAGGAATCCCAAGTCTACTCGGACAGGTCTTCGTCGACGCGTTTCTGGACACTGGCCTACTCGACCTCGACAAGGGCTCGTCGACCTCAAGTAGGGTGGATCGTCGACTGGACTTCCTGGCTAGCTCTGCTCGATGTGGCTCAGTCTTGGCTCCTGGTGCTCGTCGACCTCGACAAAGCCTCCTCGATATCGAGTAGAGAAGTGTTGCCGACTAGGTCTTCTCGAGTGGGTTTACTCGGCTGGCTCAGATCTGGACTCAGGGTCTCGTCGATCTCGACAAGGCGTAGTCGAGATCGAGTAAGGTTCGTCGAAGATGGCTCTCGGTGGTCTCGTCGAGGACTCCTCCTTGGACTTTCTCTTGGTGGCTTGTCGATCTCGACAAAGGTTCGTCGAGATCGAGTAAAGGTGTGCTCGGCTTCTCGGGCAACTTCTCTCCTCGTCGACTCCGGTTGTGGTGTCTAGGCTTCGTCGATCTCGACTAAGGCTTGTCGAGATCGAGTTGGGTCCGGAGCCGGTTTGGTCTGGCTTTCTCGATCAGGCTCTGTCGACAAGGTTGTGCTCGGACCTGCTCGTCTAGGTCGAGTAAGGTCTACTCGAGATCGAGTAGTCTGGTTCCTCGGCTCGATTCGACTGGTTCCGCTGCTTTGACCTTGGACTTCTGTAGTGGTTTTCCGAGCTTTTCCGACCTTATGTAGAATTGCTCTAAAATGACTCGATTTCTGCGAATTAAACAGAAACTGGTGTAGATTCCATAATTTGGCAAATAAACATAAACTATATAGATTTTGTATTATCTTAGCCCAAATGAATGCAATGTATACAGAAATCGATATAAAAGTTACTGTAAATCATGGCAGATTCATCTCACAACATAAAGCTCTTTCAAAGAGATACAACTTTTGTGTTGACAAGAAGAGCAAATTCGAGACATATTTTCCGTAAAAGACCGATGCAGCGGCCGCAGCATGTGTGCCGCGGCCGCAGCCGCAGCCATTGAGACGTCGCGGGATTGGAAAAGAATGCATGTGCCGCGGCCGCAGCATATGTCGCGGCACTAGTCGTCAGCGCAGCGTTTTGTTTAAGAAAACCCTAGTTTTCTCTGCTTGGTTTTTTTGGCCGACTTAGGCTTATTATAAGGCCGAATATTAGTTTATTTACACTACTACTATTCTACTCTACGTTCTATCAGACAATTAGAGATTAAGCAATGTTTTCCATGAGGAACTAAACTCATCTGTTCTGCCTACAGTTTGAAGCTTTGTTTGGATTGATTGTGAGTTTCTAATTCTCGTTCCTTGTTTTCTATATTTGAATGCTTCAACTTCTTTGTGCTTGAATGTTTATTGTTTTGTTCTATCTTGTCTAGCCAACTAGTTAGATCAATTCAATTGCTAAGGTTTTGTAGATTCCTGGTTGTGAACCTTAACCTAAGTGGCAAACTTGTTCCTTTAGGGCTGGTTGAACTAATTGAATTAGTAGGAAGTTGAATGTGTTGTTAAATCCCTCTTTAGGGACTGCAAATACCTTGGCTGATCTCTGAACTTAAAGCTATCAATTGGGTTAAATCTTTCTGTAGGGATTGTTCGATTGATAAGGGTTGCTAGGACTGGTAACTATATTAGGTTGGGACAATGGGCATTCATAGGAAACATAAAAGGACAAGAAGAACTTACAATATCAATTCAACCAAATAAAGTAGATAGTTGTAGGTAGAGCGATCTTCTCTAAATTGTTTCGCATCAACTTGTTTATAGTTTATTTTGTTTTCTTCCTATTTCAATCAATCAAACCCCATTTTCTACTAATTGGTAAATACACATTGCGGAGAAATACTTGTTCTCTGTGGGATCGACCTCTTACTTGCTTGCTATACTAGTTTGTAGGTTTGAGTTTTATTTTGATACGATTTACGCGACTAAAAAATCGTTCACCAAATTGGCGCCGTTGCCGGGGAATCAAGTTTATTTCTATGTTTTGTGTATTTTTTTTTGTGCATATATTTAACCCGTTGTGAACCTATCTTACGATTCACGACACCCTTGCTACTAACTTTTTAAGATGTTGAGATTGTTGCAGTTTGAAGGTAAGAACTTTCACCAATATTTCACTAGATTGCATGAGTATGTTAACGACCTTGTTTCATGGGGTTATCAATATGGTGTGCGGGAGATGTGTGTTTTCATATTTGATGGGATGAATGCTGAAACACGGAATCTTGTTGAGTCCATGAGTAATGGAGGCCTATTGGATATGAGACTCTTTGAGATTTGTGATTTTTTCTGCAACATGAGTCGACAGGTTGAGTTGAAAGTATCAATCCGAACTCTCACACAAGTGTTGCAGCAGTGGAAGAAGAAAAATGAGGCAAATCGGAAAATTGGAGGAACAGATGAACCAACTCATTCAAATATTAAGTGCAAAAGGTGAGAAAGAAAGGAGCTTCGAAGAAGAAGATGAGAAATTGGTTGCAGACAACGATAGTGTCTTCGACGATTGAGGCGATGGTCTAGTGCTTCCTAGCTTGGAGTCTCATGAGTCGACGCATGAGGTTACATGTGATGTGTCTCCTACTTTATCTGCAACATCCATTCTGAGCTCATCCATTGCAGAACCAGGTCCACAACCATCGGCTGAGGCTCAAGAGGTAATAGAGGTAAACTTTTGCAATTTGGAAGGTAATGGTGATTATGTTGATCCTTTTGATTGCTATTTTGATAAGCTACCAGCGGAATTGTGTTGGTGGTATCATATTCCTTGAGGAGAGAGTCATGCTAGACTCTTTGATAGATTGAAAGGGTTTTTGAATTTTATATTTCATACTTTCAATTTATCGTGCTATGATGTCTTTTGTAATATGTGTGCACAGGAATATGATAGGATACTGAGGGCCTTTACGATGTCTGATGGCTAAGATCTTGAGATTGAGAATAAGTCAGGTCAATGGCATAAAGGCGCTTCTCGGGAGGCAACCCGAGGTAAGTTTTCTAATTTAGTTATTTCAATTGCTGATTAGTTAGTTTGTTTTTCAATAAAAATAGGTTTTCCATTAGATATTGGATAGTTGTTTTGGTTTGGGATAGACTAAGCTTTCAGGAAAGGCCACCGAAATCCTCAGATCCGACCTATAGAGACCCATCCACCACATGGTGAGTATTTTATTCATCTCTTCCTCTATATTTTTATTTTTTTTGTTGTCTTTTATGTTTCATTGAGGACAATGAATGGTTTAAGTGTGGGGGAGGGATTGCATTGCATATAGATAGAGTTTGCATATCATGTTTATTTATGTTTTCATGTTTGTTTTTACTCATATATCACATTTGAAAAAAAAATCACAAAAATATCATGCATTGCATTTAGGTGTTATTAAAGATACCCATCTTGGTTTAGTTTGTCCTCTAATTTATTTTTATGAGCTCATTGCATAAATCCCATGATTTGATTGAATTGCTTGAAAATGATTTTTGGAGCATGATTTGAGAATATAATTGAGCAAGTATGGTTCATAGTTGAGGTTTAATTGAAATCTAAAAATATATAACCCTTGTGAGTTTGTTTTGGCCTTATAGGGACTTTACATATTATTCCCTTTTGCACTTATTGTGTGATTATACTCTCCATATGCTTCTTATTTCAATAGCGTATTGCACATGTTTGTTGCTTGTGAATTTCAAATGATTGAGGCATGTTTTCTTTAGTCGTATTATACCTTATCTACCATTTGCATTATCCTTTGTTTGAAGCCCAGCTGAGCCGTAAAGCCTATTTTTTTTTATATTGCTCCACAAAAATATATCATAGCCAATGATTAGCCTGACCCTATCCGGGAATTAGGAGGAGAATTGGTGAAAATCCTTTACATTGGAGTTGCTTTGAGTGGAAATGATGTATGTATGGTTGTACATTGTGAGAGGCATAGCCGAAATAAGGTAACCCTTCTTGCATAATAGGGATGACTTATTACTAGGGGCCTACGGAGGATAAAATTCACTTAGGAGTAAAAGTCTAGTAAGCTTGGACGCATGGAGGATAAAATTCACCTAGAGGCAAAACTAAGCATAAAAGAAAAGAAAAGAAGTCATCATCCAAATGAAAAAATTGCATGAGTTGTATGGTTGTTGAAATCGAAGAGTGCTTATTGATGTGTATTGGAGTTTATGTTATTGTAATGGTTTGCGAAGTATGGAAGTTTTGGTGTTGTTCTGGTTGGTTGTTGTTCCCTTTTCCCGGTTTTTTAGCACAACAAGCCCTAAATATTTCTCATGCCTTATGTTCCTACCAAAGACACATTACAACCCTATAAAAGTCCTCATGGTGTTGTTTGCAAGTTATAACTTTCACGGTGTATAACGACCGACTTAGGCTTATTATAAGGCCGAATATTAGTTTATTTATACTACTACTATTCTATTCTACGTTCTATCAGACAATTAGAGATTGAGAGATGTTTTCCATGAGAAACTAAACTCATCTGTTCTGCCTACAGTTTGAAGCTTTGTTTGGATTGATTGTGAGTTTCTAATTCTCGTTCCTTGTTTCCTATATTTGAATGCTTCAACTTCTTTGTGCTTGAATACTTATTGTTTTGTTCTATCTTGTCTGGCCAACTAGTTAGATCAATTCAATTGCTAAGGTTTTGTAGATTCCTGGTTGTGAACCTTAACCTAAGTGGCAAACTTGTTCCTTTAGGGCTGGTTGAACTAATTGAATTAGTAGGAAGTTGAATGTGTTGTTAAATCCCTCTTTAGGGACTGCAAATACCTTGGCTAATCTCTGAACTTAAAGCTATCAATTGGGTTAAATCTTTCTTTAGGGACTGTTCGATTGATAAGGGTTGCTAGGACTGGTTGGACTAGTAACTATATTAGGTCGGGACAAGGGCATTCATAGGAAACTTAAAAGGACAAGAAGAACTTACAATATCAATTCAACCAAATAAAGTGGATAGTTGTAGGTAGAGCGATCTTCTCTAAATTGTTTTGCATCAACTTGTTTATAATTTATTTTATTTTCTTCCTATTTCAATCAATGAAAACCCCCTTTTCTACTAATTGGTAAATACACATTGCGGAGAAATACTTGATTCTCTGTGGGATCGACCTCTTACTTGCTTGCTATACTAGTTTGTAGGTTTTAGTTTTATTTTGATACGGTTTACGCGACTAAAAAATCGTTCACCACTTATTTCTGGATGTCCAAATGTACCACCATGCAGTCGCCGTCAAGGAAGAGGGATCTCAAACGCAAGGCAACTAGTTTTTTCCTTTGTTTTAAAGTTATTGTTTCAAATATTATTGACATAATTCTCTTAATTTCTTGTTCATTTCTATCTAATTCTTCTAGTTGTTTTTCTATTGCAGGGTCAATTTTCCGTATGAGGTTTATACTAATGTAGCACTAAGTGAATAAGTGAGGTGGAGATTCATTGCATGCGGAAAGGAAGGCCACTCTTTTGGCGATTAATCTAGTCTTTGTTAGGATCCCGTCACTACTATAATTATGTTCATAGACATCGGGTATAAACCGATGTTAATAAAAAAAAATTTCGACGTGTTAGTGGGAGGCGTTAAAAATTCAAACTTTACCACATCGGTTTATAACCGATGTCTATAATGATTTATAACATCGTTTCTCTTTGTAATATCGACTTAAATGCATGAATATAATTACATTTTGATTGATTCACATAATGTTAAAACATTATTATTTTGCATTTCTAGCTATCTAAAGATGTATAGAGCAATAAAAAGATTCACATACATCGATATTTTTTTTCCAAAAACAATGTTGTAATATCTTATTTACATCAGTTATAGGTGATTCATTTCATGTTTATTAATTGTTCCTTTGTATTTTGTCTTCTTAATTCGTTTAAAAATAGTATACAACATTAAATATTTATAAAGACAATGTTATATGTATATATATTTAAATCAGTATATTTGAAAGAAATGATGTCTAAAAAGATTACAACATCATTTTCTTTATGAATAACAATGTATAATTGCGCAAAAGACATCAGTTTTATTAGTCGTTTTGTTGTGTTTCAATACATTTTCAAATCGCTTTTTATTCTATTAAATGATGTCTTATTTCCTATTTGTATACATTAATAGGCTACTTCTCAAATAATCAAAATAGGTCAAAGCATTCAATAATGTTATTTCTATTAGTATTTGTTCACATTATCTACATGCATATAATTTCTTAGTATTACACAATGTCAATAGATAGAAGAAGAATAAGCAAATCCATTTTGCATTCTCATATGATCACAAAGATCACATTTCAGCATCCTACCAGCAACAGCACAATCCATCAATTGCACAAATTTTTGCCCCCTAGCTGTCATACTTTCATACTGATCCTGGGCCTTAGATGATGTATAAGCACTCTTCTCAGCATGTTTTTCATTCTCTTTAGTTACAGCAGCTACAACAGCACTCTCAGCGTCATCCTCTAATTGCATATGCATTCCTGAAATTCCACTTGTTTCCCCATTCAAGGCCTCGTTTTCAGCGTCATCCTTAGTGGCATACTAAAGAGCATGCTCCTTAACCTTCTCCTTAAAAATTAAGGCGTGTTGCCCGCCCAAACCACCACAAAGAATGGTTTGCAACCAAACACCTGTGTATGATTTGGGGATTCGATTATACTCTATTTCATCCAAGGGGATTACAATTTCAGCCAAATACAGTTTTAGAAGTGATGACCAACCTGAGAGCGAATATAGACCTAATTAACAGGATTCATTGAAGATAGCAGAGCGATTGTAGATACTATTGATTCAAAGATAGAAGTTGCATAAGACTGAAAATTGGACAAAATATAAAGTATCATCAGAAAGATAGCTCCTAGTTATTTCTTAGTCAAGAGTGGCATCAGAAGATGAATCAAGAAAATAAGGTTGACATACCACATTGAGAATTGATAAAGATGTATCCTTTAAATCTGACAAGGCAAGAAGGCGAGACTGAAGCTCCTTCATTTTAGTAGGTTGTGATGTAGATCATAGTGAGTACTCGACCTGGAGTGAGTATTGTTCATCCACAAATTAATAGAAGCAAGGTATTTGGTGTCCAAGAAAAAGGGTTGCATAAAACAAAAAACATGTAAATAAAGAACTAAATAAAAGTGCTATCATAAGAAAAGCTCCCAAATTATAATATGTAAACAAGCAAATGTTATAAATAAATCAACTTTAATGGGCTGTATTTTTTTTATTCAAGACGGGACTATGCACCACTATAATAGGCTGTATTTGTTGTTTGCTTTGTTTAAGTTTTTTGCTTTTAAAACATAGCGGGAATTATTCCAACCCACTACAACCTTTTGTCCTGCTTTTCATGTAGCTTTTCTAAAGTCCTACATAATTCCTCTTTTCCGCAGCAATAGACGACTAGAATAAAACAGGGGGACAAGAGTAATCCTCTTACAAACATAGCTTCAAAAATTCTTCAATCAATCACTTACATCAGATTGATAGGACCTATGGTCCCTGAACTTTGACCAAATGTTCAATCGGGTCCCTGAACTTTATTTTTGTTCATTGAATTCCCTTAACTTTGATACTTTGTACACATTTGGTCCCTCTATTAGTAAATTTGTTAAATATGTGTTAAGTAATGATATGGAATCAATGTATTTTTGTATTAATTACATGAGTTAGGTTATACAATTGTAATTTCTCGGTATTTGTTTTACTAAAGTAAAAAATTAAGCTTTTTTCTTCTCAAAAGTCATCATATATAATAGAGTTTTCTTAAAAGAAAGCATATTTTAAAATATATTTTTAACAAAAACACTTTCTATTTTTTTACCAAATGTTATAATTTTCCAATAATAGTTTATTTTAAAGTATTTTAATGACTAAAATGTCCTTATTTAATTAAAAATAGAGTTTATTTTGTTAACACAAATAGAATTTATTTTTTATAGCAAAAGTAGAGTTTATTTTTTAAACAAAACACATTTTAATTTTTTTAATTAAATAAGAATTTTTCGGTCATTAAAATACTTTAAAATAAAATATCAACGGAAAATTGTACCATTTAGTTGGAAAATAGAAAGTTTTTTTATTATAAAAAATATTTTTTTAAAACATATATTTTTAATATAATATAATTTTTTTACTATAGTAAAACAACTACCAAACAATTACATGTGTATACCCTAACTTATTCCATGAATATACCAAAATACATTGATTCTATATCATTATTTAACACATATTTAACAAATTTACGAATAGAGGGACCAAATATGTACAAAGTATCAAAGTTCAGGGACTTTAATGAACAAAAGTAAAGTTCAGGGACCCGTTTGAACATTTGATCAAAGTTCAGGGACTATAGGTGGATTTTACCCCAGATTGATATATAACTAAAAAACCCAACTTTTCCAGGAATCGCTCAACAAATCTAATAACTAATGCCTTTTCTTCAAGTTCATACTGAAATTTTGGTTTCCCAAAGATGGATCTAAATAAGCTGCATAGCCTACATTACCTAGAATACTTCAACTCAATTGCCATCACAGCTTCCCCACAATCATCAGACAACCATTTCAGCCATAATAAACTAATAAGGCTTTCTCTACAAAAACCAACACCCCCAAGGTTTAAAATACAATTAGTTTCAAATGATCAATCACTACTAGAAATTTGTTATTTAACATCGGGTAATAACCGATGTCTTTCAAAAAAAAAATCGATGTCTATGTGGGGGATGTAAAAAGTCAAAAGTTTTTCACATCGGCCAGAACCCGATGTCTTTGAATGTTATAACATCGTTTATATTTTTAAATCCGATGTCTTTGTTGTCCTATAACATCAATTATAAAATATAACCGATGTTATAACATACAAAGACATCGGTCATTACTCGATGTTAAAACGTTTTGACTTTTTACATCCCCCACATAGACATCGATTTTTTTTTTTGAAAGACATCGGCTATTACCCGATGTGAAATGATATATTTGCATTTTTTTTAATTATCATAGCCTATGCGGGATTTGAACCCGCATCTTTGTGTTTAAACACAACGCTCTACAATTTGAGCTAATAGGCTTTAAAAACAAAAAACTGATATCATACAATGATATGGAGAGAAAGATCGAATGAAACATGGCCTTTATGTGCAAAATACTATGGGACACACTTAGGAAAAATGACACCCTTTAAATTAGATGGATCCACCATCAATACTTAGCTAGAGTAACCGTGTGGGAATGAGATGTACATAAGGGTTAATGATTAACCATACCATTTATAAAAAGGATTATCAATGCTCGTGACCTATTACACCAAATTGCAGGAAGTCAAGAAGAAGTTGAAAATCTATTGGCAAAATGGAGCTCTAGTGAAAAACTCAGCATGACTCAAACTTGTGATGTAATCAGAATAAGAGGAACAACCAAACCTTGGTGTAACATCATCTGGGATAGCAGAGTCACCCTGAAGCACTCAATTATAGCCAAGCTAGCAACAAAAGGGACGCTAGCCACAAAGGCTCATATTACCTATAGGGAGATTGACCAAACTTGCTCTATATGCAACCTTGTGTCTCAAACTAGCTCTCACCTAATTTTTTCGTGCACTCACACCTCTACAGTTTGGCTGCAGATGAGGACATGGATGGATATTAAAAGAGAAATGAAAACACAGATTTTAAACAAGTGCAAAAAAGGTGTTACCATGTCGTCGTCAGCTTGGTAAAATGTCCATCACCTGATAGGACCAACATAAATCTCAAGTTCCCTTACTACTCATGATGCAGCTACTGCTCCTTTGATATTGCATAAAACATTGACCACCCTTCAAGCCAAAAAAAAAAAGATGAATGAAAAGGATGAAGAGAATGAAATATGAGTAGTGAGCATAACATACACATTCTTCAAGCAAAAAAAAAAAGGTGAATGAATAGGAAGAGACCGAAACATGAGGAGTGAGCATAACATACACACATCAGCAACGGATCATGATCATCATCACACTTGAGGACTTTGTAATGCAACAGGGGCAAGAAGCAGGGTCATCGGGCGCCTTCAGGCTTCAGCTTGTAGTTAGTTAATAATGGGCCTGGAAAGATAAAGAATGTAAGCATGTCATTTAAAAATGAGAAAGCAAGAAGTAAAAACTAAATACATACCAATAGTAAGAAGATGAAATAAAACCAGGAAAAGGGTCCATTTTATAATGCATCGAGCTGAAAACACATAGAATGAAGGAGACAACACAAAGGATACAGAAGCAGCACAATTGTCTCAGTATATTCAGGAAGAGAGGCAACCCGCAATAATGAAACCCTAGGCAATCTAAAAAATAGCATGAGCGAAAACAAATTCCATCATGGGTCAACTACCATGAAAGACAGAATAAAAGGTATCCTTAATAAGCACTAATAAAATATGAAAATAAATGAGTAAAGGCTATTTATGACAGGACAAAATGAATGCCAAAAATCCCATCCTAGAAACCAGCAGGTTGCAACTCAACCTCTATGCCAGTAGTACCCGGCAGACAACAACTAGCACACAAAGGACAACAACAGCTCAGTTTTTAATTTTTACAGCAACCAAGTTCAGAGAACTCATGTTTATCAATCCGATTACCTTTAGGGCGAGTGGCACGCTTAGGAGCTAAACCAAGAGCTTCCCTCGTCATCTGTTCCTCTTCTTCTTTTACCCTCTGAATTTCGGCCTTAAGTGCATCCTGATCACCACCTTGAGAATTCTTATCCATGATCTTCCAGTGCAAATCTTTTCCTGTGCAAGAGAATGATAGTAAGAAATAATTATGTAATCCTAAACTACCATATAAGTAATCAAATAAATTAGCACATTTTCGTCATTTTAATTATGTAATCCTGCAACATAAGCATGTTTACCATATTCTTAAAGCTTGACACATTAAATAAGCAGTGTACAACATCAAAATAAGACAAGACTCCGGGTAAAGAAAAAGCCCTTAGATTATGTCTCAAAAGAGTCATTGAAATTAGGGTTTTCATCCATGTTTAAAAAGTCATTGAAATGTTTAGACTCACTAACCTGCAACGTTCTGATCGAGAAGCTTCCATACACGAGCAACCACCTCCTTCAACAATGAATCAAATGTTTGTCTTGCAGCCGAGCGATGCGCTTCAAGAGTGTTCTCATCACAGTTTCAAGAGAGTTTTTTCTAGTTCTAGTCGATCAAAAACCTGCAAAGTCAGGGATTAATAACTGATGAGTACATCCTGGATGCAAGAGAAAATGTGATGAGAAAAGCTACTCTGCTAACTAGCTAGATACTTTAGGTTCTAAAGAGAATCTAAAAATTGCCCCATTTCACTTAAATAAAAGGAAATCTCTATCTTTGAGATAATATAAACAGTAAGAGAATTAAGTTTCCATACCTGCACAATTGACAAGGGATTCAATTTTTGCATAGTCCATACCCTGTCAGAAAAATGAGCAAGATGAGACCCTGAATCAATGCCACCTAAGATACCCTATCTCAGCTTATCACATCTTGTATATCAAGTTTAAACCTTCATTTAATAGAAAAATTCACCAGTCAAATCTGCACAGCCAGCTGCAGCAACTTCTGATAGATTATGACCCTTTAAACCAGGCAATAATGATCCACCAACAACTGTAATAGGTGCAAGTCTGTAGAAATATCTTAATTCTCCTATTATACAAGAGAGTGCTTACATTATGACCCTTTAAACCAGGAAATGCTACGCTACTAAAAAGAAGCACTTCTATATCGATTAATGGAGAAGAAAAGTTTTAAAACATAAACAAAACCAGATTCATCAATCGAGTTATACCACGAGTGGCCAGAATCACTTCATGTACAAAGCAACAGCGAGAGAAAGAGCAATCTGCATGGACAAAAAAGATACAAAGATCAATGTACAAGCGGGGTGTTAAGAAAAAGACCAAGGAAGCAACTAGGATCATTAGCAGGAAATGTAGCCCCTCGAAGATATAGTATGTGTATATCAGCAGCTATAGAAAATGGGTAGATTAGACCCTAGAAATTGATTTCACAAATGAAAACCTATAAATCAAATTCACAATCCCTAAAAATCTAATTCACAAACAAATAGACATCACAAATAATCAAATCCCTAAATTGAAACCCTAAACCACTGACTTCTAAATAATCAAAATCTCTTACCTCCAAAAAATCAAAACCTTAAGCCCTAAATCCCTAATCTTGAATTGAAAAGCAATTTCAAATAGATCAAGCAAAGTGGAAATCGAAACCTAATCTAAAAAGGAACAAATGAATCGAATGCATCAATCTTTCTTCTCGAAAGATTTCAGTGGCTACCAATCTTTCTTTCTCGAAATTTATGCATTGATTTCATCAAAAGAAGCCAGCAAAGTGGAAATAGACACTAGATAGAAAAGAGGCAGAAAGAAATTGCGTAACATGCAACCTCTGACTTAGAGGGACGAGAGTGCGAAAACTGCGATGTGCGAGAGCGAGCGATGGCTGAAAGGGTGAGAGACTTGAGGCGAGCACAACTTGGTGAGTGGAAGAGAATCGGAGAAGGAGGCCGACCAGAGCAAGAGAGAGGGAACAAGAGAATGAGTGAAGATGATGAAGCCAGTGGGAGAAGGAGGTCGGATTTGGAGGGGAATTGGAGCAGAGAGAAGGAGACGATGATGAGAGAAGGATTTCCTTCCGCACCGGTATGGTTGGAGGAAGGAGGCCGGCCAGATTTCGCTCCAGCGAAAGCGAGAGATGAGAGAGACTCTAGAAGGAACGTGGAACCTTGGGCTGAAATGGAGTCAGTGTTGGATATAGTCGGGAATCTCATGGGCGGGCATTCAAATTAATTCATTATTTGATTCCGCGCTTTTTTAAAAAATTTCAAAACAAATATTTAACATCGGTCTAAAATATAATGTGATGTCGATTTTATTTTTAACATCACACATTTAAAAAGCGATGTTAAAAAATTGTTTAACATGGCAGGTTTTTCTGACCGATGTTAATGAACCGATGTTAAATAACAGAATTCTAGTAGTGAATATTTATTGGTGTTTCACAGGAAATACTTTCACAACATTGTTTGAGAAAAATGTCCTGACTAATTAATCAATAATGGATATTTTTTCCGTGGCATTTCTTTGGATTACTTGAAATGAGGACCCTATGCATTATTTGGTACTCCCTCCTATCTAAATACATGGTCTTTTTCCAAAGTGCACAAGATTTAAAGAAACTGTTTTACTTGTCTAAAAACATAATCATTCTACTAACTTTTCCATTAATTTTATTATTTTTTAATATCTACCACACATTTTAACCCATCAAAAGATTTTAAGAAGCCAAAAACATACAAACCAATGCTAATTACTACACTCCACTACCTATAAAATACAATAGACCATCTATTGTTGATACACTTTATTCAACTAAAAGACCATGTATTTGATAGAGGCTAAACCTACACCCACAAGTGTACGGGGTTCAGTTGTAGTATATCGAGTGTCGAATCACAGGGACTATGTGGTATCGATTGTAATTTCAAACTAATTAAATTAAGCCAAGAAACCAAGGAAGAAATATTAATACGGAAGGAGAAGGTAAACAACTAAAACTAAATAACTATACAAAAGTTGGTATTCAAACACAATAGAACGAGGCAAATCTAGTATAAAGGCTCACCACAACAATTATCTAGTAGATTAATATCGATATTCGTGCCATAATGTCTGAGTTTGTTGAAGGTAGCTACCTAAGGTACTTACCAATCTCCTTTTGGTCTCATAGTAATTGTGCCTAAATTGGTTAACCATCTCCTTTCGGTCTCAAGCAACCAATTCACACCATTTACGCTCTTAGAACCTAGATCTCGATTGCATCAATATCCGCTTTCGCGCTCAATCAAATACAACCTCAACCTAGAGTTTCTACGATAGCTATTAATCCACAAGGAATCCTATAAGGCTTTCACAATAATAAAATTCCAGGTTCAAACCTAAGGTTCCGATAGTAAGTTATCGCCTTTCGGCCTCAAACCCTTATCTAATTGCCCTATTAGTCTTATCTCCTTTCGGTCTCAAATTCTAACGGGACTCTAATCAATTATGAAATCAATCAGATTAAGCACATTAGGATTGAATCTAACAAGTTCTCAGACAAACAAATATCGATACTAAAACTACCAAATAATCATTGGGATCACCCAAACCCTAGAACGGATAAATTAATCAAACATAATATAATAAACGATGAAATAGATTATAGACAGAAATAGATCAAAGTTTAAGATAATATGCAAACCGAAATCTTCGTCCTCGATTCAGAGTGTAATACCGAAAAGAAAGAAACAAAACCTAAAACTAAACTAAAGCAATCGACCGAAGTGTTGTACGGCGCAAGTCCGAACCCCCCTAAACTCCTCTAAACGTGAGTATATATATGAAACTTTAATTAAATTATAATTTCAACCCAACAATTTAACGAATTAAAATCTAACCCAACACTCAATTATAATTTCAGCCCGTAAAATCCCAATTTGTCAATTTCCGCACATTAGCTTCCAAGATCCGATCCAGCCATGCTCACTCCTTCGTATAAACTCTTGAATTTCCACAATAATAGCCTCAAAATGCATGAAATAAATAGAAAGTAGGTGTAGACTCCGAAAATGCAAAATAAAATAAATAAAGTATAAAATATGACAAATGTGCATGAAAATGACCTAAACTAATATGCAAATGCAACCCTAAAATATGACTAAAATAGATGTTATCAGTATTTTAGATCGAAGGAAGTATCAGATAATGCATAGGGTACTCATTTCAAGTAATCCTAAAAAAATAATTGCCAATGCCCTCTCCATATAAGTTGCATTAGCATTATGTATGTAAATTTCCATTTCATTTTCCAACCCCTTGTCCAAACCATCTAAAAATCTAAATTATAAAGTAATTCATAAAGAGACACAGGGTGGGGACGAAATAGATACATATAAAAAATCTTTCAACAATCGAATTAGGACCAACATATCAGCACTAGAAGCAATAGAAGTAAAACCCATTTACATCTTCCAATATGTGGTTAAAAGAACATGTTTTGAGGGAGTGTCCCACAAACATCAATATTGAAACAGAACAAGATGAGAAACAAATAGCAATGAATACATTGCATGAAAGTCAATTATTGGACAAACATTCATTAATAAAGGATATTATAAATAACTTACTCATTATCAAAGAAATATGACACATCAACAACCATTTCTAAGATATCATCAGCATTGACCAGTTTCTCATGCAATGCTCCTACATTGATATGTATTAACATTCTATCCTATCATCTCTCTTGTTTTGCAACTACTAATTAGCATATATAGTATAAACCAAGAGCATTGAACCCTAAATCAAGAACCATAAACTGATTTGAACCCTAAATCAAGAACCTTCACCCAATTTCAACAAGAAGAGGAGCAAAATTATAGAATAGGGTGTTTACCTTCTTGGGGATATGTGCTCATGTACCTGGGTAAGCACGCTCGTATGGTCGAGGTACGTATGAGTAAACTCACGTTAGTGGATCTAGGCACAAGTAGGAAGTCCCGATGTCAAGCTTTGGCAACCCTAGCATGAGAGACGGAGAATGACATGGGAGATCGAGAACTAGCTAGAAGATGGAAGGCGCTGACTCCCTGCTCCGTTTGAGCTCGAAGATGGCAAGGCATAAGAAGGAGGAGGGCCAGATCTAACAAAATACTTCAATACTTATCTAGATCTACCATCCCAACACAAGATCCGCCATTGCAGTCGCTATCTCCTAACTAACATCATCAAACGAAAATTTTGCAAAGGTTTTAAAAAAATCGAAGATAGTCATAAAACCCAAACAAAGTGGAGAAAAATCAAAAGATTTACCAAGATCTATGAAGGGTGCGCTGTACTTGGATCATCTCGTCATCACGCTCAATCGCGCAGGTAGGGCTCCCGACTTCAGCATCGTGGTAGTCAGTGGCGCCAGGTCTGAAGGCAAGGAAAGAATCGACAGGGGGAGAGGAAGGAGACCATGGGGTATGTTGGTATTCGCCATGGCTGAGGGTAGGAGTTCTTGGACCGAGAGAAGGTCGAGGAAGAGAGACCATAGAAATTGAATCGGTGTAGAAGAACGAAAAATAGTAACTAGGGATTTCAAATTTTCAGTTTGGGGAAATTTGAGTTTAAGGGTGAAATCATTTGAAGTGTTGAAGGGAACTAGTGAGTGAAAATTTTATAAAGTGAATTCACTCTTCTTCTTTTTTTAAGTGTTGGGATCTAACTGTAGTGATTGGAGCTACCTTTTTACTGCTTTAAATTTTAACTAAGTGTTAAACGCGCGCTTTCGAAATTTTTTAAAATGAAGTTTTACCATTGTCCAAAAAGTACGGCCGAAGTATTAAATCTCAATAACATCAACAATTTTTAAAACGGTGTTATAACTATTTTTAACATCGGTCGTTTTTCTAACCTATATAAAAGACCTAATGTCTATTAACAGAATTCTAGTAGTGCGTTGTTTTACAATTTCCATAAAAAAAAATCTTTATTTTCGGCGCTATGTCTATTGCCTAGATCCATGTTGTGTTGGGTGGTGTGATTTTGTTGTTTTTGGTAATGTGTCAAAGCGCACTGGTTGTGCTGAACCATCCAGATTTATCTTTGGTTTTCTGGGATGAATGTCGCTTCGATCTTTTCGATGATCGATGTTGGTAGCATGTGTTTGAGGTCAATAGTATTCCATCTTATGTTTTTGTTTATGCATTTGTCTAGCTACTTTGTCGCCTTTGTTGATTCTACCTGGCATAAGGCCTCTATTTTCTAGCGTGCCATCATCCAACCATATGTCATTCCAAAAGTTGATCGTTCTCCATTTCTTATCTGCCATATAAGGCCTTTACATAATTCATCTTTGATCTCTATTAGTTTTGGTCATTGCCAAGATGATTTTCCATTCCTTTCGTAACTTAGATTGTGTTCATCTTTCAAGGACTTATGCGAGTTGGTTAGGACCCATAGATTTTTCTGGCTTAATTTGCATGTACTTTCCAAAGTAGTTTCATCTTTAATGTTGAGTTCATGTCTTTTGTGTTTTGGATTCCTTCACCGTTGTTTTATTTTGTTTTGCATACTTTGTGTCCCACCCGATTAGTGGTTTATATGACATATCTTTATTCTAGAAGAAGGTTCTATTTATTTGTCATTACCCTTTTTAGACTATCGGCTAGAATTTTTGCAATTGTCTTGTATATCATAGAGCATAAACTTATAGGTCTATAATGAGAAGCTATGTTACACGGAAACGGAAACGGAAACCGGAAGGGAAACGGAAACGGAAACGGAGAAATGACAATTCAAATTTTATAGGAAACGGAAACGCCGAGGAAACGGCAATATGAATTATATGTTCATTTAAAGGTCTAAATAAGAACAATAAATATATCACCAAGTTATACACATAGAATGCAACATTAGACTTCAAATTGAAATGTTCAATACTTTGATATACAATGTCCTTACTCCATCAGTTGCAGATCGAGTCGGTTTGTTGGCTTTTTTCAACACTATGACTTCCGCTAGGACCACTACTCGCATTTGAGGATGACATAGTTAGAGCCGAGAGGGAGAGAGCACTGAGCAAGTGAGAGTTTACTTGGAGAGCACACCGAGAAGAGAGAGAGAGAGAGAGGGTCGTTGGATGGGAGGAGAGGAGGGAAGACAAAAAATAGGAGAGAATGAGGTGGCAAGGCTAAAGGGAAATGAAAGCTTCAGACGGGATGAAGGGGAAGCATGTTTTAGAGTTTGGTTGTTTTTTTTTTGCAATTATAAAATTAGTGGAAACGCCACTTGGCAAGGTAGAAACGTTTCTGACCAAGCGGAAATGGTCAATGTTTCTGACTTTTCCGGTCAACGAAATGGTCAAAGTTTCTGACCTCTCAGAAACGTTTCTGAGGTGTTTCCACGGAGTTTCGGAGTTTCTTCATATCCAGAAACGGGAAACCACTATGATATGGAGTTTCGGGGTATCATAGATGAGAAGTGGTTGTTGGGTTTTCTATTTTCGGTATTAGAGTAATGAATGTTTGATTGATCTAATTTAAGATTCTACCGAAGTGGAAGTATCCTTTTATTGCCTTTGTAATCGTTGGTCCCACTATGTCCCAGTAGCTCTTGTAGAACTCTGATGTCATTCCGTCCAGTCCTGTTGATTTGACTGGATCTGAGCTCGCTTTGGTGAATTCTTGCTCTGTATGATGGAATGAAACGTTTCGGTTATGGCTCGCCTATATAACTGGCTAACCCTAATGCTCGCCACACATTCGGAGATTGACAGTAAGAAACCAAAGATCTGCAAAAGAGAGAGGGAGGGAACCGGGGGTGGGGGTTGGGGGGTGGGGGGGGAGGGGAGGGGAGAAGAAGGAGAGAATGACAGCGCGTGAAGCTTCGAGATGGTTATCCTCGACACAACCTAGCTTCGTTCTCCACGGTTCGGTGTCAGCTTCACAAAGGGAGCTCAGATATAGTGAAAAAGAGATTATTATCTCCGATATTGTTTATGTTATTGTGTTATCTCCACGGGTGTTTGAAAAGCCGCTGTAATCGAAGCTAAGTGGTGAAGGAAAGTTGGATTTCATTCATGGAGTTGGAAATCAATACAACCACCATAGCTCTCAGTGGAAGATCAAGATAAGTAAGGTGTGTTTGTTACCCCTTACAATGGTATGCTCTCCCTTATTTGAATCATCCCCCAACTAACCCTCTATATTTGTTATAATAAATTATCTGAATTATCCCTTCTGTGCACCCTCATCTAGTCGACTATGCACACTCATCACCCCCCCCCCCCTCAAGCGGGACTTGGGTGAGTGAGCACAAGGTCGAGCTTGGACAAGAGAAACCAGTGTTGGTCAGTGCCTAAGGGATTGGTAAACATATCTGCAAGCTGTAAACTAGAGCAAACAAAGGTAGGAGTGAGGAAGCCCTCTAAGAACCGATCTCTGACATAGTGACAATCAAGTTTAAGCTGTTTTGTCCGCTCGTGAAAAAACAGGATTGGTAGTGATATAGCTTGCCGCTTTGTTATCGCAAAACAAGGGCATAGGAAGTGAAATTGACACATGTAGATCCTCAAGAATACTATGTAACCAAACGAGCTCGCTTGTAGTGTAACACATAGCCCGATATTCAACTTCCGCCGATGATTTCGAGACCGTTTTATGTTGCTTGGTTTTCCAAGAAACCAAGGAAGTACCCAGAAATATGCAATACCCAGTGACCGAACGGCCAGAAAAAAACGCAAGTCCCCCAATCTGCGTCAAAGGGAAAGAAGCCGATTTACAATCCATCATGTTCAAATCAGTGAGAATGTCGAGAATATATTTTCGTTGATTCAGCAATATTCCATAAGAAGTTCTTCAACACCCAAAAAGTACCGTATTAGACCCAAATCTTTAATTGTAAAAGCTTCATGAAGAGATGTCTTAACCTGCTCAATGACGCCTTGATTTGTGCCCGTAAGAATTCAATCGTCTACATACACCATAGCTGCAACAAGACCACCATTTGGCAGAGACATGATGAACAATGAGTGGTCGTATTTGGATTGAAAAAATCCACGTTGTTGTAAGAACTTCGACAATTCTAGGTTCCATTGCCTAGAAGCCTGTTTACGACCGTATAGAGAGCGCTTGAGAAGGCACACTTGAGTAGGCAGAGCCTTGGAGTACCCCTCTGGTGGCACCATGTAGACCTCTTCATCGAGGAATCCATGGAGGAAAGCGTTGTTGACGTCTAGTTGATAAACCGACCATGATTTATTTGCTGCCAAGGCTAAGAACAACCGAACTATAGTGAACTTAGCCATTGGCAAGAAGGTATCTTTGTAGTCTTTCCCCTTGATTTGGTTGTAACCCTTCGTCACTAAATGAGCTTTGTATCATTCAACTGATCCATCATGCCTAAATTTGATTTTAAAAACCCATTTACTCCCAATCACTTTTCTACCAGAAGGAAGCTGAGTAAGTACCCATGTATTGTTATCTTTAAGAGCAGAAATTTCCTTGTTCATTGCATCAACCCACTTTTGGTCATTAGATGCTTTAACATAAGACAAAGGTTCAGGGACTGACAAGACATTATTCAAAGACACCACATACTCATCCGAATAGAGATAAGAATCAAGCAAAGCAGAGAACATGAAGGACTGCGATCCATCACTCTGAGATGACAATGTTGGGCATAAGAAATCTCGAAGATGAGATGAGCGAGTTGTCACCCTAGAGGACCTACGTGGAGGCTCATCTGGAATGGAAGGCACTGTATTACCTATTGACTCATGAACTGTTTGACTGGTCACTGGGGAGGGTGTTGATGTAGGTGAGGAATGCAAATGAGAAGGTGACTGTACTGATGGGGATGACGGGACCGCAAGAGGAGTTGTAGAAGGCGAAGCTAAGGGAAGATTATCAAGGTGACCAGTGTCAATTGGATCGACAGTAGGGTTAATCAATGGTAGAGAAGGTAAGGGAGGGGAATGGGAAGTATATGCTGATGTTTGAGCAAATGGAAACTCGGTTTCAAAGAAGATGACTTCCCTGCTTAAAAACACCTGGTGAGTCTCCAAGTCATATACCCTATAAGCTTTTTGCCCCAATGGGTAACCCAAGAAGATGCATTTAGCACTCTTAGACCCAAACTTATCAACTGAACCCTGTTGCAGCAGTATATCAAGCAAGCAACCGATCACCCTGATAATGCATATTTCATATAGGCATTATAGGTATTTCTTATTACATTTGGGTAGTGGTTTTTCTATTGTTTGAGTCTAGTTTCGTATATTGCTTGTGAAGTATTCGAGTTCAGAATCTACGCATTTTTAGTGTTTATTCTGCAGAATTACATTCCTACACTTGAATGGACTTTGGAAGAGCTTAAGAGGCATATTTTGGAGCATATGTGATGATGCCGAAAAATAGCGAAAAAGAGGGAAGAAAGGAAAAAAAGGTAATAAAAGGACTGGGAAAGCGGGCCTGTGAGATCGAGGCTTTTTCGGAAAACCTAAAGGGGAGTGTTGTCCTATGCAGATCAAAGGGCGGAGTCTAGGCGTAACACCACCAAGCTCACCTCACAAGTAGGTGGGCTTTGAGGTATGGGCATTAGGGGACTCCTCAACTTGGAGCCCCCGACTCCCACCCTTTCACTCTTTCTTGGGATAAGAACTTACTCTCTCCGAATAGCCTGGATGAAATCGACGCCCGAAGGGTGGAACGAGCTTCAGTTAAGACTCGACGGCACCCGTTGTTGCTCATCTACCATCCGCGGATGACTTGACTGGGGTAAGACCGTCTCAGAGTGAGTGGTCATCCCGGCACAGGCAAAGGTCCTCCCCCTATGATAGTAGCTTTGTGAGACCGTTCTCATGGGGAGGAACTTCAGGTAAGACCGTTGACCACTAAAATCAGGACATGTGGCGTCCCCCCTCCATGGCGACGTGGGGTGGGGTCCACCTTTCAATTGCGGTTTTATTACTGGCGCCATCTGTGGGAACAATCTCACGCTAAGAGGTTTCAAGGGAGTTCGTGCTGATGGAATGGGCGTAAACTCTTTTGTAATAATGAATTATAAAATTCTTTCAGGTAGCAGCGGATAAAAGAAGATGAGCAATAACATGGAGGATGCATCCAACATGATGAGTCCCGAACATCTCTGGCAAGGTGGGGGGGTGAATGGGGGCTACTATTTTACCCCACCAAACATTGGACATTTCATCAATAACTTGGCGGGGGGGACCGTCACTTTTAGGGGCTAGCCGACAAGATAGAAAGAACTACGGGAGAGAGGCAAAGCAGCCCCCCTCCTCAGCAAGCCAAAGGATTGTGAATTCGAAGTCGAAAAAGACGAAGAAGGAATGCATTGGTTCACGAGAGGGGGGACGGATTTTACCTTCACAAACCGCGTGCATGTCGGATCCGCTCTCCTTTTCGTCTACGAGGGCGACTTTCACTTTGAGGTATACGTGTCATATCCTGATTCCTCCTCGACCGCGGACATCGGTCCAGCTCAACAAAGAAGGGTTCCCAGAGATAGGCGATAGCCAAGGTAATAAAACCGACTAACGGAAAATAAAGAAGCGCGGCCCGCGGCTTACCTTTCTCTCCCTGGTTGAAGCACGACCGACAAAAATAAAGTCTTTCGATGTAGTCTCTATCATTCCCCGGAATAACTGTAAAGGCCCCAGTCATGAAATTGACCAGACGGACCCCTTCATTCAGATATCCTCTTTCCCGAGGTGCCTTTCTTGGAAAGGAAAAAAGAAAAATGCGGAAACAACCAAATGAGGCATGGCGAATCTTTGAAAAAACAGAAAGTAAATCCTCACTTAAAGAAGGAGGGAACTCTTCCTATAAATATGGCTTCATAAGCGTCTTAAACCACAGAACCTTGTCCCAAAAAACAACGAAATCCTCTCCCTTGAAGGAAACAAAATGGCTGCCGGCAACTCGCCCGAACCCCTCTTCTCGGTCACCTGTAGAGGCCCAAGAGATTTCCTTCGCTGGGTGCTGAATGCTACGTTCACACAAAGGATGGTAAGTCCCTCTTTTTCAAAAGTTCACACACTCATTAAATTGTATTAAAACATGAGGGGATCTTCACAAATGCATCCCCTACCGACCTGCTTCGAGGCGGAGTTTGGGCTAACAGGTGTCGAAAGGATCTCGCTGACCAATGGGCGAGGAAGGAGGGGAACGAGCATCCAGGTAGAACGAGATGACGTCGGGGCACTCTTGTTCACCCAGGGGTGGAGTACCTTTGCAAGATCAAGAGGCCTCGAGGTAGGTGGGGCTGTGACGTTCCGCTACCTCGGCAACTCAAGCTTCAAGTTTCGCGTCCTGCCACCAGAAGACGTTGGAACTTCCGAAGACGAAGACTCGGGATCCTCCGAAGACAAAGAATAGAAGAGGTATCCGTTCGCATAAGATATAACTGTGGTAACGCACGGTAGCATTATGTTCAGACTATTTCACGAAAAGCATGTGTTTGTTAATGACTAGAAACTCTATCCCTAAACAGGAACGCGGTAATCTATTGTACTTCAAGCAAAATAGGGAACGTGGGCACAAACGCGACCACATTCGAGTTTTTTCACACGATCCCGCCGCTAACGCGACAACATAAACCAAAATAAGGCACAAAATAAAGTGTCTAAGTTTGTTTGCCCAAAGAAACGATGATAAAGAACCAGTATCCAGAAAAAGAGTTCACAAGCCATCACCACTTATGTCCATATTTTCATCTTCCTTCAAGTCCCAAACCTCCCTATCCTCACTCGGGGGAAAAGACTGAAGAGGGACGCCGAGATAGTGATGTTTCTTTGTCTTTGTAGTGGATGATTTCAATTGACACATTTTGAGGATATTCGATTAGGGCCGAGTTCGGTATGTGCCTATTAGTCTTAATTGCGTTGAGTCAATGTGCCAATTGGTCTTGATTACTTGAGTCCTTAATGCAATTCTTTAGTGATATTGAATAAGATGAGTGAATCTCTGCGGATCTCTCAACTTTAGTAAAGTAGATCTATGAATATGAATAATTAATAGATCAATCCGAGGACCATGAATTCTAACCATTGTTAGAGAATTGCAGGTGAAATGTTATTTCTACTTTGATATCAATCTATTTGCGATCATAAATCTGGTTACTTTTACATCTTTGTTACTTGCTACAAATCATTGCTTTGCCATAAGAGTCTTTGCTTAGAGTTATTGAATAGAAAATCGGTTCTCCATGTGGGTTCGACACTAGGGATGGCAACGGGGAGGGAGTATCCTCCCCGTCCCCGTCCTCGTCCTCGCTCGGGGATAAAAAATGTTCCCCATCTCCATCCCTGTCGGGTCCCCGTCCCCATCGGGGAATCCTTGTCCCGGCGTAATTTTCCCCGTTTCCATTCATCGCGGGTTTCCGCGTCGGATTCCCCATTTAAAACTCATGGTTCCCCTCATTGAATAGAAAACTATAAGATATTATTAAAGTTATGTAAAAAAATATGATATAAGTATTACATATAATATCTCATAAATGTAAATTATAAGGTAAAAGTTTAAAAATACAAGCAAAATTATTTAAACTTAGGTAAGATCTAAATAAAAACGGGGATTTCATACTCCTCATCGGGGGATCCCTGCGGGGTTCCCCAACGGGGACGGGGCGGGGCGGGGATCGGGGTGGGGACTGCTATACCCATCCCCATCCCCGTCCCCATTTAATTTCCCCATCCCCGTCCCCGCAACGGGGATTCCCCGCGGGGATCGGGGAGTCCCCGCCCTATTGTCATCCCTATTCAACACCGGACTTCATCGCTATACTAGTAGTTTTTTTGTTTATCAAGTGATTGATTGCCTAATCTATTGGTTTTGTGATTGAGTTTGAATATTGTTACTATTTGACAAGGGGCGAAAGTGCCAACGACGTTCGCCACGCGTCAAATTCTTGGTGCCGTTGCTTGGGAGGGGAAATGAGTTTGCTTTTCTTTATCTCTTTCAAATACTCTTTACTTCAAGTCTTTTGTGTTCTTGTATGGTTTCAAACTAGATCTTCTAATTCATTGTCTTTGTCTTTTGATTCTGAGATTGAAAGATCTCTTAGGTTGAAAGGGAAGCTTGAGTTTGAGACAAACAAGGAGATGTCAGAAGACAGAGTTGTTGACCCGCCAAGAACGACCCTGAGAAACCTAAAGGAACCTAATTTGAGTGCTCAACCACTTGTAATTTGAGTGCTTTAACATAAGACAAAGGTTCAGGAACTGACAAGACATTATTCAAAGACACCACATACTCATCCGAATAGAGATAAGAATCAAGCAAAGCAGAGAACATGAAGGACTGCGATCCATCACTCTGAGATGACAATGTTGGGCATAAGAAATCTCGAAGATGAGATGGGCGAGTGGTCACCCTAGAGGACCTACGTGGAGGCTCATCTGGAATGGAAGGCACTGTATTACCTATTGACTCATGAACTGGTTGACTGGTCACTGGGGAGGGTGTTGATGTAGGTGAGGAATGCAAATGAGAAGGTGACTGTACTGATGGGGATGACGGGACTGCAAGAAGAGTTGTAGAAGGCGAAGCTAAGGGAAGATTATCAAGGTGACCAATGTCAATTGGATCGACAGTAGGGTTAATCAATGGTAGAGAAGGTAAGGGAGGGGAATGGGAAGTATATGCTGAGGTTTGAGCAAATGAAAACTCCGTTTCAAAGAAGATGACTTCCCTGCTTAAAAACACCCGGTGAGTCTCCAAGTCATATACCCTATAAGCTTTTTGCCCCAATGGGTAACCCAAGAAGATGCATTTAGCACTCTTAGACCCAAACTTATCAACTGAAACCTGTAGCAGCAGTACATCAAGCAAGCAACCGATCGCTCTGATAATGCATATTTCATATAGGCATTATAGGTATTTCTTATTACATTTGGGTAGTGGTTTTGCTATTGTTTGAGTCTAGTTTCGTATATTGCTTGTGAAGTATTCGAGTTCAGAATCTACGCATTTTTAGTGTTTATTCTGCAGAATTACATTCCTACACTTGAATGGACTTTGGAAGAGCTTAAGAGGCATGTTTTGGAGCATACGTGATGATGCCGAAAAATAGCAAAAAAGAGGGAAGAAAGGAAAAAAGGTAATAGAAGGACTGGGAAACCGGGCCTGTGAGATCGAGGCTTTTTCGGAAAACCTAAAAGGGTGTGTTGTCCTATGCAGATCAAAGGGCGGAGTCTAGGCGTAACACCACCAAGCTCACCTCACGAGTAGGTGGGCTTTGAGGTATGGGCATTAGGGGACTCCTCAACTTGGAGCCCCCGACTCCCACCCTTTCACTCTTTCTTGGGATAAGAATTCGCTCTCTCCGAATAGCCTGGATGAAATCGACGCCCGAAGGGTGGAACGAGCTTCAGTTAAGACTCGACGGCACCCGTTGTTGCTCATCTACCATCCGCGGATGACTTGACTGGGGTAAGACCGTCTCAGAGTGAGTGGTCATCCCGGCACAGGCAAAGGTCCTCCCCCTATGATAGTAGCTTTGTGAGACCGTTCTCATGGGGAGGAACTTCAGGTAAGACCGTTGACCACTAAAATCAGGACATGTGGCGTCCCCTCTCCATGGCGACGTGGGGTGGGGTCCACCTTTCAATTGCGGTTTTATCACTGGCGCCATCTGTGGGAACAGTCTCACGCTAAGAGGTTTCAAGGGAGTTTGTGCTGATGGAACGGGCGTAAACTCTTTTCTAATAATGAATTACAAAATTCTTTCAGGTAGCAGCGGATAAAAGAAGATGAGCAATAACATGGAGGATGCGTCCAACATGATGAGTCACGACGCGGATGAGACCGCAGGGTCTGCCTCGCACAATGCTTCTCCAAACCCCTCGGAAGCTCACGGCGACCCAATCCCCTCACCATAGATACCCCAGCACTTCGGGCAAGACGGGGAGTTCAATGAAGGTCATTTCTCCCCCCCCCCCCCCCCCCCAAAATCCCGAACATCTCTGGCAAGGTCGGGGGGGGGGGGGGGGGGTGAATGGGGGCTACTATTTTCCCCCACCAAACCTTGGACATTTCTTCTTCTACGGACAGGATGGCTTCCAAGTCCCCTGATAGGAATATGTTCGCGATGGTTTCTACGGGAACAACTACGGTAACGCTCGGCAGGAACGTCACCAACAAGAGGGGTTCGAACACCCGGGTCGGCATTTCCATTACGCGAATCCACATGCCAACAGGTTTTACCACGACGGACAGTCTTCAGACGTGTCCATGTCTAATAGGGTCAACCCATCCCACGCGCGGATGAATACGCTGGACCTCATACCTTCATTCTTTTCAAGTAAAATCTGTAGGGCCCCAATCCCCAAGTGGTGGAGGGACGTTAATCTCATGAAATATGATGGCACTACCGACCCAGACCATCACATGTGCAATTTCGTGGCGGCCATCGGAATAAACGAGTACAACGACGCAATGCTCTGCCCCACTTTCCTGTCGACTCTAACCAACATAGCCTTGACATGGTTCACTAACCTCCCTTAGAATTACGTAACCGGTTTCGCGCAACTTTCTCATGTATTCAAATCACACTTTAGGAGCTCCCGGTCGCACAAGAAAACCATGCTGGACTTAAATTCCATTAGGCAAGGAGCACATAAGACCTTGGGGCAATTCTTTGCATGATTCACCGGTGTAGTGGTACAGATCCCGAACTTCAACCACGAGTCATCGGTCATCATCCTCATGGGGAACCTGGCAGAAGGAGACTTCAAGACTCGCTTGTTCAGAAAGAAACCTAAGAGCTACGACACGCTGAGGGACATGGTGTCCATCCAGATTGAGGTCGAAGAGGCTACGGCCTCGAGCTCGAGGGCGAACGAAGGGCAGCAGGGTTTCTTCGGGAAAATCGCTTGGAAGTTCCGGAAGGATAAGGGGGCTGGAAAGCAGAGGAGGCAGTACTTTGCGGATCACCGACATGCATCTCGGCAGGACGAAGTACACTTCAATAATGAAAGAAGGAATCCAGTCGAAGATCCGAATGAGAAAGGACAAGGGGTACGCCGTGAAAAAGAGTATAGCTCCTCCCGGAGAGACGAAGGATGCCGCGACTATGGGCGGCCTCATCGCGGCCCCTAGGACCCAAGAGAAGAATAATATGCGGAACCCCAAAGTGGTCTTCAGCAAGCTCAGAGGGAGGAATATCCATGACGACAGGGAGATCGGAATGAGCAACCGCGTTATCCCCCGTATAACCACGGTAGGGGATGGGGCAGGAGATGGCAAGGTGGCCAAAGGGGCAAGGCCCAACCAGCACAGCGCTCGGTCAACGAAGCCTCTAGGAATGAAGCCCGCCATGAGAAAGATCGGACTAACCGAATCCCTGAACCCGAAGGTTTCATCGATAACTTGGCGGGGGGACCGTCACTTTTGGGGGCTAGCCGACAAGATAGGAAGAACTACGAGAGAGAGGCAAAGCAGCCCCCCTCCTCGGCAAGCCAAAGGATTGTGAATTCGAAGTCGAAAAAGACGAAGAAGGAATGCATTGGTACACGAGAGGGGGGACGGATTTTACCTTCACAAACCGCGTGCATGTCGGATCCGCTCTCTTTTTTGTCTACGAGGGCGACTCGCACTTTGAGGTATACATGTCATATCCTGATTCCTCCTCGACCGCGGACATCAGTCCAGCTCAACAAAGAAGGGTTCCCAGAGATAGGGGATAGCGAAGGTAATAAAACCGACTAACGTAAAGTAAAGAAGTGCGGCCCGCGGCTTACCTTTCTCTCCCTAGTTGAAGCACAACCGACAAAAATAAAGTCTTTCGATGTAGTCTCTATCATTCCCCAGAAAAGCTGTAAAGGCCCCAGTCATGAAATTGACCAGGCAGACCCCTTTATTCAGATATCCTCTTTCCCAAGGTGCCTTTCTTGGAAAGGAAAAAAGAAAAATGCGGAAACAACCAAATGAGGCATGGCGAATCTTTGAAAAAACAGAAAGTAAATCCTCACTTAAAGAAGGAGGGAACTCTTCCTATAAATATGGCTTCATAAGCGTCTTAAACCACACAACCTTGTCCCAAAAAACAACGAAATCCTCTCCCTTGAAGGAAACAAAATGGCTGCCGGCAACTCGCCCGAACCCCTCTTCTCGGTCACCTGTAGAGGCCCAAGAGATTTCCTTCGCTGGGTGCTGAATGCTACGTTCACACAAAGGATGGTAAGTCCCTCTTTTTCAAAAGTTCACACACTCATTAAATTGTATTAAAACATGAGGGGATCTTCACAAATGCATCCCCTACCGACCTGCTTCGAGGCGGAGTTTGGGCTAACAGGTGTCGAAAGGATCTCGCTGACCAATGGGCGAGGAAGGAGGGGAACGAGCATCCAGGTAGAACGGGACGACGTCGGGGCACTCTTGTTCACCCAGGGGTGGAGTACCTTTGCAAGATCAAGAGGCCTCGAGGTAGGTGGGGCTGTGACGTTCCGCTACCTCGACAACTCACGCTTCAAGGTTCGCGTCTTGGCGCCAGAAGACGTTGGAACTTCCGAAGACGAAGACTCGGGATCCTCCGAAGACAAAGAATAGAAGAGGTATCCGTTCTCATATGATATAACCGTGGTAACGCACGGTAGCATTATGTTCAGACTATTTCATGAAAAGCATGTGTTTGTTAAAGACTAGAAACTCTATCCCTAAACAGGAACGCGGTAATCTATTGTACTTCAAGCAAAATAGGGAACGTGGGCACAAACGCGACCACATTCGAGTTTTTTCACACGATCACGCCGCTAACGCGACAACATAAAGAAAAATAAGGCACAAAATAAAGTGTCTAAGTTTGTTTGCCCAAAGAAACGATGATAAAGAACCAGTATCCAGAAAAAGAGTTCACAAGCCATCACCACTTATGTCCATATTTTCGTCTTCCTTCAAGTCCCAAACCTCCCTATCCTCACTCAGGGGAAAAGACGGAAGAGGGACGCCGAGATAGTGATGTTTCTTTGTCTTTGTAGTGGATGATTTCAATTGATACATTTTGAGGATATTCGATTAGGGCCGAGTTCGGTTTGTGCCTATTAGTCTTAATTGCGTTGAGTCAATGTGCCAATTGGTCTTGATTACTTGAGTCCTTAATGCAATTCTTTAGTGATATTGAATAAGATGAGTGAATCTCTGCGGATCTCTCAACTTTAGTCAAGTAGATCTATGAATATGAATAATTAATAGATCAATCCGAGGACCATGAATTCTAACCATTGTCAGAGAATTGCAGGTGAAATGTTATTTCTACTTTGATATCAATCTATTTGCGATCATAAATCTGGTTACTTTTACATCTTTGTTACTTGCTACAAATCATTGCTTTGCCATAAGAGTCTTTGCTTAGAGTTATTGAATAGGAAATCGGTTCTCCATGTGGGTTCGACACTAGGGATGGCAACGGGGAGGGATATCCTCCCCGTCCCCGTCCTCGTCCTCGCTCGGGAATAAAAAATGTCCCCCGTCTCCATCCCTGTCGGGTCCCCGTCCCCATCGGGGAATCCCTGTCCCGGCGTAATTTTCCCCGTTTCCATTCATCGCGGGTTTCCGCGTCGGATTCCCCATTTAAAACTCATGGTTCCCCTCATTGAATAGAAAACTATAAGATATTATTAAAGTTATGTAAAAAAATATGATATAAGTATTACATATAATATCTCATAAATGTAAATTATAAGGTAAAGGTTTAAAAATACAAGCAAAATTATTTAAACTTAGGTAAGATCTAAATAAAAACGGGGATTTCATACTCCTCATCGGGGGATCCCCGCGGGGTTCCCCAACGGGGACGGGGCGGGGCGGGGATCGGGGTGGGGACTGCTATACCCATCCCCATCCTCGTCCCCATTTAATTTCCCCATCCCCGTCCCCGCAACGGGGATTCCCCGCGGGGATCGGGGAGTCCCCGCCCTATTGTCATCCCTATTCAACACCGGACTTCATCGCTATACTAGTAGTTATTTTGTTTATCAAGTGATTGATTGCCTAATCTATTGGTTTTGTGATTGAGTTTGAATATTGTTACTATTTGACAAGGGGCGAAAGTGCCAACGACGTTCGCCACGCGTCAAATTCTTGGTGTCGTTGCCTGGGAGGGGAAATGAGTTTGCTTTTCTTTATCTCTTTCAAATACTCTTTACTTCAAGTCTTTTGTGTTCTTGTATGGTTTCAAACTAGATCTTCTAATTCATTGTCTTTGTCTTTTGATTCTGAGATTGAAAGATCTCTTAGGTTGAAAGGGAAGCTTGAGTTTGAGACAAACAAGGAGATGTCAGAAGACAGAGTTGTTGACCCACCAAGAACGACCCTGAGAAACCTAAAGAAACCTCATTTGAGTGCTCAACCACATGTAATTAGTCTTCCTGATCTCCCTGAGGGTTCAAGATTTGATTATAAGTCGAATTAGACTTCTATTTTTCCCTACTTTCATGGATTGCCTGGGGAGAAACAAAACAAGCACATTGCTGCCTTTGTGAGTATGTGTGATAGACTTAGACCCCAAGGCCTGAACGATGACCAATTGATATTGAGAGTGTTCCCCTTTACCCTGAAAGATTCTGCAAGCTACTGGCCTTATTGCCTACCCCCCATAAAGCATTACTACTTGGGTGCAATTGAAGAAAACTTTCCTGCAAAAGTACTTTTCTGCGACTCGCCTCAACAAACTTAAGAAGGAGTTATCCAGTATTCAGCAATCACCTACGGAGAGTCTTTATGAGTATGTTGAGCGGTTCAAGAAGCTTAGGGGTAGTTGTCTGCAACATGGTATACCTGAGGATGATCTAGTGTTATATCTTTATGAAGGCTTGCTTGACACCGATAGGAGTTTCATCAATGCTACTAGTGGAAGAGATATTTTGGATAATACACCTCAAAAAGCAATGCAGATTTTTGAAGGGTTTGCTAATGCATCGCAACAATATGGGAGACACCAAGGAGTTAGAGGAGTTCATAAGTTGGACAGTTCGAGAGATGGACACAAGGATGGTATCGATAGGCTTATGGAGATAGTGAACAAGATGGCTATGCAAATGAATCAACCCCATTAGCCTAGACCTTGTGGTATTTGTGGAGATCTAACTCATCCGAATGATAAGTGTCCCTTGATTCAGGAGGACACCGCTGAAGTGAATGCTATGGATTATGGACCTCGTTGCAACTTTGGTAACAATTACAATCAGGGTTACAATTCAAACTATCAAAGTGGTTTCAACGGTAAAAGCCAGCAACAACAAGTTCCTTTTTAGAGAGGACAATTTGAGATTTGTCCTAGAAACACTCAACAAGAAGATAGAGATGAGACATTGAGGTTGTTATTGGACAAGATGAGTGTTCAAGAAAAGTTGTTGAGTCAGATGGCTAAGAAGATTGGTGAATTGAAAGCGAAAGATTCGGGGAAGTTACCATCGCATGTGGTAGTTAATCTGAAGGAGAATGTGAGCGCCATGATCCTTAGAGGGGGTAAACAAGTGAACATGCCCACTAGGAATGTTGAAGAGAGGCCTAGGGAAGAAGCTGATTTGGGAAATAAGGAGGACGAGACGAAATTCGAGACACACTACATAGACGACACCCGTCGCCCCTCACCACGGCGCCCACCGCCTCCTCTAGTTATGGATCCGACTTCTGACGTTGTTCAATCCCAGAAAAAATCTGCTAAAGAATGGCCTTATAAGGTTTCAAGACTTGCACCACCCTTTCCTCATGTCTTAAGATCTTATCATAAGTGGGAAGACGAACAAATTCTTTATGACACCTTTGGTCATTGTGAGGTAAATATTCCACTTTTCAATTTGATGAAAACTGTGCCTCGCTATGTGATATTTTTGAAAGAGCTATGCACCATGAAACGCTAGCAAATGATGCAAAAGAAGGAAAAGGTAAGTTTAAGTGAGAACATTTATGCTTTCCTTCAGAAACGATTGCCTTAAAAGTGCGGAGATCCAGGTATGCTTACTATCACATGTGCAATAGGTAATGCTAGATTCACCAAATCTATGTTAGACCTAGGTGCTTCAATCAATGTTATGTCTTATAACTTGTACATGTTTTTGGGTCTCAATGCATTGTTTGAAACTGATGTTACTATACAACTCGCTGATCGTTCTAGTATTAAGCCTAGAGGAGTTGTTGAGGATGTTTTGGTAAAGGTAAATGATTTTATATTTCCAGCTGATTTCTTCATTCTAGACATGGAACAAGGTGCGCATGAAACCCTAATTATCTTGGGAAGGTCATTCTTGCAGACGGCCAAGACTAAGATTGATTATTTTGAAGGTTCACTAACTATGGAATTTGATGGTAGAAATATTGAGTTTTCTATATTTGAGCGTATTGTTTCTTCTGCCAATGATTCTATAGATGTTCTTGACTCTAATGAAAGTAATCACAAGAATGAATCGAATGGTTTGTTAGATGCTTCTTTTGAAACTGAATCTATGAATCTTGAGTTTTCTAACAAAGTTAAAATTGGATTAGGGAAAGATGATATTGAGAATTTGTTTAAGTCACATGACAATGTGTCTAATTCAAATGATTCTATTGCTATTCCCTATAAGAAATCGTTTCCTAACAATGTTGAGGTTTTTGCAATTGCTGGATAACCTCTAGGAGTAACTTATTTCAAGATGGAATCGATGGATGCTATCGATGGATATGTTGGAGAAGTTCCTAAAGTTCCCCCTCTTATCTTGAAAAGGACATGTAAGGAGGATCTTGTTGGAATAACTTGATCAAGAAATGCACCACATCGAGCCAAAGACGTGAAACATAGGCGCTTCTTGGGAGGCAACCCAAGTTAGTTAGGTAGTATTATTTCTATTTTGCAATTAGTTTTCAATTCGATAAAGTAGGATCAATCGTGTCGCTGAATTTCGGAAGTTACTGTAAGTTAAAACCTGTGTTGAGTTGACTTTTGTTGATTTGGAGTGCATAGTCACATTCTGTGGACACGGCGCCCGTCGCCCCTTGTCCGTCTGACGAATCCGAATTTTGGTAAAATTGGAAGGGAAGTTTTCTATCTTTTTATTTTTGGTTATTTTTGTTTTAGGTCAGTTTTATTTATTTTCTTTTAGGAGTAGAATTATTTTATTTTTATTTTGTTTTAGGATTAGATTATTTTCTATCTATTTTTAGGGTTAGTTTATTTCTATTTATCTTAGGTTAGTTTATTTTAACTTTTACTTAATTTTCATCTATCTTATTATTAGATTGTTTTTCTTTTTAGGTTAGTTTCCTTATTTTTTAGGATTAGATTTTCTATCTTTTTCTATTTTCTATCTATCTAGTTCCAATATTTTCTATTTTTCTTTTTGATAGATTTTTCCGCCAATTCACCGTATATTGCTACTCCCTGTTTTGAATCAACCAAGCTTGATCAAAGAAATCTACAAAACCCAAAAACCTACTTGAATCCATTCCAAAAACCTAAAGCCTTGTGTTTCAATTGATTCTGTCTACCAAACCAATTTTCATCATCACCCTACATCCACAAAATTCAACCTTTGTCATACCATTCCCCTACCTATCACCTAAGAACCCTTTGAAACCAAGTTGTTCGTGAAATTTCATGTTTGGAGGAGTGTGATGTCGGTTTTCCAACGTTTTCACTCGGATTTGAGGTTCTGAATACATGGCGCCCGCCGCCCACCGTCCCTGCAGCGAGCCGGTCTTTTAGTCGTTTTCGTAGTTTTTCTTCGGTTTTGTCTCGAGTTGCATCATGCTTCCAGCTCCTATTATGAAGAAGCCCCATTTGATGTCTTGGGAAGAAGAGGATCGTTGGCTCAAGCTTGAAAAGAGGGGGTATGAATTCACCCTATTCTTTCAGTCCCTGATGTTGATGAAATTGGGACTATTTGAGGAGATCCATCGACTCCTTAGAGAGGGGGGATTGAGTGATTTCTTAGATGTGGCTGATTATACCTATCTGGCATTAGTGAGAGAGTTCTTGGCTACCCTGGATTATCGTTCTGATGTGGAGATTTGTTTTCAGCGAGGATTCGGAAGTTCGTGGTAATTAAGGATCTCATTGCACAAGCTTTTGGTGTTACCAAAACGCCTGCTGACGCCATATTTGGGGACGAGTTAGATGCTCCAAATCTTCTTGATATGTGGAAGGAGGCTACAGATCAGTTCTTTGAGATGAGCCAACAACGTTGTGCATCCACGATTAGTCATCCTGCGTTGAGGCTGTGCTATTTGGTACTCTGTAACTCTTTCTTGAGTGTGGAGAATTCTTCCATTGTTACTATGAGAGGCTGGAGCTATATTTGTTGCTTGACTCCGAAGGGGAAGCATATCCCTGATTGGGTTCAACTATTTTTGGAATATTGTACGGAGGTGACTAGAGCTACTCATGTGAGGCCTGAACGCCTTATTTTTTTTCGGAGGTTTGATATCGCTAATTGCTCGCTGAGTGGGTGTTTGTCTTGATGATTTGCAACCTCTCGATGGAAAGAAAGTTTATAATCTTGTCAGCATGGAATGGTGGGGCATGACTGAATGGGCACAGCATCTGGATGGAACTTGGTGTTTCAAATGGAAGTCGGGACCAGCAGAGGAACATCATAATTATCTACCTGCAGGACTGCCATATTGCCTGAGGATGTCAGATTTTAGTCTCTATCACCACCAGTTTCCATTGGATCCGGATGAGCATAGTTTAGAGAGACGATGGCCTGTTGTTGTTGATGAGGCCACGGATGATGAGGCCATTGATGATGAACCTCCTGAGATTAAAGAAGAAGAGGTAATAGTGAGAGAAGAAGTTGCTGAAGATGATGCTGAGCCTATATGTGTCACTTTGGATGATCTTGAGCGTCCATTTGATGATTTTGAGGCGAGCACTACTGATAAGCTCGCTTGTCTTTCGGAGAAGCTCTCCAGTCTTCAGAATGCGATATTGATTGCCCTTCAGGACATCAATCAGCGGTCTGGACCCCATACCCCGCCTTCATAATAATTAGTTAGTCATTTGCTTCCTTCAAACCCTTTATTTTTATTTTTCATTGTTCCTTTTTGTGTTTTTATGCATTGAGGACAATGCAATATGTAAGTGTGTGCGCGGGGGGGGGGGGGGGGAGAAGTGAAGGGAATTTTTGTTATTTCCTTTATGTTATTTCTTTGGAAGAATAGAAAAATATACCCCAAATTCATAAGAGGTTTGCAAATATACCTTGTTTTTTATTTTATTGCAAATATGCCTAATTTTATTACAAAAATACCTAATAAAAAATTACAGATTTGCTCAAAAGGAAAAAAATTAGGTGATTTAATTTATTTTATTTTTTAAAAAATATATATATATAAGTAGTTTTTGAAAAAAAAAGGAGATAAAATCGATAAAAAAAACTGAAAATATACCTAAATTAAAAGACAGAAAAAGGGGAAAAAAAGTATCCTGACAAGATAAAAACGAGACATTGACAGGGTAATCTTATCAATCCGACGGGATAAAAAAACAAATGTTGGCAGGAAGATGCTTAAACATTGACATGATATTGTTATACACATGTCAGGATACAGAACAAAACGTAGCCACCTTAATAATGTCGTAGCCACTTTTCACCCTGAAATCCTTGTCTTTTGTTCAATCGGGACATCATTCACCTATGTTTTGACAGTTGACAAGAATACAACTATATCCTGACAGGATAAAAACAAGACCTAGACAGGTTATTCTTATCAACATGACAGGATAAAAAACAAATATTTACAAGAAGACACTTAAACATTGACATTTATTATTATACGCATGTCAGGATACAAAATAAAACATAGCTACCTTAAATGAGAAAATATATTAGCCATCTTTCACCCCAGAATCCTTGTCTTTTATTTACTCGGGACATCATTCAGGCATCCACCTATGTTTTTATACTTGACATGAACATACATATATCCTGATAGGATAAAAATAAGGCATTGACATGGAATTCTTATGAACACACGACATGATAAAGAAAAAACAAATATTGACAGGAAGATACTTAAACATTGTCAAGATATTGTTATACACATGTTAGGATACATAACAAAACGTAGCCACCTTAAAAGAGGAAATGTCCTAGCCACATTTCACCCCGGAATCCTTGTCTTTTGTTCGGTCGGGACATCATTCACCTACGTTTTGACACTTGATAAGAAACATACTTATATCCTGACAGGATAAAAATAAGACATTGATATGGCATTCTTTTAAACATGACATGATAAAAAAAAAAAACAAATACTGACAGGAAGACACTTTAACATTGACAGAATACTGTTATACACATGTCAGGATATAGAACAAAACGTAGCTACCATAAATGAGGAAATGTCGTAGCCATATCTATAAAAGATTACTTCCTTTTTTTTTACATTGGATTGTTGATTTGGAAGAAAATTTACTTCTAAAAAGTAAAGACTATTTTCATCTTTTATCTAACAAAATCTTCCCTTTATCTTCTTCATATCTAGATTTTTTTTTAATTTCTGAAAAACTTTTTTTTAAATTTCCAAAAATTATGTTTTTTTCCGTATTCCATATATCTGTTTTTTTTTTTAATTTTCGAAAACCCAATTTTTCTAAATTTCAAAATTTTGTGTTTTTTTTTCATTTCTGAGAATCCTATTTATCCAATTTATGAAATTCTAGTTTGTTTTTCAAAAATTATGTATTTTTCAATTTCCATAAAAAATTAATTTAGATTTTCGAAAATCATAATTTTTCCAATTTCCAAAAATATATACTTTTTTAACATCCAAAAATCCTTTTTTTTCCAATTCTTGAAAATATACATTTTTGTAAAAAAAATTTCAAAAATCCTATTTTTATATATTTTTTATGAATTAAAAATATCTAACTTTATAATATTTTTATTGCAAATATGCCCAAATAGGCATCCTCTACAATTTGGTAGAAATAGAGGTATTTTTGTAACCCTTTTTTCTGGATATGGTATATCCGCAAATTCGCCTCTTTCTTTTATGTTATAGAAAAGGTCTAAAATGAAAAAAAAAAAAAGTGAAAAATGTCGAAAAATTAAAGAAAAAAAAGTGAGTCTTGTTTGTTGTTTTCGATATTGTGTTATAAATCCCATGGAATTCTGGAATGATTTGATATTATCCTGAAAATTGATTTTTATGTGAAATATGATTAGGCATATGTAATTGAGCATGTATGATCTAAGTTTGGGAGTATGCTTGAAATTCGACAAAAATTTGTCCCATTGAGATATTTTTGGCCTTATAAGGGATACATCTATATTCTTTTTTCTTTTCTTATGCGATTTACTCTTCCTATGCATTTATCATTAAGTATTGCCATGATTATTTATTTTCAAGACCGATTATATACATGTTCATTGCTTGCTAAGTTCAAATGATAGAGGCAACCTTTTAGCCACATATTTATCCATGTCTACCTTATGTTATATCTTGCTTTGAAGCCAATTTGAGCCTTTATCCTTTTTATTGATAGCTCCACAAAATTATTATTCCTAGCCTATGATAAGCCTTACCCTTATTCCGGGGGAATTGAGATTTTGAGTGGGTTATGGAATCTATTTTGGAGATTGAGGGGAATGAAGCTAAAGTGTGATGTTATGGTTGATGATTTTGAGAAGATGTAGTGTTATGTGCTTATTTATTCCCTCATTTTTATGCATTTGGTTTTCACGTAGTTTGGCTCAATAAAAAGTTTGAACCTTGGGAGGATAAAATTTACCTAGGGGTAAAAGTAAGTAAAAAAATTCCAAAAAAAAAAGGAATAAAGAGCCATTTATTTTATTTTTGCATAATGAGGAAGAATTGGATTTATGTTGGTTAGAAGTTACATTGGTTGGTTGTTGAGATTTCATGATATGTAAGATGATATGTGATGTGATGAGTACTGAGATGATTTTGGTTTTGATGATGATATTGAGAGATGTTGTGCATTTGTGAGCTTGATGTTATTGAGTTGGTTTGTGTTATGTTGAGAGTTTCAGAATCTTGTTTTCCCGGAATTTATAGCACCACATGACCAAATACAATTCCTTGCCCTTATGTTTCTACCAAGCCCCATTACAACCCCGCCGAATGGATTCTTCTATGAAGGTTTCCATTAAGCGAAAGTCCTCTTGATGTCCTTATTTTTGCATTGACGTATCCGCTTGAGATTTTGTGATATAAATGTTAAAATTTGAGTTGATGCTTATATATAGAATTGAGGTGAGTGTATGCTTAAAGCCTAAACGCATGAGAGTGACATTTTATCCTTGGTGAGGTGGGCTTTTTGAGCATGCAAGCAACTTGATCCCATATATACATGTTATGACGTTTATATGTTTGATTATATTTACACTATTGATGATGTTGCTTTTGATGAGTAAAGTTATGAAAGATTTCATGTGCGATGCGTAGATGATGTTTTGCTTTATGGTTGCTTGAGGACAAGCAAGAGTTAAGTGCGGGGGGGTTTGATAATGCATATTTCATATAGGCATTATAGGTATTTCTTATTACATTTAGGTAGTGGTTTTGCTATTGTTTGAGTCTAGTTTCGTATATTGCTTGTGAAGTATTCGAGTTCGGAATTTAAGCCTTTTTAGTGTTTATTCAGCAGAATTATATTCCGACACTTGAATGGACTTTGGATGAGCTTAAGAACATGTTTTGGAGCATATAGAGGCTAAGAAGGAAGCTAGAGAGGAGAAAGGAAACACGACATTAGAGTTTATTGAAGACAATTGAGGAAAGCCGGACACTGCATAGGCGACGCCCGCCGCCCTTTGCAAGGCGCCCGCCGTGGGCCGTTTTCCAGCAATTGCGATTTTGGATACGAAACTATTATTTCCTATTATTTTTATTCTATTCCTACTAGGGTTTGGCAGACTCATTGAGAGGCTTTATTAGGTTATTTCAGTTCTATTCATTGTGTGGTTGATTATTGTGAGACTATGAACACAATTAGAGCGAGAGAGAGAGAGAGAGAGAGAGAGAGAGAGAGAGAGAGAGAGAGAGAGAGAGAGAATTGGCATAGGTGTTGCTAAACTCATAGTTTCGCCTGTGATTCGAAGACATGGTTGTTTGGATTGTGAGGATTTGATTCTATTTGCTTATTCATATTCTTAGTTATCGTCTTGTGATTAATTATCATAATTGTGTTCCTTTCTATGACTGATCACCATGTTAGGAATTGCATCTTATCTATGAATTTGTTGTTGTTTTCTCGATAGCAAACAAATGTATTGAGATAGTGATGTTTCATTGTCTTTGTAGTGGGTGATTTCAATTGATCCATGTTGAGGATATTCGATTAGGGCTAAGTTCGGTATGCGCCTATTAGTCTTAATTGCGTTGAGTCAATGTGCCAATTTGTCTTGATTACTTGAGTCATTAATGCTATTCTTTAGTGATATTGAATAAGATGAGTGAATCTCTACGAATCTCTCAACTTTAGTCATGTAAACATATGAATATGAATAATTAATGGATTAATCCGAGGACCATGGATTCCAACCATTGTCAGAGAATTTTAGGTGAAATATTCTTTCTACTTTGATATCAATCTATTTGTGATCATAAATTTGGTTACTTTTACATCTTTGTTACTTGCTACAAATCATTGATTTATCATAAGAGTCTTTGCTTAGAGTTATTGAATAAGAAATCGTTTCTCCCTGTGGGTTCGACACTAGACTTCATCGCTATACTAGTAGTTATTTGGTTTATCAAGTGATTGATTGCCTAATCTATTGTTTTTGTGTTTGAGTTTGGATATTATTACTATTTGACAAGGGGCAAAAGTGCCAACGACGTTCGCCACGTGTCACACCCTAAGGTCCGAATAGCAAGGAACCTTACTAAATAGCAATTCAAAAGGAGTTTTCCATCCTAATATTGACAAAGGAAGTCGATTGATGATATGAGTCGCACCCAGTATACAATCTCCCCAAAAAGAAACAGGAAGGTGAACATGAAAATGAATGGCCCTAGCAGTCTTAAGAAGGTATCGATGTTTCCTTTCAACCCTCCCTTTTTGTTGAGTATAAGGAATGGAACGTTGATGGACAATGCCCTTTTCTGCAAACAAATCAAAACAATCCTTATTGACGAACTCAGTACCATTGTCTGTGCGAACAATTTTGACTCTGCAATGAAATTGAGTCTCAACTAGACTCAAAAATCGTTTATCACTCGATACACTTGCTGCTTGTTGTGTAAGTGTAACAGATGAGTCCATGTAGCTCGACTCCTGTCATTGAGAATGGTTCAAAAGTACCGAGCACCATCTGTGCAAGGAACTGGATAGGGACCCCAAAGATCCAAGTGCAATAGATCAAACAAACCATTAGCTATGTAATCACTCTTAGGAAACAATGTCCTGTGCTATTTAGCTTTAGCACAAACATCACAAACTGAATATGAAACAACTAGGTCCTTATAATCAGAAATATGAGTCATCTTTGAAAGAGACACATGTCCCAATCTAGCATGAAACAAGTCATGACTAGGGGTAGATCCCAGCTGATTACAACTAGCCTTATTAGGAATTTTATTCGAACTAGGAAAATTTGTAAAGGTAACTCTGCCATCCACAATCTTAGTCTTATAGAGTCCTGCATTTCTCTTCCCACTAAAGCAAATCCGACCACTCTTAGGGTCTTGAAAATAGCACATTCTCTTGTTAAAAACTGCATTCAGATTAGTGTCATCACAAATTTTCCCAACAGACAAAAGATTCTTGTTGAATTCGGGCACAAATAACACATTTCTCAACAATATATCCTTGTTCAGTTTCATAGAACCAGTGAAGTGCACTTGTTTGATGGTTTTATCAGGCAAGCAAATATAAATAGCCCGATCAAGCTTGTGCACATCCACTAACCAGTCAAGGTGGCAAGTCATATGATTGGAAGCACCTATATCCACTATCCACTCATATGCATCTTGGTGTTTAGCCTTAGATGAGTTGAAACATAAAACCGTACCTGAGAAACGAGTTGGCTCAGTATCACCAACCTTGCTGTTTCCCTTCATGATTCGAATGAGCTCTTGATAGAATGAATTCACAAAAGAGGGATCAAGATACGGATCCTGCACAACAGCTGACGTGGCCCCAAAATTAGCTCCAAAATTCGGTTCTAGAGGAGAGTCAAGAACCAACTCTGAACTGGCAGTATTTGCTTATTTCTTGTTGTCTTTACCCGCTTCATTGGCCTTGACCTCCATGTACCAATCGGGTTATCCAATTATCTTGAAGCATTGATCCACCATGTGGGCCTTCATGTTACAATTGGTACACTTCCGATCTCCTTTGTCTGTCTTACCTCTCTTCGAAGGACCATCGTCATCTTGATGACCTCTAGTGCTTCGTCCAACATGAAGAGCATTGGATTCACCTTGAGCATCATAATTTGTCACAATCTTCTGCCTCTCAACCTGCTGCACCAGATAATATGCACGATTGACGGATGAAAGGGGTTCCATTGAGAGAATCTGATTGTGAACTGCCTCAAAACCGTCATTGAGGCCAACTGGAAACTCCAGTAACCTATTTGTACTCTATTTCTCAAGCATTCGCTTCAGAAGGCTACACGAGCATTGTTTCTCCAGAGCGCCGCAGGTGAACTCGGGAATCCCTTCCAAGTTATCAATCTCATCCCAGATTATCTTTCATTTGCCATAGTAATCAGCAATCGACAGATTCGCCTGTGTTTGACTACTCAATTCACGCTTCAGTTGAAAGACTAGTGGACCATTTGTCTGGCCAAATCTCTCAGCGATCTCCTCCCACAATTGTTTAGCAGAATTTGAATGCATGAAACCTTCATATATGTTTCCAACCATAGAATTCAGAATCCAGCAACGTACCATGTAATCGCACCTTATCCACTACTGATACTCTGGAGTTCCAAGATTCAGAAGTGGTACGCTCCTGTCAATGAAACCGATCTTGAACTTTGCTCCCAGAGCCATCCATGCCACGACTCCTACTGAGGTAGTTGGATCCATTGACCTGATTCACGACGAGCTGCGCACTTGGGTGATCCGAGTTGGATAGCGCCAATGGATCATTGATCACACGGCTATTGTCATCGATTTCCAAAAGCGAGAATGGAAACCGAGTAAAGACAAGAAGCAAAACAATGATATCAGTGCAGTGAGGCTTTCAGGAGCTCTGATACCTTGAAAAGCCACTGCAATCGAAGCTAAGTGATGAAGGAAAGTTGGATTTCATTCATGGTGTTGGAAATCAATACTCTCGGTGGAAAATCAAGATCAGTAAGATATGTTTGTTACCCCTTACAATGGTATGCTCTCTCTTATTTATACTCTCTCCAATCCCCCAACTAACCCTCTTTATTTGTTATAACAAATTATCAGACTTATCCCCTGTGTGGACTCTCATCTAGTTGACTATGCACACTCGTTAGTGTTTCAGATAGAGTTCTTGTTTTTGGAGTTCGATCTAGTAAATTTTGAATGAGTCTTTCTTCGAGGCTCCGTAGAGTAGGATACCCGAACAACATCAACAATCTCTGGTGTTCTTGCTTGGTTTCTAGTCTTTGTCTTGTTTGATTTGTTTTCAACCCACGATTTCCATAACAATAGTATTTTAATGGCAATTCTTATTCTACTTAATTACGGTTTCAACATATGTACGATTTTGTTACTTTTCTGGATGTTTATGTAATTAAAAAAAATATAAATAAATTAGGTTAATGAGCTAGCTAGGTGTTATGGTTTTTTTATTTTGAAATGAAATCTCCATTACTATAAAAGCATGGGGAGAATGAGAGCAGAGAAAATCCTGGCCACTCTTCTTAGGAGTTATCTATGGCCCATATTCCCCCTAAGCCCAATTTACTATACTCCCTCTGTTAATTAAAACTTGTCGTTTATTATTCATGCACGCTTTTTTAGAACGATAAAAACTATATAAAATATTAACTTTTTTTTAAATTTGTTTTTATAAATTCATACTTAATAGTAATAAGAAGGATATGATTTAAAAAAATTATTAAAAAAGTTAATATTTTATATAGTTTTTAACACCTAAAAATGCGCGCGTGAATAGTAAAACGTCAAGTTTTAATTAACGGAGGGAGTAGTTGCTAAAATTGTGAAATTGTGGCCATTGATGGTGGGTGACTGAATACAATCAATGGTACAGAACTTATCATAGGCGTAAAGTCTCATTTACCCCTCAGAGTTTGAATTTGAAATTTTTTACTCCCTCCGTTAATTAAAACTTGACGTTTTACTATTCACGCACGCATTTTTAGGTGTTAAAAACTATATAAAATATTGACTTTTTTAATAATTTTTTTAAATAATATCATACTTAGTACTATTAGGTATGAGTTTATAAAAACAAATGTAACAAAAACTTAATATTTTATATAGTTTTTATCGTTCTAAAAAAGCGTGCATGAATAGTAAACGACAAGTTTTAATTAACAGAGGGAGTATTTTTTTTATTTCAGTGTCTTGTTCCGTCTTTTCACCTTAATTATAAGGTTGTTGCTCTTGTGCTCCCTTTTCCATGGGGAGTTTCAAACTTGTCGGTTGTCCGATGAAGAGAAATGGAGACAGAGAGAATCCCAGTAAGGTGCTTGCGCTCTCTCCGCGTCTCTTCTCTGTTCATGGCGGTTCAAGGCCAGGTTCCGAATTTCCCATCTTTTATCCTTCCCCTTTCGAGCTTCGTCGCCGCTACAGGTCATCTTCCCCTTCTTCCGACGTCGTTGGTGACTCATTCGGATCTCCATCTTCTTCTCCATCGGTGCTCATCATCTTCTTCTCCATCGGTGCTCATCATCTATCTTCGAAGAGCTTTTCACAGGTTAGTTTTCTTCAACCCTAATTTGACTCGTCGTTTCTACTGCCAATTACTCTTAAAAAGATTTTTGCTTTCTTCCTTCTATTGGTTGATCCCTATTGACCTCGACCTTTCCAATCTCGTTAGGATTCATCTTCTTGTTGTTTTGATTTCAATTAGAGGTTTTTTTTATAATTAAGGATAAATCGATTCCTCTTGCGTGCTTGATTCGACTCAGTTAAATCAGAATTAGGGGTTTTGTCGTTCAATTTGCGGTATGCTAAGGATTTGCTGAATGAACTAGGAACGTTTTTCCCCATGTATCAACATGTTTGGCCGGTAATCCCCACATTACCCAGAACCAATTAAGTTCATACTTTCCTTATCTCAAAGATTTGATTTTTTAAGTTAGTAGAATTAACATAAAGAGAGAACAGTCTTTTGTGAGTTGGAATTTATATTTGATTCAAAATTAGAAAACAGATGAAGACTACAGATTCTGTAATTACCCGTGGTATTTTTTTTTACTCCGTATTAATTATAATTATGGCAGAGGCTATTGGGGAAGAAAGTTATATTTATAACCGGTACGGATGAGCATGGGAAGAAGATTGCCACTGCAGCAGCTGCGAGAGGATCCAGTCCAAGCGAGCACTGCAATGTTGTTTCTTAGTCTTACATGAATATGTGGAAAGAGGTAGTTTGAGAAAATTGCTCCCATTTATCAATTGTTATTTTCTGATTACAGTTGAATATATCACATGACAAGTTCATCCGCACAACAGAGGCCAAACATGAGGCAGTTGTAAAGGAATTTTACTCCATGGTTCTTGCCAAGGGTGTCATATACCGCGCTGACTACGAGGGGCTTTATTGTGTCAACTGTGAGGAATATAAGGTTTGTATGACTGAATCAGGGATTAATATATACGAAGTATTTTTAATAGCCTATCTGTACATTGGGTTATTATGTAGTAAAACATATCTGTTTGTTTTAAAAATGATGCTTTAAAAACAATTAGCTAGGTTCTCATTGTGAAATATACTCATTTGATCCTTCTATACCATGTTGGGTTCAGTTCAGTTCCTACCTTACTTGTGTATTGAGATTATCTCTGTATATTTGACTGGTCCGCCTATTTGTTTGGTTTTTTTCACTTTTTTGGTTTGTGCTTGTATTCTTATAAAGTTTTATTATTATTTTTTTATATCATTTTCATACGAGCTCCTTATTTACACTTCTGGAAGGGATACTATGAGCTTCTATTTTATCCATGTCTACAAGATGAAAATTAAGGAGTTGCTCGATGGTAGTTGTTGCCCTGTGCACCTTAAGCCATGTGTTCAATGGAAAAAAGATAATTATTCCTTTGCCTTGTCAAAGTACCAGAGGGGGTTAGAAGACATGCTGATCAAAATCCTGACTTTGTACAACCTTCATACCGATTACATGAGGTGCCATGTTGTCTATCTATCCTCTACATTTCTGTCTAGAAGTGCTAAGGCAACACGAGACCACGATCTTAGGGAAACACCAATCTAATCCATTAAGCCACCAAATGAGGATAACCCTCAAGCAGGTCTACAGATGAGTATGCACTCAAATTGGGCATGAAGGAAAAAGTCCTTACAATAATATTTATGAATCCCTAACTCCTTAGGGTTGATCCTTTTTTATACTATTTTATGGCTGCTCAAGTTATTGTTAGTTCCACTATGTGGGATTCTTCCTCCTACCATAAGTGCATAGTGGCAATGACGTGTCAAAGCATGTTATTAACTTATACAGCTTTACCCTTTTCCATACCAGCATGTGATCCCTTTCTTCTAGAATAGTTTAGCTAGATTAGCTACATTCCCTATATTTTTCTATGGTACATATTGTTAAATAACACACCATCTTTTGTCTTGGTTTTCAAATTCGCAGGTGCAAAGTTGGATAAATAGTGGCCTGAGAGATTTCTCAATTTCCAGAGCATTATTTGATTGGGGTATACCAGTTCCCAATGATGAGAAACAAACAATTTATGTATGGTTTGATGCTTTATTGGGGTAATTTTCTTTTTAAGAATTCTTAACTAAATCTTTTCGTGTTTGTTTGACAGAATAGAACTGTTTATGCTTGGTTAGTTGCCCTAAATATTTATTATAACTGGATAAGAGAACTGGAGGTATGTGCTTGTCAGTCTCATCCATGCCCATGTCAATAACTGGGATTAATGATAGAAGATATTGGAATCGGATTCCTACCGATGAATCTAGGTAATGGTTTCATCCTCTCTGGATTCCGTTCAAACTATGTTCTTTCATTAGAGATTCAAGTCAGCAAAATAAGATGTCATGATTTGTGCTTGGTTTGTGTTTTTATCCCAATTTGGGGTTGAGATTTACTTGGATTCGACTTCAACTGATTTTTTCTGGGTTTCGATTGAGAGTGAGAATTTGTGGGTTTTTTTTATTTAAGATGAATGGTAGGTTGAGGTGATTTTCCAGCTTTGTGAGCTTCAAGGTTAGGATGCTTTAATCTTTAGGGTTTTGATTTAGGGTTAATTGGATTTCGATCTAGGTATTTGTACTAGGATTTAGGCTTAGGTTTCCCTGAATTTTATTCCAAAATTTTCTTGTCCAATTCCTGATTTTAGAGCTTTAAAAGTGCCTTTGGGAATGAGTCTCATTTAACCAGTGTGTTTAAGGAGTGCTATATTCAACATGTTAGTAAAACCCTTTAGTTGAGTTTAACTTTACTGCATTATTAAACAAAAATGTGCCAGAGAGTAGGTGAAATGTGGAGTTAGAGACTTATTACAATCATCAATAATAACACTACCATTCCAGATAAAATACAAATAGTTGGAATCTAACAGTTGTAGTAGTTTGTTGTATTAATGGTGGAGTATGTGTCACATAACATATATAATTATAATACCTTGATTAGACCTTCTGAAACTTTGGTATGTTATTGCTGCTCATTTTGTGCCATCAGGTGATTTTAACATCTTTTTGCGAGATTAGTGAGAATAAGTATCTTGATCCTAGGACTTCAAAAGTTGCAATAATTGATCATGCCAAACAAGTAAGTTCTTAAGTCTGCAGCTATTTGTTTCTTTCCTTTTTGCCTCCACTCTTCTTGATGACCTCATATTACTACTGCAATATAGAGTAAACAGTGTTGTTACATGAAGGTTAAAAATATAAGGGATGGATGGATTAAAAATTACATGCTTCCTCGTGTTTCCTGAAGTATATATGCCTCTGAACATCCATAAATTTGACCTTGGTCATTGACTCCTAAATGTTAAAAAAGGATTGAAAAATGAGTGCTGAAAACAATGTTGGTTTTCATCAATGTTGGTGTAACCTTCAAGTAAGAGGTTCTCTAATTCATATTTGCTTATTTACATTTACAAATTACAGTGACAACTATAGGCTTTCTAGAAGGGTTCTTTTGTTGAACTTGGGTTTGTGGTTGGTTTTAGATGACCTTAAATTTGTAAAGAATACTCATTTTACTTACTAAACCCTGGTTGCTAAAAAAAAGAGTATACCCTTACCATGGTATCAAAATTTCTCACAAGTGTCTTTCATATTGGCAATAGACCTCCTCCTAAACCTCTATGTTGAGATCTCTTTCTGATTGTTTCTTCTTCATAGAACATAAGTTTCTCCTCACATAATAGTACCTATGTGTTAGTAATTCTGTACGGCTACGTTGCTTCAAGCTTTTGATGTTAGTTGATTTCAATCTCCTCCTTTTTTTCGTTCCAAATGTGCATTAGATGTAGAATTCATTAAATATGTGATTGAAGCTTATCCCAAAGGTATCTACTCAGTTTACTGTGTGAAAGGGAAGGATGTGGAGGGACCAGGATCTAATTTTGAGATTGTTTTGCTAATTTCTGCCGCCAGACACAGTCCTCAAAACTTCTGGTAAGTTTAGTGAACCAAATAAGCTTGCCCAACTTCTTTCCTTGTTCTTGTAGAATGGTCCACCTTTCATAATTTTCTGGCCTCTGTTTAAGTTAGGATTTTGCATCTTATTTGAATATATATATATATATATATATATATATATATCAAAGTTTGAAACTTCTAAATTTAAAGTAAAATAGTAAATTGCGCTTCTCAACTAATTGATTCTTCTGTTTTGCTTAGCAATGGAAGTTGGAGATCCATTTGGAATGTTAAATTTAAGGATGAAGAACAGACAGTGGATATCACTGGCAGAATGCAGGTAACCAAGACTATTGTCCTTCTATTTCCTAGATTCCTCTATACCTTTAAGATTCCTGAAAAGGATTTTCTTGAGCTTGTCAATGCATTAATGGAGTATTGAAAGTTATATGCTCAATTTCCTTGTTTAATCTAATTGCTTTAGGTTGAGGCTCATTATTTAGGAGGGAATGTGCAGTTAGACTCAGATCGTGATTCCATAACTCAACAATATTTCAGGTAGCTGAATTCGACACTGATTCTTCTTGCTTGCTTTATCAAGTGAATGTATGTTATGTTTTAGGGTGTATTTGGCATGAAAATATGATTCTTTTCTATGGTAGAATCATATTTGGGTGTTTAATCTTTCTTACACCGAGGTCTTTTCATGCTGGTTGAACATTAATATTTTCTGCATTTTTTCCACTTTTTGATGCAGGCATGCAGCCACAACAAGAAAAGGTTTCCTCTTCTAACCTTGATGTTTGATCGAGGAGCTGTTAATCTTACAAGCTTGGCTCTTGTTTTCTAATAGACTGCATCTCTTATAGGCTTTGATCTTTGTCATTAATCAGACCCCATGACAGTCCTACTAAAGGAGATGAAAAAGGAATATCACTCATGTCTTGATAATAAAGTATGATTCATCAACTGTAGATATTAGGACTCCTCAAGTGTTGATGTACACATGATGAATTGATATTAGGACTCCTGTTTTCATCAACTTGCCAACATCTTGATCAAATACCAACTACTACAAAAAGAGGTTATCATTAGCAACCACAGTTTTTCAACAGTTGCTTGACCACGATATCTTGGCAGCATTTCGAGTAACTCCGCAACCTGGAGTGATCGAAAGAGTCGAGGAATACATGCACACAAATGACACAACAAACACGCCCGATCACTGCGTGCAACGCACACACGTTACACCTAGTAGAGGTAAATTGACGTGCAAGTAAGAAGTGACTGTGAGCTGTTCAATTCCTAACTTAAAAAGATGGGTCATCACATTTACCTACAAATCCTAGTATGGCCTTTAACACGCAGACAAGATACACATATCTATTATCTACTATCTACTCTTCGTTGTCAACTTGTCATGTGTGCCCCCTCGTGCACATCCAACCCCTCTTAATTTCTTTCTTTCTTTTCTTTTCACATGATGATAGCCATTTTTGCAAAGTTGCAAATTTTTTGGTATAATCATGCAATTTAGCCTTCTAATATATGGGACATAACTTAAACAAAAATATTCCATCTAAATGTACTAATTTAGTTATTTTACAAATAACCACCTTACACAAATCCTTTCCAATATATAAAATAAATTAATTATTAAAAAGTTTAGTTATAACTATGTGATTACGTAATAAATCCGAAATCCAAAATAAAACTACGATGTTTAACCTCTTGCTTTGTAAGGCTTGAAAACCCCTCGTTTTTTATGAGCACTGAAATCTGTGTCTGTTTTGGCTGGTTCTTCGTGGTACATTTTACACGGATGGTGTGCGACTTTGCTTCGTATTATGTAGTATATCTTAAGATAATAATTTTTTTATTTTTTTATTTTCATTCTAATTCTATCCCTAACCCAAAATCCATATTATATATATATAGTGTATGGATCATTTGTGCACAAGCCTTAGGGTGTGCAATGTGCACAAATATTATTCGGTGAATTGCGAAACATTATTCGGTGAAATTTGAAGCATTATTCGGTGAAACGTGAGTATTGTTTGGGGGAATGTGAAACATTATTTGATGAAATTTGAAACATTTCATATAAATTGTAAGTATTGTTTAGAGAATTGAGGTTTCTTTTATTTGAAATGGAGGAATAAAAAAACTAAACATTATTCGGTAGAATGTTACAAATTATTCCGTAGAATTGGGACGTTTTCATCTGAACTGAATAGAGAAAAAACAAAACAGTATTCGGTAGAATGTTTCACATTTCACCGAATAATATTTGTGCACGGTGCACACCCCAAGGGGTGCACACACACACGGAGAGAGAGAGAGATATTGCTTGAGATATGGAAACTTCATAAAGTTAAAATAATAACTTAACTAAGGTTCATGGAGTATTATATATAATGAAAGATCAAATCGTTTATCCCTGTTAAAATTAAAATTAAATAATCAATTATATTATCTAATGTTTAACATTTGTTTATTTTTGAATCATAGAATTAGTAGAATGGGTATTGATACTAAATTTATTTAAATTAAAAAAATTAAAGAATATATATGTACATATTATAATAATAGTTTCTTTTAATTCTATGTTAATCACATAACAATTTAGAAGTATTTAAGGAAATTAATTAGTCGGCTAAACGTGTATTAATATCCAATTTATTTAAATTAAAAAAGCGCACTGTACAAGTATTGAGCTGGTTTCTAATTATGCAATCATTGTGATTGCAGAGGGTTTTATTCTTTATTAGTTTCTCAAAATAATTAATAAAAATATTATTTTAATATATATTCAATTTCTTTTAACTTTTCTTTTCAAATAAAATTTTCTTTTTAAAGATTTTTTATTTAAAATTAAATATAAAATTAACTCATACTCTTTATTATTTTTAAAATTAACCTAACTAATTTATTTTTGTTATTCTCTAAAAATGGATATATTTAACTGAATATTGATTTGGGGTTTGTATGGGACGGTGTTAATAAACTGACTAAAATTATAAACAAGGTAAAATTTATAAACTGTTGGTAAAAGTAGTTAAAAATTTAAACAACAAAATAGTCTCCGTATGGGGAGAAACACCGTTCATTTGTAAAAATTGGAGTTTACTTGGTTTTTATTAGGGTAATGTGGTACTTTCAAACCAAATAAGATAAATGGGAGAATAAACACCCAAATAAACATCTAAAAAATCACCAAATTGTAGCTTATTTTTTAATCCTTCTTTTTTAACCGTTTTTACTTGTTTTTAGCCTCTCATACACCCATTTAAACTACTTATAAAATAAACACCTATTTATACTTAATTTTTACCTGTATTTTACACACCCTTGGTGTATGTACACAAATTAGCCTAGGAGGAAAGATAACTTTACGGGTTTTCTGAATACACCGTTAATTTTTACTAGAACCACCGCTAATCTCCGCAACCCCCTGCTGACCGAGCTCCGCAACTCCTTGCGGATCTCCCCAGACATCGTGCCAAACACCCTCTAAAAGTCCATCGACAAAATGTCCCCAAGATGTTGCGGAGAGAGGTCCGCATCCTAATGCAGAGTTCCCAAACCTATATGTTAAAAAAAATATTAAAAAAATTATGCATGGAGGTGCGTAGCTATTTTTTATTTTTTTTTTGCTCCTTGGAAGGAGAATCGGACACATAGTCGCAACCGGGTGCCGACTTAACTCTGTAAGGAGTTGCGGAGTTAAGCCGACGTAAAGGTTGTTTGGCACAACGTCAAAAGTATTCCGCAACAGGGTGCAGACTTAACTCCGCAAGGAGTTGCGGTGATTTGCGGTGGTTCCAGTAAAAATTAACGGGGTATTTATCAGTGAAGAAATTTGGCTAAAAGTCCATTTTGACAAACCCTTTTTGCAAAATGTCCACTTAAAATCAGTTTTTGCTAAATGTCCTAAATTTTTTTGAAAACCCCATATTACCCCTGTTTTAATTAAACCTAGCCGCTATATCTTATTTGGGAAAATAGGAGACGTTTTCTCCTCCGCTCCTCGTGCCTCCTCCATGGATCTGCGTCTTCTTCGTCTCCCCAATTGCACAGCAGGAGGGAGCGTCTCGCAGTAGTCGGTATTCGTCTTCCTCTCCTCTCCAATTGGCCTTCCTCTTCCATGGAGTACCTTCGTCCACGCTCCCTCCTCCCTCCTCGTTTCGATTCGTTCACCTATTCCAGATTCATATGCCTCCTTCCCGATCCGGCAAAGCTCCAGCGCACCAACGATGGTGAAGCGAAAGATCGCGTTGCCGTTCAATCTGCGAGCGTCACCGATCGCAGATTTCTCCTCTCCGATCGCGTTGCCGTCCAATTCCTCTATTTCTCCGATCTGTTTGAACAACCTCCTCCCGTTGCTGACTCGGATCCAGTTCGTTGTTTCCGGATTTGATAGGAGGTGGTCGTTGAGGCGGATGACTCCGGATTCGCACAAAATCAGGCATCGCTTCCTCCGACATCGCGTTCAACGGTTAGTTTCTCGATCTCTGGATCTCCGTTTCTGCGTTTATTTCATCCTTTTGTCCCGATTTGTTTGGTGTTTTGGTTAGTTCGTGAATTCTGGATTTGATTGCTTCTCAATTGACATTAGAGAATTTCCATTAGTTCGTGAATTCTGGATTTGATTGTTAAAATCACACCTCTTTGCTGTTGATGCTGACAACCACAACATTGTTAAAATCACACCTCCTCTCTCTCAATGTATGTTTCTTGGTTGTTCTTGTCTCTACTGCTGAGTTTTCTTGTATATTACTGCATTAGAGTTGTGATTTTCAGCATTTGACATTGTGATGACAGTGGTTCTTGTCTGTACTGTACTGCTGAGTTTTCTTGTAGATTACAGTGTAGTGTAGACCTCATCTTACTTTGTACTACTATTGGATTTACATATGATAAAAAAAAAAAGTTAATTAATTTGTGCAGTGTATTTGCATTTTGCATTTCAGATTACAGTGCATATATTTATATGATTTGTGCAGTTTATTATATTCATATGACTTACTTGTTGCTTTTGGATTCCTTATGGGCTAAAATTTCTGCATTTGAGGCCTTTTAATGGTGATGCTTCATGGTAATGGTGATCCTTCATGGTAGTGCGGAACATAAAGGGTTTTGATTGTCTTATGGCATCACTTGTGGGTGCTAGTTTGCACCTTTAATCATGGGTTTAAACATACTTTAGCAAATGGTTAGCAGTTTGTCTCCATTAATATTTTACTTGCAAAATCTTTAGCTATATGTTATGGCATCACTTGTGGGTGCTAGGTGCTAGTTGTGTCTCCATTAGCTATATCTTTAGCTATAGCTATATGTTATGGCATCACTTGTGTCTCCATTAATATTTTATGGCATCACTTGTGGGTGCTAGGTGCTAGTTTGCACCTATTTACGGGTTTTCTGAATACACCGTTAATTTTTACTTTAGCAAATGGTGACCGCAATAAGGGTGGTGACAGCGATATGGGCGGTGGTGACAGCGATATGGGTTGTGGTGACAGCGATAGGGCGGTGACACTAATCTCGTAAAAAAAAAAAAAATTGTCACCCAAAAATTTGTTTATCATCATACATGTGTCACCAAAGCCATTGACCGGTGTCTCCATTTATAAAGGTGGTGATACTAATTTCGTAAAAAAAAAAAAAATTCGAAAAAAAAAAACATGTCACCAAATTTTTTTGTGTCACCAATTCATTGACTTTGACCGGTCAATGGTCAAAATAAAAATGGGAAGGAAGGAAGGGTATGAGAAGGAGGGGCAAAAATGTAATATTAGGACATTTTGCAAAAGGGGAAATAAAAGTGGACATTTTGCAAAAGGCCTTATAAAAAATGGACATTTATCGAAAAAATCCTTTATCAATCCCCTAATTTTATTAAAGAATAATAAAACAATTTCTTTTTTTGGTTGACATAATTTTTCTCATATAAAGTAGTACTGTACATGATTGATGACGAATCTCTCTATTCACCAATGGACGGTGTGATCTACCCCAAATCACAGTCAGCATCTAGTCATCCACACACGCACAAGAAAATACTCCCTCCGTTCCAAAATAGATGGGCTTTTACTTTTTGACACGTTTTTTAAGAAGCGGAAAACTCTATAAAATATTATTTTTTTAATTAAAACTCTATAAAATATTAATTTTCCAGACCAAAAAAAAAAAGAAAACCAACAAAACCTGACGAATTCAATAATTGGATGCTGTTGTTCTTTGCAGATAATTTAATGAGCGGTTCAAAATCCTCCAACCTACGCCGAAACTTCCTTTTTTCAGTTTAATCTGTTGGAAAACCGAAGCTGTTGTATAAGCAATAAGCTACGTATCAATTTGTTCTTCCCTCGTATAAAAAAATGAATATTATTATGTGGTGGAAATTGTGGATGGAAGGAGGTGTTATGAATTTATGATAAGGGATCCACGTCCTACAAATGGCGACGGCGGTGCGTACGTGGATCCAATTATCTCTATCCGAATACGTTGAATCAATCTTTAAATTGTTACGGATAGGATAGGAGCTGAGCTTCTTTAATTTATGCTTACCATGACATGATCGATTGTGGTAAGAGTTTACACGTTCCATTTCAATCCTATCTGTTATATGTTTTTGTGGGGCGTAGCTAGTTTCGTTGCATAAATTGATGTATATCCGATACTAAACCAAATCAAATTTCAGTAGTTCGTCTGGTCCTGCACTGTGCATCGCTCAACTTTTTTTTTTTTTTTTTTTTTGGAAAACGGTTAGCCTCCTCAAAGAGGAGAAATTTATTACTGGATCGGAGGGGCTTGGATTATGGAATGACATCGAGAATTAATTAAACATAACTAAACTTGTAATGAAAGGTGATTCACCACTATCAATAACCTTAAAGGTTGTGATTATCTCCGGGAGATTCTGAAATTATTGTCGTTGGCAGTCTAGTCTCCCTTAGCGTTTTTCATAATATTGAGATTCGTCATGTCTATCGAGAAGCAAATCGAGTTATGGACCGCCTGTCGCATCTGGACCTTGTGTTCTCCGGTCCATCTACACCTAACGACTCAGTTCTTCATGATTTCATCCGCTTGGGCTCTTGACATATAAGGTTTTTCCTTATCGCCAAATTATTTCCGTTTCATAAAAAAAAAGAGGAGAAATTTATTAAAAACAAGATAAAATTACCCATCGCACAACCGGGGCTTGGAGACCGGCTTGCATCGTCCATTAAAGATGGAAGAGAGGCAACAGGCAGTTCAGACAGAAAATGAAAACCAAACTGAAAAGAGTAAGCAAAGTCTGCCCAATATCAGCAGCCGAATTAGCTTCGCGATAAACATGGCGAAATTGGACGGACCAATCTCCACGGAGGAAGTCGTGGCAGCGCTCTACCAGGTTGAAAAGAGGGTGTCCCTTCACCTTTCACTACTAGAAATCCCTTGAGTGTCGACGGTATTTTACCATCAGATTGTAGCATTGCTCCTAATGCCGATGGTTCAAATCGTGGGTGGCTGAATCCCAACGATGACATCCGTCTTTAACTTTCGACTGCTCGCAATCGACGTCATAAACCGTTGGTAAATGTAGAAAATTTTAATCGTTGGAAAATTACAACAAATGAAGTCGTGGGCAAATGAATCCCAACGATTTACGTCGTGGGCAATTAAATCCTGACGACCACAACAGATGGCACTTCCCAAAGCCCGTCACCTACTGTGTGAGCCGTTGGCAGAATCGCCCTTCACCTACTGTGTGAAGTGTGAACCGTTGGGCATAATCTGAGGGAAGAGTGGCTTATGTGTGGATTGTGATCCCTTTATTTATTTATTATTTATTTTAGTCATCAGTGGAAAACTCTTTTAATTCCCGCATCTTTTTTCCATTTTCATAATTTGGCGCCAGTTCTAATTCACTTTCATGCGGTTACTGTGAAATTACTCTTAAAAATAGATTTAATTTGGAAACTAAAAAGATCATGGCAATCACACATGCTCGGACATTGGAAACTGATTTAAATCATCCCTTTAATTCTCACTATCTTCTCTAATTCACGTTCTCCATCAACAAGGAAACTGATTTAAATCAGCCCTTTAATTCTCACTATCTTCTCTATTCACTTTAATTTGTAGTCTCTGTCAATTTTGTTGATCTTCCATTGGGGGTTTATCGATGATTTCCCAAAGAAGGTTGATCGGCGGGCGAAAATCTATCCCACACTTGGATGCGTCGTCCCATAACATTTGGCAGGCATCACCAGATGACAATGGGAGCCAACTGCAATCGATGCCTTTGCAACCCTCTAATCTGGGTGGGCAAGCAAATATTGGTAGGGTGAGCGGGTCCTACGCTTGAAGATGACACCGAGTTATAGTTTGATTGGAGGGTCAAGGGGGAAAACCGGGTTGAGGAACACTGATCTCAAGATGATGTCTTGATGGAGAACGAGATTGGTGAAAGAGCTAATGTTCCAGAGGTGGGCCAAATCTCCAATGGTGATGTTGTTAACTGGACAAAACTCCTTCCCCTGGGAGACTCGTAAGTTAAGTACGTAGTATAGGTATATATTATTAATTTATTTGAAATTTTCATGTAAAGGTTGAAAACTTTGTTGGTAGGTTTGAGAACAAGACTGAAGTCTTTAAGATAATTCATACTACTGAATGCAATGGAGGCACGCTTTCAAGCGCAAGAGAAAAGAAATACAGCTCTTGCCCATGAGAAGGACCTACAAAGAGATACAGCTCTTGCTCGGTTCTGATCCACCCCCTCTAATGAATTATCAAGGTCAATACCCAAGTTTTCCTAATTATTGTGGAGATGGTACTTCGAATGATGCAGCCAGTGATGGTATAGATCCATAGTAAGGTCGATCCAAGCATTCAAAGAAAGGAATTATTTTATAACTAGTTTCTACTATTTTCTACTTATTTGGATTTTATGATTAATTGCTTTCTACATGCTTTTTTTCGATTGCTAGCTGTAGTATGTTATAACTGAGGTTTATATTGTTTGGTTATTATGCATTTTAATTCTAGCTAGCAGTGAAGTGCTTTATGAAATTTGTATTAATTATTAAATATTTTAATAAATTGTATTGTTATTGTTTCCTTTTAATTAAATTTCACCTATGAAAATCATCCAAATGCCCCTTTTAAATTAATATTTAATTATTTTGATAAATTAAAAAATCGATTATAGATGTTTATTAGATAAAAATTTATTAATATAATTAATATAATTGATATAATTGTATTTATTTTTAAAATGGAAATCAACTCTCCAACGTTGAAATTCGTTGGAAAAGGGTAGAGTAATTTCGTCTTGGACCATTCCGTCGACAAATCTTTAGTGGTCCAACCTAGGTATTCCAACAATTCAATCCATTGGGTATTCCAACGGTTTAAGACATCGATTTCTTTTTGATGGAAACAACCGTCGCTGCAACACCGTCGATCTTAACCGTCAGGGCCATCATTCCAACGACCGGGCCTATCGGCATCACATTTCCAGCATGCCGACGATGGATATCCCAACGAATAACTATGCAACGATTCATGCCGCCGGGATCCCCAAATCCGTTGCAAATAGCCACAGATGCATGTGCTGGGGAATCATACGTTTCTAGTAGTGTTTCTTGCAACAAGATTGACGATCATCTCCGAGTCAGTTTCGATTAAAACTCTTCTATGTCTCAGGTCCCAAGCCAACTACAACCCCTTGACCATACCCCAACACTCAGCCATGGGGATTGAGCAAGAGCCCAGATTATAGGCAAAGCCACCACACTAGTTAACGTTAGCATCTCTGATGACTCCTCCCGCCGCAGCATGGCCTCCATTCCGAATGGTCCAATCAGTGTTAACCTTCACCCAACCCTTGGGGGGCTCTCTCCCAACATATGTTTCGCCTCTGTTTCATCCTTTCAACCTTCATTTCTCCGATCTTCTCACTCGCCTTCTTGTACTCTTGGATGGTCTTCAAGCAGGCCTCTTTCGTGATCTGCGGGCTTTCTTTCCCCTGGAAGATTATCTCGTTCCGCCTTTTCCACAATCTCCATAAGAACACAACGAACAGTGCACTCCATTCGCTGCCATCCCCCATCAGCTCTTTCGACAGGATGTTGGTTCGAAGCCAAGGGAATATGCCAATTGTCCCGCTTTTGGGTTGTACTCGAAACCCACATCCAAAGATCTTTGGTAGTACCACATTCTTGAAAAATATGCTCGAGGGATTCATCCTCACGTTTACAAATAGAGCAAAGGGAGGAATTGCCAAAGTCACGTCTTACCTGCTCCATGTTGGTGAGGATGTCATCTTTGCTTAGCAGCCAAACGAAGGGGCCCACTCTCTCGTTGATACGAATAGTCCAAATAGCCTTAAAAAAATAAGTGTAATTGCTTTCCCAAGTTCTCCATTGGCAGATAGCCTCATAGCCCGTGCTTGTGGAGTAGTCCCCATCTCTCGTGAACTTCCAACTAAGCATGTCCTCACCCTCGCCAATAACGACGGCCTCCAATTTCAGGAGGACATTCGAGGGAATGATCTGCGAGAGCACTTCCCACTTCTAGCCCATTTCCTAAGTCCAAAAATCAGCAACTGAGCCCGCATTCAACTCCATCCCTTCAACAGTTTTGAAATTTCTTAGGGGCTCATCCAAAATCCAACTATCTTCCCAAAAACTAATACTCTTTCTATTCCCGACATTCCATCTAAGGCCAGGCTTAATCACTTCTATCCCATTTCCTAAGTCCAAAAATCAGCAACTGAGCCCGCATTCAACTCCATCCCTTCAACAGTTTTGAAATTTCTTAGGGGCTCATCCAAAATCCAACTATCTTCCCAAAAACTAATACTCTTTCTATTCCCGACATTCCATCTAAGGCCAGGCTTAATCACTTCCCCAAGGCCTTGTCGGATGCCCTTCAAAATGTGGGAAGCACCCGAAGTCGCACCCAGAGTTTTCCCAATATATTTCTCGGTTAGGACTTCTGTCCACATTCCTTCTTCACCCATTAAGAATCTCCAGCTACGTTTAGCAACTAAGGCATCATTTAACTATTTCATCCATTTCAGCCCCAGTCCTCCAAGAACTTTGGGTTTGATCAGCTCTTCCCAAGCTACCTTATGGACCCTCCTTCTAGCAGCCATCGATCCCCAAAGAAAGCCCCTACACACTTTGTCGATTTTCCTACAGACATTCGTCGGGAGACACATAGCCCTCATGTAATAGTTAGGAATGGACATAAGAATCGAATTCATGAGTTTGATCTGTCCCACAAAACAAAAGGTATTGGCTTTCCAACCTGCAAACTTGGCTGAAAATTTGTCGATGATAAATTCAATGCCCTCTCCCTTGATTCTGGAATGAAGGAGAGAGATACCAAGGTAGTGCCCAAGATCTCCTATGGTGTCCCCAATATCTCCCGTGGCGTCAATGCCAATGCACTCAACAATTTTCTTTGTCAGCTCCGCTTTCACGTTCCCATAAACATAAAACTTCGATTTCCGAAGGCAAACTTTCTGGTCGGAGGCTTGGCAAAACATGTCCAGACACTTTCTTATGATCTTTACCTGACCGATAGAGGCTTCTGCAAAGAGGAGTATATCATCAGTGAAAATTAAATGAGAAAGGGTCGGACCATACCTAGTAATTTTTATCGGTTTCCAAGAGCCATTTTCCACTGCTTCGTTAATAATGTGTGATAGTCATTCCATGCAAAGAATTAAGATGTACGGTGAAAGCGGGTCCCCTTGTCGGATACCTCTCGATGGTGTGAATTGTTTCGAGACTTCACCGTTCCATAGCAATTGATCTTAGCACTTCTTATGCACTCCATAATTCACTCGATCCATTTGTCGGGAAAATTTGCCCATAAAAGTGGTTCCTTGATAAATTTCCAACTAAGTCTGTCAAACGCCTTTTCAAGGTCTAACTTTAGGCATAGCCACCCTTTCGCCCCTTGCTTCCTTCTCATGGGATGCACTACCTCTTGAGCAATAACAACATTTTCCATTATCAATCTGCCCGGGATAAAGCTCCCTTGCATCGGACCCACCAGTTTTCCCATGAGAGGTTGTAATCTATTATTCAAGACCTTAGTAATCGCTTTGTAACATACATTGCATAAACTAATGCCGCGGAATTGATTAATAGGTTCTTGCTTCCCGACTTTCAGAAGGAGTATGATAAGAGAAACATTTGTGCTAGTTGGGAGCTTACAAGTGCTGAAAAATTCCTTGACCAGGGTAGTCACAACCGAACCAACAACCTCCCAACACTTATGGGAAAAGATTGGTTGGATACCATATATACCGGGAGCTTTATATGCCCCCATACTTTTAAAATCCTTCCACACCTCCTCTCTTGACACCATTCTGCTCACTCATGCCCACTCAACGGCGTCGAGTCATGGAAATCAAGGACTAATTGGATGTATAAGAAGTTGAATATATGTTAAATATCGACTCGTAGCTTGATATTGCATGTACCTTGGTTAATTCATATTCTTAATTCTATCTCTACGTTAAATCTTAACCGTGTTATAGTTATTTAGAGATAAGAATTGTTAGGACTCGTAAGACTAGTAATTTACCTAAGATCTAGACAAGGACATTGATAGGAAAAGAAAAGAACTAGAGGTTTGTTGATAGGATGAAATCGAGTATGCAAAATAGAATATAAGTAAAGTACAGCAAACCAGATTCCGTCCCTTGCAAATAATTACAAGACCTCCTCCTGATGTAGCAGCGGGAAGTCAGGATCGATCCACGAGGAAGCGTGTCAGCGGATCCTAGGCAGCAGAGAAATCTCACGGACAGAAGTCGACCACAGATGTCCTCGATCTCGACTAGGGTTAGTCGACAGAAGATCGGACAAGTCGAACAGCGCGGCAGCAGTGACAGGTGTTAGTCGATCTCGACTAGGGCTACTCGAGATCGAGTAGAGTTGCTGACGTCGAGAAGTTCCTGGTCGATCACCTGCACACAGAAGCTACAACGATTCTGGAATCGAAGATCAGTAACTCGAGATCGACCAGTTCGGTCGAGATCGAGTAAGGCAGAAAATAAAACGAAACAAAAGTAAAGAACAAGACTTGTGGGATTTTGAAATAAACTGTACGTAAAAGACTTACAAGATTGGGGTTCGCAACAACGATAACCAAGCATGCATAAGGTAGGAATAAACAGATAATCATGTAACTTGCATCAAAGGACTAATCTTTCGCCTTTTCCAACAATTAGACAACTCTTTCAAGAAACCCTAATTGTCTCTACCGATTTTATGTTTACAATCCAAGTTATTAGCATGGACCTCCATTAGATGGGTAATAAACATATAACAAGTAGCAGATGCTTTAAAACATGATAAAAGTCGGATCTTTACCTCAAACACGCATGGCTATCGTCGGGCTCGCCCCAACCCTAGAATTGGGTGGACTACTCGCGCTTCATCGCAACCTCAGACATTGATGTATGAAAAGAAACTTGCATTAAACTAAATTCAAAGACTTTACAATCCCGGCGCTCCAACTTTCGTTGAACGCCAAAACCCTAAAACCTTCGAACTCCTAAACGTCTCTGTGAAACTACTTCTCTGGCTTGAAAATTGAATTATCTAAAATCAGCCCCATGGGCTTTATTTATAGCCTTCTACTCCTTTCTGTTCAAGGATAAAATATCTCTATCTTTATCTAAATCTATATCTAAAAGCTTTAAAGATAAATAAATGGAATAACATAATTGAATTTAAAAAGGAAAATTATATCTAAAAGCCTAAAATATCTTCTTGTGGATAAATCTTCTCTTCCATGATGGATCTTGATAGAATCGGATAGAACTCGGCAATCTTCGGCCCCAAGGAATCCCAATCCGAGTAGAACTGCTCAAACCGCGTTACGCGGCTTCTGGAAGGTTTCCTCGATCTCGAGTAAAATGGTGTCGTCGACTTCAGTGGCTCGGCATATCGGGTTTCTCTTCCTTGACATGCTCGGACATTGGTTCTATGCTTGTCGGTCTCGAGGACTTTCATCGATACCGAGTACGGGTGTTGCTTAGTGTCCGAGTGTCTGGTCAGGTCGGGTAGAGCTCCTTGGCATCCTCGATCAGCTTCTCTTTCTCGACTCTGGGTGGGTCTTCAAGGCTTAGTCGATCTCGAGTATAGTACTCGATCTCGAGTAATGTTCTGGAGTCGATTTGGCTCGTCTTCAGTTCCTCGACATGATGCTCCTCGATCAGTGATATGCCCGGACATTTTAGTCGATATCGACAAAGACTCGTCGATATCGAGTAACTTGCTGCTTCTGTCTTCACTTCTTGGTTTTTTCCCGAAATGGCTCCATATTCTGCAATATTAAACAGAAACTTATGTAGATCTCTATTTTTGACAAATAAGCATATACTACATAAATTCGACATATTCCCAACCCGAAATATGTAAAGTGTATAGAATATGAAACTAAAATGTGCATAAAAAACATGGCTACTTTAGAGACATCAAATCACTCCATACTTAGACTTGCTTGTCCCCAAGCAATAACCAACCAAGACCTACAACACATCCTTCAAATCTTCGCATTTATCAAAAGCAACATCTTAAATAGTAGCAATGTAAGAAAAGTGAATTTAACGTCATCACACATATATGAGCGATCCATAGGCACAGGTAATATAAATCCAACCTCACAAGGATAATGTGTTTACTCTCAGCTCTCAATGTGTTTAGGCTATGAAGATCAACTCTCAACTCAATTTCATATACAATCTCATAAACATTGTAATTTAAATATAAATCCACTTCGCAACCAATTATGTAAATGCAACAAGAATTATCAGGAGGACTTCGCTCAATAGAAGTCTTCAAAGAAGATTCCATTCGGCGGGGTTGTAATGGGGCTTGGTAAGAAATAAAAGGGTATGGAATTATTTGGCCATGTGGTGCTTTAATAAAATTCGGGAATCAAGACTCCTAAATCTCCAACACAACTCAACCAAACCATAACTCTTAATCACGTGCATCAACCAAACCTTTTAACTTATGTCAATGAAGCATGTAACCTTTCAAACTTACTTAACCTATCCAAAATATGAATCTTGCGAAAATGAAAGAAATAAGGCAAATTTGGCTCATGCACTTTATTCACAAACATATATACAAACTTTTCTTTCTCTTCTTTTTTTTCCGATTTTTTTTTAAACGAAAATAACTAGTGCATTTATAGGTGAGCCAAAAATCCTTTTACATAGTATGCATAGCAGGATAAAAATATAAAATCAACCCATATCTGAATAATATTCAATAGTCCTCCTTACTTGAAACACAAGCTTATTTCTTCCACAAACCATTATTTCAACCAACTCTAAGTCTTAATTCCCAAATTGGGGGTCAAGCTCAATTTGGCTAAGGATAATTTTGTGGAGTTTATAATAAAAGTCTCAGGCTAATGTTCTGGCTTCAAGCAAGGATAATGCAGGGTAGGTAAAGAGAGGATAAAATTGGCTTAAAAGGTGCCTCCATAATTTGATGCTCATTCACATAAACATATAAATGCATTGGCTTTGAATAACTATCACAACAGGGTGAGCCAAAAATCCTTTTACATAGTATGCATAGCAGGATAAAAATATAAAACCAACCCATTTCTCAATAATATTCAATAGTCCTCCTTACTTGAAACACAAGCTTATTTCTTCCACAAACCATTATTTCAACCAACTCTAAGTCTTAATTCTCAAATTGGGGGTCAGACTCAATTTGGCTAAGGATAATTTTGTGGAGTTTATAATAAAAGTCTCAGGCTAATGTTCTGGATTCAAGCAAGGATAATGCAGGGTAGGTAAAGAGAGGATAAAATTGGCTTAAAAGGTGCCTCCATCATTTGATTCTCATTCACATAAACATATAAATGCATTGCCTTTGAATAACTATCACAACATTTAGAGATGCATAAAAAGAGTAAATACACTCAAGAAAGCAGAGGATTTTTTTAATGTTCTCCCTATAAGGCCAAAATTCTCACTAGGACAATTTTTGTTGGATTTTAACCTTTAGCTTAGGATCATATGTGCTCAATTTCATCACAAGTTCACAATCCACATAAAACAATTTCGAGGACTTAGGCTAAACCTTCCAAACATGCCATAGGATTTACATGATCAAGTCAATCATTATTTATCATCATAGGACATCTAAGTTAGGGTATACAAACTAAGACAATTGAAAAAAATTTAACATGCATTTTTTTTCTTTTTCGACATTTTTTATTTATTTTTATTTTTTATGTAACTAAAAAAATTAGACTATTGTATGACAAAAGACTAAAATGCATAAAACTTAAACATGAATGCATAGAATAAAAATAAAATTTCACCATGTAAAAACCAAAAGCAAGACCAAAACATATAATAATGATAATGAGCCCTTCCCCCACCCCATACTTAAAATATACAGTGTCCCCACTATATGAAATCAAATAAAAAAAACAAGAGTAAAGGAAGTAACTCACTGAATAACGCATCGAGGACGGCAGATCAGTACAGGTCAAGTAAATTGTTTGTCGATATCGAGTACCGTACTCCATATCGAGGAGGCTCTCTGTGTCAAGTGGATTTCTGAAGTCGAGGAGATTCTGGGCTTAGTCGATATCGAGTTGGCCTACTCGATATCGAGGAGTTTCTGGGCTGCTCCTCTTTGTCGTTGTCGACTTGGCCTTCGTCGATTCTGACTGTTTTTCAGGGACTTCTTCTTCCACCTTTCGCGATCCTTTTATGCTTGCCGACCTAAAAGTGTTAGATTGCACACAAAAACAAGACTTTCCGCATGAAGTATTCTAAACTTAAAAACCAAAAACAAAAAACCAAAACCAAAATCAAAAGTTCCAAAGTCCCAAAATTCATAAAGTTTTATATACATGCTCTAGATTTTAGAGTCGCTAGGCCGACTTCTTCTTTTGTGCTCAAGGACCTCTAATGTGGGGCCTGCTCGTGCTTGGCCCTTCTCCTGGATCATATAGGTCCTGATGGTAGTATGCAAGCTCAGCTGACAGGTGGTTGCTTGCATAATCCTCCTTTTCTTTCTTCTTTTTCTTCCCAACTCTTAGTTTTCGCAGATTCTCTCACCATGGGGCTTACCTCCCCTTGAATCATTTATAAATTTCTTAATGGATCGAGGAGGAGTAGGATTCATACCTGAACTTACCTTTTCGGACCCAAAACAGAAATCTTCGGGCTTGGGGTTAGTCGATATCGAGTACAGCTGGTCAATATCGAGTACAGGGACCCCATACTTAGGCTCTTGGCAATTCTGTGGCTCAGCAAAGGAAGAAGTCGATGTCGATGAACTGTGGTCGAGATCGAGTAGCTCTTTAGTCGAGATCGAGGAGCCCTTGTCGATCTCGAGTTGGCTTATGGTGTCTTCCTCCGTTGTTTGCTTGGTCCCGTGGTTGCTGATGCTCTTCACCTCCAGCCATGAAATTTCCTCTTTTGCAGGGCCAAAAGAGAAATCTAAGACCTCGTCGCCTATGGTGAAGGTGAGCGATCGATGTTTGACGCTAATTTTGGCATCTGTAGTAGCTAAGAATGGTCTACCAAGAATAATAGGGCTAGTAGGATCTTCAGCACATTCTATAATAAGGAAATCAGCTGGGATAAAGAATTTACCAACCTGGACAGGGACATTCTCAACCATACCTGTAGGGATGACCATTTTATTGTTTGCCATGTATAGCTTGGCATCCACAGGTTCTATGCATCCTATCTTTACCTTCCGCCAGATTGATAAGGGCATGATGCTCACACTCTCTCCTAAATCACACAAGGAATCGTATTTATATTGTCCAAAACCCACAGTAACAGAAAACTTACCAGGGTCAGGTCTCTTTTCAGGGAAGTGGAGCACTTTGCATTCGCCGACGATCTCTAAGATGGATCGCTTCTTGCTCAGTATTTCCTTTAGGAATTTGACATATGCAAGCATCTCTTCCAGAGCTTCTGTAAAAGGAATAGAGAAGTTCAGTTCTTGCAGCATATTAACAAAACGTTTGAACTTACCTGCAGTGGGATCTTTCAGTGCTTTGGAATGGAAAGGCAATGGCTTTTTCTCCTGCGGAGCCAGAACAGACGTCGGAGGTATTGCAGAGTCTTCGACATCGACCAGATCTTTGTCGATATTGACTTGAGCTTCCTCGATATCGAGTAGGCTTGTCGATCTCGAGTTGGCTGGTTGGGCAGTGGAGTCCGAGACTAGCTTCTCCTGTGTGTCGACCAGATTTTTATCGATATTGAGTACGGGCTTCTCGATATCGAGTTGTTGTTGCTCGTTATCGACTTGCTGCTCTGCTTTGTCTTGGTGCTTTCCAACCTCTGGTTCGTGTAATTGGTGCCCACTTCTGAGTTTGATAGCCGCGACGTGTCCGGTCTTCCCCTTAGGATTTGGTTCTGTTTGCCCAGGGAGCTGTCCGGATGGTCGTGGGATCTGTGCAGCGATTTGACCCATCTGGGTCTCTATTCCCCTCTTTCAGATGTCCAGTTCTCCAAATTTTGTAGTGATGCTATGGAACTAGTTGTTGATGGTGCCTTGATTCCGACGCATCTCCTCAAGGATGAGCTGTAAATCATCCTTCTTTTGATCCCTTTCCGGATGTCCTGGAGCTCTGTATGGTGGGGGGTTCCTAGGAGGACCTTGGTTCCACTGTGGTTGATAGAACCTTTGATCCCCCATATAGCGATTGGGACCCCCAGCGTAGGCTACCTCTTCATGTGTCTCTACCATCCTGACTTGCTCTGTGTGCGGGTACTCAGTAGTGGTGTGCCGCTGTGATCCGTATTCGATGCAAGGTTGGTTAACAGATAGGTACTTGACTTGCTTGAGGAGCTTGCGATTCTGGTCTCTGTAGAACTGCTCTCTGACATCTAGGTTAATCTCCTTGGCAGGCTCATAGAGGGGCATAAATGGTGCTGGACTGGCATAGGAGTTCTCCTCATAGTTTGCAGTAGACCCATATTTGTTGTCATAATTGGTGAGTTTGTCGAGCACACCCCAAGCGTCAATTGGTGGCATCGTCAGATACTCATAGCGAGTGTACTGGTTGATCCTGTCCTTAGTTACTTGGTCAAGAGAGTTGAAGAAGATCTCTTGAATGACGTACGGTGGCTGTCCATGAGTAGGGCAAGATCGCAGTAGTTCTTTGTATCGCTCCCATGCTTTTGCTAGCGGCTCCCCGGATTTCTGTTTGAAAGTTGTAATCTTCTCGCGGAGGAGTGCTGTCTTGGCGGGAGGGAAGAATTTGTCCCAAAACTCTTGCTCTACTTGGGCCCATGTTGTGAGGGATCTTGGTTTCAGCCCTTCAAGCCACCTCAGTGCAGGTCCAGCGAGAGACCAGCGAAAAGCCTTCATCTTGACATATTCCAGAGTGGTACCTTCAGCAAGAGTACGACACATGTCAGAAAAATTGGTAATACCTTCAAGAGGACACTCATTAAATTTCCCATAAAAAGCATTATTTTTAAGCTCTATAAGAAATTGAGTGCGAATTTCAAAAGATTTTTCAGGGATTAGAATAGCCGATTCAGGCACGACGAGAGTCGGGTGCATATAATCCTCTGCCGTGGTTGGGTATCGGGCAAGCTCAGCTTCTGCTTGTTCCCTTGCTGCTTTCTCAGCGGCGATAGCAGCATCTTTAGCGGCTAGTTCCCTTGTAAGCCTCACAATTAGCTGTTCTTGTGTCTCAGCGGCCGCCATGGCTCTTTGTAGTTTAGCTCGGATGTGTAGGAGGCGTTCCGGTTCGTCTAAGCCGTCAAACTCAGGGGGTTGACCAGAACGGCGCATACACCTGTAAAGTAACTCAAAGTAGACGTGAGATTTAACTACCTAAGGCGCGAATGATAGCTTCCCAGGCAACGGCGCCAATTTGTTGATAGGAGGAAATCGAGTATGCAAAATAGAATATAAGTAAAGTACAGCAAACCAGATTCCGTCCCTTCCAAATAATTACAAGACCTCCTCCTAATGTAGCAGCGGGAAGTCAGGATCGATCCACGAGGAAGCGTGTTAGCAGATCCTAGGCAGTAGAGAAATCTCACGGACAGAAGTCGACCATAGATGTCCTCGATCTCGACTAGGGTTAGTCGACAGAAGATCGAACAAGCCGAACAGCGCGGCAGCAGTGACAGGTGTTAGTCGATCTCGACTAGGGCTACTCGAGATCGAGTAGAGTTGCTGACATCGAGAAGTTCCTGGTCGATCACCTGCACACAGAAGCTACAACGATTCTGGAATCGAAGATCAGTAACTCGAGATCGACCAAATTGGTCGAGATCGAGTAAGGCAAAAAATAAAACGAAACAAAAGTAAAGAACAAGACTTGTGGGATTTCGAAATAAACTGTACGTAAAAGACATCCAAGATTGGGGTTTGCAATAACGATAACCAAGCATGCATAAGGCAGGAATAAACAGATGATCATGTAACTTGCATCAAAGGACTAAGCTTTTGCCTTTTCCAACAATTAGACAACTCTTTCAAGAAACGCTAATCGTCTCTACCGATTTTATGTTTACAATCCAAGTTATTAGCATGGACCTCCATTAGATGGGTAATAAACATATAACAAGTAGCAGATGCTTTAAAACATGATAAAAGTCGGATCTTTACCTCAAACACGCATGGCTATCGTCGGGCTCGCCCCAACCCTAGAAATGGGTGGACTACTCGCGCTTCATCGCAACCTCAGACATTGATGTATGAAAAGAAACTTGCATTAAACTAAATTCAAAGACTTTACAATCCCGGGCCTCCAACTTTCGTTGAACGCGAAAACCCTAAAACCTTCGAACTCCTAAACGTCTATGTGAAACTACTTCTCTGGCTTGAAAATTGAATTATCTAAAATCAGCCCCATGGGCTTTATTTATAGCCTTCTACTCATTTCTATTCAAGGATAGAATATCTCTATCTTTATCTAAATCTATATCTAAAAGCTTTAAAGATAAATAAATGGAATAACATAATTGAATCTAAAAAGGAAAATTATATCTAAAAGCCTAAAATATCTTCTTGTGGATAAATCTTCTCTTCCATGATGGATCTTGATAGAATCGGATAGAACTCGACAATCTTCGGCCCCAAGGAATCCCAATCCGAGTAGAACTGCTCAAACCGCGTTACGCGGCTTCTGGAAGGTTTCCTCGATCTCGAGGAGTTTCCTCGATCTCGAGTAAAATGGTGTCGTCGACTTCAATGGCTCGGCATATTTGGTTTCTCTTCCTCGACATGCTCGGACATTGGTGCTATGCTTGTCGATCTCGAGGACTTTCATCGATATCGAGTACGGGTGTTGCTTAGTGTCCGAGTGTCTGGTCAGGTCGGGTAGAGCTCCTCAGTATCCTCGATCAGCTTCTCTTTCTCGACTCTGGGTGGGTCTTCAAGGCATAGTTGATCTCGAGTATAGTACTCGATCTCGAGTATAGTACTCGATCTCGAGTATAGTACTCGATCTCGAGTAATGTTCCGGAGTCGATTTGGCTCGTCTTCAGCTTCTCGACATGATGCTCCTCGATGAGTGATATGCCCGGACTTTTTAGTCGATATCGACAGAGACTCCTCGATATCGAGTAACTTGCTGCTTCCGTCTTCTCTTTTTGGTTTTCTCCCGAAATGGCTCCATATTCTGCAACCGTTGGCAGTCCAGTTCCCTGAACTTGGGAAAGGTGTGAATTTTGAGCTAAAGTCTAGGGTGATTCATCTCTTACCCAAATTCCATGGGTTGAGTGGTGAGGACCCCCACAAGCACTTGTTTGAGTTCCATACTATCGTGGTGGGAATGAACTGGGAAATGTCAAAGAGGAGCAAATCAAGTTGAGGGCATTCCCTTTCTCGCTTAAGGATACCTCTAATGAGTGGTTCTACTACTTGCCACCAGGCAGTGCAACAACATTGACTCAATTGAAGCATCTCTTTCTAGAGAAGTACTTTCCTGCGACGAAGTTAAACAACGTGAAAAAGGCTATCAGCAGCATTCACCAGTAGGCTACAGAGATAATTTATGAGTACTTTGAGCGCTTCAAGAAGCTTTTCTCTAGTTGCCCTTACCATTGTTTCTTAAAGAAGGATTTGATGCTCTTTCTATTCAATGGGTTGCTTGACCAAGAGTGCAAGACGGTGAACTCCTCCTGTGGTGGCAACATCTTGAACAAAACATCCACTACTGCTTGGGAGGAGTTTTCAGAGCTTGCTGAGAGGGCTCTAGGATATTCAACAATGGACTTTCCGTTGACTCATCAACTTCCGCCTTACATAGCGATGTGGCGGAATTGAAGGAGATGATGAAAAGGTTTATGCTACAACTTAAGGCATGTGGCATTTGCGCTGATCCATATCACCCGACAAACACTTGCCCAATTCTGCAGGAGCCAAGTGTAGAGTTGAACGCCATGGGGAACTTTGTTCCGCAGCGACCCAAGTATGGTAACTATGCTAATCCCAATCATTTCAATAACAACTATAATGCAAGTTACCAGGGGTATGGCTATGGTAATCACCATGCCCCTTTCAACCCACAAGGGGGACCCCAATACAAGCCTCAACAACAATTTGATTCCATGCACAGAGGACCTCTACCAGCAGATCAATCCACTGATGACCCTATCAAATCCTTCACAAAGATAGTCCTGAGTCAGGCTAAGCACACCAAGAATCTAGAGAAGCAAATTAGCCAATTGGCTCAATCGATGAGCGAAATGCAGGCTAAGGACTCAGGAAAGTTACCATCTCAAACGGTGGTGAACCCCAAGAAGAATGTCAGCGCCGTGACACTAAGAAGTGGTAAGGAACTGATTACCACTCCCCATGATGATGGAAACCTTGGGAATTTTGAACTTTGTACAGACACAAGGGAAGAACTCGTCTTCGCTGAGCCGCCCCGTGGCACCCCTGAGCAGCCCCGCGGCCAAGGCGATTCTGTCGATGGAGAAATCGCCGAGCCGCCCCGCGGCCCTGCTTTTGACGATCAATCAGGTACGTATGTCAGACCTGATTTCCCTCCTCTTAATTCTTACAAACTTGTTCCTCCGTTTCCTGAAGCACTCAGAGACACAAGGAGACCAAAAAATGACGAAAAGATCTTTGAGACATTCAGTAAGAGCGAGGTAAACATTCCCCTACTCAAATTGATTAAAAGTATTCCTCGTTATGCTAAATTTCTTAAGGAACTTTGCACCATACAGAGGAATCAAAAGTTGAAGGGGAAGCAGAAGATTAAGGTAATCGAACATGTGTTTGTTGTGTTTCAAAAGCGTATGCCTAAGAAATGTAGCGACCCTAGCATGTTCACAATCCCATGTGTGATAGGTGAGACTAAGTTTGATAAAGCATTGTTAGACTTAGGAGCATCTATTAATGTTTTACCTTATTCTTTGTATGAATCGTTAGGTTTAGGACCTTTGCAGAAGACTAGAGTGGTGATCCAACTAGCGGACCACTAAAATGCTTATCCTAGAGGCATAGTAGAGGATGTTTTAGTCATGGTTGACAACTTGATCTTTCCTGCTGACTTTTTTGTCTTAGACATGGAGCACGCTAAGCAAGAGGCCCCTATTCTCCTAGGAAGGCCCTTTTTTAAGACTGCTAGGACCAAAATCGATGTGTATTCTGGTTCGTTGACTATGGAATTCGATGGTGAGAAGGTTGAATACAATATATATGATGCAATGAAATTCCCTTCTAATGATCGTTCTTTATGCTTTGTGGATACCATTGATACTTGTATTTAGGATACCTTTGATAAAAGCTATGTAGATGACTAACAGATAGCTTTAGAAGCTCCTATTGAGGAGTTTTCATTTAATTATGTTTTGTCTTCTAACCTGCAAGAGACGATAAGAGACTTGTCTTCACTCCCTATGTATTCACAAGCAGATACATTTATGGCCCTAACCATTCCGAGCAAGAAACTCTTACCTTCTGTCGCGCAGGCACCTATTGTTGAGCTCAAGCCACTTCCTGAGCATTTGAAGTATGCCTTCGTGGGGGAAGGTGACACCTTGCCTGTCATCATCTCTAACAAGCTTACTAAAGAACAAGAAGATAGGTTGGTGGTGGTGCTCAAAGAACATAAGTCCGCTTTGGGATTGACCATAGCAGATATCAAGGGAATCAGCCCAACTACTTGCATGCACATAATCTTGTTAGAAGAGGGAGCCAAACCTTCCAGGCAACATCAACGGAGACTCAACCAACCTATGATGGAGGTAGTGAAGAAGGAGGTACTCATACTCCTTCAGGAAGGTATGATCTATCCCATCTTTGATAGTCAATGGGTTAGTCCAAGGTAGTACCAAAGAAGGGAGGCATAACAGTGGTTGAGAACCAAGAGGGTGAGTTGGTCCCTACCAGAGTCCAATTAGGCTGGAGAGTTTGTATTGATTATCGCAAGCTGAATGCGGTAACTCGAAAAGATCACTTTCCTTTACCATTTATTGACCAAATGCTTGAATGACTCGTTGTTCGTCCATATTATTGCTTTCTAGATGGATATTTAGGGTACTTTCAGATAGATATTGCACAAGAGGATCAAGAAAAGACAACACTCACTTGTCCGTTTGACACTTTTGCATATCGTATGATGCCTTTTGGCTTGTGCAATGCTCTTGGGACATTCCAACGGTGTATGGTGAGTATTTTTTCTGAATATATAGAACAATTCATTGAGGTTTTTATGGATGACTTTACAGTACATGGTGATAGTTTAATTTGATGCTTGCTTAAACCATTTGGCACTTGTTCTTAGAAGGTGTGTTGACACTAACTTAGTGCTCAATTCAGAGAAGTGTCACTTTCTGGTTAAGGAAGGCATTGTTTTAGGTTACATTGTCTCCCATAAAGGGATTAAGGTTGATAAGGCAAAGGTTGACATCATTCAATCCTTGCCTTATCTTACTAATATGCGTGAAGTGCGTTCCTCTTTAGGCCATGCAGGATTCTACCGCAGGTTCATTAAGTATTTCTCAAATATCACATCACCGTTGTGCGAGCTTCTGAAGAAGAAGATCACATTTGCTTTTGATGAGAAGTGCAGGACGTCGTTTGATGAGTTGAAGACTTGTCTTACCAGTGCACCAATTATACAAGCGCCAAATTGGTCTCAACCCTTCGAATTAATGTGTGATACTAGTGACTACGTTGTGGGAGCCGTGCTTGGACAAAAGGAAGGGAAGAGATCTCATGTTATATACTATGCGTCTATGACCTTGAATAGATCCCAAAGGAACTACTCAACCATAGAGAACGAGCTTCTTGCTATAGTTTTTGCACTTGAGAAATTTAGATCTTATTTGCTTAGTACAAAGGTTATTGTGTATACTAACCATGCACCGCTTCGTTACCTTTTGACGAAGAAAGAGGAGAGCCAAGACTGATTAGATAGATCTTGCTTTTAAGCGAGTTTGACATGGAAATCAGGGACAAAAAAGGTGCTGAGAACCTAGTTGCTGATCATCTAAGTCATATAGTGTAGGGGAAGAATGGACAAGTAGAGAAATCACCCATCCTAGGGAGCTTTCCTGACGAAAAGCTATTTGAAGTGTTCGCAATCGCCAGCCTCCCCACGGCCACCCTAGGCCGCACCGCGGCCGAGTACTCGGAGAAAAGTTCACTCGAGATCGTCGGTCGCACCGCAGCTGATCCTAGCCGCCCCGCGGCCTCTGCAGAAACTGAATTCGAACAAATTCTCAAGGTGATTTCTATCCCACGTCCATGGTTCGCTAACTTGGTCAACTTTTTAGTGTCGCAAGAGTTCCACCCAACTTTTCTAAGGCTCAAAAGGAGAAGATACGCCATGATGCCTGCTTCTACCTCATCATCGTTATCTACCCGACGATGAGGTACAATATGTCCTTAATTTCTGTCACTCACATGAATGTGGTGGTTACTTTGGACCACAAAAGACAGCTAGAAATGTACTTGATCTAGGATTCTTTTGGCCACATATATTTCGTGACTCATATGCTTTTTTGCAAATCCTGTGATTACTGTCAAAGAGTTGGGAATCTTTCTAAGAGGAATGAGGTGCCACAAACTCGCATGATATTTTATGAGATTTTTTTATGTTTGGGGCATTGAATTCATGGGACCATTGTCTAACTCTTTTGGAAACTTGTATATTTTGATTGTGGTGGACTACGTCTCCAAGTGGGTGGAGGTGAAGGCCACCAGGACTGACGATTCAAAAGTAGTTGCAGGTTTTCTCAAAGAGCTATTCTCTAAATTTGGAGTGCCGAAAGCATTGATAAGTGATAAAGGAACTCATTTCTGCAACCAGACTATGAATGCGCTCATAAAGAAATATCATGTGATGCAGTGGGCGTCTACTGCATACCACCCTCAGACTAATGGGCAATCTGAGGTGTCTAATCATGAGATTAAGATTACCTTGGAGAAGACTGTTGCCCCAAATATGAAGGATTGGAGTGTAAGACTTGATGATGCTCTGTGGGCTTATCGAACGGCTTACAAGACTCCCATTGGGATGTCTCCATTTCGATTAGTCTATTGAAAGGCTTACCATCTTCCTATCGAGCTCGATCATAAAGCATACTGGGCGGTAAAGCAATGCAACTGCAGATTGATAAAGTTGGGAAGTTCAGAAAACTCCAACTGCGGGAGTTGGAGGAATTGAGATCAGATGCCTATGATAACTCTGTCACCTATAAGGAAAAGACAAAAGTCTGGCACGACAAACATATCTTAAGAAAAGACCTCAAAGTTGGGGACAAGGTCCTTCTATTTCAATCGCGCCTGCAACTCTTCCCAGGTAAGCTTCCCTCTAGATGGACTAGGCCATATGTGATTACGAATGTCTTTTCTCATGGTGGAGTAGAGCTACTCAATGAGAGAAATGGAGACATATTCAGGGTAAATGGTCATAGAGCGAAACCCTATTATGAAAGCTTTGTGAAACAGGACGGTGATGAGTTGGTTCTCACTGAAACCAAATGCCGACGAACATTAGAGATTCATAATGTCGAGCCAACGACGTTAACCAAAGGCGCTGCTTGGGAGGCAACCCAAGGTAAGTAGTTTAGATTTTCATTTCGTTTTGCATTAAGTTATTTTAGTTTAGTTTTGGTTTGTATTTGTGTTAGAGACTAACGTTGCAGGAAGAAAAAGACAAAGGAAAAGGATGGAGAAGGAGCTGGTCGCCCCGTAGCCAGCCTAGGCTGCCCCCGGCTAAGTTGTAGAGCGAAATCCTTCGCAAATCGTCTACCGCCACGTCACCTAGCTGTGCCGCCCCGCAGCTTCTGACAGAAGGTAATATTTTAGGGGCCCATGTGGGCCCCCACTTGAGACACCCCTTTAACCCTATCCACTCCTTTTTCTTTACCTCTCTTTACCCAGCCGCCCCCACGCCAAAATCCCTCCTTTCTTCATCCTCTTTAACCTCCTAAAACCGCCATTAACACTACTTTCCCAACCTCTCCACTTTCACCCAAATCTCCATAAAATATTCCATTCCCATCTTCATTCTTCACAAAAATACCCCATATTCCTCTTAGATCTACAGTACAAGTCACCCCATCACAAGGAAACTCTAGGGGTTTGTCTTTCGAATCTACCACGAAGGAAGTTGGAGACATCGGAAGGCAGATCTGAGACCGGAGTTGACAGTCTTGCGATTCTTCGGCCGCTCCATCGCTAGACCATCCGCCATGCAGCCAAGTCCATCACCAGCCACCCCGTCGCCACCCTCGGCTGCCCCACGGCCACTACAGTAACTCGATTTTTGTGAGTTTTCTTCATTTTTCGTTCTGGTTGTGTGATTTTCTTAGTTCGAATTAGCAATGTCTAGACCCCATGGAATGAGTAGAAGTTAGAAAGAGAAGTGGAATGCTCTAAATACTCGTAATTTCTTTGTAACCAATTTTTTTCATGAGCCTACACTTCGAATGTTAGACATGGATACATGTACTAGGCAATTGTTGGAGCATGGGGGCTTAGGAAATTTCTTGGGAAAGAATGCTCCTACCTATTCGAGCTTATGGAAGGAGTTCTTAGCGACTTTGAGTGTGAGGTCAACTTCTATTGAGTTTCGATTGCTTGGGAGAGATTTCACGATGACGAAGGAGCGAATGGGAAAGATTTTTGGGGTTACAGCTACACCTACAGCTGGATGGATCGACAAGCGCAAGGAGGCGACGATTAGCTTTTGGGGTCTTATCACTCTCATAACGCGAGAGTGTATCGATTTGCGCATTATCCCTGATGTTCTGCATAGGTCATTTCTGTATGATGAAGCCCAACTAAGGAAGGCTGGTGATGGACGGTTTTTAGTCACTTAAACCGTATCAAAATAAATTCGAACCTACCTAACTAATGTAGTGTGGTAAGCACGAGTCGATCCCATAGAGAATCAAGTTATTCCTAAGTTAAGTTTATTTACCAATTAATAGGAAACAGGGGTTTTTGAGTGGTGAAAATAAGAAATAAAATAAAATAAACTATAAATAAATTGATGGAGATAACGAGTAATAAAATAGTTTAATATACAAATATCCACTTTTTTTGGTTGAAACGATCCTTGTAACTTCTTCTCGTCCATTTAGGTTTCCTATGAACGCCCTTGTCCTGACCTAATATAGTTACTAGTCCAATCAGTCCTAGAAACCCTTACCGATTGAACAGTCCCTAAAAAATGATTTAACCCAATTGATAATTTCAAGTTCAGAGATTAACCAAGGTATTTGCAGTCCCTAAAGAGGGATTTAACAACACATCCAACTTCCTACTTATCCAATTAGTTCAATCAGCCCTAAATGGACAAGTTGCACGAGCTAGATAGAATAAAACAATCAATCAATAAGTACAAAGAAATTGAAGCATTCTAATAAGGAATTATGGAACGAGAATTAGAAACTCACAATCAATCCAAATAAAGCTTCGAATTGTAGACGAAACGGAAGAGTTTAGATCTCCATAAAAATAAGACAAAACATATTTAAGGTTTAGGAATCAAAAGGCAGTCGGCCCGGTCACGGCTTCCCCCTGCCGTATGAATGTATGTATATATATAAACTAATATCCTAACCTATCTATCTAACTATCGCAATTTATATAATATAAATATATAATACTAACATATCTAATTCCATCTATCTAATTTAATCTCACTTTGCAGTGGAAGTCGCCGACTTTGGACTCACCGTAGCCTTCTCTCAATGCAATTCATCAGCCCGGCCCCATACATAGCCGGCCCACTTTTTCTTCCAAATTGCATAATAATCTCATAAGTAACGAGCAATCTTTAAATTCATACGATCCAGCTTGAAAATACTTGAAATATATAAAAGTACTAGTGTAGACTCTGATGATCAAATAATACTAAATAAGCTATAAAACATGTAAGAATGCTCTAAATTAATATGCAAATCTATACTTAAAACATGACTAAAATAGACTCTATTCAACTATCTCAAGCTTAGACTTTTTCTTGTCCTCAGGCAAAGTAATCACAAAGAAAGGAAAACTCAAAATCAAAGACAAGACTCAAAGAAATTCCTATGAATGATCACTCAATCAGTATGGTTATCATGACTTTAGGAGTATTTATTACGTTAAGCTTAAAATAATTATGACACTATGAGACCAATATCAAACCCTTGATACTCATTGCTTTAAAATCCAATTAGGTTCAGGGGATGGTTGCATTCAGAATGTATTGAGCAATCAAATTCATTAAGCTCTTAAAAATCGTCATAAACACCCATAGATTACTAGGCATTTTCTACTCCGGAGTTTCAATAAAGCTCGTATTTTTTCCAAGTATTTTGTAATTACTTTTCTTTCTCCTTTCGTGAATTTTATCCTCCACAAACAGGACCGGTTGCTAACTGTATTTTTTTTTTCAATATTCCTCTGAGTGTCGAGTGAATTTTTTCCTCCTCGAGTGGTGTAAGTGAATTTTATCCTCCACACACACACACACACACACACACACACACACACACACACACACACACACACACACACACACACACACACACACACACACACACACACACACACACACACACACACACACACACACACACACACACACACACACACACACACACACACACACACACACACACACACACACACACACACACACACACACACACACCAGATTGTCTATGGGAATCCCATAAGTGTCGTTATTCAATTAAAACTCAAACTTATTAACTCTTAAGCCATGAAAAACCATATATCATTATCGAGGTCATACCAATCATAGAAATATCTTTCCTAACAAAAAATAAAATAAAAGATTGAATAACTTACTACGACCATGGGATAATTATCAAATACCTATAAATGCAACATATAATGCGATGTAATGGATAACAAAAATTGAAAAAACCAAAAACTAACACATATATGATTATATGAACATGGAGCTACACTTGAATTCCCCACCCCATGCTAAAAATCTTACTTTGTCCTCAAAGAAAAGAAAAGGAATAAAAGAGGTAGAGGAAACTCACCAAATAATCAGGCATTCATAAACAAGCTTGAAACTCAATAAGAGAGAGTGGTGTCGCCTCTGATCAAGCCCCCTGGGAGTTCAGCAGAAACTCTCAGCGGCTCTTGGATACAATTGGCATTTGTGACCCGTCTTGGAGTTGGAAAAACATGGGCATCATCTCCTTTGCAAAAGGTCCTGGCCAAGACACAAAGCAAGGAACACACAAGACAAAATAGTCCAACTATCCAAGCATAAATAAAATCCAAGAATAAAGACCACGATCAACAAACAAGGAATCCTGTGACTCATCCCCATCCAAATTTTACAAAGTGAATTGATGAAAATTGAAATGGGCAAAAGGAGCATAAGACCACAATAAAAGAAGAAACATGGATCCAAGCACATCTCATGATCAACCAACCTAGCCATTAATAGGGGCAATCCATTGAACATCAACAGAGAAAGTGATATCAAGTTTGAAATTTCAGCACAACTACAGTCATCATCAAATATAATCCAAAATCAATCCAACTATCGATCTTACCTCTAACTAGACCTGAGCATGGGCGGGCTTGGGCCGGGCCTATGAGAATATATTGGCTCATTTTAGCGGACCGGGTTTGGGCTAGGCTAGGGTAGCCCACCGGGCCGCCCATTATAATTTTGTAAAATATTATTTTTATTTTATTATTTTTGCGTTTGATCTTAAACAACAAAAATGTGCTAAGTGTCTCAAAAGATTGAAATTTTATACAAAACAAAGGTATACAAGTTACACAAATGTGAAATTACACACTATAATCTTTATGTAGGTTCATTTCAATGAAAAAATCTTAAAAATAATTATTTATTACTATTGTATTTCTTAATTCATATGCGATGTAAATACTATTAGTATTTATAAAGTAATAGATGTAAAAGTTTAGATATTATATAATTGACGGAGGGAAAAATTTGTCGTTGATCCGTCAAAGTAAAACTCAAACATATAACTAGTATAGCAATAAGTAAGAGGTCGATCCACATGGAAATTTGTTATCCAAATGTGATTCAAGTGCCAATTAAGTAACCAAAGAGGGGGTTTTTAAGTGTGTGAAAGATCCGCCTTTTCTCAAATCGGATTAATGAAAGCAAAGTAAATGAATTTGATTCAAACAATTGTGAGAAGCAGTTCTACCTACAAATTTTCACTTTATTTGGTTTGAAACGATCCTTGTAACTTCTTCTCGTCCTATTAAGTTTCCTATGAATGCCCTTGTCCCGACCTAATATAGTTACTAGTCCAACCAGTCCTAGCAACCCTTATCAATCGAACAGTCCCTAAAGAAGGATTTAACCCAACTATTAGCTTTAAGTTTAGAGATTAGCCAAGGAATTTGCAGTCCCTAAAGAGGTATTTAACAACACATCCAACTTCCTACTCATTCAATTAGTTCAACTAGCCCTAAAGGAACAAGTTTACCACTTAGGTTAAGGTTCACAACAAGGAATCTACAAAACCTTAGCAATTGAATTGATTCTAACTAGTTGCGCGGGCTAAATAGAATAAAACAATAGACAATCAAGCACAAAGAAGTTAAAGCATTCAAATATTGGAAACAAAGAACGAGAATTAGAAACTCACAATCAATCCAAATAAAGCTCCAAATTATAGGCAGAACAGATGAGTTTAGTTCCTCATGGAAGACATCTCTCAATCTCTAATTGTCTGATATAACGTAGAATAGAATAGAAGTGTGTGAAAAATAACAATAATTGGACTTTTAAAAGTCTAAGTCGGCCATAAAACAAACTAAACAAAACTAGGGATTTCTTTAAATAAAACGACGCATCGCTAACGACCAATGCTGCGGCCGCGGCACACCTGCTACCATACTCGCGGCATCTCTCCATTGCTGCGGTCGCGGCATGTCTCGCTGCGTATCCTCATGTTCAAATCCGCGAGCAACTCCAAGTACTCCTTTCTTCTCTTCTTTCCTTGTGTCTTTCCAATGCCTTTTGTATTTCTCTCCAAGATATTGCATCTCCCAATTGTATTCAGATTCACTCTGCAAAATAAACACAAATTCGCGCAGAATCCGAATTCTTCTAAAATAATAACAAGATGCAATTTAACGACAAAGTATTACCTAAATGCAACCTAACTACACTAAAAATGCCTATAATGCCTATCCAAGATATTCATTATTAATAATCAATATATATACTCCATAGTATTTTAATACAAATATATAAAAATTAATATAAGTAATATATATAGGCAGGCCGGGCCGCTCGGCCCGCTTGGGCTTAACCCTTAGCCCGACTCTATGGGCCAACCGGGTCGGGCATGTCGGCCCGCTTGCGTCAATTGCCTTACCCAAGCCCGCATATTTTACAAGGCGGGTTGGGTGGGCCAGGCAGGTTAGCCCATGTCTGCTCAGGTCTACCTCTAACACAAAATCAGGAAACAAACAGAGACAAACAGGACAACAATGACTAGATCCCACCAAGAAATTGACTAAATTCCACAAAAAAAACTAGATAACCAAAGCACGTTTTTCCCAATAATTTCATAGAAGCACAACTAGGTAGGGGATTGAAATATACCTGCACTTACCTGTTCCAGATTTGAAGTCGAGGCGAAGTGGAGCAGCCGCAACAAGAAACTTCAATCAGAAACCCAGTGATGGAAGCTGCAACAGTTGTCGGAGATGATGGCGAGAGCTCTGGTGAACCTCGGGGGATGTTGCTGGGATGATGTTGGTGGGGGCGAGAAATTCCTACGATTTTGGGAAGTCGTCGGTGGTGAGGTGGTAGAGGGATCGGGTGAGCATTGTCGGAGCGAAGAACACATGCCAGAGGGGATGGTGGTGCGGCGCCGACTAGGGTTCAGGCGAAAGAATGGGCTAGGTCCCAGCGAAGAGGAGAGAGGTGTGAGAATGGTGATTGCTAGTGGCTGCTCGCGGTCGAGGTGAACAGAAAAGGAGAGTGGTGGAGGGCGGGTGGTGTGCAGCAGCGGCAAGAAAGGCATGGAAGAAGGCGATGGAAGGAAAGAAGGGAGGCATAGGAAAGGCTCGACCATTTTTTTTTAACGAAAATAATATATATATATTAATACTACGTACTGACTAAAAATGAAAAGGAGAAAAAAATACCTTGGTTGGCTCACAATCTCTAAGATCGATTCAGACATTGTTAAAGCCCGGAATAGCCTATCATATTCCTATGCACACATCTTACAAAGAACATCATAACACAATAAATTTAAAGCATAAAATATGGAATTCAAAAACCCTTTCAACCTATCAAAGAGTTTAGCATGACTCTCTCCTGAATGAATATGATACCACCAACACAGTTCCGCTGGTGGCTTTTCAAAATAGCATTCAAAAGGGTCAACATAATCACCATTGCCATCCAAATTGCAAAAGTGTACCTTTTTTTTTTACCTCTTGAGCCTCTGCAGATGGCTCTAGACGTGGTTCATCAATGGGCGAGCTCAGAATGGATGTTTCAGATGGAGTAGGGGACACATCACATGTAAGCTCATGCGTCGACTCATGAGATTCCAAGTCAGGAAGCACTGGATCCTTTTCTTTATCGCCAAAGAAACTATCGTTGTCTGCAACCAATTCTTCCTCTTCTTCTTCGAAGCTCCTTTCTTTCTCACCTTTTGCACTTAAAATTTGAATAAGTTGGCTCATCTGATTCTCCAATTTTCCAAGTCGACTCATTTTTTCCCTCCAACTGCTGCACCACTTGTGTGAGAGTTCGGATTGATACTTCCCGTTCAACCTGGCGATTCATGTTGCAGAAGAAATCTGAAATCTCAAAGAGTCCCTGACGGAGGGAAAGTCGCTGATTTGCCTCGCCAAAAATAATTCCCAAACAAACAAACTAGTATAGTATGCAAGTAAGGGGTTGAACCCTAGAGAATCAAATATTTCTAAATATTGTGTATTTATCAATATAAAAAGAAAAGATTTTTGTGAATAAAAAAAAAATATTGACAAAAGCAAATAAAGGATAGAAGGAAAGCGTTTCCACCTACAAGTTCTCGACTTTGGTTGGTTTTATTGGTCATCGAATCCTTTTCAAGTTATTATCTTTTCCTACAAATTTCTCTCGTCTCGTTTTAAATAGATCAAAAGTCCTACGAGTCCAATTAATCCCTTACACCTCAATGCAACCTTAACACGGTCAAGATTTAACAAAGAGATAGCAAATAGTCCCAAGAACTTGAGCATATAAATAACACCAATTAAACACGGTAAATCAATGTTTAAGATATATGTCAACTCCCTACATAATCATGCTTCAAACACGGAATCCACAATCTTATGCACGCTACTACGGAAATAACACAAATACGAAATTATTAAATCCTAGCATGAAATCAATATTATCAAGGTAGCTAATCAAGATAACATCAATAACATAATCAATATCACACAAAGAAGTTGAAAGAATTAAAGAGGAAAAATAATTTATATTAGAAACTCATAAACCACCAACCAAGTCTCGAAAGTGTATGCTGAAACTACAAAATTAGCCAAACATGGCTTACCTAAACTTTCTTCTCTTCAAAGGTGATTGCTCTACTTGAATCCTTCCATGAGAAAACTAACCCTAAAGCATCATATTTATAAGCCTAAAGTCTTGCATAAATAAGGTAAAAGATAGATAAATAAGATAGAAACTTCCTAAACAAACTAGATAGAAGATAGACTTTCCATGTATAGACAAGCGTCAGATTTCGCTGGCAGTGAAAATTTCCGCTAGCAGCGAATGGCCTTAAACAAGCTTCTGTTGGATTTTTGCTAGCACCTCGCTACCATACTCGCTGGCAGCGAATGTCCATGCCTTGGAATATTTTCAAGCTTCTTTGGCGCGAGAGCTCCCATTCGCTGAAGCGAGTCCGGTCTTCTGCTGAAGCGACTCCATTCGCTGGCAGCGAGTTTCCTTTCGCTGGCAGCGAGTCGTGCTGCTCCTGGACATGCTACCGCTGACTCCACTCGCTGGCAGCGAGATTCCATTCGCTGGCAGCGAGTCATGCTCAGGCCACCTTCTCGCACATGTTGTTGCTGACTTGATTCGCTGTAGCGGAAAGCCATTCGCGGTCAGAGAATTTCCAGCAGAATACCATCACGTAGACCTTTGAAAGAGCTTCCCAACGCATGCTCATATGCGTTGATCGGACATTCGAGGCCTCCAGAAAGTGCGTTACAAGCTCGGCTCGACGGGCGGACAGCTTTCGCGACTCGTCCTTGTTTTCGCTTTTAGACCTCGATTTCGTGCTCCGTTTTTCCTTAGGTTGTTCCATGCTCTTCGGGACTTCTTGCTTAAGCTCTCCCAAGTCTCGCCTTTGCCTTCCTTAGCTCCGTTCGTCGTGTTCTTTGCCTCGGATCTACGAATCTACATAAAACCATCGAAATAGCGTAGATTCCGAACTTTTCCACAAAACAAGCGCTAATCTTTTTTTGGTGGAAAAAACAAGCGTTAATCTAATTAACACTAAAACATGAATATATGGAAATGAAATGAAGCTAAACTACTCTATAATGCCTATTGGAATACGCCTTATCAAACTCCCCCACACTTAACCTTTTGCTTGTCCTCAAGCAATGCAAAAACAAGAGCACAATCATCATACCACAAATATGATCTTCAAGCATTAACCTTGTCAAAAGCAACATTAAAGGGTAGGAGCCATGAGCATGAAAGTTAACATCCTAGCAAGTATATGAGCAATTCAAAGTCAAAGGCACATCTAGTCCAACCTCATCGGGATCATGTGTTTGCTCTCACTCTCATGTGTTTAGGCTTAATAATGCAATCTCTCAACTCAATCCAAAATGCAAAAACTGATAACATCTATTTTAGTCATATTTTAGGCATACATTTGCATATTAGTTTAGGGCATTTTCATGCATATTTATCATATTTTATACTTTATTTATTTTATTTTGCATTTTCGGAGTCTACACCTGGTTTTTATGTGTTTCAGGCATTTTGAGGTCAATATTAAGGAAAACAAAGCTTTATTATGAAGCGTCAAGCATATTGGATCGGAAGCGAGGAACTGAAGAGCCAAGTGCGGAAGTTGCTAAAATGTGGGAGATGTTTTGTGGAATTAATTTATAGTTGGGTGTTGGGATGCAATTTAGTTATTTAAGTTTGTGGGTTAAAATTGTAATTTCCTAAAAATAAAACTATATACTTCGTGTGTTTAGAATGGAGAAAGGGGAGTTCGAAGACTTTGGCCGCAGTACATGGCTTCGGCCGATCAATTTAGCTTTTGTTTCGTTATTTGTTTTTGACGGTATACACTTTGGATCGAAGACGAAATTCCGGTTTGCATTCTATTTTATTTCAGCGATTTATTTTTGTCTATGATTTATTTCGTTGATTATCATATTATGTTTGCTTGAATCTTCGATCTAGGGTTTGGGTGATCCTAATGATAATTTGGTAGCGTTAAGATTGATATTCGTTTGTCTGTTGATTTGTGATTTAATCCTATTGCGCCAGCCCTAATTGATGAAAATTTGTTAGAACTGATTTAGGGTCTGAAATCGAAAGACTAAAACCCTAAATTAGAATTTAGATGGTGAATTTAGGCCGAAAAGCTATTGGATCTATCGGAACCATAGGATTAAACCTGAAGTTTAGTTGATCGAAAGTGAAATTAAGCTTCTCGAGGATTTATAGATTGTCATAGATATTTTAGATGATTTTGATATTGATTGATACCGAAAGGCGACATTGATATGATTATTATCTAGAATTCTAAGAACTTAAAGGGTCTAAATTGGTTGCTTGAGTCCGAAAGGTGATTGTTAACCAATTTAGACACATTCGCATTGATTCCGAAAGGAGATTTGCGATTACCTTAGACGATCTACCTTCAACAAACTCAGCCAATGACACGAATATTAATTTTAATCTTAATCTACAATAGCGTCGTTGTGGTGATCCTTTACCCTAGATTTTCCTCGTATCCATTGTTTAATACCCATTTTTGCATAGTTGTTTTAGTATTAGTTGGTTACTTTCTCCATTCCATATACTTAGTTCTCCCGTTATTTTTCTTGGCTTAGTTAAATCTGTTTGAATTAGCAATCGATACCACATAGTCCCTGTGGATACGACACTCGATATACTACAACTGAACCCCATACACTTGTGGGTGTAGGTTTTAGCCTATCAAAAACCTACATAGAAATTGACACATATATCACATATTCTCCACCGTGGATGCCATCACTTATAAGAAACATCAAGAGGTCTTTTATCAAGGTTGTAAAATGGGGCTTGGTAAGGAATTAAGGTAGGAAAATATTTAGGCTTGTGGTGCTAAAAATCCGGGAAAAAGGGATCCCTAAGGACAACCGAAAGAGCACTAAAAACCAAATACTTCCAAAATAAAATTAACTCAAACTTTCACTCTCAAAACAATCAACAAAAGAACTTTCTCTTAACCATACATATTTTTTTTACATACATAATAAAGGTATAAGGCTCTTTATTCTTTTTTTTTTCTTTTTCTCTTTTTTCTCTTTTTTTCTAGAGCCAAAAATACAATAATGCGCAATGTGATGAATAAAACCAAGTTACATAATCATCCAAAACTCGTAACTCTCTTAGGAACATTTTATTTTCCACTCGACGTACTAGATCAATCATTCACCAACTCTAATCCGAATTCCCGGATAGGATAATGCTTATCATCGGTTAAAAAATTTTGTGGGGCTTCGAAGAAAAGGCTAAGGCTCAAATTTGGCTACAAGCAAAAGACACATATGTAGGGTGGATATGGATAATAATATGGCTAAGAAAATCATGCCTCTATTATTTGAAACTCACAAGAAATAGACATATAAATTTGGCCTCAAATATAGATAAAAATGTCAATCACAAGAGCTAATTGCATAAGGAGAGTATAATGTCACACAAGAAAGCAAAAGAGAATGAATATGATGAAAATCCCTATAAGGCCAAAAATTCTCACTAAGACAAGTTTTGTTGGATTTCAATAATGCCCAAGACTAAGAATCATACTTGCTCAATTGAACTAACAAGTCATGCTCCAATAAAAATCATCTCAAGTAAGTGACAAGGTTAGCCAATTCAATCATATTATGGAACATATATGGTAAAACTCATAAAAATAGAATAGAGGACAAACTAAGGCAAGATGAGTATTTGAATAACACATATATGCAATGCATGATCTATTTGGATTCTTTTTTTCAATTTTTTTTCATTTTCTAATGCAATAAATTAACAAAAAATAAACATGAATGCATAACGGAAAAAATAAATATGAATGGATAACGGAAAAAATAAATATGAATGCATGAATTTATGAATGCAACCCTCGCCCACACTTAAACTCTTCATTGTCCTCAATGAAAATCAAAGACAACAAATCATAAAAAAAATGAGAGAAAGAGGGCAAAGAATAACTCACATTGTGAAAATATTGGTGAAAGTTCTCACCTTCAAACTGCAACAATCTCAACATCTTAAAAAGTTAGTAGCAAGGGCGTCGTGAACCGTATGATAGGTTCACAATGGGTTAGATATATGCACAAAGATCAATAAATGCACAAAAAAAAAACTTGATTCCCCGACAACGACGCCAATTTGATGGACAGTTTTTAGTCGCATAAACCGTATCAAAATAAATACGAACCTACCTAACTAGTGTAGTGTGGTAAGCACGAGTCGATCCCACAGAGAATCAAGTTATTCCTAAGTTAAGTTTATTTACCAATTAATAGGAAACGAGGGTTTTTGAGTAGTGAAAATAAGAAATAAAATAAAATAAACTATAAACAAATTGATGGAGATAACGATTAATAAAATAGTTTCATCTACAAATATCCACTTTATTTGGTTGAAATGATCATTGTAACTTCTTCTCGTCCATTTAGGTTTCCTATGAATGCCCTTGTCTCGAGCTAATATAGTTACTAGTCCAACCAGTCCTAGAAACTCTTACCGATTGAACAATCCCTCAAAAAAAAATTAACCCAATTGATAGTTTTAAGTTCAGAGATTAACCAAGGTATTTGCAGTCCCTAAAGAAGGAGTTAGCAACACATCCAACTTCCTACTTATCCAATTAGTTCAATCAGCCCTAAAGGGACAAATTTGCTACTTGGGTTAAGGTTCGCAATCAGGAATCTGCAAAACCCTAGCAATTGAATTGATTCTAACTAGTTGCGCGTGCTAGATAGAATAAAACAATCAATTAATAAGCACAAAGAAGTTGAAGTATTCAAATAAGGAATTAAGAAACGAGAATTAGAAACTCACAATCAATCCAAATAAAGCTTCAAATCGTAGACGAAACGGAAGAGTTTAGATCTCCATAAAAATAAGACAAAACATAATTAGGGTTTAGGAATAAAAAGGCAGTCGGCCCGATCACGGCTTCCCCCTGCCGTATGAATGTATGGGTGTGTATGGATGTAAAATAATTAGGTTAGAAAAAATAAAAGTAGGTTGTTTTTCTTTTTAACTATGTATGGCTGTCAAAAATCATGTAATTATGGGTAAAATTTTGAGTTAAAAAATAAGCTAATGGAAGCTGTTTTTTTTTTTTTAATTTTTAACTACAAAAATCAAAATATTTTTTTTTTGCATTGTTTATTTATTTATTACAATTAAAACATCTTTCTGCTCATACTGAGATGATTTTATTGTTTAAATTTTAAACTATTTTTATCAACAATTTATAAATTTTAGTCAGTTTATTTATAACCCTGCCTCATACGAACTCTATGTATATATATAAACTAATATCCTAACCTATTTATCTAACTATCGCAATTTATATAATATAAATATATAATACTAACATGTCGCCGACTTTGGATGCACCGTAGCCTTCTCTCAATGCAATTCATCAGGCCGTCCCCATAAATAGCCGGCCCACCTTTTCTTTCCAATTGCATAATAATCCCATAAGTAACGAGCAATCTATAAATTCATACGATCTAGCTTGAAAATACCTGAAGTATATAAAAGTACTAGTGTAGACTACGAAGATCAAATAATACTAAATAAGTTATAAACCATGTCAGAATGCTCTAAATTAATATGCAAATCTATACTTAAAACATGACTAAAATAGACTCTATGAGCTGGCCACTTGGAGGGGAAGTCCCCGATGTGGGTCTAGAGGACAAGCCATCTTGGTAGGATTCATTTGCGACTGCCCCGACCACTTCCTTTTGGTCCTACTACAACTGATTTCTTTACGAGTGATGAGATGGAGGAGGATGAGGATGATGATGTTGATGTTGATGGGGGTGCTCTTGATGCTGAGCAGGAGGATGATGGTGATGATCATGGGGTTCAGGCGGAGGTAAGAGGTAGTGACGCTGGACCTTCTGGCACAGTTGGAGGAGGTGCTGGTCCGGGCTACTATGAGTTGCAACAACAGCTGTTAGAGATGTCTCTCTGTTAGGATACCATGTGGGAGCATCAACAGATTATATCTCGCCGTTAGGATACCATGTGGGAGCATCAGCAGCAGATGTCTCACCGCCAGGATGCTATGTGGGATCACCATCAGCAGTTGTATGTGGACATTGGAGACATCCGTCGGGATGTTCGTGGCTTGACTTCTAGCCTGAGGGATGTCTATTAGGGTCAGTCAGGGATTCGACGGAGGCATGAGCAGATTTGGTAGACACAGGACGAGTATTATCGATTCGCCTATCCGCAGTTTCCACCTTACCCGTCGTCGCGACCACCCCATCAGTGAACATGTTAGTTGTTTCTTTTCTTTTCCCTTTTTTCTTTTATTTTGGTGTTTTTTGTTCTCTTTCCTATCATTGAGGATAATGTCAGAATTAAGTATGGGGGAGAAGACTTGCATGTCATGTTCAGTTTGTATTTTGCTTTTAAGTTTGCATTGCATGATAACTATAGATTGCATGTTTATTTTTAGTCTTTATATGCATGTTAGTTTCTTTTATATTAAAAAAATTTGTTTATTTCTTGTATTGTTAGGATTAGGTCTTATTTCCCCATATGGATGTCGTTTGTCCTCTATTTTGTCTAGCTATTGAGATTTATGCCCCATGATGTGCTTGGATTGTTGAAACCTTCGATATATGTTTTCTATACTATTTGGTGAACATGATTGGTTAATGATTGAGCACATAAGATCTTGGAATTTTGGGTGATCTTGAAGTTCTAGACATGACCTGGTGAGCTTATTTTGGCCTATTCAGGACTGCAATTTATTTAGTCCTCGTGCTTGTTGAGTGTACTCTCTTTAACAGCTTCCTCTTTGGCTTGTATTTAGATATCTTTTTCAAGGCATGCATATTATGATTTCTGCACATGACTTAAACAGGATTGAAGCACCTTTATTAGCCCCATTTGACTTTATTCCACCTTACATATTATCCTCTGCTTGAAGCCATTTTGAGCCTAATTACCTATTCTTTTGTAGCTCCATAAGATTTTCTATAGCCAATTATAGCCTGATCCCATCCGGGAATTAGGAATGGTTGGTGAATATTTATATTGTGGATGGTGGTTTTTAGTGGTGGATTGTATGTTTGAGGTATCCTTATTAGATGATTGATTATTGTTAGTAGTTGTTCATTACTTCGGTCCTAAGGAGGATAAAATTCACTTAGACCTAAGGATGATAAAATTCACTTAGGGGTAAAAGTCAAGGAAAATCATTTGATATAGCATGAAAAGGAACATGGAAAAAAATGAAAAAAGAAAAAAAAAGGAAAAAAAAAAAGAATAAAGGAATGCGTTGAGTATGGTTTGTAAAGTTTTATGCTTGAGATTGGTGTTGTATGACATTGTAGAGTTATGGTATGATGAGTTTATGAGGGGTTTTATGATTTGGTTGTTTCCTTAGTTCCCGGATTATGAGCACCACATGTCATAAAATGTTCCACGCCTTATATTTTCTACCTTGGCCCCATTACAACCCAATTGAAAGACCTCGTGATTTTTGTTGTTTGTAGAGTCACCAACGGTGGAGAGCTAGAACACTGGTGCGCGCAAGACTATTGTAGCTAAGCTTTTGAAGATTGAGTTTTGAGCGTAAACATTTAACCCTAACGCTTGAGCGAGAGTGAAACACATATTCCTTGTGAGGTCTATAATGGATATGGTTGCCCGATTTCATTGATTATTGCAATTATGTGCTATGATGTTTTTTAACCTATTGTGCTTGCTAGTTTTTCATGCACTTAGAGATTATAGAGGTGGATACATGAATTGCTAATCTATGGGGCTGCAGAGTTGAGTTTTCAATTACTTAAGGACAAGCAAAGGTTCAAGTGTGGGGGAATTTGATAGAGCATGGTTAGTATTGCATAATAGATTACATTTAGCATAGTTTAGTTGTGAATATTGCATATGTTAGTTATATTTACCTAATCACTTGTTGAGTTGGAAGAGGCGGAATCTACACAATTATATGGTTTATTTCAGGTATTGCGGATTAAAGGTGAAGTGAATTGGAGGAGAGCGAAAAGAAGTTTAGAGGGACTTGAGCAGCTGCTGGAGCAACGTGAAAGACGCTGGAGGAATTGCTGGCCACCTCGCAGTGAGCCTGTCCGCCTCGCGTTTCGAAGACCAATCCGAATGATTTCGCTGATCGTCGGCAGGCCTGCAGCCTGTGATAGCCGCCCCGCGGCCCTTGCAGAAACGCCGATTCAGAAAGCGGACTTTAATTTGGGTTTTTATGTTTGTTTTGGCCGACTCTTGGGAGGCTTTTAAAATAATTTTCTAGGTTATTCTATCATTCACCTTATGCACTTTAGATAATTGTTGAGAGCGTCGTTGAGCATGAGCAACTAAACTTTCAAGGTTTCGCCTACAGTTTGGATCTTTAATTGTTGAATTGTGAGTTTCTTAATCTAGTTCTTATTCCTATTCGAATCTTTTGACTTCTTTGCGCTTAATTCCTTGGATGTGTTTTATTCTCTCTGGCCTGATCAACTAGCTAAAGTAGAATAATTCAGTTAGAGTAGATTCAGATGCCTCGTAGGACTAATTGGATGTGTAGGAAGTTGAATATATGTTAAATATCGACTTGTAGCTTGATATTGAATGCACTTTGGTTAATTCATATTCTTAATGCTATCTCTAGGTTAAATCTTAACAGTGTTAGAGTTATTTAGAGATAAAAATTGCTAGGACTATTAGGACTAGTAATTTACCTAAGATCTGGACAAAGAAATTGATAGGAAAAGATAAGAATTAGAGGTTGAAACAAGGATCAAATTCATCAATCGAAGTGATAAATTTTAGGTGAACCTAATTCTCTCCATTGCATTCTACAACCAATTTACTTTGTTTGCACTATTTCCGCTTTGATAAAAGGCGAATCTTTTTCTCACCAAAAACCTGTAATTAGAGAGTATTAGGGTAATTGCGTCCTCAAAGAGATCTCATTCTATCTCGTCATTTATATAGGTAGGATTACAAGTCTGAATACAATATTGACAATATCAAATATATGATTCTAAGAATCCCGCAAATCTCTCTAATCTAACACCCCCCCCCCCTAGTCGAAGAGGGAGAAGAGCGGATGCTGAGACTGGCTCGGAAGTCGGTAAATAGCGGAGACGACAACCCTTTGGTGAAGATGTATGCATATTGGTGCGCGGAGGGGACATGGAGAACACAGACGTGTCCCAAGGTGACCTTCTTGCTCACGAAATGGATGTCGAGCTCTACGTGTTTCGTTCGCTGGTGTTATACGGGATTTGAGAAGAGATATACCGCCGAGACATTGTCGCAGTAGACAAGGGTGGCCCTGGCGAGAGGAAGCTTCAGCTCAGTAAGGAGGTTCCGGAGCCAACATGTCTCAGCAACAGTATTTGCAACGCCCCGATATTCGGCCTCGGCGCTCGAAAGGGAGATCGTAGCTTGCCGTTTGGATGACCTGGAGACCAAATTATCGCCTAGGTAGATGCAGAACTCGAACGTGGACCGTCTCATGTCCGGCCAACCGGCCTAGTCGGCGTCGGAATAGGCAGTAAGACTGGTAGCAGCGGATCGGCCGAGGTGAAGCCCCATGTCGAGGGTGCACTGGATGTACCTCAAGATGCGCTTAAGAGCGCCAAAATGTTGCTCACGGGGATCAAGCATAAACAAGCACACTTGTTGGACGGCGTACGCGATATTCGATCGAGTAACGTTGAGATACTGAAGGGCCGATCGGGGACCTTGAACCCGGGTGGTTGGTGCATCTAGACGGTTTCTTGGAGATGGCCATGTAGGAAGGCATTTTTGACATCTAGTTGGTGAACCGGCCAATTGTTTGGAAGAGCGACGCTCAAGATGGTGCTAATAGTGGCGGGTTTGACCACGGGGCTAAAGGTCTCGTCGCAATCAATGTCTTCTTGTTGAGATTTGTCGTTGACCACTAGTCCAGCCTTGTAGCGCTCTAAGGATCCGTCGGACTTGTACTTATGCTTAAATATCCAAATGGAGCGAATAATGTTTGAATCCCGGGGCCTCGAAACAAGGTCCCAAGTGTCATTTCTAATAAGTGCACTATACTCGTCATTCATGGCGTGTTGCCAGTTTCGGGTCGTGCATGGCTAAGTGTGTGATTTAGGCACGGGTGAGGGTTCAAGGGCGGCGGTGGCCGAGAGGGCGTACCGAGGGTTGGGTTTGACGATGTCGGCTTGGCGGCGGGTCACCATGAGATGGGTAGATTGTGGAGGGTTAGGCGGTGGCGGTGGTGGGGCGGTTGTGGGAGCAGTAGGCGGTGGTGACGGTTGTTGGGTGAGGAGATGTCAGATGAGGAGAGGTGATGGGTCGGCCCGGAGCTCGGGTGTGGGTAGGAGAGGTGAGTTGTGTGGGTAAGGGAAAGTCTCTTCATAAAACTCACATAACGGAAAATCACAACCTTGTGGCTGTCGAACGAAGACACCGATAGCCCTTGTGGTTTGTTGAGAGACCGATGAGCACACACTGAGTGGAGGGATGTGCAAGCTTATAAGGCATAGTGGCACTCAAGTTTGGAAAACATAGGCATCCAAAGACTCGAAGGTAGTCATAGCTCGGGTGTCGATTGTAGAGGGCAAAGGTAGGGGACGGAGCCGAGATGGTAGTAGATGGGAGAGTGTTGTGAAGGTATGAAGCCATGTTGAGTGCCTCGACCCAAAATTGATTCGGTAGGTTGGCGTGAATAGGAAGGCTTCGAACTTTGTCATTGAGGGTGCGGAGGATTCTTTCGGCCTTGCCGTTTTATGGAGAGGTTTGGGGGCAAGAGAACCGGATGGTTGTGCCCCGCTCAAGGCAAAACTTGTGAAAAAATTTGTTTGCAAACTCCTCGCCCATGTCACATTGGTAGGTTTTGATATCCCGATGAAAGTGTGTTTTGGTAAAGGTATGAAATTGGGTGATTTTGGTGAATGTTTCAAACCCACACGAAATTCGTATAGTCATCTAAAAGCACCAAATAGAATCGAAAATTGCTAACACTTAATACCGGAGAGGTCCATAAATCATAATGAAAAATATCAAAACAGTCAAAAGTTTGTGAATGTGAAAGGGAAAAAGGGAGATGCTTGTTCTTGGCAATGTGACACGACGAGCAAACGGCCCTAGAACCGGCCTTATTGAGAGAAATGCAACTATGACGGAAAAGGGCTTGAAGGACATGAGCACCCGGATGACCTAGGCGAGCGTGCCACACGGAGGTAGGGGTGGTAGTGAAGAGGGCTGTGGGATTGGCGGAAGTGGTGTCGGTGGTGACGGGGTAGAGTGTACTCGCATTATTGCACTTCAGAGTTGTGTCCCCGATATTGAGATCATTCACAGAAAAAGCCAAATGGGTCAAATTGGACAGCCACATTATTATCAGTAATAAATTTTCGTACAGAGACTAGGTTCTTGACAATCTTTGGGGCACAGGTGGGGTTTTTGAGAGACTAGCATTCCCCGAACGAACAGGGATTGAAGTCCCATTGCCAACGAAAATACGATGTAAAGTGGACGAATTAGAATAGGCAGAGAGGATACCTTGATCATTCGTGATGTGGTAAATAGGCCCGGTATCCATGTACCAATTTTCCTCCGGTGGTTGTAGGGTCATGGTGTTGAAGGCAGCGCCGATGTTGAAGGGCGGTGGGGCGAATTCAGGCTGTTTGAAGTACGTCTGGGGCTGCTGCGGAGGCTGATAGGGCTGGTACCGAGGCGGAGGTGGAGCGGCAGGATAGGGACATGGGGGCTGGGGCCACTGCAGATGCTGCGGGTAGTAGTGGCCGGGGTAGGACGGTGCGGACCACAGCCGTTGCTGATGCTGGCCGTGGTTGCGATTACCAGACCCACGGAGATTGTGACGGTCGCCCTTGCCTTGAGGACGGCTGTTGTGGCAAGGCCTTTGGTCAGGATGCGTGGGTGGGAGATCGCCGGAGCCAATGAGGGTCTGCTGGGGTTCCAAGTCGCAGCCCTTTCGTGCCTCATCGCGGGAGAGCATGCTGCAGGCGGTGATGAAGTCCGAAAGCGGAGTTTATTGACTGATGAGGTTGCCGACGACATCGTAGTCGGAAGAGAGGTCGTTGATCAATTTGAGTGTAAGACGCTCCTCGCTCACCTTGTGATCGACGTCGCGGAGCTGATTGGCATTCATCTTGACGACTTGGCAATAGGCGGCGGTGGTAGGAAAATTCTTAAGGCGTGCGTTGATGAAGCGGCTCTCCAGATCGGCGGCCTGGGTCGATTTATTGTTGTGAAAAACCCCTTTGATGCGCTGCCATACCTCCCTAGCCGAGGAGCCTGGCTTGATGATCATGAGCAACACTTCCTCGGAGATCGTCGCATAGATCCAAGAGAGGACGATCGAATCCGATTGTTGCCAGCAGGCATCGGAGATGCCTTCCGGACGGGCTGAGCCATCGATGTGATTCAGCACATCGTGAGCGGTGGCAGTGACTTGAAAAAGCTCCGGCCAAGTATGATATTGGATCTTGTGAAGGTCAAGGGTGAGAGGGATGTGTTGTTTGATGTTGGAGACCGACTGAGCAGAGTGAAATGAGGTAGGGGCAGCGACGGCGCCGGCGGGTGGTGGGTTGGTCGGATTGGGGTCGGCCATGGGAAGCGGAAGAGGAGGGATCGTTAGGGTTCTTGAATCGGGTTAGGATAATCAAGAACAGAGGCGTGATACCATATAATTAGAGATGATTAGGGTAATTGAGTCCTCAAAGGGATCTCATTCTATCTCCTCATATATATAGGTAATATTCTAAGAATCCCGCAAATCTCTCTAATCTAACAAAACCCCCCATATTCTTACTAGCGATTAGAATTGACACTTGAATTGAGTAGATTTCCCTATGGATCGACCTTTTTCTTACCAACTATATTAGTTGTAAGTTTGAGTATTCTTTGGCAGGAACAACGACCGGTTTTCCTCTTGTCACCTATGGAACATCTCCAAGTAGAATGATGACGCTTTTGAAAATAATGTGCACTCTCATAAAGGCAAAAAGAACCAAACCACCACAACAAGACAAAGAAACAAAGCAAAATGGAGACCCCCCGAAGCAGGAACTTACAAGCTCAACTTTGACAGGGCTCTTTCATCCTCTTCAAAGGGCTCTTATGGGTTTGTTATCAAAGACTATACAGGATGACGAACCTCGAACGGTAAAAGGTCTCCATTTTTAGTGGGACACGAGAATAGACCCAGTGGGGCCCTCAAATATTCCAAACGGGCTTACCTGACCCGTACCGAAATAATCGATACGGCCCAACCTGTGTCGCGGGAACAAGCTATGGGGCGAAGACATTATCCCCTCATCGAGGTTTCATCAATGAAATGGGAATCAGTCATTTACCTATCTCCGTTTGCTGGTTTAGGGTTTGACAGTTACAAACTCTTGATTCTCACTTCAGACTCCCAAATAACAAGAAAGAGTCCAAACGGCTACTCGCGGACGACGTTAACACTTGTCCGCGGAGCGGCTCCTTATCCTGATGGAAAAATCCTTGGACATTCAGCTTTCTGCTTCCTTTATCCCTTTTTCTCTTTGAATCTTACTCTCTTCAGGATACTGTGCTAGGTCCGCTCATTTCTCCCCTCCCTTGCCGTCCAAAAGTCATTTTCATGTATTTCTTTCTTCCCTTTTATAGGTGACGAGCGATCTCCAAATAGTTTCCATGTGGGGTTTCCTGACCGACACGTGTCCAACTCGTGGGATGAGGGCATGTTGGGCACGTACCCCCTTCTTCTGTCCGCGGATGGTGTGACTTTGCAGATGGAGGTTTTGATTCTATCCGCGGTTGCTTCTGTGATGACTTTATTTTTCCTTTTGTTTCCTCTATTTTTACATTTATTTAGATCTTTTTATTGTTGGTTTCGTCACAGCTCCTCAGTCTGGGTTGATTCCCAACGGGATTGACGCGGGCCGATAACCTTAGTATGGAAAACATCTAACTCCTTGTAAGCGTCTCATCTTCGTATCAGCTTATCGATAATGGGCTTTTTGCTTTCTTGTGTCAGCCCATTAAGGGCCCATTAGGCCCACTTCACCTTTGGAAGTTCAACAGTTGGTAACTTTTCTATAAGTTACCCCGTTCCGTTCTTTTTTACTCCACATTTGTCTTCTTCTGGCTTCTCAAGATTTTTGTTCTTATCTGCACTTTGGTTTTTCGGTGGTGGTCTTAGGTTTCCGATTGCAGCATGGTTGAAGTTTCCGGCGAAGTTCTTCTAGGAATTTAAGGTATTTCTTCTCGTTTCAAGTTGTTTTTAGATTCTTTTTCATTTCCATCTCTCAATCTTTCTGATGTGTTGATCGAAAATTAGGGAGGAATTTTGTTTCTGAATCTGTTTTTCCTTTGATCGAGATTTTGTTCCGCGTATGTAAATCTTCATACGATTTTCTTTAGTTTCTTTGGGAATGGCTAACCTCAGCGGAGAGCACGATGTATTAGATGATTTTGAAAGAGGAGAAGGGTGAAGAGGTGATGTCGCTTCGTCTTCTCATCCGCGTCAATCTCAGGAGATTCCCTCCTCTTCTCCCGAGAGTTCTTCTTCTAGTTCCAGTGGTACCTCGTCAGAGTCATCTTCTTCTACATCTCCGTCAACTCCAAATCGGGTTGGTCCTACAGGCAACCCTATTAAGGTGAGAAGGCGCCGGAAGCGTACTCACCCTGATTACTATTCTTCTCCTTACACAGTTTCTTCTTCTTCGAAGGGATGCACGGGAGATGAAAATTCCGAAGATGTGGGTGAATCGGGAGTCCGTTCTCCTGAGAACACGGGCCTTTTCTCTACCTCTCGTCCTATGGACGCTGGTCAAGAGGCTGAAACGATTTGGATTCCTTATGAGGCTTCTCCTATTGGTGTGTCGGAAACACCGAAAAGGATTCGTTCTAAAGAAAACTTGTCTGATTTGGACACTCCGTTGTATGACCTAAAAGACTTGGACACTTCTCTTTTCTGTGGAGACTTTAGGCCTTAATCGCCTCCTTCCGCCCGTCCACTGGTAGTAGTTGAGAGAGTCCACCCGTGGCGATCTCATGTTGAAGAACTTAGGGGATGCACTACCTTGCTTGGATTGGCCGATCTTGATGCTATTTCTCAAGTTTTTCCATGGCCTGCTGAACTGGAGTTTTGTCTTCCTGAGGAGGGAGGAGGTTGTCTGGATGCTTATGAAGATTGCCTAGTTGTCTACGCGGCTAGCTTATCTCAGGGTTTTCGGCTTCACTTACACCCCTTTTTCACGGAATTTCTGAGTGAATACAACTTAAGCCCTGCATAAATCGTCCCCAATGGTTGGATGTTTTTTACTAGTTTTATCATGAGGTGTGAAGGTTCGATAATATAAAACAATGTAAACTAGAAATACTCTAGAAGGGGGGTTGAATAGAGTATGCCCGTTTTTCACAGAAAGTCTCAAGACTTTTGGAGCTTATACCAAAACCTTTGAGATTAAACCTGAAACACAAAGTTAGACAATCGAACCAAGTGCGAAAATAAGGTAAAGCAATAAGTAAAGAACACGAGTAATTGTTTACGAGGTTCAGCACGAACTTGGCCTACGTCCCCGCCTAGGGTTCTTCCACAACCCAACCCTATAATTCAAAAGGCTTTATTGATTCGCTTAGCTTAGGATCCTAATAGCTCACCGAGAAGCCTCTCTCCTATACAATTGCAATCTAGTCAACTCACGTTCCCTTGGAGTCCTAGACCAATCTAGAAGAGCCCCACCTCTCTCAGCTATCTAGTACAATCCTCTTACTCTCACAAATCAATAGCCTAGTGCAACTTCCCGAGTTATAAACTCTCGAGTAACACTTTAAATGAATATATCCTATAAGCTCTCAGTGACTCTCAAAGGCTTTGAAATAAACAACAAACTCTTGAGCACTAGCAGAGAGACACTTTGGAAGACAGATCTCGCTTGAATGAATGAAAGCTCGTGTAGCACATGTGTGTTCTGTCTTCTTCTTCCTTTCCTTTATAGAAGTAATGTGGAGCATGAGGTTCTTCAACACCATATCTTCAACAACGGCTAGTAAAGATTATGGCGCGCCCGGATCTTCTATTTTAGGACACTTTGAAGACATGATCTTCTTTGAATTGGATCTCCTCGATATGCACAACAAGGAAAGATATAATCTCGAAAATACTTCCTGAAAGATTAGTCATATATATAATATAAAGGAAGTATATAATAAGATTAAATAATATACGGACTTATAAAACAGGTTTTGTATTTCATCAACTGTTAATGCTCCAAGGCCTTTGACACAAACATCCTGTCAAAGCCATTGAAACATTTATTCCGATTTTCATCAAAGAAGGGAGTTATCAATCTCCTCCTTGATGAAAGACAAAACCTGTGCATCCCTGCAACTTAGTCAAGCATAGATAATAAAATAGAAATCGGACTAAGTACCTGCAAGGGTTAGACAAATGTTGGATCAAAATTTTTAAAGCGTGCAAAAACCATCCAACCGAAAACCATAAATCAAAAACCAAGGTCTTCCAAGACCTTCAAGCAGATAGGTTTTCAAAGTCTAAACACGACAGATCATCTCCCCCTTTTTGTCTTTCAACAAAGGGAGGAGGTAAAATAGTCACCAAGAAGTCACCAAAAGTTTTGAAAACGTTTCCAAAAACCAGCAATGTATCAAGTGGGTGGGGTAGGGTAGGGTAGGGTTTAAGCTTCGTCATCCGGAGCATCATCAGTGAGCCTCGTCCACAGTCCTTGCAGTATTTTGGAAATCCCGCTCATCTCCTTCATAAACTCCTTTTGCAGCTCCTTGATATCCAGGCGAACTTGCTCCAAGCCCAACTCTAGGTTGTCCATGCGTTCATCGAAAGCTGGAGCAGTGGGAAAGGCTTTTGAAGGAGTGGCAAGACTCAAGGTCCCTTGGGGAGACCGAGTGATGCCAATCTTTTCAAGGCCCTTAGATTCGAACTTACCCATATGACGCAGCTGTTCTTCATTTTTGACATCAATTCCAGAAGCTTTGAAGAGAGGGGTCAAAAGGGTAGCAAAGGGGAGGGGAGAGCCTTTTCTAGCTTTTTTGGCATGAGTCATGGTTCCAAGGATAGTATTGGCCAGATCAAGGTCAATGCCATTTAAGATGAGGTAGAGCAGGACCATGGCATTGTCAGTAAGGAGTGAGCCAGAGTTAAGACGGGGTAAGAGGCATCGAACAATGATGTTGAAAATTATTTTTGCCTCAAGGGTTAGGGATGAGTGGGGGAGTTTCTTTGAGGTGTTGTTGGATGCTTCGGGTAGAAGGTACTTGGCTCGGGCGAGGATGATGCAATTCTCTTTTGAGGGGTGTATTTCAGAGGGTGGAACTGGGGTAGGTAAGCCATGGAAATCTGCAAAATCATTGGAGTTGAGAGAGATTCTAACCCCTTTGACAACAGACTCCAAGGACCAACCATTGGTGTCGTTTTTGGCTTTTAGGTTAATGTAGAATAGACGGGTGAGCTGGGGGTAGTAGACAGTTTCAAGGTTGAGAAGGGACCAGGCTGGGGATTTTTTGAGAAGGTCAATGCAGGGTAACTTCAAAGCTTCGAAGAACTCAAAATCCAAAAAATCAGAACAGCTAGAGTTCGAAACTCATCTACCCACTTACGAGCAATCTCAGCATCTTGAAACCAAGAGGAGGGAAAGGATTGATTTACTTGGATATAGGCCGGGGGGTCGGCATTCTTCCTGCGAGCAATCGTCGGAGCAACTCTCTTGACAGGCGCTTCAAGAGTCCTGAGGGTGCCCTTCCTGGTGCGCTTGGGAGACGGAGGCTTGACAGCAGCAGGGGCTTTCCGCTTCTTCGGAGACGGGGGAGGAGGAGAAGGAGAGGGAGATTCTTCCTCCTCTTCCTCAGACCCCGAGTCCTCACCGGACCCCGCTACATCTCCTTCAGCTTCCTCGTCATCTCCAGACTCCTCTTGCTCTTCTTCTTCAGAATCCTCCTCGGATGGAACCTCCTCGGCTTCGGCTTCCTTCCGAATCCTCTCAGCTTCTTCCTCGGCCAGTTTCTTTGCAAGCTCGGCCTCCTCATCGGCCTTTTTCTTTCTCAAGGCTTCCTCCTCAGCTTCCTTGGCAACATCTCTTTCCAGGATGGCATCTAGGTCATCTTCCTCCTCTTCTTCGTCCACTTCCTCAGCCAAAATCTTCCTCTTCCCTTTCTGTTTGGCACTGGGAGGCTTCTTAGCAGAGTGCTTTTGAGTGCCCTTGGTAGCAGTGGTCGTGCTCTCAGCGATGGTGCTCTGGACAACAGTTTGGACAATGGCTTGAGGATCGGGTTCAGGTGTGGGAGAGGTGGCAGTGGCCTGACGTCCCTTGGGGGTGGCGCCAAGTCTTTTGGGTGTGACAGCTTTCTTTGTTTTGGGTGCCATGGAGGGAATCGGCTAGGGTTTCTTTTAGAAAAGGTTGAGAGGTTGAAGAAGGAGAAAGCGAAAGGGTTTGGATCAGTTTGAGAGTGTGAAGAAATCGGGTACAGAGGTGGGTATAACTAGATAGATGTGATGGAGTGATGGGACGGGTTTAGAGTTCCAAGGGAGGGTAATGATAACATTGCAAGATTTGAAGAGTTTCCAATTCAAATTCAAATATTCCCATTAAAATCGGACTGAAAATCTGAAGGATTTAGTTCCATAATTAAAAATATCTCAATGGTTAAGACAATAACATAAATAGGCAATTTTTGAAATCCGAAAAAAAATATAATTGATTAAATATCTAAAAAGATATTAACCAAAAATATATGAGCCGTTAAATGTAATCCACCATTTAGTTCACACATCTTGACATAGTTCTCAAGGGTCTTGACACTAAGTAGAATTTATCTTTCGTAAAGGGAATGCTCCCCCTACGAAAGTGCATCCTTGTTAAGCATCCCAATCTCTCGTCTTATGAAGGTGAACCTGTCCTCTGCCAAAGGCTTAGTGAAAATGTCAGCCCATTGATAATCAGTTGAAATAAACGAAATGGACACATCACCTTTTTCAACATGATCTCTAATGAAATGATGTCTTACATCAATATGTTTGGTCCTTGAATGCTGAAGAGGATTCTTAGTGATGGAGATGGAACTTGTATTGTCACACTTAATTGGAATACCTTTGAGGTTGATGCCAAGATCTCGCATTTGTTGAGCTATCCAAAGGATTTGGGAGCAGTAGGCTCCAGCTGCAATGTATTCGGCTTCTGTTGTGGATAGAGCAACTGAGTTTTGCTTCTTTGAGTGCCAACTGATCAAAGACGCTCCTAAGAATTGGCAACATCCTGATGTGCTCTTCCTATCCACCTTATAGCCTGCAAAATCTGCATCAGAATATCCAATTAAAGTGAAATCCTTTTGCGTTGGGTACCATAGTCCAAGCTCCTTAGTGCCATTGAGATATCGAAAGATCCTCTTCACAGCCACGAGGTGAGATTCTTTAGGATCAGCTTGAAACCTAGCACACATGCAAACACTAAACATGATGTCAGGTCTACTAGCCGTGAGATATAATAAAGATCCAATCATTCCTCGATACTCCTTTTGATTGACACTTATTCCAGTCTTGTCTTGATCTAGAGACAATGTTGAGCTCATGGGAGTCTTGGCTGCCTTGGATTGATCCATCTTGAACTTCTTCAAGAGATCCTTAGTGTACTTGCTTTGGTTGACAAAGATCCCTTTCTTGGATTGATGAACTTGTAATCCCAAAAAGAAGTTGAGTTCACCCATCAAGCTCATCTCAAATTCACTGCACATGATGTCAGAGAATTCCTTGCACAAAGATGTGTTAGTAGCACCAAATAATATATCATCAACATAAATTTGAATAACCAAAATGTCCTTTCCTTTGGTTTTGATCAAAAGAGTCTTGTCGATCAACCCCCTCTTAAAATCATTTTCTAAAAGATATTTTGACAAGCGCTCATACCAAGCTCTTGGGGCTTGTTTCAAACCATAAAGCGCTTTGTCAAGTTTATAAACATGATTAGGAAATTCTGAACTTTCAAAACCTGGGGGTTGAGCCACATATACTTCTTCCTCTAAGAAACCATTGAGAAAAGCACACTTGACATCCATTTGATATAACTTTATGCTCACAAAAGATGAAAATGCTAATAAAATGCGAATAGCTTCAAGCCTGGCTACAGGAGCAAAGGTCTCCTCGTAGTCAATACCTTCTTCTTGATTGTAGCCTTGAGCAACAAGCCTTGCCTTGTTCCTTACCATCTTACCATTCTCATCTAGCTTGTTTCGAAATACCCATCGTGTGCTAATGACTGATTGATGCTTTGGCCTAGGCTTCAAGGTCCAGACTTTGTTCCTTTCAAATTCATTAAGCTCACTTTGCATAGCAATGATCCAGTCTGGCTCCTGAAGTGCCTCATCTATCTTCTTTGGATCAATAAGAGAAACAAACGCGTGAAAAGCACAAAGATCTTTAAGTTTAGAATGAGTTTGAACACTAGAAGTAGGGTCAGAAATGATATCATTTAATGAGTGTGATGAGGAGTATTTGAATTTCCTTTTGCTCGTCTCAGCTCCTTGATTCGTCACACTAGTAGGATTGACTTGCAGTACATCTAACTCCGTGGTCCTGTTAGGTTCAGTTACGACAGTTTCTGACGTCTGAACACTGTTGGATTGGACACCAAGGGCTTTGGACGAATCTTCAACACCTTGGGCCAATTCTTCAGTGTTAAGAATCAGTTCCTGCATGTTCCTTTTCTCTGTGTTCTTGGTAGCAGCATCATCACCTTCCTCGTTCCCTTCATGGATGTTAAGATCTATATCTGCAACACTTTCACTTAAAGCACCGTCATTGCATTCATAAAAAATAACATGTATACTTTCTTCAACTACCTGGGTCCTTTTATTGAAGATTCTATAAGCTTTGCTACTCGTGGAATAGCCAAGAAATATACCTTCATCACTACGCGCATCAAATTTCCCAAAGTTATCTTTTCCATTGTTATGAACAAAACAAGTACAGCCAAAGGGTTTAAAATAAGATATAAGTGGTTTGCGGCCTTTGAAAAGTTCATAAGGAGTTTTCTTTAAGATGGAACGAATAAGACAATGATTCAAAATATAGTTAGCTGTGTTAACAGCTTCAGCCCAATAGGTTTTAGGTAATGCATTTTTGAAAAGCAAAGTCCTGGCCATATCCTCTAAGGTGCGGTTCTTGCGTTCCACAACCCCGTTTTGTTGAGGTGTCCTAGGAGCAGAAAAGTTATGGGAGATGCCATATTTAGCACAAAACAAATCAAATTGAAGTTGATCAAACTCCCTACCATGATCACTCCGAATTGACACTATGGGCTCGTTTCTTAAAGTTTGCAACTCCTTACAAAGTTTTGAAAACTCAAATAAGGCCTCTGATTTTTCTTTTAAAAATGCAACCCAAGTATATCTAGAAAAATCATCAACAACAACTAGCATGTACTTTTTACCATTGGGAGATTTGACTCGCATAGGGCCACATAAATCCATATGTAAAAGTTCAAGGGGTCTAGAAGAACTTACAACCTTTTTGGGTTTGAACGAGCTACATGTTTGTTTACCTCGTGTGCATGCGTTGCACATGTCAATACCTTTGAAGTCCATTTCAGGTAGCCCTCTTACAAGCCCTTTGGACACAAGCTTCTGTAGTGTATGTGGACTCACATGACCGAGTCTCCTGTGCCAGAGCTTTGGATCGTCCGTCAAAGCCTTTAGACAGGTTAAGCTTCCTTGTGCCACTTGATCAGCATTTACGGCGTATATATTGTTGTAACGGTATGCAATCAATATAACTTCACCTGTATCTTCTCTGCACACTATACATCTTTTCTTGTTAAATCTGACATTGTTACCACTATCACATAATTGAGAGACACTAAGCAGATTATACTTCAAACCATTAACAAGATAGACATTTTTAATACTATGGCTGGAATCGCTTCCAACACTACCAATACCAACGATGTCGCATTTCCCTTTGTCACCAAGAGTGATTGTTCCCGTGGATTGCTCCTTTAGATCATGAAAGAGAGAACTCTTCCCACTCATATGCCTCGAGCATTCATTATCAATAATCCATTTGTGTTCTTTCACCTTGGTGATCTCCTACAAGACAAACATCAACCTTTGTGGCTAGACCAATAAGAAAATTTAGATCCATTGTTAGGGTAAACCATATTTGGTAAAATAGTGCCTTTTGGAACCCAAACTTGTGTTATCCGTTCTTTTCTCAAATGAACAGGAAATGTATTGCGAATAATATATGGATCCTTTCTTCTATAAGGGCAGGTCTCTTTTACATGTCCCTTTCTAGCACAATGGTGACATATAGGAGAGGTTCTGCTTCCTTTTGCCTTTACAAGAGTGGTAATGTGTTGCTTCTTTAAAAACTTTGGATTGTAACCAATACCACTTTTGTTTAGAGAGCTTTGTTGCTCACCCAACATCCTATCGAGAGTACCTTTGGATTTGGTAAAACTTATGAGGGCTGTCTGTTGGTCTTGAATCTTATTATTCAGGGAGATCTTCTCGTTCTCTAAGTCATGATGCTCATTTCTTAGAGAGGAGAGATCTTGCTTGAGTTCAGATTTCTCTGAGTCAAGCGTCTTGACTTTAATGTCAAGACCTGAATAAGAAGCTTCAAGACCTTTGACCCTCATAGACAGATCCTCAATAGTTCTTTCCTGGTCCATAGTTCTCTTAATAAGAATGTTAGTTTGGGCAATAAGCTTCTCTTCATTGGCAATCATATTGGAAAGGAATTCCGATAATACCTCTTTTGGACTTTCCATAAGTTCTCTTACAGTAGCTTCAAGCTTTTCATCGTGGGATTCATCTTCTGAGGCCATAAGACAAATGTTGGCCTTCTCATCGTCGGAGTCAGAGTCGGAATCACTCCAAGTTGCCACCATGGCTTTCTTCTTCCATTTGTCACCTTTCTTGGGCTGGCTCTTTGTCTTTTGAGGGCAGTCCTTCACAAGATGATCTGTTTCACCACATTCAAAACAAGACAACGGTTTAGTCTTCTTTTCATACTTGTTGTATTGAGGCTTACTCAAAATTTTGAAGACTCTGATCCATCCTTGTTGTTGAATTGCTTCTTCATTTTGAGAATTCTAGCAAGGCATCTTGTGATAAGAGCAAAAGGATCATCCTCATCGTCATCCTCATCTTCGGAATCAGATCCATCCTTGGGTTCATCCTTCTTAGACTTGAGTGCCAAGTTCTTAGTGTTAGCTGGAAGTTCTCCATCGTCTTCATTAAGAATCATCCCATGCGTGATCAGCTTCCCAAGAAGGTCATCAAGGGGTAGAGTGGTGAGGTCCCGGGCTTCCTCTATAGCTGTTACTTTTGGACCCCATTTCTCCTTTGGAAGGCACCTCAGTATCTTCCTCACTTTCTCGACGTTGGTAAAGCTCTTGCCGAGAGAGTCAAGGTTGTTGGTGATTTCTGTGAATCATGTGAACATGGCCTTGATTGACTTATCAGACTTCATCTTGAAGAGCTCATACTTTCTAAGGAAGATGCTGATCTTGGTGTCTTTTACTTGGCTCGTTCCTTCATAGGTGACGACCAATTTGTCCCAAATCTCTTTAGCTGACCTACAAGATGAAATACGGTTAAACTCATCAGTGCTAAGACCACAATAAAGTAAGTTAATAGCCCTGTAGTTTTTGGAGATGGTTTCAAGATCTGCTTGGTTGTATTCAGACTCCTTCTTTGCAACTTTGGTATCATTTGGTCCTTCTTTTCTGGAATCTTCGGACCATTCTCTATAATGTTCCAAAGCTCTAGATCTTGGTCTATGATGAACATCTTCATCAAAGATCTCTAGTGGACAAAGTTGTTTCCTACAAAGAGTGGCGGTCTGCTTGTGGACCTTCCCTGTGCAAATCCTCCGCTTGCTTCACCAGACATGATCGAAAACTCACAAGATTGTTAGATCAAAAACAGTGAGTAAAGCTCTAATACCAATTGAAGTTTCGATAATATAAAACAATGTAAACTAGAAATACTCTAGAAGGGGGGTTGAATAGAGTATGCTTGTTTTTCGCAGAAAGTCTCAAGACTTTTGGAGCTTGTACCAAAACCTTTGAGATTAAACCTGAAACATAAAGTTAGACAATTGAACCAAGTGCGGAAATAAGGTAAAGCAATAAGTAAAGAACACGAGTAATTGTTTACGAGGTTCGGCACGAACTTGGCCTACGTCCCCGCCTAGGGTTCTTCCACAACCCTAGGATTCAAAAGGCTTTATTGATTCGCTTAGCTTAGGATCCTAATAGCTCACCGAGAAGCCTCTCTCCTATACAATTGCAATCTAGTCAACTCACGTCCCCTTGGAGTCCTAGACCAATCTAGAAGAGCCCCACCTCTCTCAGCTATCTAGTACAATCCTCTTACTCTCACAAATCAATAGCCTAGTGCAACTTCCCGAGTTACAAACTCTCGAGTAACACTTTTAATGAATATATCCTATAAGCTCACGGTGACTCTCAAAGGCTTTGAAATAAACAGCAAACTCTTGAGCGCTAGCAGAGAGACACTTTGGAAGACAAATCTCGCTTGAATGAATTAAAGCTCGTGTAGCACTTGTGTGTTCTGTCTTCTTCTTCCTTTCCTTTATAGAAGTAATGTGGAGCATGAGGTTCTTCAACACCAGATCTTCAACAACGGCTAGTAAAGATTATGGCGCGCCCGGATCTTCTATTTTAGGACACTTTGAAGACATGATCTTCTTTGAATTGGATCTCCTCGATATGCACCACAAGGAAAGATATAATCTCGAAAATACTTCCTGAAAGATTAGTCATATATATAATATAAAGGAAGTATATAATAAGATTAAATAATATACGGACTTATAAAACAGGTTTTGTATTTCATCGACTTTTAATGCTCCAAGGCCTTTGACACAAACATCCTGTCAAAGCCTTTGAAACATTTATTCCGATTTTCATCAAGGGAGGGAGTTATCAAGGGGCAAGGAGATCGGGGTCACTCCTACCCTAAAGTTGATTTTTAGTATTTTTTTTCCTTGAAAAAGGGGACTCAGGACTCATGGTTTTATCAGTGCAATTCTAGTTGTGGTTATATGGAGAGGCTTTCTAGCAAACCAAATTGGAAACATAAGTGGTTCCTGGTCCGTGAAAAATCCGGGAAAGGTTTTAATTGTCGGACTGTTCCGGGGCGTTTTTGTCCTGTGAAAAAACCAATTGTTCCTGACCTTTTTGAGTTTAAACAATCGTTCACCCATAAACCTAGGTTCCCCTGGCCTGAGATGATCTCTGCATTCCGTCTTGAGATGGCTGGTTTGATTCTTCCTCATCCGCGACTAGGTGTCTTCTTTGTTTTCATTATTTCTTTGGGAGTTAATATTCGTGTCCCATGTTTTGTTTGTTTTGATGGTTTACTGTTATAGAGAGGAAAATCGAGACTTGCAATTCAAAATATAAGTAAAGTAAAGCAAACCAGATTCCGTCTCTTGCAAATGATTACAAGACTCCCTCCCGATGCAGCAGTGGGAAGTCAGGATCGATCCTCGAGGAAGCGTGTCAGCGGATCTCAGGTAGCGGTAAATCTCACAGGCAGAAAATTTAAACAGACAGACAGAAACAACAGAGAAAAGCAAAAAAGAAAGCAAAGACAGCAAACTTGGTCAATATTGAGTGCTGTTACTCGATATTGAGTAGAAAAATCGACCACAATGACTCAATATTGACCCAAAACAGAAACAGAACACAAGTGCAGAACCTTGGTCGATATTGACTGGAGATACTCAATATCGACTACAAAAATCGACATAAGACAACTCAATATTGACTGCAGAAACTTGAAAACTCGGAACTTTGTGAAATAAATCAATGAACTAAAATACTTCCAAGATCGGGGATTCAACACCACAACGATAACCATGCAAAATAACACATAAAGGCATAAAAGATCGTGCTTTTCATCAAATAACTTTCGTTATTAACAAATAGGAATATAGAGGCTTTCGCATAAACCCTAATTGTTACTAACCATTTTCACATAATTAATCCAAGTTGTATTAAGATCACTTTCGCTTCAATAACGCAAACAAGGATCACCTTCAACTTTCGCAAAAGAATCATGCTCATAGGGATAGAAGGCGAATTGCATAAAAAGATCGTACCTTTACCGCGTTACCTCACATGGCTACCGTCGGGCTCACCCCGACCCTAGAAGTGGGTGGACTACTCGCTCTTCATCGCAATCACAGACATCATTGATGGAAAAGAAACTACATGCATTAAACTTAACCAAAGTTTACAACCGATTGAAGCCAATTCCGCTCTCGCTTCACAACTCCACTCGGCCACAAACTCTCTCTCTCTCTCTCTCTACTTGTAACTACTTGTGTATCTCTGAAATTGAATTGAATAAAATCCAGCTTCTAGTGTTTTATTTATAGGCTTTCAATCATTGCTAATCAAGGTAAGAAAGTCTATCTATATCTATATCTATTTATCTACTTACTTAAAGATTAAATAATGGAATAAAAGAAATAAATCAACTAGGACTTGATAGCTCTTGATAGATGTGGATAGAATTTCATCTTGAAAATATCACCATTTGCTTCGGAATAGAAACTTAACAAGATTCTCTAACAACTCGGCATCGGCTCCCGGGATTTACTCGACATCGACTAGGACTCCTCGATATCGACTAGCGCTTTCTCGTCTTCCGCTCAGGAACTCGATTCCGGCTTCTGGACACACGTCGACTTGGATGTTTCCTCGATATCGAGAAGTTTTCCTCGACATCGACAAAGGCTTGGTCCAACTTGTCCTCGGTTTCAGCTCAGCTTCGTCGATCTCGGCTTCAGACATGGAAATCGACTAAGTCTTCCTTGATATCGAGTAGATTTCCTCGATATTGAGTTGCATGTTCAGCTCCCAGCTTCCTTGTCGATTTCTGGAACTCAGCTCGATTTCAGGTTTACTCGATATCCAGTCAAACAACTTGATATCGACTAAGTCTCTCAGATTTCTGCTATGTTCTTGAAACGCACTTTTCTGAGTTCTCGTTTGTCGGATTGACGCATATGACCATGCATTGGAAAGCTCTTTTCGAGCTCTACAACTCTCATGAAGACATCAAAGCTTGATTCAAAACGAAGAATGGTGAAAAATGGTCTTTTCTCCAGATGCACCATTCTTAGCTTCTCCATGAGTTTCCTTTGAGCTCCAAAGTGCGTCCGATTTCTGCGAAATATAACAAAAACTTGTGTAGACCTCCATATATTGCAAATAAGTGTAAACTATATAGATTCTGTATTATTCTAACCTAATATGCATGAAATGCATGCAGAAATCGATATAAAAGTACATGTAAAACATAGAAATTTAGGCTCACAACATTTACTTATCCTTGGATGTTCTTGTATTCAGATACAATGGATCTGGATTCCCTCTTGAAGCACCACAAAGCGAAATCTGGGGAAATGAAGAAAAGTTATGACGTCCGCGACCTTCCTCCAGTCTCTGACGCGGCTCCGATTATCGACACCACCTTAGTGGAAGAACCTGGTGCTCTTGTGGAGTCTTCTTCATTGGTTCCTGTACCCCGGGAAAAAACGTGCTCGTTCATCTGCCCCAGTAGCTTCCAAGAAGAAGAGGAAGGTCAGTACCACCGTTGAGACATCCGACGCGGATGAAAGAGGGCTTTTTATTGAGGGTGAGGCGAATCTTCCTGAGTTCCCAATTCCTGGTTTCAGGATGGCTGGTCTTGCGAGCCTTGCCTTCCCTACCAAAAAGCTTTGCTCTAACGAGCAGGGTTACATTAAGCGGTTGAATGCTGTCAAACTTTCAACGAATTTTGACCGCCTGAACCAATGGGTCGGTTATCCTTATTTTTGAGTTAACCTTTTGTTCTGCTTTTTCTTAGATAAAACCTACGTGGTTTGATTTTAGCCTCTTTTCTTTTACTTGTGCACTTGCTTTTGGTTTTAGCTGGGGGTGATTCAAAATGACGTTGAAAGACGTCTTGTGTGTGATGAAGATGATCTTGTTAAAAAGGTCGCGGAGATTAAAAAATTGTCGCATCAGTTGCGGATTCTGGGGAACACAGTTGGTGACCCGGTTTCAGTTGAGAAGTTTAAAAAGAGGTCCGTGGAACTCCATGAAGAATTGCAGGTGACAAAAGGGGCTATGGAGGTTTTGAAGAAACAGCGCGACGAACTGAAAGCTTCACTGGATGTTATCAGCTCGCGTGTCAAGGAACTCGAGGTCACAGAAGAGCGTTCGCGGGAGCTCCTTCAAACAAAACAGGCTAGTATTGATAAGCTGGAAGAGGATTTCTCGATTCGTGAGGAGCAATCCATTACTAAAAAGGAGCTCAACAATATCAAAGCACGCTCAGATCAAGATGTGGCTCTTCAATGGCTTCAACGCCCTGAGGGTTTAGCTTATCTGTCTTCCGAGTGGGTCAAAACTAAAGCTAGCGCATCTTTTTTGTCTTCTGTAGCCAAAGCTTGTCTTCAAACTCCAAAGGGCACAAGCATTTTAAAGGACAAGTGCTTTAGCTACTTTCGGAAGGGGATGGTCGCGGGGATTAATCAAAGTGTATCACGTTCAGCAGCTCATCTTGGAGTTCCCTTGGAGAAATTTGAGCCAAGCATGACCAGTGCAGATTGGGGGCTTTCAAAGGAAGAGATGGTCGTGGAGGAGTCGTATTCCAAGGACGAAGATACTGAAGATGTTGGCAACGAAATAGAAACAACCTGACCCTAACCCGCAACCCGCTCCCACCTGTTGACCCGTTGACCCGGACCCGTCGGGTCAATGACCCGCCGGGTCTTACGACCCGTTGGGTCACGGGTTGACCCGTAACCCGTGGCCACCCCTACCTACAGCCTCCGCCGACTAGGTTCACATGTAGTCATAGGTGCGACTCTCGGAGGAGCACTATTTGCCGGAATCGCCCCAGTTACCTAGTATGAGATGCGATGGAGTTGAGAGGCGGTTGTTTTCTAATCGTGCAGTAGGGCTCAAAAGATATTTGTCACTTTCTCTCATAGGTTATCCCAAAAAAAGGGGATTTTGGTTGGGACATCATGCACGTGTGTTTGGAGAAAATGATAGTTTTTATCTTTTCATATTAAAATTATTTAATTTCGAGAATTAATCTCGCCCCTCCATTTGCCATCAATCAACGTCCTATGTTTATTAACACAAAACATATTAAGGGATGATTAGACATGACCTAACCTCTATATATATATATATATATATATATATAAACAATGAAATTAAATACGAAATTTACAAAGGATTGCAAAGTACAAGAACATGGAAACAGGCAATAAACCAAAAATGAAGTGCACATTTTACTGATACAAATCATTAGCCTAGTTTTGTGTTTCAGAATGGTAATTTCTTCAACAGCACGGTAACCAGTATGCATATGAACCCAAACAAGATGCTCAGTAACCATGGAGTAGAACTTAGAGGAGTGGTGTTGAAAAAACGTTCGGAGTCTTCGGAGATACTCGACCGTGATTGGGAGTAGTTGTCCAGTGTGCCCTTGAAAACATCAATCTCCATATCCCGAGAGGTTGATTTCATTGAAAACCTGTAGGCGAATACCAAAATAGAGTCGGTTGTTGAGACCAATGCGCACGTATAGGGAAAGGAAACTATCCGCGTAATACTATAGTGTGTGTAACGCGTGCAGGGAAACTAATGAAGTTGTTGCTTCTTTTATATAATGATGTTTTTAATTTTCTAATAGGATTATGTGTTACAAAACCCTCCTGAGGGAATTTTGGATTTTATTATAGGAGATATATGGAGTGTAAAGGTTCTGATTGTGGCCATAGCATATTAGAAATACTGTGCGAACACTAATGATTCGCCTGGACAAAGATGAATGAGTTGAAGATGAGTGTGTTCAAGGATAGATCGCCTAATTGGCCCTTTGCTTACAAAGAATTGGTATAGTGACACTGATACAGCCCTTTGCTTACAAAGAATTGGTATAGTGACACTGACTGGCCTGTTGTAATATTCCTCCACATTACATGCCGTTGCGATAAACTTAAACCTCATTAGACGTGGTTTGCAAGTGCTTCACTAGCTAGTTTATGTTTGTCCAAGGGAGACGAACAAGCCAGCGCCCTTGCAGTGAGCTCGTAAAACTCCCATCCTCTTCTTGGGAGAGTTGAATGGCTCATCTTTTATTAGCTTATTACATGCCCCTGTCTCTCTGCATTGAAATTGCTACCAAGCGACAAGCCAAACTCGACCTAGAATTGCACTTCTAATTTACGACGTGTTGTTGAACATAGACTGCGGCAGCAGCTTCCCACCAGATTCGGGTATCCAAGAAATTCTACTAGAACCCCCTCAATGGATCTGTCACGTTCCTGCAAATGCTTGACTTTCATTGCCGTCTTGCAATTACTAGTAAAAGTGTCAAGTCTTGTCACTCCAAATTGATGTGAAAGAACCCATTGTCTCACAAGTTGTGCACCTTGTCATTAATGAGCATCATCTTTGAAGAGTCTAATAGATGATATAAATAAAATAGAACGGAGAAACAATAGAGTATAGTAAATTTTCGCAGTAGCAGAGCTAAGGCCTTGAAATGGAGTTAAAGATCTTTATCAGGATGTCAAGGTCTTGAAACAATCTCATAAACTTGTAGAGTTGTACGAAAATTTAAACTGTTAATGCAGAGATAAAAATATAAAAGTGAAACTTAAAGAACACATGAATTGTTAACGAGGTTCACGAGGTTCGGCACAACTTGGCATACGTCCCCGCTTAGGTTTATCCAACCCGTAGGATTCAAAAGCACTATTATTTCACTTCCTATGGATCCTAGATGCAACCGAGAAGATGTTTCCTCCTTCTAAACATTCGAAGCCTCACCCGCTTCTATCTAGTCAACTCAGGTCTCTTAGAGTCCTAGATACAATTTAGAAGAACAACCCTTCTCTCAACTTATAGCCTCACCCTCGACTATCTAGTTAACCCATAACGCTCGTGAAATAATAGCCTAGTGAATACGTTTGAGTAGATGTATACTCTTAGTATAACACTTTAGACTTGTACAATGAAGCTCTAGAAACTCTCAAACTCTCACAAGATAAAACAAGAACAACAATGAAGAAAGAGAGAATCAATGTCAGATGATTGATATGGAGAACGCTTGTAGATTGAATGCTGGAGTTGTGATATTCTTCTCCGCTTGCCCCGTCCTTTTTATACACTCAGGGGCTGAATATATGAACGTTTGAATGCCTGAGCTTCAACCGCTTGAACATCCACAAAATCTGATTTTAGGGGTTGATTTTATAAACGTTTGAATTCCAGCCTTTTGAATTTGAAGATTGCTCCATCAAATCCTCAAAGAAGCTTTGAGAAAGTCAACCCCAAATCTCCAACAACCAAATCAAATCATGCACAAAGTCTCCAACAACTAATTTGAAATTAAATCTCATGAGATAAAAAGCATCTAGAAGAAAACATATTTTAAAGCAAATAAATAATCAATATTTTCAACAAATAAAACAAATATATCCGCACAAATAAATATATTCGCATATATAAACTAATTGATATTATTTGTCTTTCATCATATTAAAATATATCACATATATGCATATCAACAAGGTAAGATCAACAATCTTCTTCATGCCAAAGGCCATGTGCAGGGACTTGATCCCCTGTGGATTAAAGATAGATGCACAATATCCCCGGGAAGAAGCTCATATATAGATATCATCTGTGTATATAGACATCATATGTGGACTGTGCGCTCCCTTTGGCCACCCTTCCATGGCAATGCCAATAATGAGAGAGACAAAAGCACAAGCCGCAAGGATAATGATAGTCATATCACGAAGAGCATCCCAGATGAAGGCCCATAAGCTACGAGCTTAGCTTTCAACATATTTTTGTTGATTGCTTAAATATCTTCTCGCTAGTTGCTAATAACTAGCTTCATTAGATAACATGTAGTGGCGGATCTGTTGGGGGGGCTCGGGTAGCTAAAGACCCCCTATCGTAAAAAAGAGTATATGTATATATTTATATATCTGTTAGTTTTGTAATATATTTAACTGCGGTAGAATATGGACACAAAGTCACCTTGGCGCAACGGAAAGGATGTGGGGAGTATCCTGGGGGAAGGCTGGCAAACCCAAGTTTGACTCCTAGTATCTCCATTTTTTGCATTTTTTTTTTCACAGACACCTTTTTTTTTTTTTACAGACCCGCCAGAACATTTTGCACAAACCCCTCTTTTGTTTCACAGACCTTCCTGAATAGACATAACAGTCGAACACGTCCAATCCCGAGTGGTCGAGTCCCAGTCGACCTCCGGCCGACCCTGTCACCGCCGACCACCGCAACCCAGCCGGAAGCCCTTCTGCTGTCCGCCTGTCCCTGGTGCACTCCCACACAGTCGGCTGCCTCTTTAATCTCCATTGTTCGCCTTCTTCATTCCTTCGAGAAATGACTTAAAAGGTTAGTTTTCTTCCTCACCCTTTTAATTTTATTGTTTTCAAGTCCAATTGATTTATTCAAATTAAATTTAGATTAGAATGGTTGGATTTGAGGATCAATTTGGGGGAAATTAGGTTAGGGTTCTTGATTCGGGAGAAATCAATTTAGATTAGAATTTGTGAATTTGAGAAATGACTTAAAAGGTTAGTTTTGAATAAATCTCCATTGTTCTCCTCCTTCAATCTCCATTGTTCAAATTAAAAGGTTAGGCCTCTTCACTCTCCATTGTTCTCCTTCTTCATTCCTTCGAGAAATGACTTAAAAGGTTAGTTTTCTTCCTCACCCTTTTAATTTTATTGTTTTCAAGTTCAATTGATTTATTCAAATTCAATTTAGATTAGAATGGTTGGATTTTAGAATCAATTTGGGGGGAATTTGGTTAGATTTGGGAGAAATCAATTTAGATTAGAATTTGTGAATTTGATAATCAATTTGGGGAAAATTTCGATTAATTTGATTGTTTTTAAATTCAATTGATTGAGTGAGAATCAATTTAGATTAGAATTTGTAGATTTGAGGATCAATTTGAGGGGATTTTGATTAGGGTTTTTGATTTGGGAGAAATAAATTTTGTGAAATTGGGGTTTGATTTTGAGAATCAATTTTTTGAAATTTTGTTTAGGCTTTGTAAATATATATGGTGTTGATTGAGAGCTTATAGGTCCTATGTCATTTGTTCAATTCAAATGGCCTAAACATGCTATGAGTAGAGAGGACGGTGAAATAAAACCTTATTTGTTCAATAGAGTAATTATTTGTGGTTGGGCTTGATAATGTATCAGTATTAATATATTCTTGGGCTTCTATAGGAATATATAATATAGACAAGTCAATTACTTGAGGCATTGCGTTTTCGATTTCTAGAAATGTGAGCGTAATGAAGGAAAGCATGACTTTCAAACCGTCATTTTTCGGGAAAAAAATTCCAGCCCCACCTTACAGAAATTCCTGGATCCGCCACTAACCTGCCTACATGCATGGAAGAATAGAGGGTCGGAGATGGACAAGAAAAGAAACACTCAACATGAAATACAATGTACCTTTGAATGTCGGAAGTAGCTGACCGTATGAATAAGGCAACGTACTGACTCGACTTGGTTGTCACCATCAATTCCTTCATTTCTCGTATGGGTAGACTTGATATAAAGCAATTTAGCCAAAGATGATCGAAAAATAATTGAATTCGTGATTTTTATTGAACTTTGCTTCATTAGGGAAACAGATTGTGGGAACTTTTCACTTTTCATGTCGCCACAAACTAACAGTAGTCAACCAAACTAACACTAGTCAACCATATGGTGAAAACTGAAAAGTTAATACTTTTGTTTGAAGTGAGCGTAGACAATTACACATAGGCAATGCATAGTTTGGGAGAGATCACCCAAACAAAAAAAAAGGTTCTGATACTTGAAATGAGTCACAGATAAAGTCCAGGTTGATTCATAATCTCTCGTGTTTACAAACCCATATTCTACAACCAGTTTTGAGATCACCAGAGTTCAAGACGGAACCGGTATTAGAGCATCTCCCACCATATGCTATAATTGTTATTTTAGCCTATTTTCTCTTCCACCATAGGCCATTTTCTATTTTGGCCAAAATTTTGGTAGGCTATTTCTAAATCAAAGGCCAAATTTGGCTTGAAATTTTGGAAGGCCAAATGTGGATTCCACTTATTTTATTTTTAATTTTAATCATTTAACATTTATATAATTCTATAAACATTATAATGATATATATTTTTTATGATTATAATTAAAATAAAATTCATAACATTGTAAAATATTATCAAATTCTTCAATATTACTATAATTAATATTTTATATTTGGATTTTTTTATATCAATGATATTTTAATAAATTCTTACAACATAATCAAAATTATACATTGGATCAAAATAATACTCCCTCCGTTCGGCAAAACTGTCGGGCTACTTGTAGGCCCTGGGCGATAGGAAAAACAGGGCCCCTTGTCGAATACTCCCTACGTTTCATAACAAGTGTCTTTTTACTTTTCGGCATGTATTTGAAGGATATGAAAAATCTATTAAATATATTTTTAATGATTTTTTATATTGTTATACTTATTACTAATAAGTATGAAATTATTTTAAAAAATTGATTAAAAATAATATTTTATAGAATTTTTACCTTATGAAACGGAGGGAGTATAAACTTACAGAAATATTCAGGTTCATGAGGTGGATCTTCATGGAACTCAATATTTTTGGTGATATTATCAAATATTCTCTTCATTATTCAAATTCTGTGTTCAATATGAGCTTTACCTATTTCATGCGTTAGTTTTTTAAGAACAAATTTAGCAATAGCCCCTTTTTGTGTTTGTTTAAACTCATCAGCTAATTCCCAATTTCCAAAATGTGAATAAATTTCGAACAAATATGCACCAAAATGGAGGAAAATGATAAAAATTAGCAAAACAACAAATTAATATGAATAGATTTTAGTTCTATTGAAGGAAAAAAAATCGAAATTTGTTGATTCAATTTGGCTAGATTCCACTATAAATAGTGTTTTCTATGGCTTTTAGAAGGTTTTTTTTGGTGCCCTATGACTTTTGTAATTTTAGAAACGAGTGGGGCTTGAAATCTGATTGAAATTTGGCAGTAAAGATCATCTACAACATTTGGTGCACCACTAGGTGCATCACAAAATTATTTGTGGTATAATTTTATTTTAAAATATTTAAAAAATTATATTTAGGTTTCATACCCTTATATCTACACATCTATAAAAAAAAAATTATGAAAAAATATATTTTAAAAATATATATAATTAAAAGATTGATTTTATTGGTTTATAATTTTTATATTTTTCTAAAACATAAATTTTCATGATAAAAAGTTACAAACATATAAATAAAAGTATTTGAAATACAAATATATTTTTTTGATTTTTTTAAAAGTAAGATTATACCCTAACTAATTTTGTAATGCACTGTACCGTGTGATGTAGAAGATAGTCACTCGAAATTTGGGGGAAACTCCAGTGAACGTTCTGTGTGCAATAGAGGAGAAAGAGACAAGAGTGTGGCCATGTGGGCCCTCCCCTCTTTCTTCCTTCCTGTGAAATAGAGGAGAAAGAGTGTGCCATATGGGGCCCCTTCCCTCTTTCTTCCTCTCACGTCTGCATAATTTATATACATATATAATTTTGTTCACGGAGAACGGTATATGTATATGTATATATACAAGAACCACATATGGGCCCCCATATTTTTTCGGCCCATGACCATCGCCCCTCTTGCCTACCCTTTGGGCCGGGCCTGGTGGTGGGCCATTCCGGCGTCCCTGTCGGGCTTCCTGGCTGTTTCCGTCCTCCGGCACCCTCCTCAACCCATCCTCCACCGCCTCCCTCCGCCCGACCGCCTACTCTGAATTTGTCCCCCAGTACAAAGCCCCGCCTCAACCTCCATCACCTTTCAAAGAAAGAAAGGTAAAAAACAAAAAAAAACACAAATTGCGCTCTCTCTCTCTGAGGGCCACCCAAAAAATCCTAACCCTCTACAAACCAATCTTAACCCAATTTGATACAAATCCAAATCTCCAACCCAAATTTTTACCCCTCTTAGATCCAACAAATTAATCCATCGGATTTTACTTCTCCCCCGTTACAATCCAATTCCCTGCATGCAAGCCATCTAGTGCTTGTTTGTTGTCGTAGTGGGATCCAGATCTGCAATCATCACCGCCTTCCAAGCCAAGATCGGAATCAAGAATTATCGGCTCAAATTTTATGTGAAGAATCTAGGGTTTAATTTTCTATGCACTTTTAATTCTAAATTTCTGTAATTGTAATTTTAGATAATTTTTTTTCTTTTTTGACTGGCGACCCTCTGCGTAGGGTCATCCAAGCCATCTGTTGATGGCTTCAAGATCGCTTAGTCGATCTACTTCTTGCCTACTGTCAAAATAAAATAAAAAAACTTGTCATTATAGATATTTTGCCCTTTACTTTACAAAAATGCCCTTGATGTGATTGATGGTTTGTTAGTTGTAGTTTTCGATAAAGTAAAAAAGGAGGGTAATAATTGAGGGTAAATTAGTACATTTGTTAATTGCCTTAAAACTTGTGAAATAAGCTAAAATGACAAGTTTTGCCGAACGGAGGGAGTACTAGTTTGTGACCATTCTTACATTTTAAAGTATAAAAGCTAAGAAATAATAAGTATAAAATGAAACTACAAACTAATGAAACACATTAAAACTTAAAATTATCTTATATTTTATAAATCCACATCCCTCTCTCTTTATAAACCTTCTTTGTTTCGAAGACACCACTTAGATCGACTTTCAGTACAAATTTATTATGGTTTGTTCTAAAGTTATGCTAAAAATTATGAATTTATAATCCACTCTGGAATTTATTAACATCAAATTCTCAAACACGATAAATGGTAATGTGACTAGGAACTCTTCCATTTTAGTTGAACATCATCGATCTTCTTCATTTTACTATGTTCCGCTAGGAATAAAATGTTATTTGCATACCATTAAAGTAACAAATCTTGATGGATTCATTATAGTAAATTGAAATCGAAAGTGTATCATATGTGCATAAGTGAGAAATGTGAGTTATATAATCCATCAATGGTAAAATATACATGGATTTATAGGGAATTTTCATATTTTAGCCTAAAATATTTGGCTTACGTGGAAACCACAATTTTGTACGATAAGCCATTTAAGAATATTCTATAGAATCCCTACAATATAATAGCAAAAGAAAGTTCTTTAGAAAATAATTTGCCACGTGTCAATGCTAGCAATTTTTTGTGATTTTTTATTTTATTTTTTTTTTCCGAAAAATTTCTACACCTACTGCTATAATCTACAACTCTTAATAACCCTTCTTAACAACTCACCAAGCAGGTATACTCAAGCATTTTGTTTGTCCTGCAAAATTTCTGTAGCAGCACTGCAAGTGCCAGCCGGTGGAGCTGATTTTTCTTTCCCCCAGTTGTTGACCACTTCTAAAATAAAGGTTAAGGTAGGATTGCCTTCCTTACCACTAATTTTCTATTGATTACTGCACTTTCTATGCTTTTGGTAGGAATCATATTTGTTCTTTTTGTGTAGTATATCTTAGTTAATTTTGTGCTGATGCAACTTTTTAGGAAGAGAAGATTGATAAATGGTTTATCAAAGAAGGTAAGATGGGTGAAAGATAAATGACCCATATTTTGCTTTCTACTTTTTAGTCACAAACTTAACCTTTCATTGTAAATTATATATAATTTAATTCAACTTGGTTGCTTCTAGAATCTTATATTGCAATTTTTATCTTAGGAATGACTTTCACATTAATATTATATTGCAATGTCAGGCCTCTGCAACATCAGTTCAGCAGTTACGCTTGACCCTGTGTAATCACTACACTCGAGTTTTGGATGAGGAAAGGCATGTGCAGACTCTGATCTTGTCTTGATTTTTTGGTAAAAGTTTTATTGTAAGGGTTTATCTTAATTTCTCTTTGCAATGTTAGGAATGAGGAGGGCAACTCTGGCTTCACAGTTAGAGCAAAGAAGTGGATGACAATATCACTATGACAGCAGGCCGTATGACGAATTAAATAACAAGAAAGGCTACTAGAAATTTGTGATTTGGGATCCATGAGGCTGTTTAGGGTTAAGGACAGCGGATTCTACCACCTGTTGTCGAGTATTAGGGTTCTGAAAGCATCGGCCGAGGAGCCGGTGTTCATTGACCTCGATGGGATCCGAAAGTGGTGATGCCTGGTGATTACGCACGGGGAGAGCACTGATGACTCATACTCGAAGCCATGGATGATGTGCTTCCCGACCACCCAAACCCCTTGTGGTTAGTTGTAACTTTTGCTTTTCTTTATAATCTAGGGTTTCGATTTTGGGATTGTAGCTTGTATTGAATATTTTTTTTGTAGGAAAGATGCTGAGGTGGTTGTTGCAAATGGATGGGATAGAAGGGAATCCGGAAGAAAACTGAAATTGAGATTATCGAAAGGTATGATCTTCACTCTAATCTGGCTGGTTGAGAATTGAGATTGAATGATTGATATTGGTTGTAGATGGATGATTTTGTGAAGTAAGCAGTAACTTATTGTTAACATTCTCCTCTAGATGGGAATCGGGAAATTTAAATTGAGATTGAGGCTATCGATATTGAAATTGAGATTGAGACTATAGTCTTCTCTGGAAAAGAAAAGTGAAGTAAATGAGTGATTTTTATCCATAGCCTAATTTAGTCTTCTCTGGCCAAATCAATCTTCCCTGAGTTGTGTATTGCACAGTTGCAAACGGAGATTCACAAGTTGCAGGATGAGGACAAGATTAGGACTAGAAGGGTCATCGTCTAGGAGGGTCATCGTCCTCATCCTCTATCAGGTCAAATCATCTCCCCTCTTTCCTAATTTTACAAACCTATCAGTTCGTCAATCTATTGCTTTTCTGTCTATTTCTTCCAATTCAATGAAATGAACTGATTTTTTGTGACAAAGGGGTTGTTTTTATGTAGGAATATGGAATTCTGTCTGGAAGCTTATGCATATCTTTTGTACTGACCTGGAATCTATAGGTAGAAGCTTATACACAACTTAGGGGAGATTGATTTTGTGAATATGTTAAATTTTAAAAATCAGTACAATTCAATAACGTCTGTATCTGACTGCTATTCCACTACAGTAGTATGTAGGAATATGGAATTCCATCGGCACAAAAAAGATATGCATATGGTCTCCACTTAACCCTCTTCTCATCATTATTTTCTTATATATAAAATTAAATATTTTGCCTTTGCTACCTTTCACTAATTTCTGATATGCGTATGGTCTTTTTTCTTTAAATCGCAGTTAAGTGGAGCTAGGAGGTTACGTGATCCTATAGTTATTGGCTTTCAGCTTCAGCGAATATCTGGCAGCGATCTTAGTATACCTAAATGGTATGCTCATGCTCAAAATGAGCTTGTAATTCATTCTGGATCACCAAGATTTGTCGAGAATGGAGCAGTTGAAGACTCTAATAATCCGTGAGTTCCTTAACTTGTCAGTGGCGATTCACTTGAGAACTTTTGAGAGTGTACATTCATAAATGTTTGATTGGTCTCATTTTTTAGATGCAGCAAATACTTCGAGATTCTTCATGGAGATGTCCATGATCTTTCGGATACTAAGAATTTCTTAAAGAGTTTGGCAGAACTAACACACTAGGATCCTGGGAAAAACATTGAGCAGCATCGAAAGCGTGAACAAAAGGCTGCTGCGAAATTATTCAATTGGGAGGTTTTCCCATTTTCCTAGAGTAATTGTTTTTCTTTTTCTTTTTAATTTTGAATGATTGTTGCCTTGTGGTTAAATACTGCGGTAAACAACATGTTGTGCAACTAAGGGGTGGAAATTCCAATGTTTAAATAGTGGATAGTGTAGACTAGAATGTCTTCTAGGCTACTAGCTGTTACATTTTAACTATCAGAGAAAGTATGTCACAATGAAGACTGTTTGGAAGTCAGCTCATAGTTACGCCTTTTTTGTTGATGGACAATTCAGCCGTAGGAAGAAGGTGCACTTGACATCTTTTTTGGGTTAACTGCATCTATCTTAATCACATGTTTGTATACTCTACTATCGATTGCATTTTAAGCCACAACCTTTTGTTGAATTTTTTTGCTGATGAGTTTTAGCAATATTGCTTGTACCTCTTGCCTTAGGCTCTGGATTGCTTTTGAGGCGGATCGAGGCGAGTGAAAATCACAGCGGTTATGCACCCTTACCGCTCTCTTTTTTGTCTTTGATCTAGGATTCTGAAAGACCTGCAAAATTCATCAAAAGGGGTATTCGCCTTCTTTGTGTTCCAATTTCAGTTTTTATTTTTGTCAAAAGTTACCATTTGCTTCTTTCAATTTCACGAATTCGAACTCAATTTTATGGATTTACAAGCCATTGACGTCTGTTTTGACCTTGAGCGTTTTGGATTATGACATTTGTTTTTGCCACTAACAAGAAAGGAATGGGGCAATGAATGTTTACTTGCCCTGAGGTCATTGGTTTTAAGGTTTTTGATTGTTTGCTCACCCTGCCACCACAATCAATGGAGCAATAAAGTTTCCTTTTTGTCATTCATGGTTTTCTTTTTTCTCATTCACGGTTTTCAGATTTTATAAGTAGTTTTTTTTGTTATATTTGGACAGCAAAATCCATGGAATTGTGAGTACTTTAATTCTTCAAGTAGCTTAATGAATGGTGTTTTTATGGTGGCTGAGAATGGTGTTTGAGGTTGAGGATTCTTACCATCAAGATTCATTGCAGTCATTATGGAATAATGTGTTGTCTACTTTGTCATGTATGGTCTATTTTGTATGTTGAGGGACCATCCTTTTTTAGGAGTCCATGGAAAAAATGTTGTCATTAAGTCTATTTGTTTCTTTTGCTACCATCGATCCCAATATGAAAATCTAATAATGAAGTCTATTTACAAATCTAAAATAGTTAAATATGAAAATCCAGAAAATTAATATATAAGAGTAATCTAGTAAGTTTACTCTTGTGGTGGAGCCTGGGTGGATCTAGATATTAGTATCTTTCAGAGCGATATTAGACCTTGGTGCTTTCTTTCTTGCTGGCTAGGGTGTTGATGTCTGCGGTTTGCCCGTTCCGAGTTTGGATCTAGATAATTAGTATGTTATGGTTATGTCTTTTTTTAAACAACAAGCTTAGATAGTCCATAGATAACTACCTGAGCTTACCCACTCCTCCACTTCTTTGGTAGTTTTATAGGCAGTTTCTGAGTTAGTTTATTTGCTTAGTTGGTTGTTCACTCTTGCAATATAGACAAATCAGTGTCCTTTTTTCGTTTATAATCTAGTATTATGCTTGGATTTTCCTGAAGTAACGAATGGTGTGCAGTTGGAATTGAAGGAGGGTCCAACGGAGGCGATGAGAGGAATGAAGAGTTTGACGGATGTTGTTCGAATTAGAGGTTCGTTTCTTGCCTTTTTTGTTTTATGAGATTCGTTTTGAATTAGAGGTTCGAATTAGAGCACAAGCAAGAGCAGTGTCATGCATGTGAAGCAGTGCCTTTGAAAGTAAGTACTTCCTCAAAAACGAATTCAAAGAAGTGAAGTTAGTTTGAAGCTTCTTCTTTGAGATACGCAGGCATGAATGAGTAGGCATTTTTTGGGAGATATGACTTCTTTAGGAGGAGTCATTCTTGCTCAATGGATCTGACCAGTTTGAGAGCCTCCAGAAATAGGTTATGTTTGGTATGTTATTAGTTCTTAGTGATGTCAAACATATTTATTATGCTTTTTTCATTGATTCTTTTTCTTCTTATGCGTGGTTGTGCAGGCAATGGCTGATAGTGATGAAGATGATGGTTTTGAAGATGACTCCTCCAATGAATAGGAAGAAACACCAATCAAATATGTAACTTAAAACTCGCATCAAATGGCCTTTTTATCTCCTTTCTTTTTGTAGAAGATCTTTTAGAGTTTATGTATGGTTGTTTATGATTTATGATAATGTAGACTAGAAGCAAGAAGAGACCTGATGCTGCCACTAAAGCCCATGAGGCTAAGAAAGCAAAAATAGTTACCCAAAAAAACAGGTAATTTTTTTTTTGTCTTAATATTAGTCTTGTACCTGCGTCGATGATTATTTTCAATCTTATGATCATTTGATTTGATATGTATGTACCTTAGACGGCAAGAAGAGTGTCGGTGGCCACGTTGCTACTCCTCACCCTACAAAGAATGCTAAAACACCTAATTCTGGAGGCTCACAAACCTCTTTCATTTGATATGACTTGTATCCTAGTGTATTTGCTGAAACAGTGCATTGTCACAAACCTCTTTCATTTGATATGACTTGTATCCTAGTGTATTTGCTGAAACAGTGCATTGTCACAATGATAGTATGTACGCCTTTATTATATATGTCATGAAAAAACTTGCAATTATGGTACTTGCAATTATTGTGATTGGTGTCTAAAATGAAAGAGGTCAATGTACTACACTTTTGTGAAGTTTGAGAATAGTGAGGGATGTTCATAAGCACACTCATAATGAAACTTAAAATCCTGTTTGTTCAAAGTTTTACTAAGATATCTGGTTATGAGATATACATTATAATGTGGAAGTGGCATTACTTTAAAGTTACATTGAATGATTATTGTCCGATTCAAAAGTGCTTTTCCTTTGAAATTGAAAGTTCCGTGTTCTATTATATGTATGTCGTCTATAGTTTCCGTCGCAACCATAAGTTTTGAAGTTAGATTGATTTTCTTCGGGTTGTTTAGATGCTTGCAACACGGTTCTTTTCGATTTCTTATGAAATGAAGTCATTGTTTTTTTTTCCTCTGCAGATTAAGATCAAACAAAAAGCAATAAGATGAGGTGCGTCGACGGTGGTGCTGCCCACCGTCAACGCTACTTTGTTGTTGTCCAAAAGTTTATCGGATTTTAATACTCAACCGGGAAATATTAAGACGACTACTATGTTTTATACATCATTTAAAACGCATTGATTAATTGATTAATGTAATAACATTCGAAAAATAAGATGAGTTTACTTACGGTGTTTCTATGGAAAGATGAGTTTATGTAGTTTAACAATAATGTATAAATTCCATGCGTCATACATAATACTCTCTCCGTCTCAAAATTTAAGTCATTTTAGCCTTATGCACAAATTTTAATAAAAACACTCATCCATCAATCAATATCATCATTTCACTAACTTTTTCATTAATTTTATTACCCACTACATTTTTTAACCAATCAAAACCTTTAAAAAAGTCAACAACACACAAATCAATACAAATCATTACTATCCACTACCTTTTTTTTTTTTTTGAATAATAGTCTACTATCCACTACCTAAAAAACCTAAAATGACATCTATTTTGATACAAAAACTACCTAAAAAACCTAAAATGACATCTATTTTGATACAAAACCAAAGAGCTAAAACGACATCTATTTCGAGACGGAAGGAGTACAAAGTATTATAACATCCGATAAATATTATTGGTGCTTTTCGTATGATTTTAAAAAATGCCATGCGTTCACGCGGACGATGACGTCAATCTCAGCATCACGTCAACTTAACTGGGGTGAAGGTGGCTATCCAATTTGCAATTAACATACGGAGTACAAGATGAAACCACTAACTACCTACTAGTAGTAATTTTACCAAATAACTTGCTGGTATAGGTGCCAGCCCAAGTCCACTTCTTCAAAGACATCGCACATCATAATGCAAAAAATAGGATCACACAGCAGTTGATTACCATCTCAAGGTTTGATATCATCACATTTTTCACCCTCTAGACCAATCTAAGAGACATGAACCTACCGTGGATATAAAAACAAGGTTTTTTTTGGAAGTGTACCGTGGATATAAAAACAAGGTTGCATTCACTCATCCATCCCAACTATGAAAGGTGAATTTGGTCAAGGGGCAAGCAGATTTGGGGAAAAAAAAACCTCACATGAAGAACCCCTTTGTCTAATCACTCTACCCAGACCTCAACATTGAAATTTCCACTACCATCATTCAACATGTATCATCAAATCATCTATAGCAACAAGTTCTAAGATGGATTATTTGTGCATGATGCTATTTGACCTTTGTACTACCGCAAGTCGTTTCCAGCTAAACCATCCCAAAATGGTTAGTCTATGTCTATCCCAGTTTCACTGCATTCAAAATGTCATTATCTATTCATCAAAGCAGCCAAATTTAATGCAACTGAATCATCAACGCAATGGATCCAACAACCACTCCGTATATCGATAATCCAAAACAAGGTAAAAATCCAAAACAAGGTAAAAAAAAAACTTAGTAGGTCCTTCAATGCACCACCACTAGTCATTGCACATGTCTTTCTCCATAAACTAAAACGAAACTGAAATCAAATCGAAACATTACCAAAACGAATCACCTCTTTCAATCGACGTTCTGCATAATATCCTCGGCGCTGAACTTGGTGCCCTTATCCTTATCAGCGGCGGCGCGGCCCTTCGCCTTGCGGTCCAAGAGCGACTTGCGATCCTTGTCGAGCTTGAGCTTGGTGATGATGACCTTCGAGGCATTGATCCCGACATTGACCGTGGAACCGTTCACCTTCTCCCTGGTGATCCGCTCAATGTGGATAACCCACTTCTTGCGGTAAACCTGAACGACCTTGCCTTCGCGGCCCTTGAAGGTCCCCCTGACGATCTGAACCTCGTCGTCCTTGCGGACCGGCACGGATCGGACGTTGTACTTGGTGCGGAGCTCGGTGGAGAGCGGTGCGCTCATAAGGACACGGCGGACGCTCGAGGGAGCTGTGAAGTGCGCCTTGCGGTTCTTCCGGCGAGAGCTGGTGACTCTTGGATTGTACTTCATCTTCGCCGGCGGATTTGCTTACTCTGAAGTCTAAATCCCCACCTTCCTTTACTCTACTGTGTTGTTTTGGGAGCGACGGCAACAGGCTTAGATTAGGGTTTCCAATGGGAACTTTCAAGTTATAGCCACCGAGTTAGTGTTTTTTGGTTACTAGGCTGGGCCTCACTTGTTACTCTCTCATGGGCCTGACATTGTTCAAGATCAAGATTGGCCCAAATCATACATTCATTTCACCCGTGATCGATCGTGAAAGTAAATCCTTGCAGTTCTATTATAAGTTGCTTGCAAGTCCCAAGTCTCCCTTATGTAAGGGCTTGTTTTGTATAAACAGGTAAGGTAAACGGAACGAAAACAAATTATTTTTTTGAATTTTTTTTTTTAAAAATATGATTTTATATAATTTTTAGCTCCAAAAATTATGTGCACAAAAGTTAACCATCGTTTATTTCCGACCGGAGGGGTATTTTTTTTGTATGAAAAATATGACAGGTAATGATTAGAGTATAGGGGATATGGTTATCCCTGGTTCAAACGACTGAATGAAATAAGGAGGAACAAAACCAATTTTGTATGAAAAATTGAGAGGAAAAGATAATGATTAATTTTTTTTAACAATGTATCTTAAACTATGAATGAGTTACATTTATTTCCTTTCACTCTACCTTTCCAAAATTAATACCAAACGAGCCCTAAATGGATGTATGTACAGTATCAAAGAGGGCCTTCAAGAGAAAGACCGAAGACAAGAGCTTGTTTAGTGTGAATAGTCCATTAAAAGATTGGATCCAAGCCTTTAAAGTCGGTTAAGATCTCAAAAAATGATTAGTCTTTTACTTTATTAGTGTGAAAGATGGGTCTGGTTGTTGTCTGCTTTGTGAAGTTTGTGTTCCATTTTGGGGGCAATAAGTGGCTCCCAACACTAAATTATTGAATTCCTTTTCCAAACATTGTTCTTTGTATTATTGACCCCTTTAAATCTGCTAAATCATCATCAACAGATACAGTTTTGATGATTGATTAATGATCGAACATGATCACCGACAACTCTTCCGATCCCAAGCAATAATCTAAGTAATTGATCTTAACACCTTTATTTTAAAGCAGGTTACAGTAGTGGTGTTACCGAATAACCAACGGCGAAGACCCCTCAGACGGAATCAGCTAGTAAGTTGCTACAACTGACAGTGATCGAGTGCACAGGGAACAACTGCCACCTAGATGCCTCAAGTTCTGGAATGGAGTTTATTTTTTCCCCGTACTGATCGATCAATGTATGCATTAGCTTTTATGTGATAGCGATTTTTTTTTAATCATCTTCAAGTCCTAACCACAACTGTACTTTACAAGGTCGCAGACAAGGAAAATGAGAGTGATAACGTAGAGGAAATGAATAGCATTTTGTTAGTGAGCCAGGAAATTTTGGCTTCATATATATTAAAGTCATATCTACTTTATTCATTTTTATCATGTATTGGAACTCTGTTGCATAACAAAATATATGTTGGATGTTTATAGTTAGTGGTATCTTATGTATATATATCCATTGTAATATTTCATATCGAATGTTGGTTATTTTTCTACGACTCCCATGTTTATGATTGAATTAGTATAGTTGGTAGAATTGTATATATAGAGCCTTGTGAAAGGTAAGCGTTTATTCATTCAACTTAGGTTGAATATATCTTTATACGGAAGATGCCACATGGCTAATGGTGAAGAGGAAAAGTAGGGATATAATTAAGCGAATAGAAAAGATAAATCCTAATGTAGAGAGATAATAAGGGATATTATCTTTGGAATAAAGAAAACAAATAAGAAGGAAAGTGTATGTTAATACTCTCCCTCAAGTGGAGTGTATGTTGATGACACTCAACTTGTATAATAGACTCGAGAAGATCACCAAACCAAGTGGCTTTATAAACTGGTCGGCGGGTTGGTCTTTGCTACGAATGTGTATAAAGGATCATATAACGGTATTCTGCTTCGGTGCTTGAGCGAGACATCGTGCCTTGATTTCTAGTCTTCCAAGAGATTGACGAACCACCTAAGAATATCGTGTAACTAGTGGTGGAGCGGCATGTATCTCGACAATGAACCTACTTAGTGTAGCAATAGGTTGCTAGGAAGGAAAATGTCTTGGTCGGGTGTTCCCTTGATGTAGCGGAGGCGTTGTGAGTTGGGGATCAAAGACATGAATTAGCTTAGAATGTGGACAACGTAAACAAGATCAGGGCGTGTAATAGTAAGGTCGATTAGGCGCCCGACTATTTGTCTATAGATGGATTTCCGATAGAAGGTCGTCTTCATTTTCACGAAGAACTAAATTTTAATCAAGTGGAACAATGGTTGTTTTGGCTCCAAGAAAGTCTTTGTCTTCGAGGATTTATAGAGCATAGTTTCTCTAGCAAAGAGTGATCCTTATTGTGGATTGTGCGACTTTGATTCCGAGGAAGTATTTGGTGGTACCATGTCTTGGAGTTTGAATTGATTTGTGAGATAAAATTTGGTCTCTTGAATGTCATGCAAATTCGATGTTCAAATTTGTTTAGATGATGGGGATGTGTTGATACAAAATATCGGCATCGAAAAACACGTAAATGAGAATAAATGTGTGGTTTGCTAAAAAGTTATTCAAAATGAGTTTTGTTGTTTAAATTGCAAGTTAGCATGCGATTTATGAAGTAAGTGGCGGTAAGGATGGAATCGCCCCAAAATTGGCAGTGAGAGGGCAATGAGTGCACCCTTCTCTTCCGAAAGAGCTTTTATCTTAGTGAATGAATGAATTGACTGACTCTGTTCCTTATTGGCAATCATGAATGGCTTTTTCGATATGGAACAAAGAAATTGTATTAGTATGCATAAATCTTTCCTTGAGTTTAAGCCAAATACCTTTGGCATCTTTGAAGTGGATTACGTACGCTCTTTGAGATCTCCTTTTACATGGATCCAAGCAGTCATGTTTTGACAAGAATGTTGCAACGCTCCTATTGCAACTCTTTAGTCAGTTTGTTGCTCGGTTTAGGAAGTGTTCCATCAACAAATCCAACCTTATTTTTTTTATTATCATCATCATGGATTGTGTCAATGTTGTATAATTATTTTCCACCAATGGTTGCGATACCAAGACGACGCCCAATTGATCGGAGTAGTGGAGAAAGAGTGGATGATTTGATTTCTCCCATGACTCAAATTGTGGAGTGTGCTTGTTGTCTGACATCAGGAAGTATGTTGGATTAATGTCTGGAATCCTAGAAAACTAATACCATATAGACTTTTGGGAAATGTAAGCGTTTATTCATTCAATTGAATTACAATAAGTGAAATATGTTGACAAAGCCCGATTTTAGAATCTTGTTCCAGCTGGTTCTGAGATCGAGCAGAGTGTGGAAGATTTCGAGTGATTGGGCTTACCTAAGATGCATGACGGAATTACTGTCCCTGCCAAAACCTGGGTCGATTCGAGTTTGAGTTATTCATGGACTACCTTTCTCCCTTGGACTACATCATGTTTCAGTCCTCACCAGCTGAGAAGATTCCCGATCGAAAAAGGACCCTCAAAGCCAAAAGACTCTCGATCAAAGTCATGGAACTCGGCCCAAGACGTTTGAGATTCCCAAAACCAACCCCATATTTTATGCCTCACATCCCCTTTTGCAGACAAGTTTGGGGTTTGCATGATCAACATATGTTGTTGCTTTATCGACATGTGTAACATCAAAGAGGGACACATGTAATGGAGAATAGCTAGTGGTTTTTCCCACATTCGGTGACAAGTTGGATGCAGTGGCGCAATGATTAGTACATTGCATTGGTACGTGGAGGTTGGGGGTTTGAATCTCCTTCGTGTCACCCCTTTTGATCAAAGGTAATCTATAAGGCATGATAGGCCACGTCTCATGCAATAATGGGTCACAGATAGAGAGGGGACATTTCATGAGATCCAAATGTTGATTAACAAAAAAAAAGAAGGGAAGTGTAAAGTAGCTACTCAGATTTGACCATAAGACCCCTTTACTCTACCAGTGTACTACTCTAGATCTTGTGAACATCTTGTCGGTGACCAAATATAACTCACTGTGATAAGGGTTTTGGATCCTTATAGGATATCTCCCTTATGATTTTTTATTCATATAAGCCTCATTTTAAACGAAAATGATAACATCCTCTATTTGTCATTTTTTATTAAGGTTTTATTAATTTGTATAGTGAGAACCTCATTTATGCTTGCATCCACCCATATGTATTTATGACATCATCATATGTCTTTATATAGAAGATGACTAATTGTAAAGAGGAAAACTAAGGAGATAATTAAGCTTATAGAAATGATAACCAATCATAATGTAGAGAGATAATAAGGAATATTGTCTTCAGAATAAGGAAAATAAATAAGAAAGAAAGTGTACGTTAATAGTATATGTGGCAGGATTTACTTGATTTTTCCCATGACTTTTTAATGCCAACGGGAAATTGATATCATGCCTAAAGGATTCTCATGTTCTGTTTTGTCTTGTCCAACCTTTTTCTTACATGAACTCAATGCTTGAGGGCTTCTAAATGATCTTTTGATAATACATCTTCTCTGGAATATGGAAGCCCTCAAGCACCTACTATAACTTGTTGTTCTAGCTTTGCTAAGGCTTTGATCTTGTTCTCTAGAATTCTCCTTTGATCAATTTGAGTTATAATTTTTTCACATACTTCCAATTTGATGGGGTTACATTTTGCAACTCATCATTAGTTTTGAGTCACAGTAGGAGCATTTGTATTTTTCACTCTTGTAACAAAATATGGTGTGCTCATGCTTGTCATGTGATGAACCATTATAAATAGTTGTCATCAGTTGTAAACAGAGTCATTTACATTCAATGAGAAATGGCTAACAACCCAGCTTCCTCCTCAAAGCTCTTTTTTGTTTTTTTTCTCCTTTTTTTCTTGAAGCTTCTCATAACAACTTCAATGGGGGATGCTTAAGTTCGTCACTTTCGACATGGTATTAGAGCATCTCACTCTTTTTCCATTCTTGAAGACTTCCGACCTGGTTCTAGTCTCGAAAGCTTTTGATGAAATGGGTTTTTGTATGTTGAAACAAAGTCTGTTGATTTCTCTTTCAACAAAGAATAAGATAAGTTTCATTCGAGGTTCTTACAAAAGATCCGATCTAGACTCATTTGGATTTTGAATGAACTTAGTAAAGAAATTGCAGAGAGTGTGATCTATATTGACTTTGTGCATGAGATGTGAATGGAATTTTGCACTCATTTTGATCAGTCCAATCCCACACAAAGATTTTCCGTTGAAAAGGAGATGCATACAATAGCTCAAGGAAGTGATTCGTTTTCGTCTTTCTTCAAGAGGATCAAGAGGTTGTGGGATGAATTGAGTGCATTACAGTCTCTTTCAAGATGCAGTTGTGGAATGACGATTGTGTTGACAAAGCGCCAAGAAGAAAGGAGATGGATTCAGTCGCTAATGGGGTAAATGAGAGCTATAGTGAAGTAAGAGGTACCGTCCTAATGATGAGCCCAACTTTGTCCATTGCAGAAGCTTGTTTGATGTTACATTAAGAAGAGAAGCAAAGAGAGGTCAAGGTAGGCACACAGTTTAGGACTGATTCATCAACTATGAATGTGTAGGGGGCAAATCAAGAATGTTGATCGGATAAATTCCAATGAAGAGGCTGACCTATGTGTGTTCTCATTGCAAAAAGACATGACACGAAGTGGAATTCTACTTGGTTATCCCAACAACAAGACACAGACCCAAGGTTAAGGGCAAGGGCAAGGACAAAACCAGCAGAACATAAAAGCAGCAGCTTAGGCATCCGAAACTATAGAAAGTAACATACTAGCTATTACAGGATTCACAATATAACAATGTAATCAATTTTTGCAATTGCTCAATAATTAAGGGAAACACTCAAAGCAAACCACTAATTTTTTTTGGATGCTCCTTGGTAGGTATCTGACTTTATGCTCTCTCTTGCTTGTTAAAAGTTAAGGTTCAAGTGCACATTGTGGAAAAGCAAATCTTGATTTTACTTGGATGATAGATACCGACCTTATGTGCTATGTCAAGACCTTTTTTTTATAGACCTTCGACCACTTACAAAACCTTACCATATCATGCTACCCAATGCAACCAGTTTGAGTTCCAAACACCAAGGAACCATACAAATTCTCCCAAACCTAACTATCCATAATGTCCTCTTTGTCTCTGATTTCAAATACAACCTACTTTTAGTGGAACAGTTAACCACAAAGTTGAATTGCAGTGCTCATTTCGCCTCTACCAGTTGCTTTTTGCAGGACCATTTAATGAAGAAGCAACTAGTTCTTGGTAAGAAACCAAGGGTGTTTATACCTATTGCATAGCAACTTTTTTTTATTTTAAGGTTAAAATTGTATTGATGATATAGATTTTTACATTAGAAAGTATTTTGTGGGGGGATACCCCAACCATCAACCAAAATCACCCTCGAACAAATAAACCATAAACCTATCCTAATACATCATCAAAGGTACACCATAACCAAAATACATCTAGAACACTTCCTCGTACCATAGGCTGCATGATTCAACAATTCAGTCGTCCAGAACAATTGGTCGCAGGTGCGACATGGGTTCAAGTCAATCATGTCGTAACAAGAGATGATGCGAGCATGATTGGGGGGGGGGGGCATTTGTGCGAGCGAGCAGATTGTCACGGCCGTGACATGGGGTTCTTTTTGCTGAAGTAGCACCAAGCTTAAGGGGGTGCCTTTTGTTTGCACTTCTCGACAGCTAGAATCAATGGAGAGGGGGAAATTCTGGGCCGATGGTACCATGGATCACCTCAAACTCATCACCAAGAAGCTTAGAGAAGCAAGGTAAGGCCAAACAATGAGGATCGGAAAACAAGGACTAGAACGCAGTCCCCATAGGATCCCAACTCCCATAGACAAGACAAGATGTAAGCCCACACCAGCCCAGGCCAAAACTGAATCTAAAATATGTCATGAGAGGGGGGGGGGGGGGTCCTTGAAACGCAACCGAGATCGATTATTCTTTTCTTTAAACTTCTAAGCCTCAAGGTGGACAAATAGAGGGGGATACCAAAGAGCGGGTAAGAATCCAAAATAACCCAAGAGATAGAGGAGAGTCCATTGGGAGATAAAGACAAGGACCATGAATAAAGAGGAGAAGAAGATAGGCTTCAATTAATTCAAACCAGGATGAATAAAACCAAGAAAACACAAACACCAAGGCACCACGTGGACAATATGTAAAGTCCAAGGGGGAGAAGGAAGGAGGATGCTATGACACATGCCTATCACATAGAGCCGCGAGCGCGGCCCAACTGTCGTAGACGTGGCCACAATCCAAGAAAGGGAGGAAATGGGGGCTGCTGCGACACACACCCGATACACAGACTCGCGGGCGAGACCTTACTGCTGCGGTCGCGGCCACAACCTAGGAACAAGCGAGGAGAAAGACAAGGACCATTAGGGGGAGGAGGAAGATATGAAGAGTGATTTATGTTTAAGTTCTGTATTTTTCCCGTTTAATTAATACTCCATCCAACAACAAAGTTTTTTCTTGAAATTTGTCATTTGTTATGTTATGGCACCTTAGACTTGGGCATATGCCTTTAATAAAATCAAATCCCTTGATTTCATGAAGGGAATTGTGTTGGCTTATAAACTTTTTTCCTGCGATGTATCTCAACGTGCAAGACAACACAAGTTGCCTTTTCTCACAAATACCATATCCACAAAACAACCCTTTGAACTTGTTCACCTTGACTTGTGAGGATCATACCACACACCTACCCATAATAGCTACATATATTTTTTAACCATATTTGATGACTTTTCCAGATGTACTTGGATAAATTTCCTTAGTGTCAAAAGCAACACCATTCCCCTGATAAAGGCCTTCACAAACATGGTTCACCTGCTATTTGGTTGTTTACCCATGATATTCAAAAGTGAAAAATGCTTTTGATATAGGCTCAAGCAAAGAAGCTACTAATTTCTTTTCCTAGAATGACATCCTACACCGAACCGGTTGTCCTTATACCCCACAACAAAATGGTATTGTTGAAAGTAAACACAAACATCTTCTTGAGACTTATGGAGCCATTCTTTTTCAGTTAAACTTACCTTTGAAATTTTGGGGGGAAGGGATGTCCTTGTAGCCACATATTTGATCAACAGATTTCCATCCAAAGTCTTGTAAGGTGCCACTCTTCATGATATCTTGTTTCAGACCCCTCCTAATTACAATCATTTGAAGCCTTTTGGATGCTCGTGTGTTTCTTGGTTTCCCATATGGGCAAAAGCATATAGCTATATATAGAGTTATGAACATTGATTCCAAACATATTTTCACCTCCCATGCAAGATGTCATTTTCATTGAAGAAATTTTCTCATTTTCCTAGATCTCTTCTCATGAAGTTTTCTTCCTCTTCATGCTCTTGGTCATGTCATACCTCCTTCATCCTTTCATGACAGTTCACCAGATATCAGTACCCAACCACATATTGAACCCATGTCGAGGAGGTTCAACAGAGCACATACCATATCTTCATGATTACGTGCGTGGATTTTCCAGCTCCACAAAAACCCTTAGCCTAAGCACACTACCTTCCTCCTTCACTAATTGATGTCTCTAAAGTAGCCATGTCTTTATGCATATTTTAGTTCCATATTCTATACATTTTGCATATTTCGGGTTGGGAATATGTCGAATTTATGTAGTATATGCTTATTTGTCAGAAATGGAGATCTACATAAGTTTCTGTTTAATATTGCAGAATATGGAGTCATTTCGGGAGAAAACCAAGAAGCAAGGACGGAGGCACAAATCTACTAGATATCGACAAGGTTAGTCGATATCAACAACCCATGTCTAGGCACCTGCACTAATCGAGGAGCACATGTCGAGAAGCTGAAGACAAAGTAACCTGACTCCAGCAACTTACTCGAGACCGAGTAACCAACTCGAGATCGACAAAGCACCAAAGCCCATGCCCGGAGTCGAGGAGAGTCCACCCGAGGATGCCGAGGAAGAGCTACCCAACCTGGCTAGGCACCCAGACACCACAACTCTAGATCGAGTACATTCCTCGATGTCGACGAAAGGCCGAGAGCCCATGTCCAAGCATGTCGAGAAGGGTTGCTCGACAACACCAGAAGGCCAAGTCGATGAGCCATCTTTACTCGATGTCGAGTTATTTCCTCGAGATCGAGGACACCCTAGTCACCTATCCGAGCCTTGTCGAGGAACAGCTAGCCGAGACACCGAGCCACTGAAGTCGACGACCATTCTACTCGAGATCGAGTAGAATTACTCGAGATCGAGGAAGCTTCCAGAAGCCGCGTAACGCGTTGGGCAATCCTACTCGGTGTGGGAATCCTTGGAGCCGAAGATTTCCGCGTCTATCCGATCTATCAGCATCTATCTAATGAAGAGAGATTTATCCACGTATAGACTTTTAGATATAATTCCCTTTTTAAGATTTAATTATGTTGTTGCATTTATTTATCTTTAAAGCTCTTAGATATAGTTTTAGATATAAATAGATATTTCTATCCTTGAATAGCAAGGATTAGAAGGCTATAAATAAAGCCCATGGGGCTGATTTTAGGATTCATTCAAACACACAACAATTAGTAGGAGTAGAGAGAGAGAGTGAGTGGCCAAGAGGAGTTGGTGAAGCGAGAGCAGAATTGACTTCCTTTGGTTGTAAGCTCTGTTTTGATTTAATGCAATTAGTTTCTTTTCAATCAATGTCTGAGGTTGCAATGAAGCGCGTGTAGTCCACCCACTTCTAGGGTTGGGGCGAGCCCGACAATAGCCTTGTGCGTTTGAGGTAAAGATACGACTTTTATCATGTTTTGAGCATCTACTACTTGTTATGTGTTTATTACCCATCTAATGGAGGTCCATGCTAACAACTTGGATTGTAAACATAAAATCAGTAGAGACAATTAGGGTTTCTTGAAAGAGTTTTCTAATTGTTGGAAAAGGCGAAAGCTTAGTCCTTTGATGCGAATTATATGATTATCTGTTTTATCTCTGCCTTATGCATGCTTGGCAGGATCGATCCACGAGGAACCTCGGACAACCAATCGAGCCTTCCTCCTGATTATCTGTTTTATCTCTACCAGAGACAACGTCTCTATAAATCTATCCTTGGTTTCTAGCTATGTGGAACCTCGGACAACCAATCGAGCCTTTTTTCTATCACTAGTGCCATCAACCCATCAAGTAATTAATGTCGCAAAAAATGGGAAGGATTAGTGTTGTAGGAGGAAATCGAGTATGCAGAATAGAATGTAAATAAACTAAGGCAAACCAGATTATGTCCCTTGCAAATAATTACAAGACTTCCTCCCGATGCAGTAGTGGGAAGTCAGGATCGATCCACGAGGAAGCGTGTCAGCGGATCCTAGGCAGCGGAGAAATCTCATGGACAGAAGTCGACCACAGGTGTTCTCGATCTCGACTAGGGTTAGTCAACAGAAGATCGGACCAGTCGAGCACAGCGCAGCAGCAACTCCCGACTCGTCCTCGAGTCGTCGCCTGGATCTGTTAGCATTATATTATTTATACATGTACAGTTACCATTGTACCCTCATGGTTTTCACCCATTGATATATATACAGGAGTAGGCCTCTGAGATCCGTTAAGGACTCAGTTCTCCAAACACTTACATGGTATCAAGCTTTTGTGTGAAACCCTAATTTTTGTTTCACACCTAACGATCCACTACGCCGCCGCAGCCCCAAGTCGCCGCCGCAATCCCTAGGCGCCGCCGCTAGCCACGCCCTAGCCGCCGCTGCCAGCCCAGCCGCCGCCGCTGCCGCCGCCTCCCCCTTCTTGCCGCCGCCGCCGCCCCCTTGTTCCTCCTTTCTCCCTTCCGCCGCAATCTCTCACCCCTTCTCGATGTCTACCGACGAGATTATCAACCCAATCAACCCCAACCCCATTCCACCCAACCCTAACCCTCCACCACCACCACAAAACCCCTTTCACTCCGCTCAATCCATCACCAACTTCAAAAATCAAATTCCCCTAACCCTAGATCTTAAAAAGGTCCAATACCACACATGGGCGGAGCTCTTCCAAACCGCCTGTAAGGCTCACGACGTCATCACCCACATCGACGGCTCTGATCGTCCGAATGATGTCCCTGAGCCCCTCTGGAACCGCCTTGACTCCATCGTTCTTGGATGGATCTATGCCACCATCTCTGAGGACGTCCTGATTACCGTCCTCCAACCAAACTCTACCGCCCGTGATGTCTGGCTCCGCATAAAGGGCCTCTTCCATGACAATCAATCCGCTAGGGCAGCGGATCTTGAGAGCAAGTTCATCAACACCCGTCAGGAAAGCTTCTCCACCATCTCTGACTACTGCCTCGCCATCAAAGCCATCGCTGATCAACTAGGCGATGTTGGGCACAAGGTTAGCGAAGAACGCCTTGTTCTTCAACTTATCAACGGCCTTTCCACCAAATTTGATGTCGTCGGTGGCATGATCAGCAAAACATCACCACTTCCGACCTTCATGGTGGCTCGCAACATGCTCTCCAGGGAGGAGAGCCGTCAGGGACGCCCCAGGGCCCTTCCCATGTCCTTGTTTCCTCCAAGGATTTCATAGCCCCGGACCCCCTTCCCCACACCCAACCCAGACAACCCCAACAGCGCGAATGACGCGATAGAGGCGGCAACAGCAGCGGCCGTCGCGGCCGCAGCAACATGCAGCGGCCGCCGCCGGGGCACTGGTACCCGCAACAACAATGGTCCCCCGCTCCGCCGCCCTGCCCTTATCCGACGTGGGCGGGATACTGACAAGAGGAAAACCTGTCGTTGTTCTTGCCAAAGAATACTCAAACTTATTAACTAGTATAGCGTGCAAGCAAGAGATCGATCCACAGGGAAATCTATTAAATTCAAGTCTAATTATAATTGCTAATAGAGAAAAGGGGGAGTTTTTAGTGTGAAAATGGTCCGCCTTTTATCAAAGCGGAGGCAAACAAACAAAGGAAATTGGTTGTAGAATTCAGTGGAGAGAAATAGGTTCACCTACAATTTATCACTTCGATTGATGAATTCGATCCTTGTTTCAGCCTCTAGTTCTTGTCTTTTCCTATCAATGTCCTTGTCCAGATCTTAGGTAAATTACCAGTCCTACGAGTCGTAGCAACCCTTATCTCTAAATAACCCTAACACGGTTAAGATTCAACCTAGAGATAGCATTAAGATTATGAATTAACCAAGGTACATATAATATCAAGCTACGAGTCGATATTCAACATGTATTCAACTTCCTACACATCCAATTAGTCCTACGAGTCCTAAAGGGATATGATTGCCACTTGGGTTAAGGTTCGCTACGAGGAATCTACAAAACCCTAGCAATTGAATGAATCTACTCTAACTAGTCGGCCAGGCCAGAGAGAATAAAACACATTCAAGCAATTATGCACAAGGAAGTCAAAACATTGCAATAGGAATAAGAACTAGATTAAGAAACTCACAATTCAACAATCAAAGATCCAAACTGTAGGCGAAACCTTGAGAGTTTAGTTGCTCATGCTCAACGGCGCTCTCAACAATGGTGTAAAGTGCATAAGGTGCCTGAACGAAATAACTAGAAAAGCCTTAAATAGTCTAGAGAAATTCAGCCCAAAATAACCTAAGTAAAATCCGGAATTGACGATCAGCTACTGCACGGGCCGCGGGGCGGCCAGGCCAGGCCGCGGGGCGGCCGGCGATCAGCGAAGTTCCTCGTTTCTTCCTTCGAGCCGCGGGGTGGCCAGCAATGTCGCGGGGCGGCCTGCGATTCTTCCGAGCTCCCTCCCCTTTGTCTCCAGCAGCTCCTAAGTCCTTCTGTAACTCGTTTCCGCTCTTTTCAATATCATTTCACCTCCAATCTATTTTACCTGAAATAAACAATAAACTCATGTAGATTCCGCCTCTTATAACTCAACAAGTGATAATGCAAATTCAAATAAATAAATGCAATATTCACACCTAAATAATGCTAAATGTAATCTATTATGCAACACTAAATATGCTCTATCAAATTCCCCCACACTTGAACCTTTGCTTGTCCTCAAGCAATAGAATAACTCAACTTTGTAGCCCCACAGAATAGCAATTCATGTATCCACACCTCAATATTCTTTAAGTGCATGAAAACTAGCAAACACAAAAGATTAATAACATCATAGCACATAATTGGAATAATCAATGAAATCAGACAACCATATCCATTCTAGACCTCACAGGGAATGTGTTTCACTCATGTGTTTAGGCTTTAAGATACAACTCTCAACTCAAACCAATCATGCACTAAGCTCATAGACATTGACCACCATATCACCAATTCTTTTACCGAAATGTCATTACTTGCGGGACACAATAAAGAAGATAAAATGTGACACTTTTTTTTTCTTTTCTTTTTTTTTCTTTTTTTCTATATTTTTTTTTTCTTTTTCTTGTCTTGGTGCTTTCCTTACGCGAAGCGCAAACATGGGTGTCATGAATGGCCCCGGTCTATCAACACCTCAACTCACTAAAATGAAGTCCACTTGAACATCTTTTGACGCAAGTTGCAAACATGGGTGTCATGAATGAACCTGGTTACTCAATGATCAAGCTTCCTTTCCTAGTGGATAGTTTTCAACACCTTTTTGCGTGAATCATACACATGGGTGTCATGCGTAGACCCGGTTACTAAGTGCATCAACCATTGCCACCTTATTCACTACATATTCACAATGTAAACAAAAGACTCAAAATATAAACATAAAGTCCGCAAGCAATCAAACATGTGCATCGGTCTTTTAAAAATGGATACCGCAGTCAACGCCAAGAGGTCGCAACACTAGGCGAGTAATTCACACAACTGAGCAAAAGAATCCAAACAAGGCCAAATATCCTCACAGGGTCATGTCTAGAACTTCAAGATCTCCCAAAAATTCAAGATTTTACGTGCTCAATTATTAACCAATCATGCCCACCAAATAGTATAGAAAACATATATCGAAGGCTTCAACAATCCAAGCACATCATGGGGCATAAATCTCAACAGAAAATATAGAGGACAAAGGCATCCACATGAGGAAATAAGACCTATTCCTAATAATGCAAAACTAAAACTTTTTTTTTTAATTATGGTAGAAACTAAATATGCATACAACTAATAGAAATAAACATGCAACCTTAAAACTTAAAATGCAGTGCAAATTAGAACTAAAATACAGAGAGTTTTCAAGTCTTCTCCTCCACACTTAAACCCAACATTGTCCTCAATGTAGAAAAGAGAACAAAAACATCAAAATAAAAATAAAAAGGGAAAAGAAAAGAAACAACTAACATGCTCACTGCTGAGGTGGTGGAGGCGGCGGATATCTGCTCCTGCATCCGTCGGATCGCCGCATGGCTCTCAGAGACATCATCCAGGCGAGCGGTCAAGCCACGGACATCACGACGAATGTCTCCAACCTCCACGTACAACTGCTGGTTGTGGTCCCATATCACATCCTGGCGCTGGGACATCTGCTGCTGGTGCTCCCACATTGCGTCCTGGCGACGCGACATCATCTGTTGGTGCTCCCACATAGTGTTCTGTTGGAGACGTAAATCGGCCATCTGCTGCTGTAGTGTGTAATCTGAACCAGCACCAGCTGTGCCAGAAGGTCCAGCTCCACTGCCTCCAAAATCCGTCTGAGCTCTGGGAACATCCTTAGCATCCTCCTGCTCAGCATCAGGAACCTGCTCCTCATCATCATCATCCGCAGCCATCTCATCTCCCATAAAAAAATCAACAGCTGTAGGGCCAAAAGGGAGATGACGGGGCAGTCTCAACTGAACCATCCCCTGATGGCCTGCCCTCCAGATCCATATCGGCGACCTGCCCTCCAGGTGACCAGCTTTCCTCAGCTGGGCCTCATCATAAAGAAATGATCCATGCTGAGCATCATGGACAGCGCCCACGTCGATGCAGGTGCGAGCAATGAGGGTAATCAGACCCCCAAAACTGATAGTTGCCTTGTTGCGCTTGTCCATTATGTCTTTGCAGTTCATCAAAAAGAGATCTACCCAACCCGGAACGACAAGGCTCTCCGGCGTCAGACACCATAGGAATGACATGTCCTTCAGCGAGATCTTGTTGACCTCAGCTTGCGCAAAGAAGGTGTTCGCCAGCACCTTGTGAATCAGTCGGAGTGCAGGATGGCGAATACTGGAGTTGTACTGACCCTTCTTGGCCTCAAAAGGCACCCTAGTAGATGCTAACCAAAAAGCAATAGGGCCCTCACCCTTGCAGACATCAAGCCAACCAGTAGTCGGCGCAGCAGTAACGCCCAAAATCTGTGCTAACCTCTCCTTGGATAATGTAAAATCTCTCCCAAGCAACCGAAACTCAATAGCGGTACGTCCCACACTCAAGGTTGCTAAAAATTCCTTACATAAGCTAGGATAAGTGGGAGCATTCTTCTCTAAAAACTGCCCTAACCCCCCATGCTCTAACAGTTGCCTAGTGCATGTATCCATCTGTAATAAGCTCAACGTAGGCTCATGAAAGAACTTCGTGACAAAGAAATTCCTAGTGTTTAAACCATTCCATTTCTCTTTCTGACTTCTACTCATTCCGTGGGGTCTCGACATGATGAATCGGAGCTAAAAATTTACACAAAAGAAATGGAAATCCAGAAAAAAACTCACGGAATTTGGCTTCTGTAGAGGCCGCGGGGCAGCCAAGGGAGGCGACGGAGCGGCCGACGACAGAGGTGGCCGCGGGGCGGCTCGGTTGGTGACGGGGCGGCCGACGATTTTCTGGAACTGAACTCCCCGACGTCGGATCTGCTCTCCGACGTCCTAAACCTTCCTTCTCCGGTGTGGATCCGAAAGAAAACTTGGAGATTTAGTAGGAGAAAGCCGGTTTCTGTGTAGATCTAGAAGAGGGAGGTGGTGGGATGGAGTTTTTGTAGAAGGGGATGGAAATAATGGGAAAGAGGGTGATTTTGGTGAAAGAAGGAAGCTTGGAGGAGGGGTTTTAATGGAGTTTCTAAGAGGGAGCTTGAAGGAGGAAGAAGATAGAGGATATAAGAGGATGGCGGCTAATGGTGATAGAATGGGGAGAAAAAGAAAGGATAGGGTTTATTTTGGTAGAAAGAGGGGCCCACATGGGCCCCTAAAAATTTTTCCATCCGGATGGGGCCGCGGGGCGGCCGACGATTCTGCGAAGGATTTCGCTGAGCGCCTTGGCCGCGGGGCGGATCTAGCTGGCGACGGGGCGGCCCGTCCTTTTTCGCCCATTTCCTTTTTCTTTTCCTTCCTGTACTGTTAGTCCTCTATACCACAAACCAAAAATAAAATAAAAGAAAAACTTAATGCAAAAAAAAAAAAACCTAAACTATTACCTTGGGTTGCCTCCCAAGCAGCGCCTTTAGTTAACGTCGTTGGCTTGACGTTATGACACCCTATTGATCCTCAGCATTTGGTTCAGTGAGAACCAACTCATCCCCTTCCTGTTTGACAAAATTCTCATAATAGGGTTTAACTCGATGACCATTTACCTTGAAGATGTCTCCATTCCTCTCATTTAGTAGCTCAACTGCACCATGAGAAAAGACATTAGTAATCACATATGGTCCTGTCCATCTAGAACGAAGCTTACTTGGGAAGAGTTGTAGGCGCGATTGAAATAGAAGGACCTTTTCCCCAACTTTGAGGTCCTTTCGCAAGATATGTTTATCGTGCCATGCCTCAGTCTTCTCCTTGTAGGTGACGGAGTTATCATAGGCATCCAATCTCAACTCTTCCAACTCCTGTAGCTGTAGTTTTCTGAACTCCCCAACTTCATCAATCTGCATGTTGCACTGCTTCACCGCCCAATATGCTTTATGTTCGAGCTCGACAGGAAGATGGCAAGCCTTTCCATAGACCAATCTAAACGGAGACATCCCAATGGGAGTCTTGTAAGTCGTTCGATAAGCCCATAGAGCATCATCAAGTCTGACACTCCAGTCCTTCCTGTTTGGGGCAACAGTCTTCTCCAAGATAGTCTTTATCTCGCGATTAGACACCTCAGCTTGCCCATTTGTCTGGGGGTGGTATGCAGTAGATACCCTCTGAGTCACATGATATTTCTTTAAGAGCGCACTCACTGTCTTGTTGCAGAAATGGGTCCCTTTATCACTGATTAGCGCTTTTGGAACTCCAAATCTAGAGAATAGCTCCTTGAGAAAACCTGCAACTACTTTCGAATCATCAGTTCTGGTGGCCTTCGCCTCCACCCACTTGGAGACGTAGTCCACTGCAAGCAAAATATATAGGTTCCCAAATGAGTTAGGGAATGGTCCCATGAAGTCAATGCCCCAAACATCAAAAATCTCACAAAATATCATGCGAGTTTGTGGCATCTCATTCCTCTTAGAAAGATTCCCAACTCTCTGACAGCGATCGCAGGATTTGCAAAAGGCATAAGAATCACGAAATATATGTGGCCAAAAGAATCCTGCATCCAGTACCTTCCTAGCTGTCTTTCGTGGTCCAAAGTGTCCACCACATTCATGGGAATGACAAAAATTTAGGACAGATTGTACCTCATCGTCGGGAAGACACCGACGTATTACCTGATCTGCGCAATGCTTCCATAGATAGGGGTCATCCCAAACGTAGAAGCGAGCATCGTGGCGTATCTTGTCCTTTTGAGCCTTTGAAAAGTTGGGTGGAAACTCTTCCGACACTAGAAAGTTGACCAAGTTAGCAAACCATGGACGTGGAAGGGAACTTACCTTAAGGAGTTGTTCAAAGTCGGAATCTGCAGGGGCCGCGGGGCGGCCAGGGCTAGCCGCGGGGCGGCCGGCGATTGCGAAGACCTGTAGAAGCTCTTCGTCAGGAAAGCTCCCCAATATGCCTTATTGTCCATTCTCCTCCTGCACAATACGACTTAGATTGGCAGCGACTAGATTCTCAACACCCTTTTTGTCCCTGATTTCAATGTCGAACTCGCTTAAAAGCAAGATCCATCGAATCAGTCTTGGTTTAGCCTCTTTCTTCGTCAAAAGGTAACGAAGTGCTGCATGATCAGTATACACAATAACTTTGGTACCAAGTAAATAAGATCTAAATTTCTCAAGTGCAAAAACTATAGCAAGGAGTTCCTTTTCTGTGGTTGAGTAGTTCCTTTGAGCTCCATTCAGAGTCATAGATGCATAGTATATGACATGAGAGCTTCTCCCTTCTTTTTTCCCAAGCACAGCTCCCACAGCATAGTCACTAGCGTCACACATCAATTCGAACGGCTGAGACCAATTTGGTGCTTGTATGATTGGTGCACTAGTAAGACAAGTCTTTAACTCATCAAACGTCGTCCTACACTTCTCATCAAAAGCAAAGGTGATCTCCTTCTTCAGCAGTTCGCACAAGGGTGAGGTGATCTTTGAAAAGTCCTTAATGAACCTGCGGTAGAATCCTGCATGGCCTAAAAAGGAACGAACTTCACGCACATTAGTAGGATAAGGCAATGATTGAATGATGTCAATCTTTGCCTTATCAACCTCAATCCCTTTATGGGAGACAATGTGACCCAAAACAATGCCTTCCTCAACCATAAAGTGACACTTTTCTGAATTGAGCACTAAGTTAGTGTCAACACATCTTCTAAGCACAATCGCCAAATGGTTGAGGCAAGCATCAAAACTATCGCCATGAACTGTAAAATCATCCATAAAAACCTCAATAAATTGCTCTATATACTCAGAGAAGATACTTACCATACACCGTTGGAATGTCCCAGGAGCGTTGCACAAGCCAAAAGGCATTCTGCGATATGCAAAAGTGCCAAACGGACAGGTGAATGTTGTCTTCTCTTGATCCTCTGGTGCGATGGCTATCTGAAAGTACCCTGAATATCCATCTAAAAAGCAGTAATATGGACGACCAACAAGTCTTTCAAGCATTTGATCAATGAAAGGTAAGGGAAAGTGATCTTTTCGAGTTACCGCATTCAGCTTACGGTAATCGATGCAAACTCTCCAGCTTGATTGGACTCTGGTAGGGACGAACTCACCTTCTTGATTCTCAACCACTGTAATGCCTCCCTTCTTTGGTACTACCTGCGTTGGACTAACCCACTGACTATCAGAGATGGGATAGATCATACCTGCCTGAAGGAGTTTGAGCACCTCCTTCTTCACTACATCCATCATAGGTGGGTTGAGTCTCTGTTGAGGTTGCCTTGACGGTTTGGCTCCCTCTTCTAATAAGATCAGGTGCATGCAAGTAGCTGGGCTGATTCCCTTGATATCCGCTATGGTCCATCCCAGAGCTGTTTTATGCTCTTTGAGCACTCCTACCAACCTATCTTCTTGCTCTTTGGTAAGCTTGTTAGAGATGATGACAGGCAAGGTGTCACCCTCTCCCAAAAATGCATATTTGAGATGCTCAGGGAGAGGCTTTAGCTCAACTTCAGGTGCCTGCACGATAGAAGGTAAGAGCTTGTCATTTGGAATGGTTAATGCCATAAAGGTTTCTTCTTGCGATTTGGAAGGAAGGGAAGACAAGTCTCTTATGGTATCCTGCAGGGCAGTAGTCAAAGCATAATTCAAGGAGCACTCCTCAATAGGAGTTTCTAAAGCTACCTGCAGGTCATCTACACAACTCATGTCAAAGGTATCCTGCATACAAGTATCAATGGTATCCATAAAGCATAAGGAATGATCATCAGAAGGGAATTTCATAGCATCATATATATTGTATTCAACCTTCTCACCATCAAATTCCATAGTCAAAGAACCGGAATACACATCAATTTTCGTTCTAGCAGTCTTTAAAAAGGACCTTCCCAGCAAAATAGGAGCCTCTTGGTTACCATGCTCCATATCCAAAACAAAGAAATCAGCGGGAAAGATCAAATTGTCAACCATAACTAAAACATCCTCAACTATGCCTCTAGGAAAAGCATTTGATCTATCCGCTAGTTGGATCACCACTCTAGTGTCATGCAAAGGTCCCAAACCCAATGATTCATACAGAGAATAAGGTAAAACATTAATAGATGCACCCAAGTCCAACAAAGCTTTATCAAACTTAGTTTCACCTATCACACATGGAATTGTAAACATGCCAGGGTCGCTACATTTCTTAGGCAGACGCTTTTGAAACACAGCAGAAACATGTTCACTTACCTTAATTTTATGTTTCCCTTTCAACTTTTGATTCCTCTTTATCGTGCAAAGTTCCTTGAGAAATTTGGCATAACGAGGAATACTTTTAATCAGATTGAGTAAAGGGATGTTTACCTCGCACTTACTGAATGTCTCAAAGATCTCTTTGTCATTGTCTGGTCTTTATGTGTCTCTGAGTGCTTCAGGAAAGGGAGGAACGGGTTTAAAGGAATTAAGAGGAGGAAAATCAGGCCGAACATACCCGTCAGATGAGGTACTGGAGGGGCCGCGGGGCGGCTCAGCTTGGCCGCGGGGCGGCTGGCGATTTTCTGCGTCGCCAAAATCGCCTTGGCCGCGGGGCGGCTGGCGATTTTCAGCGTCGCCATAATCGATTTGGCCGCGGGGTGGCTCAGGGGTGCCGCGGGGCGGCTGGCGATTTCGAACCTCTTCTTCTTCGTCGTTCGCACCTGTTTCAAAATATTCTATGTTAGTATCATTATGGGGAGTGGTAATCAGCTTCTTACCACTTATTAGCATCACAACGCTGACGTTCTCCTTGGGATTCACCACCGTCTGAGATGGTAGTTGGTTTGAGTCCTTCGCCTGGAGTTTGCTCAGCGATTTAGCCAATTGGCTCAGTTGCTTCTCCAAATTCTTTTGGTGCTCAGCTTGACCCAAGACGATCTTTGTGAGAGCTTTGAGAGGATCCTCATTGGATTGATCATTAGTTGGTGGAGGTCCTCTTTGTCTTTGATCAAATTGTTGCTGAGGTCTGAAATTGGGTCCTCCTTGTGGATTGAAAGGGGCTTGGTTATTACCATAGCCATACCCCTGGTAACCTGCATTATAGTTGTTATTGTATTGATTGGGATTAGCATAGTTACCATACCTGGGTCGGTGAGGAACAAAGTTCCCCATGGCATTCAGCTCTACCTGTGGCTCCTGTAGCATTAGACAAGTGTCCGTCGGGTGATAAGGATCAGCGCAAATGCCACATGCCTTAAGTTGTTGTGGGGTTCCCTGTAGCATGAACCTTTTCATCATATCTTTCAATTCAGCCACATCGCTATGTAAAGCGGAAGTTGAGGAGTCAACAGCGAGTACCCCTCTAGCATGAAGTCCCTTGCTGAATTGCCTAGAGCCATCAGCCAACTCTGTAAACACCTCCCAAGCAGCATTGGGTGTTTTGTTCAAGATGCTGCCTCCACAGGCAGAGTTCACCGTCTTGCGCTCCTCGTCAAGCAATCCATTGAATAGAAAGAGCACTAAATCCTTCTTTGAAAAATCATGGTGGGGGCAACTAGAGCAAAGCTTCTTGAAGCGCTCAAAGTACTCGTAGAGTGTCTCTGTAGCTTTCTGGTCAATGCTGCTGATGTCCTTTTTCAGACTGTTCAATTTGGTTGCAGGAAAGTACTTTTCCAGAAAGAGACGCTTCAACTGTATCCATGTTGTTGCACTACCTGGTGGCAAGTAGTAGAACCACTCATTAGCATCATCCCTAAGCGAAAAGGGGAATGCCCTCAACTTGATTTGCTTCTCTGTGACGTTGCCTGGTTTCATTCCTACCACGACAGTATGGAACTCATATAAGTGCTTGTGGGGGTCCTCACCACTCAACCCATGGAATTTGGGTAAGAGATGAACCACCCCAGACTTTAGCTCAAAATTGTTGCCATCAGCAAGTTCAGGAAACTCGATAGCCAATGGTTGTTGGGCTAAGTTTGGTGTAGTGAGCTCCTTCAGCGTTTGATTATCCTCGTTACCAGCCATCTCTATACTCTCTTCTTCTCCTTGATCGAAAGGTAACTCGCGAAAGTGATCACGAGCTTCTCGCCTCAATCTAGAGAGAGTCATCTCAATCTTTGGATCTAAAGACAATAAAGATGAGTTAGTAGCACGAGTGTGGACCATATAAGTGGTCCACACAAAAATTAGAAATTAAAACAACACAAGAATTCAATCAGAATCTCCCGGCAACGGCGCCAAATTTGACAAGAGGAAAACCTGTCGTTGTTCTTGCCAAAGAATACTCAAACTTACTAACTAGTATAGCGTGCAAGCAACAGATCGATCCACAGGGAAATCTATTAAATTCAATTCTAATTATAATTGCTAATAGAGAAAAGGGGGAGTTTTTAGTGTGAAAATGGTCCGCCTTTTATCAAAGCGGAGGCAAACAAACAAAGAAAATTGGTTGTAGAATTCAATGGAGAGAAATAGGTTCACCTACAATTTATCACTTCGATTGATGAATTCGATCCTTGTTTCAGCCTCTAGTTCTTGTCTTTTCCTATCAATGTCCTTGTCCAGATCTTAGGTAAATTACTAGTCCTACGAGTCCTAGCAACCCTTATCTCTAAATAACCCTAACACGGTTAAGATTCAACCTAGAGATAGCATTAAGATTATGAATTAACCAAGGTACATATAATATCAAGCTACGAGTCGATATTCAACATGTATTCAACTTCCTACACATCCAATTAGTCCTACGAGTCCTAAAGGGATATGATTGCCACTTGGGTTAAGGTTCGCTACGAGGAATCTACAAAACCCTCGCAATTGAATGAATCTACTCTAACTAGTCGGCCAGGCCAGAGAGAATAAAACACATTCAAGCAATTAAGCACAAGGAAGTCAAAACATTGCAATAGGAATAAGAACTAGATTAAGAAACTCACAATTCAACAATCAAAGATCCAAACTGTAGGCGAAACCTTGAGAGTTTAGTTGCTCATGCTCAACGGCGCTCTCAACAATGGTGTAAAGTGCATAAGGTGCCTGAACGAAATAACTAGAAAAGCCTTAAATAGTCTAGAGAAATTCGGCCCAAAATAACCTAAGTAAAATCCGGAATTGACGATCAGCTACTGCACGGGCCGCGGGGCGGCCAGGCCAGGCCGCGGGGCGGCCGGCGATCAGCGAAGTTCCTCGTTTCTTCCTTCGAGCCGCGGGGCGGCCAGCAATGTCGCGGGGCGGCCTGCGATTCTTCCGAGCTCCCTCCCCTTTGTCTCCAGCAGCTCCTAAGTCCTTCTGTAACTCGTTTCCGCTCTTTTCAATATCATTTCACCTCCAATCTATTTTACCTGAAATAAACAATAAACTCATGTAGATTCCGCCTCTTATAACTCAACAAGTGATAATGCAAATTCAACTAAACAAATGCAATATTCACACCTAAATAATGCTAAATGTAATCTATTATGCAACACTAAATATGCTCTATCAGATACCCCCCGCCAGGCTTGGTCTTCCCGCAACGTCCGCCACAGCAGCAGGCCCCATCCCCGGCGATGTACGCTTCACAGCAGCCTCCAGCGCACACCAACCTCTCCGCCGCTTTCTCCACCATGGGACTTTAGCAGCCGGACGACAACTGCTACATGGATACCGGGGCCTCCTCTCACATGACGAACGCACTAGGTAACCTACAAACTGTTTTTAATTCGAGCATTTTACCGTCTGTTTATGTCGGAAACGGCGATTCTCTTAAAATTGTCGGTTCGGGTCACACAACCCTTCTCAATGCCCCACCCCTACGCCTCAACAAAGTCCTGCTTGCCCCTGACCTTGTTAAAAACCTCATTTCTGTTCGTCAATTTACCGTCGATAATCATGTGGCTGTCCAATTTGACCCGTTTGGTTGTTCTTGTGAAAGATCTTCATACGGGGACCCCAATCATGCGCTGCAATAGTTCTGGCGACCTCTGCCCCATCACCAAAGCTCGCCCACAGTCTCCCACCACCCTCACCGCCTTCGTCGCCCATCGTTCTGACTTGTGGCACGCTCGTCTTGGCCATCCCGGCAACCACCTGCTCCAATGTCTCCGCACTAGTCATTTAATTTCTTGTAATAAAGCCTCTGGCGTTTGCATTTCCTGTGAAATCGCTAAGAGCAAGCGTCTCCCTTTTAGCATTTCTCATTCCAGTACATTTGCACCTTTTGATCTTTTGCATTGTCATTTGTGGACATCTCCTATTTCAAGTGCTAGTGGTTTTCGATACTATTTGGTTGTCCTTGATGATTTCACCAATTTTGTTTGGGTTTTTCCCCTACGTCGCAAATCGGAAACACAAAGTCACATTGTTAATTTTCACGCATTTGTCCGCACTCAATTCACTTTGCCCATCAAGGCTATTCAGTGCGACATGGGAGGAGAGTTTGACAACAATTTTGTTCGCTCCTTTTGTCAACAAAATGGGATATCACTCCGCTTCTCATGCCCCGAAACCTCTCCACAAAATGGCAAAGCGGAACGTATTCTCCGTACCCTCAATGACAAAACTAGAACCCTCCTACATCACGCCTCTCTTCCTCTCCCCTTTTGGGTTGAGGCGCTTCACATGGCCACCTATCTCCACAATATACTTCCATCCAAAGCCATTGGCAACTCCATCCCAACCTTGGCACTCTACAAGCGCTACCCCTCTTACGATCACATTAGAGTGTTTGGATGTCTCTGTTTTCCCAACATGAGTGCCACCGCCCCTCACAAGCTATCCCCACGATCCACTAAATGTGTCTTCTTGGGCATCTCCCCACACCATCGAGGCTACCGTTGTCTTCGCTTGGATACAAATTGGGTTGTCACTTCGCGCCATGTGATTTTCGACGAACAGATCTTCCCCTTCGCCACACCACCCACCCCTGCTGTCCCCAACCCACCCACACCACCCAATTCCGACAAATTCCCACCCCTCCTACGCCACCTATTTCAACAAGCATCATCCGGAACCAACCCCCACCCAAATCGATTGGCGGCGGGCGCCGCAACATATGCGACGGGTACACCCCCCCGGCAGCGGCCGCCGTACCCCCCCCCCCCCCCCACCCATCCCGCAGCACCCCCTGCGGCGGGTACACCCCCCCTGGCAGCGCCCACCGCTCCCCCGCCGCACCCCCCCGCCCCCCTCTTTCCCCCTCAGTAGGCAACCCCTCTTAACCACCAACCTCCGCTTGCACCCCCCCGCCCATTCCATGAAGACCCAGTCGCAGTCCAGCATCTTCAAACCTAACCCCAAATACAACCTTCTCACTCCGTCTCCCGACATATCTCCTCTCCCCAAATCACCCCACAAGGCCTTACAAGACCCGAACTGGCAAGCCGCCATGATGAATGAGTTTAGTGCTCTTATTAAAAATGGCACGTGGGACCTCGTTCCAAGGCCTCGGGACACTAATATCATTAACTGCATGTGGTTGTTCAAGCATAAGTACAGGTCAAACGAAACTCTAGAGCAACACAAGGCTCGGCTAGTGGTCAACGGCAAGTCACAGGAGGTTGAGGTTGACTGTGATGAGACTTTCAGCCCGGTCGTCAAACCGGTTACCATCCGCACAGTTCTGAGCATCGCCCTTACTAAGGATTGGCCTATCCATCAGCTTGACGTCAAGAATGCCTTCCTTCACGGCAACCTTCAGGAGACTATGTATATGCATCAGCCGCCAGACTTCTATGATCGTACCCGCTCATCTCACGTCTGCCTTCTCCGAAAGTCTCTCTATGGGTTGAAACAGGCGCCTCGCGCCTGGTATCAGCGGTTCGCCACGTACCTCACTGGCATTGGATTTCAGGGCAGTCAGTCTGATCAATCCCTTTTTGTGTTCCACTCAGGGTCTGACACTGCCTATCTTCTCCTGTACGTCGATGACATCTTGCTCACCGCTTCCTCTACATCGCTCCTGTCAAGGCTGATGGCCCTGCTGCGATCAGAGTTCTCCATGACTGATCTCGGTTCCCTGAGCTACTTCCTTGGGGTCTCTGTGTCACGCACTCCTACTACCCTATTCCTTCATCAACAGAAGTACGCTCTTGAGATCGTCGACAAAGTCGGCATGACGTCTTGCAAACCCGCCACCACCCCTGTCGATTGCAAGTCCAAGCTCGACGCTGCCTCCAGTCCTAAGGTTGAGGATCCTACAGCCTATCGCAGTCTGGGCGGTGCTCTCCAGTATTTGACATTCACCAGACCGGACATTGCCTTCGCCGTACAGCAGATATGCTTATACATGCATGATCCCCGCGAGCACCATCTTCAGGCGCTCAAGAGGATAATCAGGTACATCAAGGGCACCTCTGACATGGGTTTACATCTCTCTCGCAGCAGGTTTGACTCCCTCACCGCCTATTCTGACGCTGATTGGGCGGGTTGTCCTGAAACTCGACGCTCTACATCTGGTTTCGCAGTGTACCTGGGCGACAATCTGGTCTCGTGGTCCTCCAAGCGTCAGGCCACCATCTCCCGCTCGAGTGCCGAGGCTGAGTATCGTGGTGATGCCAACGCCGTCGCTGAGACCTGCTGGCTTCGCAACCTTCTTTGCGAACTTCGGGTTCCCCTTCGATCGGCTACACTGGTCTACTGCGACAATGTCTCCGCTGTTTACCTGTCGTCGAACCCAGTTCAACACCAACGGACGAAGCATATCGAAATTGATATTCATTTCGTCAGAGAGAAGGTCGCCCTAGGCCAGGTCCGAGTTCTTCATGTCCCTCCGCACATCAGTATGCGGACATTTTCACAAAAGGCTTACCTACTCCTCTTTTTACTTCTTTTCGTTCCAGTCTTGCTATTCGCTCACCTCTAGCTGCGGCTAAGGGAGGATGTTAGCATTATATTATTTATACATGTACATTTACCATTGTACCCTCAGGGTTTTCACCCATTGATATATATACAGGATCTGAGATCGTTGTTTGACCCACAGAAGGCCATCTTGACCCGCATCATTCTCCCCCTCTTATCTTCGATTCGTCCCCGAATCGAGTCGACGATGATCAGCGTGGAAGGAGCAGCATCCTTCAAAGAAGATGATGGAGAAATGGGTGGAATAGGTGCCAGGAGAATTCGAGGTATAGGAACCCCAAAAACAACACCTTCATGCGTGATCGTTGAACGGACTTGATCTTCAATAAGAATAGGATCAATGAACACACAAATCTCAGCAACTGGAACTTCATGAACATGCCCAAGAGGTACAATCGCTAACTCTTGAGACACGTCATCAAGTACCTCATCCTCGTCAACGGAATCAACATGCTCCACCTCCTGCACAACACTGCAGTCGACTGTAAGTACAGATTCGGAGGTCTTCCCGGAGGATTCTGACAGCGTGTGACCCACCGTTGGAAAGCTCGTCGAGTCAGCTTCGTAACAAGGCTGAGTTGACTCAATTCCGAGGTCGGAGTCAACGGGAATCGGCGAAACAAAATCGGCGCACTGTGCTGAATTCGTGGAAACGATTTCAACAGGAGACTCCTTAGGCTCAATTACCTCGTCGTTGGTTGAGGCAACTTTAAACGCTGGAGTAGTGGAAAAGTGTAACTCCAATGCTTGACGAAAAGCATCCGAGAAGTTCTTCTTGAATTCGTCCATCAATTTGGCATTAAAGGCATCTCATTCGGCTTGACGTTGTGCCTCCATGACGGCAAAATGTGCTTGTATCTCGGAGTTAAGTTCGGCTTGAAGTTGTTGTTGACGCCTCTCCTTTTCGATTTCTGCTTGCCGTTGAAGTGCCTCTTCAATTTCTTGTTGTTGGAGAAGCCAAATCTGACGGAGGCGACGTTGTTGTTGTCGTTTCTCCTCCTCAATTGCGGCTTGAAGTTGACGCTCAAGGAGTTGTTGTTGTTGCAAAGCCCTTCTCTGGAGCTCTCGTCGGCGTCGTTGTTGTGTAGCCCATGGATCGGGATCATCATCCCAATCGCCTCCCCAGATTTCCCAAGCCATCAAATCAAAACATCAGTATCATCAAAGAAACAAAGAGCGTAGCATAACCCGTCTCTGAATACCAATTGATACGTGGTGATTCCGTAGATCCACCAGGTCGTGTTGTAGGTCCCGGTCTTGCAATATCTCTTACGTTTCTTCAAAGTTGAACTCGTAACCGCCCAATTCGATCTCGTATTAATTCCACCAAAAAATACGCACACGTTGAAAGGCTTGGGCTTGCACTTGGATTAACTAATTAGCCTTGATAATGAATTAATTCTTCGGTACGAGTCGATCAATAGCTTGTGGAATGAACCAACTCCAATTGACGATGACGTGGATGATGCAAGCTACCAGGTGACGGCAATTAATGGCTCCCTCACTTAAAGATGTCAATGGAGAGATCACGTAACAAATTGCAAGGTAATTTGATTCTATTTATTGAACGACCGAATCAAAAGCATACGAACGGAACGCAGGTGGATTGATTAATCGAAGAACCCTTAATCCATAAAGGGTTTCTTCAATTCTATATTCAATCTGATTTAATTCAATAGAACTACAATGTTTAAATAGAAAACCTAAGAACCAATTCTACCATGCAAGATAGAGTTTTGGTTTCTTAAAGATAGAATTTTAATCCTAAAGATAAAGTAAACCTAGAAGATAAAACTTAATCTAAAATCCTAATATAGAAAATAATAAAATATGATAATTAAGAAAGCCTAAAGGATAGAATCTCCTAACCATCTTATTTGACCTAACTAAGAAATACTAAAAATAAGCAATTCTATAATTAGACTCCAACTAACATAGAAGTTACTAAAAATAGAATATATATATATATATATATATATATATATATATATATATATATATATATATATATATATATAATAAGAAATATAAATAATAAAATAATTAACGTCGTTTCTTCAACGACTCCCAAGGTGGAGCCTTCTTCTTTCGCTTGAGGATGACATCACTTGATGCCTCTGTCTATCATAAACTAGTTGGTTAATTCCTCTCTAATACACGCCCAGATTTGGCTTTCTTTGTTAAATATCTTAGTCAGTTTATGTCGAAGCCTACAACTGATTATTTCAAAGCTACATTACATACACTTCGGTACCTCAAAGGTCATCCTAATGTGGGTTTGTTTATGAATTCAACCTTTGATCTCAAGCTTCAAGGTTTTTGTGATTCTGACTGTGCCACATGTTCTCACACCCGTTGATCTGTTACTGGTTTCTTCATTATCTTTAGTGATAGCCCAATTTCCTGGAAATTTAAAAACCAGACAATCATTTCTCTTTCCTCTGCTGAAGCCGAATATCGTTCCTGATGTCATATTACTGCTGAGCTCGCCCATCTTTTGTGTCTTTTCTCCGAGCTTGGTATCACTGATATCTTGCCCATTAGTGCCAAGAGTGACAATCAAGGAGTTATACATTGCCTGCAATCCCGTGTTTCACGAATGAACAAAACATATTGATTTGGACTGCCATTTTGTTTGCCATAAGCTCCACGAAGGCCTCATTCGCTTGTCCTTCATACTCATGACCAGGTACTCGACATCCTCACAAAGACTTTGTTTGGACCTCCCTATTAGGATCTTCTCTCCAAGTTGAAACTATATTCACCATCTTCAACTTGGGGAGAGGGCGGGGGAGGGGTGTGAGGCGGTGATGGCGTTACACATTGCAACTTGTCACAAGTTTGAGTCACAGTAGGAGCATCCGTATTTTTTACTCTTGTAAGCTTGTCATTTGATGAGCCATTATAAATACTTGTCATCACTTGTAAACCGAGCTAGTAATTGATAAATTCAATGAGAAACAGCTAACAGCCCAGCTTCTTCCTCAAGCTCTTTTATGTTCATCATTTCCGATACTTTTACCTTGGCATTGCAACAGAAGCAAATCTTTGTGTTATTGTCATCATCCGTACAAGTTGCAATAGGATCGGTTGATACTTAATTGATAACAAACCCACAATGAATATTTAATACTCCATGTGTATATCTTTATTAACCATGTAATTGTAAATGGCTTTACTTTCATCAAAGGCTTAGTTGATTGTTGAGTAGTTGGTAGTCAAAGTAGATTGTGTGGCTCTACGTTTCTGAAGTTGGTAGTACAGCACTAGTTCATGGTTTTCCATTGTTTATTAATTACCCCTAATATCCTACTTACGAAGCATCATTGTCTTCTTTATAGAGTAGTTTATGCTTATGCACCTCCTTGTTGCTTTCTTGCATATATTTAAATATTTTACATAGGATTAGGATTTAGGATGCATGGCCCTACGCCCCTACTAATTAAAGTGGTTTAGGTTTATCTTTTTTACTCAATGTCGTTATCTTGTAGCATCCATTTTTTCCCAGCCCAAACCCAAACTTGTGTAATCCAATTCGTATCGAGTAGACTAAAAAAAGAGTCTCTTATCGATTCACATTGCGAGTCCTCAATCACTAATTGGTTAATGCTTCTCATTTTTGGGTTGAGCCTGGTATGAATGATTTACGAGTTAAGATCATATATCATAATTATATTATATAGGATATGAAAACCTATAATTGTAATTGATAACCTAAGTACATATATGTTGACTGAAGTAGACAGAGGGCAGAGCTTGTGGGTTGTATTGAAAGTGTGAAGGGCATGTGGACTTCCGATTCAATGATGAAAAATGTGATGGTGATTGAGACCCATCAGAAACGGGAAATTCATGGGTGATCATTCATGAGGAAGCACACAGTAGCTAAGCTATATGGTGGGAGGGGGGATTGATAGAGGACAAACACAACAGCATCAAAGTATCAAAACCCAAACCTGAAAGCTGCAATTGAAGCAACCCGCAGTACCAAGGCAACAACCCTTCTATGGTTGTCAATTAACAACTTTGTACACACAGCTATATATCTATAAGATCAAACAAGTATGATCATACAACAATATTTTATTTCCATTTTAAGTACTTATCCATTGATGCCACACAGTTAATGGGTTACATGTGAAGAAAGTGATCAGATCACTTTTCCGGATCCTTTTTTTTTTTTAAAATCTTTTTAATTAATTGCATTGCAACCTCTAGCTAGATCGATGGATCAAACTGTTAAGTATTACCAACTGGGTAATGCTTGCTCAAATCAAATTAGGTATACAGAGATGGAGCTGAACTTAGGTGGGACAACAAGACGACACCATCCCCGATTATTAGCCCGCCGATGTTTCACAATCATGATTAATTGCGGACAAGGCATGCAAAGACCCAGTGCACACATTTACACACACACACAGATAAAGCTGTATGTCAATCTTATTGTGTAATTGATTTGTAAATGAATATGACACAACTTAGATTAAAAATACCTTGAATAATCACTTAATACTAGTTACTTTTAATCTCAATCATTTGATCTTCTTAATTTAATGCTCCAGATGGTTACACATTGTTTGTACATATATAATGAGTGCAAATATAGGTATTACAATCAAAAGTTGATCATAATGTGTATTAGATATTACTTCCTCTCTTATTTAAAAGTTGTCTTTTTAGAAATAGACACATTTATTAAGAAACAAACAAAAAATACACTTATACCCTAATTAGAACTTAATTTTTTACTTTATCAAAAACTACATTAACAATTATCTAATCATTACAAGGGTAATTTCATAAAGTAGATAAAAAAATACCCTAAAATGTTAACTTTTTTTTTTCTTAACAAGATTTACTTTCTAAAATCATAAGTTTTTTCTAATAAGATTATATATATATATACAAATACATATAAAATCCTCTATGAAATTACGGAGGAATTGAAAAGAGGGGGAAAAAGCAGGGAGTGGCGAAGGGGTATTGTGAGTGGGAAAGGGAGGCAAACCTCGGGGTATTGTGAGTGGGAAAGGGAGGCAAACATAGATAGGTATGTGGGATTAGCTGCTGATGTTGTTGGTGGTGCTGCTGCAGCTGCTGGAATCTTCATGGGAGGAGACCGGGGTAGGTGTGTGTGGGGGGGTTTGATGATGGTGATGCACGCCGGCAGCTTTTTCTATGGTCTCCTCCTCTATACCCTCCCATCCCCCACCCCCAGCTGCTAGCACGCCTGCACCTCCCCCACTCCATTTTACTACTCCCTCCGTTCCATAATACATGTCCCTTTCATTTTCGGCGCGCTTTTTAATGAGCGAATAACTCTATAAAATATTATTTTTTTGATTAATTTTTTTATATAATATGATACTTATTACTAATAAGTATCATATTATATAAAAAAATTAATCAAAAAAATAATATTTTATAGTGTTTTTCGCTCATTAAAAAGCGTGTCGAAAAGCAAAAGGACATGTATTATGGAACGGAGGGAGTATATTTTACCTTCCCCCCATAAATATACTTAGTTATTGGGAATATCAAAGGGATGATATATACAGTATACTATAGGGAGAAATGTACACTTACACTAAGTGTAAAACCTTAGCTTTACACCACCAATCAAATTCAAGTTCTTCCACTAACATTACAAATAGAAAAGAAATATTCTAGTCATTTGATGAGTTGGTTTTGTCATTTCCAATGCAAATGATGAAGACTTTTATTTTATTTTTTTTAAAAAAAAACTCTCCATATTTAAATTTGATTTCTAGGTAAATCTTATAACAAATACTTAGTAAAAATTACTAATCTATAACTTGTTACGTTTTTTGTTTATTTGACCCCCCCCCCCCCTTCAATTATATCGATAAAAAAAAATAGTTAAATATATGTATACTGGGTAGTATTACACTCATATATGCTATAAATTAATTAATTTTCATAATAATCTTATATCCACTCCTTAATGCATGTATACTAGTATAATTTTGATCATACAACCTATATACAAATTTACAATCCTGGACTTTTGAGTATATCAGTATAGTGCTGAAACAGTAGCCTAATCTAACGTTATCAAAGTGTCAAACAACAAATTAAATTTCATCGGATAAAAAAAAAATCAAACAACAAATTTCATCGGATAAAAAAAATATCAAATAACAAATTTCACGCAAATCATCAAATTTTAATAGATAAAATAATTATTTTGAATTTAAGTTTCACTACTATTTTAGTTAAATGGATTCATCCAAACCCGTAGACTTTAAAACTAATTCCGCAAAGCATCAATAATTTAATAGAAATATACTTTTATTAAAAATTAAAATACTATATTGTATTGTCAAACACTGTGTTAAAAATATAATATAAATATATTTTTAATGTTGCTTGATGACAATAATATATTAAATTATATTACAGTAATTTGTAAATGAAATTAATATGGGTTGTTATTTTTTTAAACAGTAACAATTATTTATAAAAAGAAATTCATATAGATATCTTTAATTAGCTACTGATTGACGGGATTTAAAAATAATAAAATCAATTTCGTCCCGTAAAAAATACGCGGGACAGGACACGGGATTACCCCAATCCCGTCGCGTCCCGTCCCATGCCCACCCCTAGTATATATAATTGTATATCTCTTACATTAAATAAATACTTTTTTTTTAGGATATTATTAAAAAAGTAAATTGAAAAAAATATAATAATTTTTTTTATCAAAAAAATATATAATAATTTTTTATCAGAAAATTTAAAAAAAACAATATTTAACAAATCAATATACTCTAAATATCTCTTCGAGTTTATGTAAATAAAATTATGTTAGTTTTTATTAAAAAAATCAATATAAAATGAGTTGTTTATACAAGTGTGGGTGGTGTACAAAATTATTAGGGAGTGTTTTTATAATTAAAAATTTCAATTTAATCATATTATTATAGTTTTTTTTTAAATAAATTAAAACTTGTATTTAATAGAACCCACATGAATTGGTGATGAGAGAAATACATAGGTTATCATGAGCAAGAAAAGAAGAAAGAGCTAGACTTGTAGGCTTGGTTACTTTTTACATCACTTTTTCACCACATGTCATGTTAGTATTTGTAGTGTAAAATTTAAATTTTACACCTAGTGTAAATGTATCATGGTCCATACTATAGGGATTCCCAGGAATATTGGACATTCAATACTACATATATTTCATTTATTTCTTCGAAGAAAATAGGGTTAATTAGATGACCACGATTCACGATCATAACTTCCTCTATTTATCGACGATCAAAGTTTTGAGGTTAAAACGAGTGGATTCTTTTACATCTCTACAAGTCATGACCAATAAAACCTCCCTTGAATAATTGAATTGTCACATTTTCAGAAGCCATGATTAATTAGCTTTAAACGTATCAAGGCTTCATAAGCCTAGTTGAGATGGGGAGTTCGATTCCCTACAACTTACTCACAATACATTCTACAAAGTATCATAAAATTATTTCGAGTATAATTTTATTTTGAATTTTTTTTTAAATATATTTACATTCCGCGTATTTATTGATAAAAATCACGTTCTAAAAAACAAAAAAAAAATATTTTCTAATAAAGTTGCCATTATTTTAGTCGATCCTATTGATTTTCTTTTAGTCTAGTTACAATTAATGGAACTGAAATATATATTGGGTAATTTGGTTACCTAAACTTATACTACCTCCGTTTTAAAATAAATTAGTTTTTATTTTTAACACGTTTTTTAATAAAATAAAAATAATTAAAAATAATAAGTAAGAAGTCTTAAAAAAGTAATTATTTTGTAAATTTTTTTATTAAAATATATACTAAAAATAAAATAAAGTTAAACTCATTTTAGAATAGACTATACAGGGAGAATTAATATATTTTCGGGATTAAGTTCACTTGTTTATATTCTTCATCGAACGTTTTTAGAATTTAAATTCGAATTTATCAGTTGATTTAAGGTGGTATAGTATAGTATTCTAGTTCGGATTATTCGGTCAAAACAAACTAAAAAAAGGAAAATGAAAAATAAAAAATAAAGGTAACCTTTATGTAAGCTTTATTTTTTATACATCATCTCCCACCTTGTTTTCTTTTCTTTAATAATTACTTTCAATCCTTTTCATCTTTTTGTCAGGCTTAACTTGTTTACAGCTCCTCTCCCACTCCCCACCTCCCACCTCATGTTTGCAAATTTATATTCGTTCAAATTACAGGCCGGATAATTTCCGTCAACATCAAACTTAAAAACATAAATTACTATAACAAGTGTTAAGATATTTTTTTTACCTATTAAAATGAGTTTATCTTTAGAGAGTAAAACATATACATAGACCAGAAGTACCATCTGCTCTTTCCTTAAAGATAAAGAAAGAATGAAGATAGAATGTACGTGTCTCCTTTATTATCCTTGCTAAAAGAAATAAATAAATAAAGCTTCCAATCCAATAATAGAGGATTAGAGCATCAACAACAAGGGCTTTGGGATTTTTTTTTAAATAGTTAAAAATCGAAAAATAATTCGGAGAATAATCAAATTTCAAAATATTTTAGTGATTTAGCAAAAACAGGGTAAAGTTGATGTTAAAAACAACGATTTAACCCAAATTTTTTTAAAAAAATGTAAGTCGTTGTTAAGTCGCTGTTATAAACAGCGACTTACATGTATTTCGTTTTTATTAAATCCCGGTTTGTTGTTAAAACAAGTGGAAAAAATTTTGCATGGAGAATCGTTGTTTAAAACAGCGACTCTCATTTTTTATTTTTATTATAAAAAACATACAGGGTAAAGGCGACGACCATCTTCGTTTTGCCCGGCTCCCTCCGTCTTCAACCTCTCCGTACGGCAAGCCACCTTCAACGTTGATCTCCGACCACAAGCACCACCTCCAAAGTTGTCTCCTACTCCTCAGCGGGTGGCGGTTATTCACCCCAACTCCCCTGAGCACACAGTCGGTACCTACCATCAGGGTCACCACCTTCATCGCGGTGCCTCGCGATTCTCCATTGCGCCTGTCGTCGGTGCCGTTGTCCGGCGCAATTGCAGTCGCAACAATGGGGAAGAGGGGCAATTGCAGAGGGGAAGAGGATGAAGCGGTGATAGATTACATAGGTCTCCTCATGTATAGTGGGCCCAAAGCCCATTAAGGCTCAATACCTTTGTAACATATATATATATATATATATATATATATTTATCAATGAATGGAAACCCTCAAGGAGGACTTTACATCAATTCTATAATCCTACATGGTATCACAACCTTTTTTTCCTCACGGAACCCTAATTTGATCCTCCCGCCCCACCCCCCCTATTACCGTCACCGGCGTCGTCTCCTCGCCGCCGCTCTGTCTCTCTCTCTCCCCCCCCCCCCCTCGCCTCACGGCTCCTCCTCGCTGCCGTCCTACCTCCCCCCTCTCGCTCTCGCTTCCTTTCGCAAAAAAAAAAAAAAATGTGCGACCTTTTCTACTGCGCCCACGGCATCCACATCAGCAGCGGCCATCACGTCACTCGCGGACCTCCTCCTTCGACCACCACCCCTCGATGGTCCCCGATGACTGGCTTCAACCCTCATTGGCTACAATCCGGATCTCCTGCTCTGCGACCTCAGGCCTATCTGACATCGTCTGATCATCGCGTTGTTCCGCCGGATGGGCATCACGCCTTCTCCTGTATGCAGCCGACACCTTCAGACTCTTCTTGGTACATGGACACTGGTGCCACCTCCCACATGACGAACTCCTTAGGTAACCTCTCATCTATTTCTTTTAAGGGCCCTGCACACTCTATTATCGTCGGAAATGGTGGTCGTATCGCTACTTCGAGGATTGGCCACGCCAAATTACAGACCCCAACCCCCCACCTACACCTCAACGATGTCCTCATTGCCCCAAAGATTGTCAAAAACCTTATCTCTGTCCGTCGGTTCAATACTGACAACAATATTTCCCTTTCGTTTGATCCATATGGTTTCTCTATGAACGATTTTACTACGGGGGTTACTCGCATCAGATGTAACAGCACCGGGGAGCTCTACCCTCTCACACCACCTCTTGCGTCAGTCAGTCGTGCCCGGTCGCCCTCTCAACATCGTCGTCCAGCCTGTGGCATGCACGCCTGGGCCATCCCAGTGCTGTCGTTCTAGATGTCCTCCGTTCTCAGAGTCTTGTCACATGTACTAAAAACCCACACTCTGGTTTGTGCTCTTCCTGCCAACTAGGCAAACATGCCAGACTGTCGTTCCAACGGTCTTTGACCTCTACCGTTGCCCCCTTTGATATCATTTATAGTGACATTTGGACCTCTCCTGTGCCTAGCAAGGAGGGTCACAAGTACTACCTCTTGTTTCTTGATGATTATACTCATTACTTATGGGTCTTCCCGTTGCATTTCAAGTCCCAAGTGTTTCATCTCTTTGTCAGATTGATCAAAACACAGTTTCACACATCCATCAAATGTTTCCAATGTGACAATGGCCGTGAATTTGACAACAAAAGACTTTCACTCTTTCTTTGCCGCAAACGGGATATCCTATCGCTTGTCTTGCCTCTATACTTCTCAACAGAATGGCAAGGCTGAACGAATCATCAAAATCATTACCAACATGATGCGCTCTCTCCTCTTCCACGCATCCATTCCCCTCTCCTATTGTCCTCACGCCTTAACAACCACCTGCTATCTCCTCAACATTCTACCGTCTACTACCCTTCAACATCGCTCGCTAGGTCAGGCCCTCTACTTCACTTTGCCTAGGTATGATCACCTTCGTACCTTCGGGTGCTTGTGCTTCCCAAACCAGTCCTCCACCGCCCCACACAAGCTTCACCCGCGCTCCACTCCTTGTGTCTTCCTAGGCTATCCGCCTGATCATCGCGGTTACCTCTGCCTCGATATCAAGACCCATAAGCTCATTGTGTCTCGTCATGTCACGTTTGATGAGTCTCGCTTCTCTTTTGCTTTTCCTCCCCTCCCCTCTTCTACACCTCCTGTGTCTTAGTCTGAGTTAGAGTCGTCGTTCCCTCACTTTCTTCTTCCCCAGAGCGCTCCCAGTGCTCCTACCTCTCCCCCTTCCCCCAGATTACATAGGTCTCCTCATGTATAGTGGGCCCAAAGCCCATTAAGGCCCAATACCTTTGTAGCCTATATATATGTTTATCAATGAATGGAAACCCTCAAGGAGGACTTTACATCAATTCTATAATCCTACAGCGGGGAAGAGGATGAAGTGCTCGGCAGCACCGTTGTCAGGCGCAATTGCAGCCTCCACCTGGATTCGGACTCCGCCTAGATTCGGACTCTACCTAGAGGGGAAGAGGATGAAGCGCAATTACTGCCTTCCTTGACTTCAATTACCACCTCCGCCTGGATTCGGACTCGACCGCCTGGATTCAATCACCTTCCGACTACAAATCGCCTTCGGATTTGGACTTCAGCGTCTGGATTCAATCGGCTTCATCGATCGCAATTACCGCCTCGTTTCAATCGCTTGACCGGTGGACTCCTAGATCTGATAGGTGGACTCAACCGCCTGGGGTTCAATCGCCTTCAGACTGCAATCGACTTCCTCACCTTCTGATTGGGATTCCTCGCTTGCTCTTCCAGATCCTGCCAGTGGACTGCCTTCCAATTGCTCTTCCAGATCCGGTCGGTCGCTCCCTTCCGATTTCTCTTCCAGAACCGGCCGGTGGACTCCCTGCCCGATTGCTCTTCCTCCTTCCGATTGGGCTCCCTTGTAAATCAACCGGTGTGGGGAAAACATTAAAGAAGGGAGGGTCAGTGTTTTAAACAACGACTCTCCGTGTATTTTTTTTAATGTTTTTTTGGTTTTCACTTATTTTAACAATAAACCGGGATTTAAAAAATAAAAATAAAATATACGTAAGTCGTTGTTAGAAACAACGACTTACATTTTTTAATATTTTTTAAAAAACTTTAGGTAAAGTAACATAGACTTTACCCTATTTTCGACTTCGGCGAGCCTCTCTCCGGTGGTGGTTTGATTTTGTAGTTTCTGATTTTGAGAATCTGATTTCGTTTTTGGTGTTCTGTTGAATTTGATTTTGAGTTTCTGATTTCACAGTTTCAATGTATCATGTATGGCAGTCTTGATTTTGCAGTTTTTGCTGTTCTATTAATCTTTCCTACATGTAGGGTTGATTTTGAATTTAATTTTGAGTTTTTGATTTTGAGTTTCTGTTAACTCCAAGTGAATTGTTGTTCCAAGTCAATTGAATTGTTTGTTGTTGACTGCTGAGTTCATTCGAGCCCTAACGAGCTCATCTAGCCCGAGATCGAGCTCGTAACGAGCCCAATCGAGCTTATCGAGCTCGAGCTCGTGAGCTCGAGTTCTGCACCCTACTTGCGAGCCGAGCTTGATCACATGTATATACTCGAATAGGAATTAAGCTCGAGCTCGTAGGCTCGTATATCAGTCCAATAATGGAGTAAAATGCTAAAAAGTGGTGTGCAAAAAAACACATCTTGTGCAAATGTGCACATTTGCACACCTAACCATTGTGGATAGTCTTAAATGTTACTAAAAAGTAAACTCATTGACCATGATTGTGGGTTTTACCTTAAGGTAAGAGAATTGAAGATGTTACCTTGGTAGAGAGAGGTAACCTCTTTCCTTTTATAATTTTGTTTTCTTTTTTTTTTAATAAAAAAGTAAATGAAAGATTTGATGTTACACATAATAAAGGGAAATAAAAGGTGAAAATAAATTTAAAGGGGGTAAGAGGTTTCCCCATTGTTGTAGAAGAAACTAAATACACCCCAAATCCTGCACGTCGGAATTGACGTGCAGTGTTGAAGTGGGTTAATTAGTTTTTCAGCGTGCTAATTAATCGGAAAGACCTGCACGTTAATTCCGAAGTGCACTTTTGATGAGGGATTTGCGGTGTATCTAACAACACCATGAACCTTTTAGGATAAGGTAGAAAAAGTGAAAATAAATTTAAACAAAAAAAAAACAAATGAGATGTTAAATTAGGATAGGAAGAGAGAAAATAAAATAGGTAAGAGGTTTTCTCATGGTTGTTGATAGTCTTAGGAGCTTCTCTAGTTAACCAACACATGTTAGCTCAATTAATTAGTAAAACAACTAACTGTACGTACCAATTCGAGAAAGATTTCCTATAAAAAAAATAAGGGTATCTTAAGAATCTAATTTAAAATTTAGTTAAAACAATTAAATTAAGATTTTTTTTAAAACGGAAATATTATCATATGCTACAGCCTCCAAGACATAGGATAGAAAAATCGTTTGTACAAATAACATATTGATGGTCATGATAGTGTGATGTGACTGTATTTAAATCCACCCAAATTGTTATGACAAAAAAAAGCCTATCTAATTCATGCAATTAATTAAGAAAAATGAAATTCGATTTTTAAAATTGTATAGCCATTAACCCCTAATTGAGGGCTCAGAAAGTTGAATATCCCAAAAAGTTGGATAGAATATCTGCGTTTGATTAAAAAATTTCATCTCTAAAAATCTAGGAATTGAAATTTCCCTGAATTTAAATTCATGTGAAATAAAGAAATTGGAATTACCAAGGGGTATATGGTAAGACAACTTCCACCATTTTCTTACAAACTCTCTTATTTATATCGCTATATCAAATTCACCATTATTTCATTTTTGAACCAAACATGTTTTATAAAAACTCAGAAGGTGTAATTCATGGGAAGGACTCCCCAGAAATAAAATCACGGGAAGTAGATTTCCTACATTTATCCAAACGAGCACTGAGTCACCAATAAAAACATTTAAAAAATCTTTTTCTCCAATTCCACCAACATATAGGCTCAACTCTCCATATATAATTTAAATAATATTTTAAATTTATTATTCTCAATTATTTGCTTATGTTATTTAGGAATAAAATTTATTATTTGCTTATGTTATTTAGGGCATATAATTACATGTCTTGTCCAATTTGTGGACACATGACTTTTTTTTAATCTTTTTTTTTAACGAGTTATTAAATTAGAACATCTCCAACAACTCTTGTGAAATAAAGTAAATGAGAATTTTATGACTCCAACCATTTCACTTTATGCAGATAAAAAAAAGAGAAATAAGAACACGGTGAAGAAATTCTCTAAATTTAGAGGAAGAGAGAATTTCTCTAAATTAAATTTTCCGTCAATATCTACATAAAATTATTTGTTATTATTATATATCAATTCGCTTTCATAGTTCAATTGACATCTACAGTTTTATGTAATTTCTTTCTTTTTTTTTTCATTTTTCCCAATTCTTTTTGCATTTGATTTTTGAATACATATTAGTTGCTAAACATTTGATTTGGTCATCGATTTTTAGTTGCTAATGATCAGTTTTTATAATCCGTTATCACATTAATTTGATTGTTAATTGTTGTTGATTGATTTGTTCATTCAATTTTTAGTTGATATCTATCAATTCAATTGTTGGACATTTGATATATGTATTTACAAAACTAAAGTTTTATATTACCGATCGGAGAGTATTTGTTTTAAATAAAAAATATAAACTAGAAAGATTTATTTTTCTATTTTAGAGATTTTTTTTAAGTTGTTGAAAATGTTCTTATAGAAATAGTTATATAATTATAATGATTTTTTAAAATATTGGAATAAGAGTTAGCTAGGTGTAAAGTTATGAAAAATTACATCTAACGCGCAGTTTTGCACAATAACAACTGTAGGTAGGTTATCTTTTACGAAATATATGCTATAGTACGTATATTACAAATAAAGAAAGTATATAATAATAAGATATAATATTTAAAATGATTCCATTTTGGGGGGTGTAAATGTGTAATGGTAGCCTATACAACCTAGATCCGCCTACTATAGTATAACCCCTGGAACAGAATTTACGCACATTCCGTGGAGTCCCAAGTGCTGTTAAAACCCCCCCCCCCATAGACATACAATACAATACAATACATTAAGGCCTCCCTCGTTCTCTTTAATTGTCAGATAGTAAAAACCCACTCAACTCAACGTTCACCCACCCACCCACCCACCATCCCACATCACACAAAGAGATCCATCCATCAAGTGAGGTCCTCAAAATTAAATAAAGGGGGAAAAGTGTATATGCTATACTTTGGATGGTTAAATGGATAGCTTGTTTCGAGTAGTTAGTCTTCAGGAGTCGTCTTCCGATCAATACTACAATTACAACTCCCACTCTTTCAACAACTCCACCACCACCACCTCCTCCTCCCGATCCTCCACCAAGCAACCACCCCACAGCACTTCCTCATACCACCTCCACCCCCACCACCACGACCCCGAAGAATGCTTCAACTTTTTCATGGATGAGGAGGCTGACTTCTCTTCTTCTAATTCCAACAACTCCAAGCTCCCTTACCAGTCTTCCTCCTCCGGCACCCCTCTCCTGACCCCTCCCCCACCCTCCCATGGCGGCTTCGCCGACCAGTTCTCCTACTCCCCTGCCCCGGACCTCTCTAGGGAGTTCTTCTCCTCTTCCACTTCCTCGTCCTTGTCCTCTTCCTCTAATAGGTCATGGGCCTCTGACATCCTCGTAGAGACTGCCAGGGCCCTGGCCGATAAGGACACCGCCCGGACGCAGCAGCTCATGTGGATGCTCAACGAGCTGAGCTCCCCCTACGGTGACGTCGACCAGAAGCTCTCCTTCTACTTCCTCCAGGCGTTGTTCAGCCGCATGACCGACTCCGGCGACCGCTGCTACCGCGCCATGATCGCCGCCTCTGACAAGATCTCCTCCTTCGAGTCCACCCGGAAGACCGTCCTCAAGTTCCAGGAGGTCAGCCCCTGGACCACCTTTGGCCACGTCGCCTGCAACGGCGCCATCCTCGAGGCCCTCGACGGCGAGCCCAGCCTCCACATCATCGACATCTCCACCACCTTCTGCACCCAGTGGCCGACCCTCCTCGAGGCCATCGCCACCCGCTCCGACGACACCCCACACCTCCGCCTCACAACCGTCGTCGTCAACAAGGCCGCCGCCGCCGCCGGAGGAGACGGCGTGGAGAGGGTCATGAGGGAGATCGGGAGCAGGATGGAGAGGTTCGCCAGGCTGATGGGGGTCCCCTTCAAGTTCCACGTCATCCACCACAATGCTGACCTGTCGGAGCTCAACCTTGCCGACCTGGACGTGAGGGACGACGAGGCGGTGGCGATCAATTGCGTCAACACGATGCACTCGGTGAGCGCCACCGGGGGGAGGCGGGACGCAGTCCTGGCGGGCTTCAGGAGCCTACGGCCGAGGATAGTGACGGTGGTGGAGGAGGAGGCGGACCTGGATCAGGTGGGGCCCGCAGGGTACGAGTTCGTGAGGGGTTTCCAGGAGAGCGTCAGGTGGTTTAGGGTTTACATGGAGGCGCTGGAGGAGAGCTTCCCGAGGACGAGCAACGAGCGGCTGATGCTGGAGAGGGCGGCGGGGAGGGCGGTGATGGACCTCATGACGTGCCCGGAGGGGGAGTCGGGGGAGAGGCGGGAGGTGGCCGCGAGGTGGGGGAGGAGGATGGCAGGGGCGGGGTTGTCCCCGGTCGGGTTTAGTGATGAGGTCAGCGATGACGTCAGGGCGCTCCTCAAGAGGTACAAGGAGGGGTGGTCGATGGTGCAGTCGCCGGAGGCCGCGGGGATCTTCTTGGCCTGGAAGGAGCAGCCGGTGGTGTGGGCGAGCGCCTGGAAGCCTTGACGGAGGCCGGGGCGCCGGTTTCCGACACGTGCATGGTGATATTTTAGGCACGTGCGTGTGTGGGTTAGGGCTGGATTTTTAGGGGAATTACATAAAATTATAACAAGTAAGGATTTCAATTGGATTGGTTTTGGAAGTATTACTAATTCATGCATTTTGATCATGGTTTTGATTTGAGGTTTTTTTTTTTAACTTCTTGTTTGATTCTTGAGTTGATAGTGCTTATGTTTTGATATTAAATCAGCGTATAAAATATCTTTGACTGCACTATGATTGATTTTGTTTTTGTGTTTGATATCTCAGAGTCTCAGACCATGGATATATTTTTATATGCAGATTGTAGATTAATTATAATTTTTGTATATTTCGCATTTTAACCAATTACAGCTTTAATGAAGGAATGAATCTTATTTACGTTATTATAAAGTACTACTACTTACATTTATTTGTTTGAACTAATTAATTATAATAACTAAAGTATCCTTTAAACTTTCTTTAACCTAGTTATACTCTAAAAATATAAGTACGTTAAAGTTCTATGATTAAGAAAAATAAATAAATTATAAAAGCAAATTGGTGAAAACTCTAGAAAAAAATTAGCAAAAACCATCAAGTAATTTCTATAGTGAAAATATTTGATATAGTATACCTTTTTCACGTTATTTTTAGGTAATTATACCCTTTGGGTTTTCTTTTTAGTAATTATACTTTTTTAGGGTGGATTTTACCTAAATACCCTTAAGGTAGAATTTTTATCTTTTTAAAACTAAAATAAAATATAGATAAGATTTTATCTTTTTAAAATTAAAATAAAAGTAAATATGTAGATAAGATTTATCTTTTTAAAATTAAAATAAAAGTAAATAGATATTGATAAGATAGTTTATATTGTAGATAAGATTGTTTTACGTTTCAAAAAAGGAAAATTATTCGGATTTTGATTTGAACTTACAAACGCTACTTATTGCGTTAGATTCAATTAATCACCTGGTGAATTATCTAGGATTACAGGTAATTCAATTTTGATTGTAACATACTGTAATCGATTGTAACCCTAGACTACTACAAGAAACTTATAATTGTTGTAACCATTATTCTTAAAACCTTATTATTATTGTAACCATTATTCTTGAAACTTAATTATTGTAACCATTATTCTTGAAATCTTATTATTCTTGTAACCATTATTATTGAAATTAGAGGTTCAACTAATTAATTCGTTGTATGTACCTGTTTTGAGTCTTGTAATTAATTATTTGTGTTGGAATGTCGTTGTCCCACATCGGTTATCTAGAGAATCCTTGAGCAACATATAAGGTAGGTGGGCTACTCCTCTATTGCCAATTGGTTTTGAGATGGAACCCGCTCGGGTTTATGTGTTGTCCGAGTCTCCCGTATGTGTGCCCGCACACACGACCTCCCTTTGCCAATTGGTTTTGAGATGGAACCCGCTCGGGTTTATGTGTTGTCCGAGTCTCCCGTATGTGGGCCCGCACACACGACCTCCCTCCAGTATCTTGACCTTTTGAGATGGAACCCGCTCGGGTTTATGTGTTGTCCGAGTCTCCCGTATGTGGGCCCGCACACACGACCTCCCTCCAGTATCTTGACCCGCACCAGGACCAACCGAGTTTAACAATTTGTACCAAGTTTATAAGGTAACTAATGTCATTTTTAAGATTTTAATAGGTTACAATAAATACATACAATAAATTGTAACTAATTTATTGTAACGTATTGTACTTGTAATCAATATTGTCACAATATTGTAATTAATTCATTGTAGGTGTTTTAATTCTTGTAATTAATTAATTGTATCTAGCGGTAATGTAACTTATATAATTCCGAGAAGCAAATATTTACTGGAAGTGTCGATTGAATCCATCAACTATTGATTCAATTATAAAATCAAGTAATTACGAGAAGCAAATAGTTGTATCTATCAAGTAATTAATTAGTTGCATCTATCAACGATTGAAGCAAATAGTTGTATAAACGATCGATTGATTCAATAATTACGAGAAGCAAATATTTGCAAAACCAAGTAATAGCCCACACCATTGATTTCAATTATACTACGGAGAGCAAGTAATCGCAAATAAATATGGAATATACCGTACTAATTAAAGTATATAAAATATATGACCACGTACTTTCAATCTTGTAACTTGATTTCAATTGACACTACTTACAGAAGCATCAAAGTAAATTGATGGATGAGAAGAATATGGTGTTGAGCGCTTAGTCCGAGTTTTAATCCATTTGGGGAGAAGAAGCCAGTTACAAAATACGTGATTTGTGGAAGTTATTATCAATATTTTTTTTTCTCCCTCTAGGGGCAAATCAGTCCTTACCAACAAAAAAGGTATAATTATAAAAAAAAAGCTTCCATTGGTATAATCACTCATAAAAAAATTGAAAAAGGTATATTCACCCAATTATCCCAGTTTCTATCGTGCAGACTAAATACACCCCAAATCCTGCACCTCGGAATTGACGTGCGGTTGAAATGGGTTAATTAAATTTTTAGCGTGGTAATTAATTGGAAAGGCATGCACGTTAGTTTCGACATGCACTTTTGAGGAGAGATTTGCGGTGTATCTAACAAAACACAATTTCTATTAAGGAAATAAGATTAGGAAATCCGATCTTTGACGGTTTAAAAATAAATTATAAAAGCAAATTGGTGAAAACTCTAGAAAGAAATTAGCAAAAACCGCCAAGTAATTTCTATTAAGGGAATAAGATTAGGAAATCCGATCTTGGACGGTTTAGATCCCCTATAACAGAGTTTAGATCCCCTAGCTAAAACAATATATCTAACATTATGTGTTACACTAAATTATTCTGGGTTATAAATCCATGTTGAAAAATCCAAAAAATATTTTTATATACTCCATCTGTTAATTAAAACTTCTCATTTTAGAAATCACGTGTTAAGAAAACATATAAAAATACACTTATAACCCTAATTATAACACCTATCTAATCATTAAAAGGGAAATTTTGTAAAGTGGATGACAAAATACCTAAAATGACATGTTTTTCTTAACAAGATTTACATCCTACAACAATATGTTTTAATTAACAAAGGGAGTATTAAACAACTATTAGTGTAGGTTTATTAAAAAAAATGATTAAAAATCATGGTTTAACTTTTTATATAAATTAAAGATCGAATATTGTACAATATAAAATTTTTCAAAAATTGACGCATGATTTTCATCAATTTTTTTTATTTATAAAACTACCTTAATACAACAACAACAACAACAAACTCACTATATTTCACTTAGAGCAGGGTATGGGGATCTCATTGTACGCTCTCTTTCCCCGATCATGTCGAGAGAGAATTTTCGTATGACTTGTACTTGTGGAAGAGTCTAAACCAGACAAAGCATGATCAAAAGAGCAAGCACATAGTAGCACACATAGGCACATAAGTAGAAGAGATAGAGAAGTAGAGCTCGTATAAAGAGGATACTGTGTCCGTTAGCCTTGTCTAATCCTCGTTCACCCTGATAGCCTCTCTCCATTGTCTTTGATCCCTCGTTAAACCCTCGGGTATTTGTAACAAAGTAAGATATAAACCTACACTAATAGTTGTTTAATATATATAAATAATTTTTAGAATTTTTTTAACATAAATTTATGATCAAAATAATTTAGTGTAACACATAGTGTTACGTATAGTGTTTTGGGAAATCAAAACTCCCTATAGCAGTTTTTGTTTTGCACTCGGTGTTACACTTAATTATTTCGGCTATAAATTCACATTACAAAATTTTAAAAATTATTTGTACCCTATACATTTATATTAACATGTTTATAAAGTTTTATTATTAAAATATATGTTTTAGAAAAATAATTTTTTTTTTCTAAAATAATCAATATTTTAAATATCCATAATTTTTCAAAATAAAATTTTATAAACATGTTAATATAAGTGTATAAACGATAAATATAATTTTATAAAATTTTAATGTGAATCTATATCCGAAATAATTAAGTGTAACATCACAAGGGATCCGGACTGGGTCTCTTTTTATTTTTTATTTTTTTGACGCAAGATAAGAATTAGGTCGGGTCGGCTGTAGCAGAGGCCCTTCCTAGCGCATCCTTCCGGACGAGAACTAGCAGATTTGGATCATCCTCACAGCCAACGTCGGCAGGGGATTCATGGGCACTACGAGCAAGGTAGTCAGCCACAACATTCGATTCCCTGAAAATATGACGAATAGCAACATAAGTAAAGGACGAGATATCAGACAGAATATCAGCTTGTAGCATCTCTATTGTCAAGAGGCATTTCCAATCCCCCAGTAGAGCTTTTATCACTAGTAAGTTATCCCCTTCGATCAGAAGTATAGATAGTTGCAACTCCTTTGCTCGTAACAAACCCATTCTGAGTCCCAGATTTTCGGCATAAATCACCGAGATATTTGTGCAAACAGATATGCCAGCAGAGTCACGGATGACAAAACCATAAGACGAGTTGCCACTCGGGAGTACCGAACCATCAAAATTGAGCTTATAGCAATTTGAGGGGGGTTTATCCCACTTCCCGGACCGATTCTGAGCCCTGGCAGTCGTAGCACTACCCCTAATAGCCTGGTTGTGTATGCTGCTATGAATGCGACGATTGGGGATCAACGGTGCAGTCGGATCGTCGTCTAAAAGCTTTGATTGTTTCCAACAATGTGTAGTTGTGTTGTGGAACAACAATATTTCATTGATAGTTACCTTGTTAGTACGATCGAAAACGAGTTGGTTCCTAAAGAACCACATGACCCACCAAGCTGAGGCTAGAACGACAAATTTGTTGGTCCCATTCGCACATTTTATTGCAGTAAGTGGAATCACATTGCCCATGCCGATAGAAGCAGTGATACACCCCGGAATGTGGATATGTAAAGCTTGAAGCAAATCAGTAGCCATGGGGCATCGAAGAAGAAAGTGATCACTCGATTCATTTGTATTGCCACATAAAACACAACCAGCAGGTACAACCACGTGCGACTTCTGTAATATGGTTTTAGTCGGAAGACCATCACGAAAGATTTTCCAGAGGAAGTGTCGAACCTTAGGGGGCACATCGAGACACCAGATCCAATCGCAATCGAAATCTGGCAACCCGGTGTTTTCTGATAAGAAGGAGTTGGCAGAGGTGGTTGAGAACCAGCCATTTTTGCTAGGGCCCCAATATAGACGATCCGTGATTGGGTTACTTGACAAAGTTAAACCCATGATGTGGTTGATATCATCTTGTTTCAGAACATTTGTTAATGAGTCATTTATAAATGTTTTGTTCCACTGGCGGTTGGTGATGAAGTGAGCCACCGAAACGCCCTTGAGATTATCCGGGATGGGTCTCAGTGTTTTGGAACTCAACGGCTTCTGGAAGGCCCAGTTATGGGACCAAAAATCAATGGTTTCCTAGTTTCCGACCTTCCACTGTAGAGCTGGGAGGAACTGAGGTCTGATGGACATAAGGCGGGACCATTGCCACGAGGTGTTACCTTTTTTTGTTATAACTGGAAAGATCGTGGCCTTTAAGGTATTTTTGTGAGATGACACGAACCCAGATGTTGTCTGGTTCAGAAATTATTTTCCAAAGAAGCTTCATCTGAAGAGCTATATTCATAGACTCCGCCTTATAAATCCTTAAATCACCTTTCATTGTGTCCGAACAGATTTTGTCCCAACTAATTAGCGGTGGTGCTTTAGAGGTTTTGTTCAAAAAAAATTCTCTATACACTTTGTCAAGTTCATGAAGAACATGAGAAGGTAGCAGGAAAGCTCGCATAAGAAAAATCGGTTTGGCACTAAAATTTTCTTTGATAAGCATCCGGACTGGGTCTCTAAATATATATAATACATGCAGTACTTTCTAATATCTTTGTTACCATTCTTTTTTTTAATAAGACTTAATTCAATTCAACTTCGCTTCACATTATATTTAGAGTGAATATTTTTTTTTTGGATTCTAAAGGTGGGCAAAGCCCTTGTATTATTGAACAAGTGCAGTTACATCACAAATGAAGTAACAGTAGGAAATAGGTTGCTAATAGAAATTGGCAGTGAAAGGTGGATGGTGAGTGATCCATCAAGGGACATGGCCCAATTTGCGATCGCATCCGCCACCTTATGTGCGCGTCTAATGAGCCTAACTTGAACTTCCCAAGGCGTCTCTATCAGAACTCGCCGGCTTCGACAAATGAGATTGTAGTCGGCGTATGCTCCCTCTCTAAATCCATTTAGCTCTTCTGCTATAGTAGCGCAATCGGTCTATAATATAAGTCTGTCGATCCCCATATCCCTTGCAATCGACAAACCGTGGAGAGTCGCACATGCTTCCGCCGTTCTGGCTGGGCACACGCCACACTTGAATGTGAAAGCCCCGACCATTGCACCAGACGGGTCGAAGAAGACTCCACCGCCACCAGCAGGTCCCGGGTTTCCTTTAGAGACCCCGTCGACATTGAGCTTGCGCCAACCCTGATCAGGAGGTTCCCAAACCGGAGGGACAATCGGTTCCTGAGCACTCACCCTGATCGAGATTGTATTCGACTTCACATGGAGGTATGTGGACACTTGCTTCCATACCCTATGCGTCATCCCATTCAAGCCATCATCTCCTTTAAAAATTAGCCCATTTCTGACCTTCCACGTGAGCCATAGCATAGTCGCAAAGATCGAGCTCCATCTATCTCTTTTCTCGATGTTCCTGATGACCCAAGCCTTGATATCCATAATTTCAAAGAAATCAGTGGAGATGTTCGACCCTCTTAATTGACGCCAAATCTGATGGATTGTGGAGCAGTCCCGTAGCATGTGGATCTCCGTTTCGACCTCCGAGCACCTTGGACAAGCTGCGAAATCAGATAGATGTCTCTTCACCCGGTTGGCATTACACAGAACCGCATCATGGGTAATGAGATGAGTAAATGTGCGCACACGTTGCTGAACATTCAGCTTCCAAATCAACCTCCAAACCGGTGAAGATTCCAGTCGCTTGTCACGTCTTAGGAATTGCATAGCAGATGCTGTCGAGAAATTACCCGAAGGATTCCAATGCCACACCAGCTGGTCACGGTCGTCAGGGTGTGTGCTGATTCTTATAGCCTGTAGTCTCTGACAAATGTCGATTGGGAGGTACTGTGAAATTGCTTGCCAATTCTAGTCGTTCCCTTCCCACATGTCCGAGACCGTCACTCCCAACTGCTCCTCCGACACTTGGGTTGTGGTCACGTCCTCAAGTGGACGCTCGGTTATCCATGGATGGGTCCAAAAGAGGGTATGCGTCCCATTTCCTATGTCCGTCCTCAACCCCGGAATTAAAGCTTGTGCCCCGTGTAATAATCCTCTCCATTGTCATGAGCTTTCTGCCCTTCGAGTGAACATATCGATGTCGCATCTCCCGGCGCAGTACTTCCCTCTAAGGAGCCTACTCCATAGTGAGGTGGGGTTCTTGATTAATCACCATCCAAGCTTAGCTAGAAGAGCTTGGTTCGTATCCCTTATGGAACGTATCCCCAGCCCGCCCTCTTCAATCGGGGTATACAAGAGGTCTTTCCTGAGCAGGTATATGCGCCTATGGCCGGCTGTCGAGCCCCAGATGAAGCTCCGAACTGCTGAGTCAATACCGTCGCATACACTCATTGGGACAAACGCCGACTGCATCACATAGACCGGGAGGCTTGTGAGAACCGACTTTGCCAATGTTACTCTACCAACGAGGGAGAGTGTTCGAGCCTTCCACCCATTTAGTCTAGCTGTAACTTTGCTCAAAAGAAATTGATATTTCTCCGCCGTCAATCGCCCACAAGACGTCAACACTCCTAGATAGTTGCCAAAGTCTGTAGTCATAGGAATTTCTATTTCATTCCTAATTTCTACCTTTGCTTGGGCTGAGACATTCCGGGAGAAAAACACGGTGCTCTTCTGGAAGTTCACGCGTTCGTCCGAGTCTGCACAAAACCTGTCCAAGCAGCCCTTCATGACCTTGGCCTGATCAACCGTCGCTTCACATAGTAGAACCAGGTCATCGGCAAAGAACAAATGAGACAGTTGAACTCCGCCGATGTTCACGGGTCTCCAGCTCCCATCCGCAACAACATCTTGAATAATGTGGGAGAGATGCTCCATACAAAACACAAAAAGGTAGGGCGATAGCGGATCCCCTTGTCGAATTCCTCGAGACGGCTTAAAGCCTCCGATCTTTTTGCCATTCCATAACACCTCAGTTTTACCCTCTGTTTGGCACTTCATTATCACGTCAATAAGTCTTGCAGGCAACTGAGCTTTCTCTAACATTATACGGAGAAAATCCCATTTGACTCGATCGTATGCCTTTTCGAGATCTATTTTGAATATCATCCACTGACGCCTTCTCCGTTCTAACATCGAATGCAACACTTCTTGAACAATCACCACATTGTCGGTTATTTGACGCCATGGGATGAAACTTGATTGTGACGGGGAGATCATATACGGCAGAACCTTCTTCAAGCGAGTAACAATCATCTTTGTTGCCACTTTAAAAATCACATTTAGGAGGTAAATGGGTCTGAAATTAGCCGGAACGGATGGATTGGCAATCTTAGGCAGCAAGGCCATCAGCGAGTCGCCCAGGTTCTGTGGAAGTTTGGATTCATTGAGCAATTGTAGTACCGTGTTTGTTACCTGATGCCCAACGACACTCCAACCCTTTTGATAGAAAATAGCGGGAAAATCATCCGGACCCGGTGCCTTGTACGGTCCAATTTGGCTCACTGCATCCCACGCCTCGTTCATCCGAAACGGCGCCTCCAAGCTCCGCCTATCCGTCACCGGAATGGTCGGAAAAGTGTGTAAAGTCTCCCCCACTGAAAATGGTTGTTGAACCGCCTCTGCAGTGTAAAGATTTTTGATGAAATTAATCACCATTTTCCTGATTTCACTCTCCTCCTCAACCCAAATTCCATTCGGCAGCTGTAGGCTCCTGACCCTGTTAGCTCGACGTCTCACAATCGTCGCCAAGTAGAAGAACCTAGTATTCCTTTCTCCGTCTAGCAGGAAACTGGTTCGGGATTTCTAAAACCATAAGAGTTGTTCCCGATTGAGGACCTCTTCCAGCTCTTTACACAACTTCCATTCGAGACTAATATAGTGCTGTGTTCGCCTCTCTGCTAGTTTACGGCGCACACCTTCCAATCTCTTGGTGAGCTCACGTTTATTTTTGAAATTGTTTCCGAAAACCTCTTCATTCCATACTCTGAGTTGAGCTGCGAAGTCGTCCAAAGCTTTCTTCATGCCCTCATCCCTTCTCCACTCGGCATCCAACAAATCCGGGTATGCCTCGTGCAGAAGCCAGGCCGCCTGGAATCGAAATGGACGGTTGGCGGGGTTCGATCTCCCACCGGGATCAAGGCATATTAGCAACGACGCATGATCCGAGTAGGCAACCGTAAGGTGTGAAACCGTTGCCTCTTGGAATCTAGTGCGCCAGTCTGAGCAACATAAAGCTCTATCAAGCCTAGCGGAAGTCCGATTCTCCACACTGTTACCTCTCCACCATGTGAACGGAGGTCCTGAATACCCCATGTCGATCAATTGCATCGTATTAGTCCACTCTCTGAACTCTGTAGCTGCTTTGTTCGATCCCACAGAAGAAGACGGTGATCTTTCTTCCGGGTGCATAGTAGCATTAAAATCACATGCTAACAACCAAGGTTGGTGGACAGTTTCAGCGAATTCCATTAAATCTCTCCATAGATCAAGTCTTCTCGATCTCTCCGGAGCTGCATAGACTGCTGACAGAATCCAAGGCTCTTCCCCTCTTCTCCTGATCTCCACCGTGAGGTGCTGCGGACGTAGTATTCTGTGCGATACTTCAACTTCTGATGACCTCCATAGTAGCCAGATGCCCCCAGAAAAGCCAACCGCATCAATTTTAGTCCAACTGTCAAAGCCTATCCGCCGACAAACACGATCAGCAGCGGCTCCGCTGATGCGAGGTTCCACTAAAGCAATGACTGTGGGGTTTTGGGTCCGAATCGGGTCTCTGATGGCTGCGAGAAACGTGTTGTTTGCAGCCCCGCCAGTATTCCAGGTAAGTATACTTAAGCTATTCATGGAAGACAGGGTTGTGTTTAGAGCCCTATGAACAGTGGTGCTTGGGAAATTCATGGCTTCGGCAAACGCGTGGGCTGCGTCGTCAAGCAAGCCTATCGCTTTACTGATTGCTTCGGGCATTGACGCTCTGCATAGAATCGAGCCGTGCTCTGCTTCCAGAAACTGAAACTCCGCCCGCATCAGAGTTGCTATCGGAGGAAGGACTGCGTAGAAAGGCCCTGTCCGGTGGTTCGTCATCAGGAAGCTAGCTCTGTTCCTCACCGGAATTACCTCTACATTGAGGTTGTGGCTCGAGTTTGTCACATTCGATCTGTTGTGGCTCCAATTGCTCGACATTGCTTGCGTCTATCGGCTTTTGGGTGTTGGCAGGAGGGGTCTTTTGATTGCTTTTGGGGACGATCTTAGCGGAAATTGCGAAGGTCTTGGGTATGAGTGTGAGGTCGGTTAGGGAGGACATGAAAAGGGCTTCATCCACACGGGCAACCAAAGGCTGGGGTGCAGAGGTTTGTCTTTTCTTTTTTTGTGGTAATTGTTTTTTTTACTATCAGTTTACCTTTCACACCTTTTTTCCCTTTACCAGAGATCCCTTCTTTGGCTATCTTTCCATATCTTTTGGGAAAATTATCAATCTTCTCAATCATAACAACGTTATCCTTGGGCGAAATTCTATCCTTATTGACATTGATTTGAATTAGGCCCTCCAACGTATCTCCTTGATTGTCTCCCAGATTTTCTAAAACACTAAATCTTGAAGATTGACCAATCTCCCTTGTAGCGTGACTTTCGGGATTCGACATCGACTTTCCGTCCCCGCTTTCTTTCTCGCCGCCGGCGGCCGCCCTTGGGCCAAACTGCGTCGAACCCTCCTTATTCCCCACGTTACGTTCCAGATTACCGTTTGTAGGATGTTGTCTACGACCCTTCTTTGCTTGCATCCATCCCCCATAGATCTTTGCGTTGTCACCCTCGCGCTTCTCCGTGTCCCCCGGTGACCGTTCCTCGTGCCGCCCACACTGATCTGTAGAGTGTCCCACAACACCGCACTTGAAACACAACATTCGCAAACCCTCATATAGAATATGCCACACCTTCCCGTCCAGCTTGAACATTGACAGCAGAGGTTTAGTAATGTCTACTTTGACGCTCAGCCTTGCGAATTGTCCTCTGTCCGCAGCTGCGGTTGTGTTGTCGATCCTTAGAACCTTCCTTATCCGCCTCCCAATCATACTCAGGAATCTTTTGTCAAAGTACTCTATATGTAGGTAAGGAATACGCACCCATACCGTGAGAGTTGAAATCTTTGCAGTGCTCGAGTCGAATCTTGGAACCCACTTCCTGATCGTGAGATAGTTATCTCCGATCATCCAAGGGCCCTCCATAACGACGTGATTGTAATCCGCCATGTTAGAGAACCTTGCGATGTAATACTCGTTTCCAATATTGATCAGGTTGAACGGGGCACTCAATCCCCACTTCTGTGTTAATCTGCGGTAGAGTTGCATGTAGCCTGGTCCTTTATCGAACATTTTTATTATCAGGGGGTCATCATTCTCCGACGGGACATCATCAAAAGCAATGAGGCTCACCTCCGACTCCTTGGGTACCATGGTTTCAGACACCAATGAGAAGCTTCCTCCAGCCCCATTGACTAACTTCTCCTTGTAGTTAAGTGCCCCTTCTGTTTCTGCCGCGACTGATCCTGGGATTGCAGGGAATTCCTTTCCATAGTCCTGGAAGTTCGCCCCACTATTCCTCCCGGCAGCGCTTGACTTGTGAGTGTCAGCACCTGGCCGGCTTCTTCGCTCCCCATTGATGCGCAATTTTTCCTGGCTCTGGATTCGCCTGGGGAGGGCTCCCATGCTTAGGATTTTCAGCCCCCGGAATCGTCGGAATAGCACTTTCCTGGCCGGACACGCCGTTCCGGTCTTTGTCTCGATCACGCTCCCTCTCCATAGCGTTAAGGAATTTGAATTTGAATTCTTTAGATTGAATATTATGTGTGTATCCCATTCAAAGAATTAATCCTTTCAATTATAAGTAACTTTCCGTTAAATGTAACATACATGATATATGGTAGACATCTATGTTTCCTAATTAAAATATATAATTTCCAATCTCCAAAAAAAAAATTAAATTAGGGCATTAATTAAGAAATATTTTTTAAAATTAAATTAGGGCATCAATTAAGAATTTTTTTTTATTTATAGTTATGTATTTAAACTATTACAATAGAGAAGACGGATTTGAATTTGTGACAACTTTAGATCACACGAGTTGGTAAAATAACTCTATGTAAAGTTGGTTAAATGAAGGGGTTTAGATTAAAATTAGTTTAGCCAAATTAGTTTAGCCATTTTTTAATTAATTTTTTAGGGTCAATAGATTTCTATAGGGTAATGCTACCAATTCCATGAAGTTCAATTCTACGGGATCTTTACCCATTTGTGACCTATTAGCACTACGCCAGTTTGTCTCATGTGACGAACATAGTTTGGTCACCTGAGTGTACATTGGCTCGCCTGCGACCTAGAGTACGTAGTTGGCTACATACGTCTGTATATATCTTCATTGCTAGTCACTTTAGGCCACAAAATATATGTTAGTCTCTTGATATTAGGAAGGCCACTGAAAACTTCCAATATGATTGAGGCGAACATATTTACTTGTCGCATAAAATGTACTATGATCAACCACATCATATATTCAAGCGACGAGGATTAGGTGGTCATGTCACGTTATGAGAGACATTGGTTGAAGTTCAAATGATCAGGCGACCATTCGAGTGTGTTGCTTGAATAGTTACGCGACGAACATTATCATCGCTTATGAATACTTATGCGATGAACGTACATTATCATCGCTTCATAAGTGAAGTGATCGAGGGCTGGGATCGGGTGAGTTTTATAGATATTTGTCGCTTGATAATTCAAATGACGACATTATATTGCAAAGTGTTGTGTTAGGAGACTAGATATAAGAGTTCATCACTTGAGTTTTTTTATGTCTGTTTATAATATTGAATCAACTACAATTTTCTTTGTTTGTTGCTTGAGTGTATTATTAGAACCAAAAAAATATGTGCGACATAGTGTTCACCCTGAGTGTAATTTCAGAAACCATCATGTCTACACAATACCAATACACAAAACCAACACACAAACTTGACATAATACCGTATATTCTAGGGGTGGAATTGGTACAATAATAGTTACTTTTCATCGTTATCATGTACCAACCAATTATAATTGGTAATGAAAAATCTCGTACCATTACCAACCATATAAACCCTTGTATAAGTTGTACCAACTTAATTGGTAACCAATATAATTGGTTGGTAATGGTAAATTACCAAGTTTTGACATTAATATACAACTCTAAAATTAAATTTCAAATTTAAAAAACAAATATTATATATCCAAAGAAACACTTACCAAATTACATATAAATATTAATAGTTCATATAATTTAATGATTCGCGTGGAACTCTAAATTTAAATATTCAAATGAACCAAATGCAATATTGTAAGGATTAATTATTTATCAAGTACAATAAAAATTGGTTGAAACTTTAAAGTATGTTCATTTGGACCAATCTAGGACTTGTGGCATTTCTTCATTGATTAGAAAACATTTTGTTAAAAAAATCCAACCAAGTAAAAAGAAGGGATATATGCGATCAACAACAATATGTAGAATCTATTAGATAATTAAAAATGCGACAAACAATTTACATGATCGAAGACAAAATTTCCTAAGTGACAAACAATCAACATAATATAGATAATAATAAACTATAAATTTACACGAAGACAAAGTAACAAACAATCTACAAAACATTCAATTTTATTATTTTGTTAATTTTCTGGTATATTATATGTAGATTAAAATAGCTATTGAATGATATTCTCATAAAAACAATTTACTAAAAAAATCAAAAGCTTAGGAGTTTAACATCTTTTATTTTATTTAAGATTTTCATTAATTTTTTTTTAAAAATATATATACATAAAATTGGTTGGTAATGATAATACCAACTTCGGCAAACTCATTACCATTACCAACCGACTTTAAAGAATTGGTTCGGTAATACCGTACCAATATAATTGGTTACCAATTTAGTCAATACCAATTTAAATTGGTTCGGTTGGTAACGAATTGGTTGGTTTGCCTTGGTACATTTTGCCCAGCCCTAATATATTTACAATCCTAACATTGACAATCCCTTACTCATATATTCACTGATTCACAATACAAATTCATAATCCGAACATTCACAATACTATTCAGAAACAATATCTACACACCCCTCTCACATATTCACATTCCTAATAAAACAAAAACCAACGAAATCAAATGGTCACACGTGTCCAGAATTAAAGTACGATAGTTGGGCCGAATGGAGGTCTAGAGTAGGTATCTTCAAAGGCTGCATGGAGGTTGTGTAGAAGTTTGCGTGGTCGTTGACGAAGGTGGTCATGAACACCTCCAAAGCCACCACATGACAATTTAGTGATACTTTTTCGGTCATGACCGTATTGCATTTTTGGGTCGCTTCCTCTTTAGCCTTTTAAGATTCATCCTTGGGATTTCAGGCATCCTCATCCGCCTTCCTAGCCCTCTCCTCCAACTCCCCCCCCCCCCCCCCCCCCCCCCCCCGTTTTTTTTTTTTTTTTTTTTTTTTTTTTTGCAGATTCTTCATTCCATGAACCACATTTCTTCTTCACAAGTCGTCTTCTAGCCCTACCCAAACCTGCATTGTTGAACCTCATACAATCAAAATGACAAAAAAATGTAGTATTGATTGGAAAAAAAAGTAAATCACTAACTAATGTAAGTTGTTTATTTAAAATGTCCACAAATGAAAGACTAGTAAAATATTGTCCATAATGACTATTGCCACTCTTTGTAACGTTGCTGCCACTTGGAAGGCGATTGATTTATACTGGCTCCTTTTGTTTTGAAGTCATTAGATATTTATGACCTCGTTATATAAAGAGCTGGACATCGGTGTGGTTTGTTGGCTTTGTTTGAATGTTTCTTATAGAGAGTGAGCTTAGTTATGCTTCCTGGTATAGTTTGTTTTAGTGTTGACGGCTACCATGTCAGTTGATATTCCGAGTGTGCCTATTTCTCGTGTTAGAGGTTTACCCAGGACATAGCATTGAGAGGACACATATATCGGCTTTTAAGCTCTTGTTATGGTTTGATGGTTTTAATTTTTATATTGCCTTTTTTTGAGATTTGTTCGTTGTTCCTGCAGTCTTTGCCCTATATATATCGTGACTATGGTCCTGAGGCTCTTCGGTATGTTCATTTCTGGACGCAAGCAGATGAGGAATTTATAGTGAGGGTGAAGCCGTTATGGCCTAATTATTACTGGTTTACGTCTGGGTGGTGTGAGTTCATGGTTGCTAATGAGCTTAGGATTGGTACTCGTTTGATCTTTGAGTACGAGGGGCACTCTTTTTTTGATGTTGTTGTCGTTGACCCTCTTCTTGATAAAAATGGTGATTTAGATTTTTCCGTTCGTTGTTGAAATTCCTGGCTTGATGTGTTTGTTTTGGGTTTTTGTAGAGCCTGTGTACGACACAAGTGTTTGTTGTAAGCCCTCTTTTTGATGTAACATAAATAAACAAGTGACTTTCTGGGAATCTTGCCTAGTGTTTTATAACAAACGATCTTCAGTGTTTTGTACGCGATGAAGTTTTATACAATCAAATTCGATCTTCAATGCTTAAAAGCGTGTGAGAGGTTAAATATTATAGTTATAAGAAGTAATCTTCAGTGTCTTGCATGTTGCGAAGATTTTCAAAATTAAGTTCAATCTCTAGCGATTAGAGCGCGAGAGAGGTTGAAGCTTATAATTATGAAGATTAATCTCGATCGCCTAACACGCGATGAAGATTTTAAAAATTAAGTTCAATCTCTAGCGATTAGAGCGTGAGAGAGGTTGAAAGATATAATTATGAAGACTAATCTCCAGCGTCTAACACGCAACGAATATTTTCAAAATGAATTTCAATCTCCATCGATTAGAGCGTGAGAGAGGTTGAAACTTATAATTATAAAGAGTGATCTCTAACATCTAACACGCGACAAAGATTTTCAAAATTAAGATCAATCTCCAGCGATTAGAGTGCGAGAGATGTTGAACCTTATAATTATAAAGACTAATCTCCAGCGTCTAACACGCGAAGAAGATTTTCAAAATTAAGTTCAATCTCTAGTGTTTAGAGCGCGAGAGAGGTTGAAACTTATAATTATGAAGACTAATTTCTACCGTCTAACACGCGACAAATTTTTTCAAAATAATTCAATCTCCAGGGATTAGAGCGCGAGAGAGGTTGAAACTTTTAATTGTAAAGAGTAATCTCCAGCGTCTAACACACGACAAAAATTTTCAAATTTAAGTTCATTCTCTCGCGATTAGAGCGCGAGAGAGGTTGAACCTTATAATTATAAAGACTAATCTCCAGCGTCTAACACGCGACGAAGATTTTCAAAATTAAGTTCAATCTCCAGCGTTTAAGGTTGTGGTGGCGATTTCTGTGAAACTGAAAAGTTATGGATGAAAGTGGGCTTTTTATAAATTGTTGACTTACATAGACGTGCGTTTTCTAATGAAGCTTGTTACATAAAGAAAAACTAAAAACCATTGGCCTCTGGCCCGTCATACCCAACAACGTTCATTTCTTCTTCAATGTTGTAACCTTCTTTGTCCATAAAGTGATCTTCGAACCTTGTTCCTCCTAGATGGGTGAACACTATTGTTGTTTCTAGTTCGAGCCCATGAGTTTCGACGAAATCATTCCAACCTCTTACTACCCATTGTGAATGGTAGGTGCCTCATGTGATATGAACATGAAAATCTTTTATAATGCGAGTAGACAATAAGAATTGTTCTGGTACTTGGGGGTCAGACTTCTCTCCGAAACTGTAGAGCAGCATCATGCGTATGTACTGCTTCTCGCCTACCAGGTAGATGTTGAAAGTAAAAGGGGTGTTTGAATCTTGGGTTGCCATTTTTCTGCTTGTAGGTGATGGTTGCGCAGAGGCTAACTGGCCCTTTTTGTAATAGTGTGTGAGGGGTTGAATGTTGGTGTTGGAAAACTTACTCAATAAGAGTGGCTGAACTTTCTCGTGACCAGTAGGCCTGTTTCTCGATTTGGGATATACAGACTGACTAGCGGGATTCTGAATAGATTCTTTCCATGTGTAGACCATGTAGGGTGTCTTGGGAAGTCTCGAATCAAACTTTTTCCCTCATTCAACGTATGTAATCAATGTTGGTGTAGATTACATTGTCTGTAGCGCTTTATTTGGGATATATAAGGGTGTGAGATTGTTGTTATAATCCATTCACTCAATAGCTTTGTGTTGTTTACTATTTTCCTTGCTAGAGAAAGAGATGGCTTCGTCTGATTCTGGGATGCGGGATTTTTATCGTTGTGTCGATGTAGAAGAGAGACTTCATCGCTTGATAATATGGTACTACTTGTTGTATTTTTTTATGTTTCAGTAATGAATCTTATCAAATGATGTTCTGTTGCAACCTCTTCCTTGATTCTTCGAAAGGATGTACGTTCCTGTTGTGTTTGATCGTGTTTGCTTAGTAACCTCAAGTGAACAAGAGTTCTGTGTCTGAGTTTCCAAGGAAGGCCTCAATCTCTGGTGGTTGACCGATGGTTGGAATAATTTCACAACTAACAACGATGTTCGTGTTGGAGCAACGATGGTGTTTTTCAAGAATGTGGGAGGGCATCGCTTTGAAGTGCTCACTCTTAAAGATGACTAGTCTATAAAGATCACGAGTTGATATTTCTGAACTTTTTATAAAGTGGATGTTTTACTTGTTTTTGTTAATTCGGCTCCCTTAATCGGTCCTTTGTGTAAGTTAACCGCGGGATGTATCTGTAATGACTTTTTCGTCATATTACGATTAAGGCTTCGATATTTGTGTGCGATATGATCGTCTGCTCTTTTGTTTGCTTATGAGCTGGACATGAATGTTCCCTGAGTTGACATGGGTAGTCAGGGTAGCAGGGTGATGCTCTGATATCTCGCCATTGGTTTGGACTGAGGTGGTCTCTTGTATGGCGTGATAAATACAAATACCAAATACCATTGGTTTTATTTATCGATATATACGAGAGCGTAAGGAGTACCCTGTCTTATTGTCCTTGCTTGTTGTTGCTTTTTTCTTGAATTGGAGTGAAGAGCCATGGCCTCTCCCAATCCAAGTCGTCGCGATTTTTTCCGTTCTATTGATTCTGAGGAGAAGCTTGAATCTCTAGTAGTTCTCCCGACCCTTTATTCGTGGTTTCCGTATTCCTGATTTTTTTTCAATAGAGTTTTATTTTGATATATTGTTTGCAGCTGCTACTAGACTCTTTTGGTGCTATGTATGGTCGCGTGGTATGGAGCCATGTTTCTTTAGTTTCCCCTACCGGAGAAGAATTTCTTGTAGGGTGTTTCGGGATAGCCAGGGTCATTATTTTCTGACCGAAGGTTGGCGCGCGTTTGCAGTAAATAATCAGCTACATGTTAGGATCTCTGATCATTTTTAAGTATGAAGGGGGTACTCTCTATACAATCATTCTTCTAGAAGCAAGCGAATGAGTTGTGAAGCAGTAGCGACGTTGTTTTTTTTTTGTTTTCCTTTTTAGTATATTATCCGATTGTCGATGTATGAACTTTATTTTCTAATTGTTTTGCCCTTTGTTTGGATGCAATATAACCATCATACTGCGTTCATTCCCAGTGGCTTGTTTGCACATATGTTTTTTTGGAAAACACGTTATTGCTAAATTTATTCTCCTTCGAGGCTTGTTTGCACACACGTGTTTGAAAAACACGTGATTGCTAAATTTATTGTCCTTGGAGGCTTGTTTGCACATCCGTGTTTGAAAGACACGCGTTTGCTAAATTTATTCTCCTTGGAGGCTTGTTTGCACATCCGTGTTCGAAAGACACACTATTGCTAAATTTATTCTCCTTGGAGGCTTGTTTGCACATCCATCTTCAAAAGACACATGATTGCTAAATTTATTCTCCTTGGAGGCTTGTTTGCACATCCGTGTTCGAAAGACACGCGATTGCTAAATTTATTATCCTTGGAGGCTTTTTTGCACATCCGTATTCGAAAGACACGCGATTGCTAAACTTATTTTCCTTGGAGGCTTGTTTGCACATCCATGTTTGAAAGACACGCGATTGCTAAATTTATTCTCCTTAGAGGCTTGTTTGCACATCCGTCTTCGAAAGACAAGCGATTGCTAAATTTATTCTCCTTGGAGGCTTGTTTGCACATCCGTGTTTGAAAGACACGCGATTGCTAACTTTATTCTCATTGGAGCCTTTTTTTCACATCCGTGTTCAAAAGACACACGATTGCTATATTTATTCTCCTTGGAGGCTTGATTGCACATCCGTGTTCAAAAGAAACGTGATTGCTAAATTTGTTCTCCTTGGAGGCTTGTTTGCACATCCCTGTTCGAAAGACACGCGATTGCTAAATTTATTCTCCTTGGAGGATTGTTTGCACATCCATGTTCAAAAGACACGCGATTACTAAATTTATTCTCCTTGGAGGCTTGTTTGCACATCCATGTCCGAAAGACAGGCGATTACTAAATTTATTCTCCTTGGAGACTTGTTTGCACGTTCGTGTTCGAAAGACATGTTATTGCTAAATTTATTCTCCTCGGAGGCTTGTTTGCACATCTGATAGCATGCATTTAGGTATACATAATAGGTTGCATTTAGATTAGTTAAGATGCATTTCATTGATGGATTAAGCACGATTTGCATATTAGTTCTCTATGTTGTCGGAGTCGGAATCTACACGCTTTTATCGATTATTTCAGGTAATGGTGGATCCGAGGAGGAGACATGAGTTGATAATGCATTGGATGAGAATGTCTAGTTGATCGAAGAAGCTTACATGAAGATCTCAAGAGGTCCTGAGAAGAAGAAGCGAGCCTAAACGAAGAACAAGTCTGCAGAAGTTGTCGCCAGACATGCTGAACTTATTTTGCACTTTTTGGAGGCCTCGGTTGGCAGATTGACTATTATGACCATGCGTTGGAAAGCTCTTTCAGAGAGCTACAACTTTCATGTTGACAACAAGAGCAAATTCGGGATAGATTTTCCGCGAAAGGCCCCTGGCTGCGGCCGCAACAACCCTTGTGGCGCCCGCCGCCAGGGCCGATGCAAGAGGGAATGCTTATGCTGCGGCCGCCGCATTTGCCGTCAGCGTCAGTACGCTGCGTTTTGATTACTAAAAACCCTAGATGCTTTTGTTTTAATTCATGACCGACTTTGGATCTTTTATAAGGCCAATTTTAGTTTATTTTCCATTAATTCTATTCTATTCTACTTTTCATCAGACAATTAGAGAGAGAGAGCGATGTTCGTTATGGGCGACTATACTCTCTTCGTTCTACTTGCAATTTGAAGCTTTATTTGGATTGATTGTGAGTTTCTAAATCTTGTTCCTTATTTCCTATATTGGATGGCTCAACTTCTTTGTGCTTGATTGTTTATTGTTTTGTTCTATCTTGTCTGGCCAACTAGTTAGATCAATTCAATTGCTAGGGTTTTATAGATTCCTGATTGCGAACCTTAACCCAAGTAGCAAACTTGTCCCTTTAGGGATGATTGAACTAATTGGATAGGTAGAAAGTTGGATGTGTTGTTAAATCCTCTAGAGACTGCAAATACCTTGGTTAGTCTCTGAACTTAAAGCTATCAATTGGGTTAAATCCTTCTTTAGGAACTGTTCGACTGATAAGGCTTTCGAGGACTGATTGGACTAGTAACTATATTAGGTCGGGACAAGGGCATTCATAAGAAATCTAAAAGGACAAGAAAAAGTTACAATATCAATTCAACCAAATAAAGTGGATAGTTGTAGGTAGAGTGTTGTGAGCTGAATCTGCCATGTTTTACAGTAACTTTTATATCGATTTCTGTATACATTGCATTCATTTGGGCTTAGATAGTACAGAATCTATGTAGTTTATGTTTATTTGCCAAATTATGGAATCTACACCAGTTTCTGTTTAATTCGCAGAAATCGAGGCATTTTACAGCAATTCTACAGAGGGTCAGAAAAGCTCGGAAAACCACTACAGAAGTCCAAGGTCAAAGCAGCGGAACCAGTCTGAGAGTCAAGGCTACTCGATCTCGAGTAGGCCTTACTCGACATAGACGAGCCTGTCCGAGCAACCTTGGTCGAGCAGAGCCTGATCGAGAGCCAGACCAACCCGAGCTCCGGAAGTCTACTCGATCTCGACAAGCCCTAGTCGAGATCGACGAAGCCCAGACACCACACCCGGAGTCGACAAGGAGAGAAGCCGAGGACGACCAGGTGGGACTCGCTGCTAGCGACTCGACTCGCTGCAGGGGATCGCTCGCTGCCGCGGAAAAACTCGCTGCCAGCGGAAGAGGCAACTCGCGGAAGCGGAAAGGAAGGACACCGCTCTAGTCGATCTCGAGGACCCTTTGTCGAGGTCGACGAGCGCCTGAGTCCAGATCCGGAGCCCATCGAGCAGAGTCACTCGAGAAGACCTAGTCGGCAAGCCAGTCTACTCGAGGTCGACTAGGGCTTGTCGAGGTCGACGAGCGCCTGAGGAGCCTTGTCCGAGCCTTGCCGAGTAGAGCCATCCGAGGAGACCTAGTCGATGATCAGTCCTACTCGACATCGACAAGAGCTACTCGAGGTCGACGAGCCCATTGAGCCAAGTCCGAGCACATCGAGCAGATCTAGCCGAGGAAGTCCAGTCGACGAACCACCCTACTCGAGGTCGAGGAGTCGTGGTCGAGGTCGAGTAGAGCCGTTTTCCAGAAACTTCTCGACGAGACCTGTCCGAGTAGAATTGGGATTCCTTGGGCGCGAAGGAGTCGATTTGGCCGAAATTCTATCCGGTTCCATCAAGTTCTATCATCAAGGAGACAAGATCTATCAAGACATGAAGACTTACCTATTTAGTTTTATCTTTTCCTTTTAGATTTATTTCCATAAAACAATTTATTTATCCTTTCAAGTTTTAGATATAGTTTTAGATAGAGATAGATATCTTCTTTCCTAGATTAGCTAGGGAATGAAGCCTATAAATAAGGCCCTAGGGGGCTCAGTTTTATTCATTCCATCACAATTCAATTTCAGAGAGAAACAAGTAGTTCCACAGAGAAGTTTAGGAGTTCTAAGGTTTTTAAGGTTTTGGCTTTCTGCGAAAGTTGATTGCCAGGATTGTAAAGGCTTTTGAATTTAGTTTTAATGCAAGTTTCTTTTTATACATCAATGTCTGCGATTGCGATGAGGCATGAGTAGTCCACCCACTTCTGGGGCTAGGGTGAGCCCGACGGTGGCCATGTGAGGCGATGCGATAAAGGTCAGATCTTTTGTGCGATTCATCTTCTTTCCCTATGAGCATGATTCTTTTGCGAGAGTTGAAGGTGATCCTTGTTTGTGTTATTGAAGCGAAAGTGATCTTAATGCAACTTGGATTAATTATGTGAAAATGGTTAGTAACAATTAGGGTTTATGCGAAAGCCTCTATTTGCCTATTTGTTAATGACGAAAGTTATTTGATGGAAAACATGATCTTTTATGCCTTTATGTGTTACTTTGCATGGTTATCGTTGTGGTGTTGATACCCTGGCTTTGGAAGTCTTTTAATATATTGAAGTTTATTTCTGTCAAAGATCTGAGTATTGGTTTCAAAAATTTGCAATTTAAAATTTCTGAATTTCTGCATTCTTGTCGACATAGAGGAAGCCTTGGTCGACCTCGAGTAGTGTCTTGTCGAGGTCGAGTAGGGGTTGGTCTTAGTCGAGTTGATTTGCTTCTGTTTCTTGTCTTCGTCGAGTTGTGTTGTTTTTGTTTTTGAGTTTCTGTTGTCGACCCACCTTTGTCGATCGAGTAGCTTCTGTGTCCTCGTTTTATTTGCTGTTTCGCTTTGTCTTTTCTTGTTTTGTTTATTCTTTGCTTTTGTTTTAGTTGCCCTTGCCGGGTTTATTTGTTTCTTTTCTGCTGTTGTTTCTGTCCTTCTGCTGCTTTGTCTGTGAGAATTTACAGCTACCTAAGAACTGCTGACGTGCTTCCTCGTGGATTCGATCCTGACTATTCTCTTACTACAACGGGAGAAAGTCTTGTATTTATTTGCTGAGACAGGGAAGTCAGTCTGAACTTTATTTCATATTTATTTCAATACTCGATTTACTCCTGCAACAACAAATTGGCGCCGTTGCCGGGGAGGCAATCATTCGCGCCTTAGGTAGTCAGTTCTCACTGTTTCTTTGAGTTACTTTTCAGGTGTATGCGTCGTTCTGGTCAAACACCTGAGTTTGACAGCTTAGACGAACCGGAGCGCTACCTACACATCCACTCTAAACTTAAAAGGATCATGGCAGCCGCTGAGACACAGGAACAGCTGGTCGCTAGGCTTACCAGGGAATTGGCCGCAAAGGATGCTGCTATCGCCGCTAAAGATGCTGCTATCACCGCTGAGAGAACAGCAAGGGAACAAGCACAGGCTGAGCTTGCCCAATATCCAACCACGGCAGAGGACTACATGCACCCAACTCTAGTCGTGCCTGAATCGGCGATCCTAATCCCTGATAACTCTTTTGAAATTCGCACTCAATTTCTTATAGAGCTGAAAAATAATGCCTTCTATGGTAGATTTAATGAGTGTCCTCTTGAGCATATTACAAACTTTTCTGACATGTGCCGTACTATTGCTGAAGGTACAACTCTGGAATATGTCAAGATGAAATCTTTCCGCTGGTCTCTCGCTGGGCCTGCACTGAAATGGCTGGAAGGGCTGAAAGCAAAATCACTCACAACCTGGGCCCAAGTAGAGCAAGAGTTTCTGAATAAATTCTTCCCACCTGCCAAAACAGCACATCTCCGCCAGAGAATCACCGCCTTCAAACAGAAGCAAGGGGAACCGCTGGCAAAGGCATGGGAGCGCTACAAGGAACTTCTGTGATCTTGCCCTACTCATGGACAGCCACCCTACGTCATTCAGGAGATCTTCTTCAACTCTCTGGATCAAGTCACAAAGGATAGGATCAACCACTATACTCGCTATGAGTATCTGACAATGCCGCCAAGTGACGCATGGGGTGTGCTAGAGAAACTCACCAACTACGACAACAAGTATGGGTCTACTGCAACCTATGAAGAGAACCCATACGCCAGGCCAGCACCATCCATGCCCCTATATGAGCCACCTAAGGAGATTGATCCTCATGTTAGGGAGCAATACTACAGGGATCAGAATAAGAAGCTCATCAAGCAAGTAAAGTATCTCTCTGTCAACCAGCCTTGCATAGAATGCGGATCGCAAAGGCACACCACTCCTGAGTGCCCACACACAGAGCAAGTCAGGCTGGCAGAGCACCATGAGGATGCAGCTTACGCAGGGGGTCCCAATCGCTACATGGGGGACCAAAGGTTTCAGCAACCACAATGGAACCAAGGTGTCCCTAGGAATCCCCCGCCCTACAGAGCCCCAGGACATCCGGAAAGGGAGCAGAAAAAGGATGATATACAAACAGTCCTGGAGGAAATACGGAGGAACCACTCAGAAACTAGGCAATCTTTCAACTCCGTCTATACTCAGATGCAAGGTGTCAACTCTAGGCTTGGGGAAATTGATATCTGGCGGAAAACAGTTGATACACAGATTGGTCAGCTAGCAGCAGGAATCGCCAAACAGTCAGGGTCACTTCCAAGATCTTCAGAACCAAATCCTAAGGGAAAGACTGGACACATCGCTGCTATAAAACTCAGAAGCGGCCATCAACTACAAGAGCCAGAGGTCGGAAAGCAGCAGAATGACGAGGAACAGCAAGTCGAACTCGACAAAGCCGTGGTCGATCTCGACAAGACCTTCGTCGACCTCGAGGAGGAAATTCCAGAATCTTTGCCTGCACCACACAACAACTCGACTGGGCCCAATCTGGTCGATGTCGACAAAGGCCTTGTCGATGTCGAGGAGCCCCTGGTCGACATAGAGAAGTCTGCAACACCTCCGACGTCTGTTCTGGCTCCGAATCAGAAAAAGAAGCTGCCTTTCCCCACAAAATCTCTAAAGGACCCGACAGAGAAAAAGTTTCAGCGCTTCATTAAGATGCTTCAGAAGCTCAACGTCACCATCCCCTTCACAGAAGCTCTCAATGAAATGCCATCCTATGTCAAGTTCCTGAAGGAGATTCTGAGCAAAAAGCGATCGATGGCTGAAATCACATAGGAGTGCAGCCATCTGGACATATTGGAGAAGAGGCCGGATCCAGGTAAGTTTGCTATAACCAATGTTCTAAAAGGCGCTAGGCGGCCGCTAGGCGGTGGGTGGCCGCCTAGCGCCTAGGCGGTTAGGCGGGTACCTAGGCGGCGCCTAGGCGGACTTAGAACAAACTTGATTATTTCCTTATATTTTGACGAATAACACTTGTCAATAATTCATATAATGTAATAATAATCCATAATATCACTCAGAAATCCAAATTTGTAGTAGTTAACTAACACTAAAGTAAATAAACGCAAAAGTACATGTCTGACTAACAACTCTAAACCTCATAAAATCCAAAACTATAAGTTCGACTGAAAAGCAAATGCATCCCGGCATGCGGATAAAAAAACCTAAGTCAACTAATCATATGCTTAGAAGCGCAAAAAATTCCCAGGCGGGCCCAGGCGGCGCCTAGGCGGGATCAGTCGGGCCCAGGCGGCGCCTAGGCGGGACTAGGCGGTTCCTGGACGAATTTCCGCCTAGAGGTCCGCCTAGGCTTAAAAATTCCTAGGTCCCGTCCCGCCTAGCGCCTAGGCGCGATTTTTAGAACACTGGCTATTACTATTGGATTTGGTCCATACAAAATTAATGCCCTATGTGATCTTGGAGCTAGTGTGAGTATAATGCCTTTAACGATTTGGTCCAAGATTAAGATAGGTGCCTTGGAGCCTGTGGATGCTAGACTTTACATGGCCAACACCACGGTGGTCATCCCCACAGGCATGGTGGAAAATGTCCCAGTACAAGTAGGTAAATTCTTCGTCCCTGCTGATTTCTTAATAGTTGATATGCAAGAAGATTCTGCTTGTCCAATTATCTTAGGAAGACCATTCTTGGCGACGGTGGATGCCAACATAAGCGTAAGAAAAGGAGTGCTCACCTTCAACATCAGCGATGAGGTAATTGAGTATTCCTTTAATAAAACTGAAAGGCATACAGGTCCGATGGAAGATGTCAAATCTATCTCGGCTGGCTATATCACCTGCGGGGAACCCAATGTCAGAAATATGACTCCTGAGGAGCTGGAAAAGAGGGACATGGAAGCCCAGGTGGAGGAGATCATGGCAATCCTCAAGGAAAACAAAGAGAATCCAATCAACACGGACCAAGGTAAGTCGTTGTGGATTCATTATTTTTCGGATGCCTTGACAGGGACTAAGTATGGGGTCAAGATCGACCAAGGCTCCTCGACATCGAGTAGAGCCCTAGTCGATCTCGACCAGATCAAGGAGACTCCACCAGCACCAGCATCGTCGAGCAGCAAACCAGAGGAGCCACGCTACTCGACCTCGAGTAGACTTGTCGAGGTCGACCACCTGTGCCCTAACTCGACTCCATCCTCCTCGACACAGAAGCCGCCTGACGAACCAGCCTCGTCGATCTCGACTAAGCTTGTCGAGATCGACCACCACCCGGCGCCACCAGAGCCTGCTTCATCGGCATTGCAGCAACCAGGAGGAGAGCCCTCGTCGATCTCGACTAAGCTTGTCGAGATCGACCACCACTCGGAGAGCCCAGCCCCGCCTTCCTCGATGAACAAACCACCAGGAGCGGAGTCCTCGTCGAGGTCGACCAGACTTGTCGAGGTCGACAAGCCCCTGTCTTCGTCGACTTCTGAATCTTCGACCAGACCACCACCAGGACCAGCAGTCTTGTCGAGATCGACTAGCCCTAGTCGAGATCGACCAAACACAGTGGTTCCCGATTCCGTCTCTGCGAAGGTAAGTCAAGGTATGGATCTTTCTTCGCCTATTTCCATTAAAGATTTATCTATACATGGGAGAGGTCTGCCTTGGTATGTGCGATTGTGCAGGATATCCAATGATGAGCCTAAGGAATATGAAGTTGGAGACAAGCTCTATGTCTCTAAATCAAAGGATCATTGGTTTCCCAATAAATTCAACAAGAAGCGGATGAGACCGTTCGTGGTGAACAAGATCCATTCTGGAGGATTACAGCTGATAGACAAGAATGGAGTCTTATTTGAGGCCCAAGCTACATGGGCCCTGCAGATGCCACCTTGAGCGTTAATGGAAAGTCGGCCTAGCGACTATAAAATCTAGAGCATGTACATAGACTTTTTAGGACATTTGAGACTTTGTTTTTTTGATTTTGGTTTTGAACACTTTTAGTTTTGCTATTATGGGTATATGTCTTCTACTTTTCAGGTCCATGGATAGAAGCAAACTACATTCAGACTCGTCCCAGGATTCTTTTATTCGACATTTTAAGGCCCTGCACACCTGTCTTGTGAGTTTCTTTCTTTACCCTTGTTTTTATATACAGTGAGGACACTGTAATGTTTAAGTATGGGGTGGGGGAAGGGCTTACTTTATGCATATTTTGATTTATTTGACATTATTTGTGCATTATTTCTTTGAATTGCTACATGGCTATTTTGGAATGCATTATTTATTTATGTGCTTATATGCATGTTTTCCAAAAATGAGAAAAATGACCCCCATTGAAATTTGAAATTTTTGATAAATGTCATGGAAGCTTTATTGAACTCGACAATGCAAAATTAGATTCATTAGAGATATAGCATGAAATTGCCTAGTAAAGGGAAGTCACAATGAAGTGCATATTTTCTTGAAAACCATGAAAGGAGGTAAAAATTGAAGTTGCTTTTGACATGTTGCATGATAAGAGGATGGAAGACTTTATATTTCCATATAATGCTCATATTGTTTATATCCTATCCTTACCTATGCTTATGCATTGCACAAAAGCCATAATATGCCTTATTTCATATATTGCTCTACATGATCTAAATATTTACCATTCTTTACCTTATCCGGGGATTATGTTGGGAATGATGTTACATTATGGAGATGTTATATGATTGTTGTGTGATTATTGTCATATTTGGAGTTTGGAAGGAAATTGTTTGAAATATATGGAAAATTTAATGAGTGAAAGAAAATCCAATCACCTCAGGAGATAAAGGTAGATTGACCCTGCTCTCTGAGATAATAGTTTTGAGAGATGGGACACATTATGAGGAGTCCAAAGCACTAAGTATCCGGGGCCATTCATGACACCCATGTTTGCGACTCGCGAGAAGGCAGTGCTGAGGTTAGAGAGGTAAAAGCATTATTATTGAGAAAATCATTATGAAAGGTGATGAATCAAGTGGAAGAAGGAATGTGGAAATTCAATTTGGAAAGTACTCCATTTCCCCGGATCATTAGCACCACATTGCCAGAAATTGCCCACCTTTTTGCCTTTTACCAATCTACTCCTTCATGAACTTAAATTAAAGTCTTCTTGATTATCAATGCTTTGTCACGAATGAATTATTTTTGCATAATCCTCCTTTTGTGAGTAGATGTTGCTTTTACATATTTGCACGTGCATGAATCTGTGACACTAGTACCTTTTGGAGGATGGTAATTGATTGAAGGGACATATAAGAATGAATCTAAGATGTTGAGAGTTTGAATTCTTCCCCTGAATGACAAATAAAAGTATTGCTTGAGGACAAGCAAGCTTAAGTATGAGGTGTTTGTTGTGAGCTGAATCTGCCATGTTTTACAGTAACTTTTATATCGATTTATGTATACATTGCATTCATTTGGGCTTAGATAGTACAAAATTTATGTAGTTTATGTTTATTTGCCAAATTATGGAATCTACACCAGTTTCTGTTTAATTCGCAGAAATCGAGGCATTTTACAGCAATTCTACAGAGGGTCAGAAAAGCTCGGAAAACCACTACAGAAGTCCAAGGTCAAAGCAGCGGAACCAGTCTGAGAGTCAAGGCTACTCGATCTCGAGTAGGCCTTACTCGACATAGACGAGCCTGTCCGAGCAACCTTGGTCGAGCAGAGCCTGATCGAGAGCCAGACCAACCCGAGCTCCGGAAGTCTACTCGATCTCGACAAGCCCTAGTCGAGATCGACGAAGCCCAGACACCACACCCGGAGTCGACAAGGAGAGAAGCCGAGGACGACCAGGCGGGACTCGCTGCCAGCGACTCGACTCGCTGCATCGGATCGCTTGCTGCCGCGGAAAAACTCGCTGCCAGCGGAAGAGGCAACTCGCGGAAGCGGAAAGGAAGGACACCGCTCTAGTCGATCTCGAGGACCCTTTGTCGAGGTTGACGAGCGCCTGAGTCCAGATCCGGAGCCCATCGAGCAGAGTCACTCGAGAAGACCTAGTCGGCAAGCCAGTCTACTCGAGGTCGACTAGGGCTTGTCGAGGTCGACAAGCGCCTGAGGAGCCTTGTCCGAGCCTTGCCGAGTAGAGCCACCCGAGGAGACCTAGTCGATGATCAGTCCTACTCGACATCGACAAGAGCTACTCGAGGTCGACGAGCCCATTGAGCCAAGTCCGAGCACATCGAGCAGATCTAGCCGAGGAAGTCCAGTCGACGAACCACCCTACTCGAGGTCGACGAGCCGTGGTCGAGGTCGAGTAGAGCCGTTTTCCAGAAACTTCTCGACGAGACCTGTCCGAGTAGAATTGAGATTCCTTGGGCGCGAAGGAGTCGATTTGGCCGAAATTCTATCCGGTTCCATCAAGTTCTATCATCAAGGAGACAAGATCTATCAAGACATGAAGACTTACCTATTTAGTTTTATCTTTTCCTTTTAGATTTATTTCCATAAAACAATTTATTTATCCTTTCAAGTTTTAGATATAGTTTTAGATAGAGATAGATATCTTCTTTCCTAGAATAGCTAGGGATTGAAGCCTATAAATAAGGCCCTAGGGGGCTCAGTTTTATTCATTCCATCACAATTCAATTTCAGAGAGAAACAAGTAGTTCCACAGAGAAGTTTAGGAGTTCTAAGGTTTTTAGGGTTTTGGCTTTCTGCGAAAGTTGATTGCCAGGATTGTAAAGGCTTTTGAATTTAGTTTTAACGCAAGTTTCTTTTTATACATCAATGTCTGCGATTGCGATGAGGCGTGAGTAGTCCACCCACTTCTGGGGCTAGGGTGAGCCCGACGGTGGCCATGTGAGGCGATGCGATAAAGGTCAGATCTTTTGTGCGATTCATCTTCTTTCCCTATGAGCATGATTCTTTTGCGAGAGTTGAAGGTGATCCTTGTTTGTGTTATTGAAGCGAAATTGATCTTAATGCAACTTGGATTAATTATGTGAAAAGGGTTAGTAACAATTAGGGTTTATGCGAAAGCCTCTATTTGCCTATTTGTTAATGACGAAAGTTATTTGATGGAAAGCATGATCTTTTATGCCTTTATGTGTTACTTTGCATGATTATCGTTATGGTGTTGATACCCTGGCTTTGGAAGTCTTTTAATATATTGAAGTTTATTTCTATCAAAGATCTGAGTATTGGTTTCGAAAATTTGCAATTTAAAATTTCTGAATTTCTGCATTCTTGTCGACATAGAGGAAGCCTTGGTCGACCTCGAGTAGTGTCTTGTCGAGGTCGAGTAGGGGTTGGTCTTAGTCGAGTTGATTTGCTTCTGTTTCTTGTCTTCGTCGAGTTGTGTTGTTTTCGTTTTTGAGTTTCTGTTGTCGACCCACCTTTGTCGATCTAGAGGACAGCTTACTCGAGATCGAGTAGCTTCTGTGTCCTCGTTTTATTTGCTGTTTCGCTTTGTCTTTTCTTGTTTTGTTTATTCTTTGCTTTTGTTTTAGTTGCCCTTGCCGGGTTTATTTGTTTCTTTTCTGCTCTTGTTTCTGTCCTTCTGCTGCTTTGTCTGTGAGAATTTACAGCTACCTGAGAACTGCTGACGTGCTTCCTCGTGGATTCGATCCTGACTATTCTCTTACTACAACGGGAGAAAGTCTTGTATTTTTTTGCTGAGACAGGGAAGTCAGTCTAAACTTTATTTCATATTTATTTCATACTTGACCATCCTCCTGCAACAACATAGAGCGATCTTCTCTATATTATTTTGCATTATTTGTTTTTATTTTATTTTGTTTTCTTTTCAATCTTTATCAACCAAAACCCCCCTTTCTACTAATTGGTAAATACACATTGCAGAGAAATACTTGATTCTTTGTGGGATCGACCTCTTACTTGCTTGCTATACTAGTTTCTAGGTTTGAGTTTTATTTTGATACGGTTTATGCGGCTAAAAACCGTCCATAAACATCCGTATTCGAAAGACAAGCGATTGCTAAATTTATTCTCCTTAGAGATTTGTTTGCACATCCTGGTTCGAAAGACACGCGATTGCTAAAGTTATTCTCCTTGGAGGCTTGTTCGTACTGACGACCATTTTTGGGTTTGGAACTTTCATATATATATATATATATATATATATATATATATATATATATATATATATATATATATATATATATATGAAGAGGTGTACCCAATCGGGATTCCTAGTGACTCACATACATAGAAAATGTAAGTCATCATGTTTCCAAAATACTTACCTAATCTTATGCAAAATAAGCCTTGAGGTTTCTAGCGTTCCATGACTTTGAAAGGATGAACCCTTCTGAATTTTGAAGTTTAAAAGATCCTTTTGCAACCTCTTTGTGAGTGACATACGAGCCTTCCCATTTTGGTTCGAGTTTTCCTCCTGTCGTCGCTTGCCGGAGGACAAAATCTTCTTTCTGTATTGGGAACAAGCACATACATTTGTTGTATCCTTCAGTCAGTCAGCATTGACACTCATTTGCTTTGAGGCAAACCTTGTCTCTCATTTCTTCTCGCAAGTGGAGCTCTAACTCAAGGTCCTCGTCATTGGTGTCTTTGATAAAGTCCACTACTCGGGCGGATGGTACCAATAATTCAACTAGAATGATCACGTCGACCCTAAAGGCCATTGCGAAGGGTGTTTCTCTAGTTGCACTCTTGGCTGAAGTTTTGTAAGACCATTGTACTAGTGGCAAGGTCTCGTCCCACTCCCCCTTTATTGTCCCCAATCTCTTCTTTAAGGCGTTCAAGATCTGGCGGTTTGTGGTTTCTACTTTTCCATTTTATTGCGGGTAGGCTATAGAGGAGAAACGGAAATCGATGCAGAGCCCGGCGTAAAAATCATGTATCCCTTCAAAGTCAAATTGGGGGCCGTGGTCGGTGATGATGGCTTGGGGGACTCAAAATCAGCAGATCATATTTTTCCAGAGGAATTTACCCACTTTTTTTTGCTGTAATAGTGGCCAAGGCTTGGACTTCTACCCATTTCGTGAAGTAATCAACTATTACAATGATAAAGCGGAGTTGGCCCGGCGTTGTTGGGAAAGGGCCCAAAATATCCATTCCTTATATTGCGAAAGGGCAGGGTGCTGATATGCATTTTAACGGATGAGGAGATAGATGATTGAATGAAGCATGTCGCTGGCAGGGATCGCATACATGAATAATTATCTCAACGTCAGCTTTGAGAGTGGGCAAGTAGTATCCTAATCGTGTGATCTTGGATGCCACTTCTCTCCATCCTTGGTGATTCCCGCATACGCTTGCATGGAGCTCGTGAACTAGATCGAGACCCTCTTGGTTTGACACACAGAGGAGGTCGGGGAGGTTAAAACCTCTTTTGTGGAGTCTTCCATCACTGACTCGAAAACAAGCCGCTCGTTTTCTGATGTTTTGGTAATCTAGCAATGGGTTCATCAGTACGCTTTCAGTTATGTATTGTAAGAGGGGTCTGCGCCAATCCCCTAGGTTTGATATCTTTAAAACCCCCTTGTGAATTCATCGGGCATGTCTTTGCTCGATTAACACGTGGTCGCTCAAACAGAGGGGCAGTGTCGCTCCTATCCTGGCCAAAATATCGACATGTTCATTTTTCTCGCGGGGGATGGATGAAATGGAACATTTCTCAAAAGCTGTCGTAAGTTTCTGAACGCAAGCCAGGTACTCAGGTAACATCCCTGTTTTTGCTTCATATTCTCCTTTGACTTGTTAAGCGACCACTTCGGAGTTTGTGAAAATTTGAACTTGTCGGGCTCCGTTGATCAGTGCTTTTTCAATACCCACGATTAGTGCTTCATATTCTACTTCGTTGTTGGTGGCCTCGAATAATAACTGGAAAGTCAAATCGGTTACCTCTCCACTAGGACTGGTGATTATGACTCCTGCTCCACATCCTCCTGCTGATACAGAGCCATCTACATTGATGACCCAATCTTCTCCATCGCGATCCTGCTAATTTGGGAAAATAGCATCGACTACGAAGTCGGTTAACGCTTTAGCCAAGCGAGATTTTCTGGGTTTAAAGTGTATGTCGAATTCTGAAAGCTCAATAGCCCATTTAAACATCCTTCCTAAAAGGGATGGAGAGTGGAGGATCTGATCGATGAAGGAGCAGATCAGAAAGTACCTCCATGGTGTGATTCTTGAAGTAGGGTCTCAATCTTCGGGCCTCGAAAGCAACAGATGAAGCCATTTTTGGTATGGGGGTGTACCTGGACTCGGTAGGTTGCAAAACCCTACTGGCAAAGTAGATGGGGAATTTGGACTCTCTTGATAGCACAGTGCTGATAGTAGTTGATCCAACCGCGAGATATAGCTGAAGAGTCTCATGCTCGCGTAGATAATGAAGAGTGGGGAATGACGCAAGGTATTCCTTCAAGTCTTTGAAGGCTTTGTCTAAAAAAGAAGTCCATTCGATTGGACCCTTCTTTTTCAGCTGTTCGAAGAAAGGTAGGGAATGATCTGCTAGTCGTGAGCAAAATCTGCTTAGGCAATTGACATATCCATTTAACTTTTGAATGTCGTTAATTGTCCTAGGGGGGGGGGGGGGGGGCGCATGTCGAGTATTGCCTGGACCTTCGAGGGATCTATTTCACGATGACATATCTTGAATCCTAAAAAGTCCCAGAATCAATTCTGAACACGCATTTCTCAGGATTGAGGCAAACGTGATTCTTCCTCAAGATGTAGATGGTTTCCTAGAGGTCACCGGAATGACCCTCTTTTGTCAGAGTTTTTACCACGCTGTCATCAACATAGACTGCAATGTTTCTCCCGAGTTGTGGTCTGAAAACTTTCTCGATCATTCCTTGGAAAGTAGCACCGATATTTTTGAGTCCGAAGAGCATTACTTTATAACAAAAGGTGCCCTGGTTGGCGATGAAGGCGATACTTTTTTCATCGCGGGGGCTCATTTATACCTGATTGTAGCATGAGTACGCATCGAGGAAACTGAGAGTTGCGTGCTCTGCGGTTAGACATGAGCAAGGGTCAAGGGTTGACCCGGACCCGACGGGAACCCGAAGGGTCGACGACCCGGTGAGTTAGGGTTGACAAGGATCGGGGTCGAGGCAGGTTAAGGGTTAGGGTTAGGGTCATGTTGATTTTTTACCCACGAACCCGGCGGGTCGAACCCGAAAGGCCGACCGGTAAGGTCAACCCTTCGGGTCATCTATTTTTTTTTCAAAAAATTAAGGTGAAGAGGATGAGGAATTCAACATTATATAATGACGGAGCCATCTAGAGAGATCCCAATTTCCTACTCTGTAGGCAATCGCTCGTCAAATATTTGTCGCTCATTGCTCAACTCTAGCGGTGGAGCAACGTTTTAGCCAATGTGGTCAAATATTAAGTGATAAGATATCAAGACTCTTTCCCGAGACTCTAGGTCAAGTTTGCCTAAACGATTAGAAGAGGGCGGAGATGCGAATTCAAAATAATGACTACTTAATCGAGTCAGACTCGAATGAAGAACTCGACGATAAGATAATGGTCATAAGCTCAGATGCAAAGCAATGAGAAGAGTCCCAGCATGCGATAAGCCAATAAGGTAAGCAGGGATCAAAAGGAATGTAAAGAACCGCGTGAGCTTTGATTCCTCTTCCCCGAGAGATACGTAGACAACTAGAAAATCGGTCAATGCTCTTCTTCCTTTTTCTTTTTATTTTTTTTAAACTTAAAAAACATTAAAAAAAATAAATAACATGTCATGACCCGACGGGTCAAAGGGCCGACCCTTGACCCGGCGGGTCACCACAACCCGTTGACCCATGGCTTGGAAGGGTCAGGGTTAGGGTCAGGGATATCTCTACCCGTCGACCCGGCAGGTGCGACCCGTGCTCATGTCTACCTGCAGTGGTATCCACCATCTCATTAATAGAAGGCAGTGGGTAACTGTCTTTTAGGCAACCTTTGTTCAAATCTTTGAAGTCCACACACATTCTCCATTTGGTATATCTTTTTCTTACCAACATGACATTCGACAACCAGGTCGAGTCGTTTATCTTGCGAATGAAACCGGCTTGTAGAACTTTATCCACTTCTTGTTTGGATGCTTCAGATTTTTAGCAGTCATTATTCTTTTTCTTTGACACATAGCCTTTGTGTCACGCTCGAGCCTCAGAGAATGCTCCGCGATTTCCCAGGTGTTTGGTTAAGTTTTAGAGTTAATTGCATATTATGCTCTTTTATTGGTAAAGTTCGGAAACTACGCTATTATATTGGATTTATGTAGGTTCGTAGTGACAACATGGTGAGGAGCTTGGGAGCGACCAAAGAGTATGGAACAAGCTAAGGAATGATTATAAGGCGGTTTGGGAAGCAAAGGAGCACAAGAACAAGAGCGGAAACGGGGCACATGGAGAAATCGTATCTTTAAGGTTCTGAGAACTTCGATTCAGCTTCTTGTGTCTTCAAGAGATTTGTATTCCTTGAAAAGAGATTTCCAACACATATTCATATGCATCAATCGGACAACTGCATAAGCGACACCCGCCGTCCCTGCAGATCCAGATCTGCGCAAGCGGCCCAACTTCTATCTTTGTGGAAACTCTTTCTATCTATTCTAGGGTTTTTGACAAACGGTTTGAGGCACTATATTAGACCTATTTTCATTAGTTATTCGTCATCTAACATCATCTAACACTCTAACGTTCAACCACTTTTCTCTATTCAATTCATTAGTTTAGGTTTTGTTTTCCATTCAAGAGAAGGGATTTAGGTAAGCCATGCTTGGCTAACTCTCCATTGTTTTCATCTACACTTTCGAGACTTGGTTGGTTGATTGTGAGTTTCTAATGAAGTACTATTTCTCTCTTTAATATCTTTCGATTTCCCTTGTGTTTATTGATGATATTGTTATGATTGATCCACATGATAGTATCTTGCTAGGTATTTGTTCTTTCGTCGTTGAATGAATTCTGTAGTAGCATGGTTAGAATTTGGAGAACCTTCGTTTGATCATGACTAAGTAGAGATTTCAACATACGTCTTAAACATCGATTGTCTTGCATACTTGCTGTTATTCATATGCCTAGATTCTTATGAACTTGTGCTATATGTATCTTAAATCTTTGTTCGTGCTTAGATTGTATAAAGTTGTAAGGGATTAATTATTCTCTTTGTGCTTTAATCTATTCAAACTAAGATGGAAGGAATTCGTAGAGAACACTTTAATTGGATTCAACGACTAACAAAGCCTTTATCCTTTGCATTAGTTTAGATTAGGTGTTTTATTTACTTTATTCCCATATTTTGCCTTTCAATCAATAAATATACAATTCTTGGAAATACATGTTTCTCTGTGGGATCGACCCCTTACTTGCATCCTATACTAGTTTGTTTGTTTGGGAATTATTTTAATAAGGGAAATCAACGACTTTCCCTCCGTCAAATTGGCGTCGTTGCCGAGTATTCGAGTTTATTTCTTTGTTTTGTGTGTTTTTTTATTTTTATATACATCAAACCTCGTCGTGGACCTATCTTACGGTTCACGACACCTTACTTCTAGTCTTTCAACATGCTGAATTTATTTCAGTTTGAAGGAGAATACTTTCAGCGATATCTCACAAGAGTGGAAGATGAGGTGGCCTTCCATTGTTCATGGGGTAATCAATATAGTTGGGAAGAAAAGGTTAGTTGTGTGCTTGAGGGCATGACTCTTAGCTCCAAAATATTCGCCGAATCCGTCAATAATGTAAGCCTTGAAGGGTTGGATTGCTCAAAGAGTGGCATGATTCCTCTAACAATGAGCCTATTGTACAGGCGGCGGCTGCCGTCACTTCTGCAGCCAGCTTAGGCGATAGTAGAGATGGGGAAGGTGCCCCGATGCCCATTGATATGGAGTCTCATGAGTCGACGCATGAAGAACCATGTGTTTAGCCCCTACCCCGCCAGAAGAACCCATTCCCAACCCACCTATGGATGCATGCCTAATTGAAAATAAAGAAGGAAACCCTGTGGATACAAGCGTGGAAGAGCCTATCAAACACATTTGGTTTAACTAGCTTATTCCCTCTTCCCTGCTTCACAAATTGCATTATGCCAACGGAGGAGGAATGTATTAATAAGAATGGCTTCTCTGACGAGGAATGGGATGAAGAAGAAGAGCTAGTGATTCTTGAGGTGAAATCTCATGAAAGCGCGCATGAGGATTCATTTTTTTTAGCTTTTGATTCATCCGATGAGCTCATCTTCAGCACATCCATCGAAGAAGCAAGTCCGGAGCTGAGCTCTGTGGCTCTTGAGCAAGGTAGCGATGTTTCTTACACTTTTGTTGATTTTGGTGAGTATGTTGATCCTTGTAAGCACTATTTCTACAAACCACCAGCAGAACTGTGTTGGTGGTACTACATACCCTCAACGGAAAGTCAAGCTCAAACACATGATAAGTTGAATTCATTCTTTGATTTCATATCTTTAGCTTTCAATTTTTTCATGTTTAGTATTCATTCAAGTTTTGGGTGGGCACAAGAGTTTGATTTGCTTTTGAGGGCATTGACGATGTCTGAATGAGTCTTGAAGGTAAGAAAAATAAACCGTCGAGTCTTAGACGATAAACAAGGACGCTTCTTGGGAGGCAACCCAAGGTAAGTCTCTATTTTCATGCTTTTCAATTCCTAGTTAGTTTTTCAATATTTCAATTTCAATAAATTGTAGAGTTCTTATTCGATAGTTAATGTGCTTATGAAAATGTGTTTGGAGTTTTGGTGATGCTATAATGGTAAGGTAAGTGGGAGAATAGATTGAAAAAGGAAATCTGCTGCTTGAACTGGGTGTTTTCGCCGCCGTGAAACGCGTATAGTCAACTTTACAGTGGCTAAGTGTCGACTCAGTACATGGAGGTACTGAGTCAGGAGGTTTTGCCTGAATTCACCGTTGTGAGAACTCATTTCGCGGTCGTGACATCCTAAACTCGCCACTGCGAGTTCCCTTGCCCACACAAAAGTGGAACCCCTCTCCTCGCCGCCGCGACTTCACCTCTCGCGACCGCGATAACTCCCACTTGCCTCTACAAGCTCCCACATCCGAGCCCCAGCAATAACAATTGTCTCGCCTCCACGATCCTACATTTCGTGGCCACGAGTCCATCAGTTCCGAGCCATCAACCATCGCCACCACAAGAGATTTAGTAAGTCTCCTCTTCCCTCACCACAAGTTTATTTGTTTTATTTTCTTTTCTTTTACGTTTCATTGAGGACAATGAAAGATTTAAGTGTGGAGGAGGGATTTAGTGCATCTAATTAGGTCATATTTCAATTTTTGAATTAGCTTATTTATGCATTAGAAAATCAAAGAAAAAAATTAGAAAATGTCAAAAAATCCCAAAAACATCATGCATTGCGTGTGTGTGTGTGTGTGTGTGTGTGCGTGCGTGTGCGTGTGTGTGTGTGCGTGTGTGTGTTTATCTAAACACCCACCTTAGTTAGTGAAACTCTATATCTTCTTATGACATGAACTTGTAAATCCTACGATTAGTTTGAATTGCTTAGCCTTATTGTTCTAAAATGTTTTTCTTATGCAGCATGATTGGTGATGTAATTAAGCATGTATGATTGAGCTCAAATACAATTGAAATCCTACAAAACATGACTCTTTTGAGATTGTTTTAGCCTTATTGGATTCATCTATAATCCTTTTGCTTAATTGTGTGATTTACTCTCCTTATGTTTCTACCTCTTGATATTGACTTAATTATCTATCGTCAAAGCCAACTCACATGTTTGTTGCTTGCGGAATTTATACTTTTATGTTATATATTTGGCTATTAGTTTCTTGTGAGTTTTTTTTTATTGAAATAAGGTGGCAATGGTTGAATATATACACTAAGTAACCGGATCTATGCATGACACCCATGGGTATGATTCGCGCAAAACGGTGTTGAAAACTATTCACTAAGAAAGAAAACTTGATCATTGAGTAACCAAGTTCATTCATGATGCCCATGTCTGCAACTCGCGTCAAAAGATGTTCAAGTGGACTTCATTCAAGTAAGTCGAGGTGTTGATAGACCGGGGCCATCCATGACACCCATGTTTGCGACTCGCGTAACGAATACACCAAAGCCGAAAGAAAGTATAGAAAGAAAAAAAGAAAAGAAAAAAGGTGAAAATGAAAAAGAAAAAGAAAGAAAAGAGAGTGAAACTCTAGAGCCAAATTGTTTATTTTTATTGTTTTTCTGCAAGTGATTACATTTCGGTGGAGATTTGATTATATTGTTGTCAACGTCTATGAGCTTAGTGCATCTTGTGAGCTTGGATGATTTCTACTTCTATGCTTTGATTGCGAAATGCATGCTATGATGTTTATTCACTTGATCATGTGCTCCATTTAAATTGATGGTGTTTTTTTATTGAGGCTATTGCATGGATGATGAACTCGTAGGTATATGTTGCTTTTTATTATTCGCTCGAGGACTAGCGAGGCTCAAGTGTGCAGGAGTTTGATAAGACATATTTTGATAGGCATTATAGAGTAGTTTTATTTGCATTTCATAGGTGTTTGATTATGTTTTAGAGTTAATTGCATATTATGCTCTTTTAGTAGTAAAGTTCGGAAACTACGCTATTTTATTGGATTTATGTAGGTTCGTAGTGCCAAAAGGGTGAGGATCTTGGGAGAGACCAAAGAGGATGTCCAAAGAGTATGGAACAAGCTAAGGAAGGATTAGAAGGCGATTTGGGAAGCAAAAGAGCACAAAAACAAGAGCGAAAACGGAGCACATGCAGAAATCATATCTTTAAGGTTCTGAGAACTTTGATTCAACTTCTGGTGTCTTCATAAGAGCTGTAGTCCTTGAAAAGCGTTTTCCAACGCATATTCATATGCATCAATCGAACAAACGACGACTCCGGAAAGTGTATTACAAGTTCAGCCTATCGAAGCTGTCAACACACTGCATAAGCGGCGCCCGCCGTGGTTTAGGCGGCGCCCGCCATCCCTTCAGATCCGGATCTGCGCAAGTGGCCCAATTTATATCTTTGCGGAAACTCTTTCTCTTTATTCTAGGGTTTTTGACCGACGGTTTGAGGCCCTATATTAGACCTATTTTCATTAGTTATTCATCATCTAACACTTTAACATTCAACCACTTTTCTTTATTCAATTCATTAGTTTAGGTTTTGTTTTCCATTCAAGAGAAGGGATTTAGGTAAGCCATGCTTGGCTAATTTTCCGTTGTTTTCATCTACATTTTCGAGACTTGGTTGGTTGATTGTGAGTTTCTAATGAAGTGGTATTTCTCTCTTTAATATATTTCGATTTCCCTTGTGTTTATTAATGATATTGTTATGATTGATCGCCATGATAGTATTTTGCTAGGTATTTGTTCTTTCAACATTGAATGAATTCCGTAGTAGTATGCTTAAGATTGTGAGAACCTTCGTTTGATCATGACTAAGTAGAGATTTCGACATATGCCTTAAACATCGGTTACCTTGCATACTTAGTATTATTCATATGCCTAGATTCTTAGGAACTTGTGCTATATTTATGTTAAATCTTTTCCCGTGCTTAGGTTGCATAAAGATGTAAGTGATTAATTGTGTTCTTTGTGCTTTAATCTATTCAAACTAAGATGGGAGGAATTCGTAGAGAACACTTTAATTGGATGGAACATCTCTTTTATCTATCCTTTGCATTAGTTTATATTAGGTCTTTTATTTACTTTATTCCCATATTCTGCCTTTCAATCAATAAATATTCAATTCTTGGAAATACCTGTTTCTTTGTGGGATCGACACCTTACTTGCATCCTATACTAGTTTGTTTGTTTGAGAATTATTTTGATAAGGGAAATCAACGACTTTCCCTCCGTCAGCCATTCAAATCCTGAGGTGACCAGGCTAAAACATCTCGCGACCCTTTCAGTATCTCCTTCAGGCGGTCTAGGGTCGGGCCTGCCAAGCTGTGGCCGTGGTAAAGGGCCTCAGCTTTGTTTAAGAGCGGAAAGAAAACGACCTTCTCTTCAACTATTTTATCTACCGTTTTATCAGTTAGTATTTCCAATTCAGTTTGTTGTTTCTTGGATGTGACTTCCTGGTCGCTATCGCCAGCCGCTTCCACCTTTAATGATCCCTCACTGGGTTTGTCAATCACGAACACTCTCCCGTGTCCCTTTTTTAATGAGGCTAAGTAACAAACTTTGCTTTCTGCTTGTTCTCCTCGGACCCGACTTACCTTTCCATAAGTGCATGGGAATTTGATGTTAAAATAATAGATAGAGCATCCGACCTGTAATTTAAATAGACTAACCCCTCCCATGATGACATTGTAGATAGACGGTAGTCGAACTATAGTGAATTCAATCATGTGAGTCCTTCTGTTGGAGGCCGTCCCTAGCGTTAAGGCTAACTCGATGGTTCCGGCTACCTCGACTTCATCTCCCGGGAAGGAGACCAGCTTCTCTGAGTAGCGGCGCAAAGCACTTTCTGCGATCCCCAGCTGCTCAAACACGTTCCAGTAGAGGACGTCCACCGAAGACCCGGTATCTATTATTAATCATTTGATTGTTTTGGTCCCTAGCTGCACATGAATGACCATGAGATCCGAATGCGGCATCCTTAGGTCTTGGGCGTAAAAAACAGAGAAATTTAATACCGCATGTTCAGTGGACGCTTGTGTGACGCTGGCCTCGGAGGGGGGTCGCTTGGTCTCTCTTTTATAGTTTTTCCTTTCCTGATTACTGGTACCAGACGAAGTGGGTCCCCCCGCGATGGTATTAATGCATACGTCCGGGGGCGGTTGGTTCCGGTTGTTCCTGTCATAACGATCAGGTCGGTTTGACGAGGACCTTGCTTCGGGGGTGTTTCTCAGGTCCCCTGGTGGGGGCCATTATCCTCCTCATTTGTTCCCATTTTGCCTTTCTTGGCCTCGCAGTTACGATCCCCTTCCTCTTCCGCTATTTGCATACGTGGTATTATATTGTTGGGGTGGAGCCATGGGAGGATTGTATTGTCGTGGTGTAGCGACTGGCTGACTAGGATTCACTGGGGGAGCACATATTTGCAAAGTGACTTGTTTTTTAGGGAGGGCCGGTGGGACTCCATAAACAGGGGGTAAGATTTGGTCGTGGTGTGCCATCATTACATTCGCCGAGACATCATGTGGGCTTGGTCCAGTTCGCTGGTTGTATTGTACTTCTTGCTGGGGAGGTCGCGGTAGGGCAACAGGGTACTGCCAATGAGGGTTGTTGCGTTGCTGATTTTCGAACCCTCTCTTCCCCGATACTTGTTGGTGGCCTTGTGGTAGAAAGAAGGTTTGGCTTCAACAGGTCGCGAGCTGGAACTAGCAGCTTCCATAGCGTGTGGATCTGCTTGGTGATGAGCTTTTGCAAATCATCATAGTTTTCTAGCTCTTTTGCCCTCTATGGGATGAGGGGTAACCACCCCACATCCCATAGGGAGCAAAAGGGGGAGGTTGAGCCGCGTCCCAGGGAGGTTGTTGTCGGACATTCTCGTCATGGTCAGGCTGAGCTTCTTTGTTGGGGGGATTGTTGAGGTTGAGGTCGTCGGTTTCCTCGGCATCTCATGATGCTGGTTTCCGAACTCTTCACCGAATAGCGTAAAATTCATGATTCTTGCGACATTTGTTAGTATCAAAAGTAAAAATAGTGTTTGTTGATATTTAAACAGGGTTTATAAAAAGAAAAGAAAAGAAAAAATAAGAATTGAAAGAACAAAAAGAATGCAGTATGAAAAAGCGTATTGATAGGCGGAACCTCTCGTCGTGAAAGGTTCCCACAGACGGCGCCAATGATGCGATCATGGAATTTCACCTATACTTATTACCTCAAGGTGACGACAAATATCCTTTATTACTTACGAGCCCAATCATGATGGGTAAGGATCAGCTCGTGTGCTATTGGTCCAAGTGGTCGCGATAAAGCTTTTGACTCGCGAGGAGGTGATTATTGTTTGTCGACTTTAGAGGGAATACTCAAGATGACGTCCTTATTCCAAATGCGTTCTTCTCCGATCAAGACCTTAAGAACTCGACTCCGAGGGTTTTAAGTTAGGGAGATATGCAAAACTCTTCTTCTCTCTTGAATCGGATCCTCTCTTTCGAGGTTTAAGGGGGGTATTTATAGGGGGCTAAGCGAGCAGCTGGCTGGCGACCTCGTGGACAGGCAAGAGACACGTGTAACGCACGCCCTCATGCCAGAGGGTTGGGGGTTTACACGTGCCATGATTAGCGGAGAGGTGCTAAGCTAGTGAGCTGCTTGTCTTTGCCCTAAGGAGACACGAGGTATTTGTGGGCGCTGTTACAAGGTCTATGTTTATGAGCACTAGAACTCCGATCGCGATGTTCGTAGGCCGCTATACTTAGGAAAAGTGTGATTATTGCGATGTGCCTCAGAGCACGTCAGATGTCTTGCGTTGGACGGTCTAATTATGACGTCATATCCCCGTTGATTAATAGGGATATTTTCCAAGGCATCGTCACACATAGTACAAAACAATTAATTTGGCACAGCTGCTCCTTATTCAAGTGATGAGCATGATAACAATTTCTGTTACTTGAACATCTTACTTATTTAGACGGCAAATGTTGGGATTTGCCCCTGTTGCTTGATTACACGCTTTTCAGAGACCGTTGGTTTTATTACTCACACGACGGGCATTTCATAAACGTCGTTGCTTGGATTAAACCTTAGTTTTGATGATATTTAAGCGAGCAACATTTTGTCGCCTAAAACAGAAATATAGGCCTAACTCATGTGACTCATTCAGAAGACCAACTTTTAACTCACATGAATACTATCAAGCGATTAGCATGTGTTATGTTCATATATCGCTTGAAGTCTTGCAATCTATGCACCAACTTCGACACTCGTTCATGCGATCAAATATAGCGACACAATTTATATCCGTTGATTGGACTATCTCAGACGACGAACATAGAGTTAAGTTAGTCACATAAATGCAAGGCCTAGCCTATACGAGTCCACATGCATTGGAGACTTTCTAAACGACGAGAGTTGGTATGTTCGTCGCCTGAAGACGTCTCAGGCGACAAAGCAAAAGGTATTCCTCGCTCTAGGTGATGACGTAGTGTAAGTTAGGAAAGTTTTTTAAAAAAATTTCTTTTTTTATGAATCTGTAAACGTTGGGTAGTGGAGTTGTTATAAAGGGCATGCATATACATATACGGTGATATCACCTAATTAATTAACAGTGTATATATGCAAACTTTGTGAGGTAATTTATTATTATTGTAATGCGTAGATTTTGCATCAATGATTCTTGAATGTCGATTGATCTTCCTTTCGACCTAGCTCCCTGCATAGAAGAAGAAAGAGGCGGGGTTTGCTCCCCGAAGGAGCCTCCGACGCTCAAGTCAGAGAGTGTGTCGGCCGGAAGAAGCCCCATAAACCCTAGTAAATCACAATTATATATAGTCTGAATTAGGGTTTGATTTAGGTCACCTCGTAAATGACAATTATGCCCCTGGATCTTTTATCGAATTACTTTTGCTCTATCAATTGCCCCTCAGGTTTCCTTATCACGATCTAGTGATGAGGGAAGACGAATAGTTTGATACTCTTCACTTGTTATGATCAAAGATCTCCAGTAGTGCTTGCCCCTTTTCTTCATTGTATCCTACAAGCTTTAGCATTCTCAACCGAATAACACAATATAGTGCAGTTAGTGCGTTATTAACTGATCAACTGAAAATTACTGCTCAAAATGATTAGAAGAGTTTTTTGCCATAAAGGAGAAACAGTGTCAGTTGATGACATTATTGCTTAAATTTTATTTATGATTGACAATTTGACGGTTTTCGTTAGGGTTGAGCATTTCGCTTTAAATGATATTCTTATTGTTTGATTTTGACTTTCGTTGGCCCTTAACGACATTATTATGACTTAAAATTGGCTTTAAGTGGTCGTAAGTGACGATTCTTTGGCCTTGAGTGACGATCTATTGGCCTGAAATCGGCGATCTTTTGGCCTTAAGTGGCGTTCTCGTGGCCTGAAATCGGCTTTCTGTTGGCCTTAAGTGGCGTTCTCATGGCATGAAATCGGCTTTTTGTTGGCCTTAAGTGGCATTCTCATGGCCTGAAATCGGCTTTCTGTTGGCCTTAAGTGGCGTTCTCATGGCCTGAAATCGGCTTTCTGTTGGCCTTAAGTGGCGTTCTTATGGCCTGAATTGGCTTCCGTTTGGCCTTAAATGGCGATCTCATGGCCTGAATTGGCTTCCGTTTGGCCTTAAATGGCGATCTCATGGCCTGAATTGGCTTCCGTTTGGCCTTAAATGGCGATCTCATGGCCTGAATTGGCTTCCGTTTGGCCTTAAATGGCAATCTCATGGCCTGAATTGGCTTCCGTTTGACCTTAAGTGGCGATCTAGTGGCCTTGAGTGGCGATTCGGGACTTTCCCCAGCAATTTTTGTAGCTCTGATGCCGCTCTTCAAATTTGTATTTAGTTTCTTGTGGTTTTTGGGAACTTTGGGCTCCACGTACCATGTCACTGCAACTTCTTAGAGTCGAAGCTCGATAGGCTTTGTTGAGACACTCAATTTAAGTCAGCCATCAAGATTACCTTCTTCATTTCAGTTCAAGGAAAATGCAGGACTTCCGAACCCCATGGTCGATCGACAAATTCGAGCTCAAGCGATAACACCAATGGTGTATGGCATGCTAACAGTGGTGGCTAGTGAGCGCGGGGAGCAGTGTCACGAGCAACTCTCCCTCGCCTCTCTTGTACACAAGACCTTGAGACATAGCCAAATTCTAGAGACACGGTTGCTCTCGCTTTCTAATCAAGAACAATGTGATCAATTTGTTAAACAATTCTAAAAAGGTTGAAAATCATGCAATATATTACTTTTATGAGGGTAGTGGAAGATGATGGATGAACGAACATTTCACTGTATGAAACAAAAGAGATGGTAGAAAGCTTAGCTGATGGATTCTTGTTTCGAATGGCCGTTACGAATTGAACAACATTGAATTGAGATTTCTTTAGTTCAGCCTACTACTGCGTTGAGATTGTCAATTGCCAATCCGTCCTAGTTTACGATCAACGTGAGGAGCCACTCCTCCGCCCTTCCTAATTGCACGGAGCGGTGATGAGGAGATTTGCTGCTAGCTCGCTCTCTGAAACGAAATCGTGGTGATCACTTTTATGGTATGTATGTGTGCCTTGCTCACAGCTTGCCCCGGTTTCTTTTTCCTATGTACGAAAATGAGGAGAGCTTTCATATGTACAACACCTGCAAGTTGGGTATAGATAGGGGCTGAGAAGCTCTTAATTAAAAACTCTGAATGCCCTTTCTTTCTTAACGCTTAGTCTACATATATAAAGGAAAAGCAGTGGAATAGATTAGGCACATTAGATCAATTGAAAATGGAGGCTTGGCCGATTAGGAAACACATATCATGCAATTCGAGACAAGAAAAATTATATGCATATACATCATGTGTAAATAGAAGAGATCTACAACCCACCCCCAATTTGCTGGTGATTAATCAAATCAACCTATTCACCTAGACCAGAAGCAGATCTATGCATATAAATTTAGGATTAATCATTAAAGAAAGAATGATCCAATCCGTTTCCACAAATTGAAAATTAGCCTAGCAAAACTTGCGTCGCCGAAAGTAAATGCACTCAATTATTGTAGAATTGAACGGTAACTGAAAAAAAATGCAAGGGAGGAGAACTTATCGGTTTGGGGATCTGAAGCGATCTTGGGGATTATGAGCAAGACCCTTGTTGTCCCGATGTGCTCGGCCTCGACGGCCATGAAGGCACCATCATGCGCTAAAGAACGATCACTTGGGGACCATGGTGAGGCGCGCCCACATCCCGGTGGACAGTGCCTCGACATCGCTTTTGTCCTCCGAGTCCTCCTGGCGTCCAGATCTGAAAGTGGTGAGAAACAGGTATTGGTGAGTCGGCTCGATCGTGGAGCCCAGTCAAGTGCCCCGATTGGGAAGACGCTCAATCTGGTGAGCGACGGTGAATCGCTGAAGTTCGAGATTGGTCGACGGGAATCATCAGTTCCATCGCTTTGGAGATTGGGAGTCCCGACGGTGCTGCTTTTCGATCGAAATCCCCACGGACGGCGCCAAATGTAATGCGTAGATTTTGCATCAATGATTCTTGAATGTCGATTGATCTTCCTTTCGACCTAGCTCCCTGCATAGAAGAAGAAAGAGGCGGGTTTTGCTCCCCGAAGGAGCCTCCGACGCTCAAGTCAGAGAGTGTGTCGGCCGGAAGAAGCCCCATAAACCCTAGTAAATCACAATTATATATAGTCTGAATTAGGGTTTGATTTAGGTCACCTCGTAAATGACAATTATGCCCCTGGATCTTTTATCGAATTACTTTTGCTCTATCAATTATATATGGAAAAGATTTGTCTTAAAATATTATTAGTTGTAAAGTTTATCAATTTAACCTTAATTAGTTAAATATATCTTCTCTAATCCTAATTGGCCTATAGCTCGTGTTCCACGCACGAGATTTTTAAAATTAATCTAAGTATACTCATCTTATTTTTCGGATGTTATCATATTAATCAATGCATGTGTTTTAAATGATGTATTAATTTCCTTTGATTTCCTTCAATTTATTTCCTTTACCCATCGTAGATGAAAATGTGTTTTTGACTCTTGGCAGAGAGGTTCTAGGGTCATCTTAATCAGCAGCAAGATCACCCTATATCACTACATAATCCAACGCAAATTTGGCAACAAATCTACATAAAAACAAAGGCCACCTTATATGACTACATAACATCAAATTATTATACCATATGACCAACCAACATGAAACAGATATCACTCGTCTGCATCGTAAACTGAACCAAGAAAAGCATAGACATTGAACCATAAAAGCACAGACATATCTCACATTGTAGAACCATAAACTAAAGCATAGACATTCACATGATTTTGCCTAGTTCCTCTTCGCATATTGTCTTCTTGGGAGGAAGCTATAAACATGAGAGAACTTGAATATGTTATTTGTTGTACTGTAGGTCCTTAGTATACAGTATAACAACAACTTCATTTGAGAACCTTTTATATAGTGTTCAATGACTCTATCAAGTATAATACTGGATAGAGTCATTGAGCACTATATGAAAGGCGCCTTAAATCAGTATATATAAAAACCTATGAGGACCTGCTTATTAGCCCGGTTCGCTTGCTTTATAGCCCGGTTCTGAATAGAACCGAGCTATAAAGTCACTATGTAATTTTAAAGCATGAGTTTTTAGCACGGTTTTTAGGCTTGCCCGAACTATAAAGTTACGTGTTATTTTATAATTGGAGCTTTTACCATGGTTTTTAGGTTGAACCGAGTTGTAAAGTCACCGTGAGATTGAGGGTTTTAGCATGGATTTCAAATAAATCAAGCTATAAAGTAGTCATCATGTTTTTACCACAATTTGAGGTTTTCACCGGAGTCAATCCTTATATATATATATATATATACACAACTCCAAAAGTGAGATGGAAAGAAGCAATTTGATTGGTCCATGTGTCCAAAAGTGAATTAAAATTATGAGGCACACCCAACTTCCCAATTAATTAGTAACACTCACCCAAATTAATTAGTAACACCCTCACATATACACACTAATTAATTGCACGCGCCAATTAGAAAAGCTACGGAGACATGTAAAAGTGTTTACATAAACTTTTAAAAATCATTTTTTTTTGGCATTTTTCACTTGTTAAAAAAATATAAAAAATATATATTTGGGTGTAATTTAATTTTATCTACACATACACACCCATTTTGTATATGTTTTGTTGGAAAAAAAATTGGCAAGAGGTGGTTCAGCAATTTTATTCACAGTGGTTCAACAATTTTATTCACAGTGGTTCAGCAATTTTTTTCACATTGGTTCAACAATTTTATTCACAGTGGTTCATGAATTTTATTCACATTGGATCAACAATTTTATTCACAGTGGTTCAACAATTTTATTCACATTGGTTCAGCAATTTTATTCACAGTGGTTCAACAATTTTATTCACATTGGTTCAACAATTTTATTCACAGTTGTTCAACCATTTTATTTGTAGTGATTCACTTGGTATTAAAATTCTGAACCACTTGGTTTAAACCTCTGAACCACTTGATATAAAAACCCTGAACCACTTGGTATAAAAACCCTGAACCATATGGTATAAACCATATACTAATTTGTTGTTCCACTGGTGCTAGATGTTCTTCAAAAACCTGCTAAATTGAAAAAAGAGTATTGAAGATTAAATATAAAGGCATAAACACTTAAAAATATATTTTAAAAAAAACCATAAACATAAATAAATTTAAAGACTTACTTGTTTATATGATGTTTGAAGAGAGGCAAGACTAGCTATATTCTAGAGAGGATTTGAAATAATAGGGTTCTCATTAACTGGCAGTTGCTCCTCTAAAACTGTTTGAAAAGTAGGAGGATTTGGAATAACAGAGTTCTAAAAAACTAGCAGTTGCTCCTCTAAAACTGGCTGAAAAACGGGAGGAATTTCATTGTAGGGGAGCTTTGGATAAGATTTCTCAACAGTCTCAAATACTTCTACAAATGTTGGTGGTTTTTCAGGTGGAGTCAGGCCAATACTCCATGATGGGTTGTCAAGCCGTATTCTATCCATCTCTTTTTTTTTTGCAATAGCAATATCAACAATCTGCATTAGTCTATCTAGCTCAGGATTGTTTGCAAATTCATTTGGGGTTGACCTGACTTCAGGAGAGCTAGACCCAACAATTCGTTTTGTAGCATGGTTCATGTAATTGAGTTCAGGATCCTCGTGTTTCTCCGAAACAGATTCGATTGTTAGCTCCACTATATTTGATATACATTTAGCCAACAAGCACATTTCAACCATGTACCTCTCTTTTAGACTCTGAACAACAAGTAAAAATACTGTTATATACTGACTTAATTTCATATATACAAAAAAAATACTATTAAAATATTTAAAACATTTACCTTTTTACCAGGACCTTCAAACAACATAGCATGATTCTTTACTGCATCTTCTTTCGCAGGTTCTTCAACTTCATAAACCTATGTAACACACATTGTGTTATATATGATAACAAAAATATTGTGTTTGAAAACAATCAATAATAACATCCCTGAACGACATATTACTTATAAATCTCAAACAAACTCACTCAAACCACTGAACCACACTCAATCTCAAATAACATCGCTCTCAACCGCATTTTATAATGTACCAGGACCACTAACTGAACCACATTCTATTAGTTGCATGTGTTGAACCATTATCTGGTCAATATGATGAACCTATTACTGACATATTTGATGAACCACTTCATTTTATAGTTGACCCTTGAATAACATATAGGCATATAACTGAACTAGACACAGAATAAATACCTGAACAACATAGTATAATTTTGTATATACAAAACAAATACTATTAAAATATTAAAAACACTTACTTTTTTAACAGGACCTTCAAACAACATATCATGATTCTTTACTGCATCTTCTTTCACAGGTTCTTCAACTTCAGAAACCTATGTAACACACACTTTGTTATATATGATAACAAAAATATTGTGTTCGAAAACAATCATTAATAACATCCCTGAACTCCATATAACTTATAAATCTCAAACAAACTCACTCAACCTACTGAACCACTTAATCACACTCAATCTCAAATAACATCGCTCTGAACTGCGTTTTATAATGTACCAGGACCACTAACTGCACCACATTCTATTAGTTGCATGTGCTGAATCATTATCTGGTCAATATGATGAACCAATTACTGACATATTTGATGAACCACTTCATTTTATAGTTGACCCTTGAATAACATATAGGTATATAACTGAACCAGACACAGAATAAATACATTAACAACACTCTATTTTATAACATCAACATTATAATCTAAAAACCAAAATCAACTTACTACTTTTGTAGGAACTTCAAACACCTTGACGTGTTCCTTTGTTGCATGCTCTCTGTTAGGTTCTTCTTCTTCACAAACCTATAAAAAGGATGGTAAGTTATATCCTTGACATAGAGTAGTATATATTAATGAACCACATAATTATACTATACTATACCAACAACTAAATAATATTGCTTAACCAGACACAAACATCCCAGTAAAATATGCTTACTTTTTTGGGTTCATATTCAATTAACCCAAATATCTCTTGTTCAATAATATTGCCTCCAGCAGATAAAGAGACATGTTGTTCAACTGGCTCGATACTTAGCCGTGGCAATACACGCCTAGAACCAAACCCACTGTCTTTCATCTCTTCCCCTTCCCTTGCCTTAATAGACTGATTTGTCCAATTGGCAAGAATGGGCACTGATCTCGGTTTCTCTTGCCTTTGAAGGTGAACCCGATCAAGATAAAATAGTTCTGATAACAGAAAAATACCAACAAATATAAGAATATTTAAAGAACATGCAAATATAATAAAATAAAATACTCCTTATTTATCTCACTTACCACCAAAAATGGGAGTGATCATGTGAAACTAGAATTTTTGTTACGAGACCATGTTTTTTTAGTTTCTACAAGTCGGTCTAGTAGAAACCCACACCAATTAAAGTGCTTAATGCTTTTTAAGTTTTCAATTACATTAAAGTAACTAAAATTTGCACTTCCATTTGAGTTGCATTCAGTCAACCCTGAAATCAAGAGTATTATAAAACATGTTTTGAAAAATTGCCCTCCATCTTTGTCAGCAACCATTCCCTTCACCACATCAGCAGCATGGATCCTCTTTTTGTTGAAGGCAGCTGAATTCTTCCACATAGATAGAGATGTATTAGTCCTTGTATTGAATGACGCATCAATAGGCACTTGAATTGACCCCATTAGAAATCCAAGAGCAATTGCAACATCAATATCTTCGATGAAAATTGCATCTCCATTAGCTATAATCAATGCAACCCGATCTGCATCAAAGTTTTCCATAAGCCAACGTGACAGAAACAATGGCATATGCTACATTTGTAGCTGCAAAATACTACCGAACCCAAGCTCTTTAATGCTTTTTCTCTGAGCATCATTGAGTTGTTGAAATGAGTCAACCAGAGAATATGGTCCTGGACTCTATACGAAAATATGTCGCTGGTCCCTTTGGAGTAACCATAACTTTGGATTTGACTTTTGTTTCATGTTCTTCTTTTATGACAACATCCTCGTCGCTGTCAGAATCTGGTTGTTTAGCAACCTTCTTCTTATTTTTAGCCTCATTCTTCACCCCCTGACTTTTCTCAGGTTTACGTTTGAATTTTTCCATAACAACAACCAATGGGACGTCGTCTAGAAAACAATTTAAAAATGAAATATATCAATACTATCTTAAACAATATTGAACCAAAACTATAAGTTACTCTTATTCAAAAAACAAATAAGTTACTCCTATCCATTTCACTTATTTAAAACAAATGAAAAACTTAACACACATTTAATTGTTGAACAAGTTACTCAACATCTGATGAAAAACATAACACAACCAAAACTAAGTGTTAATGAACTAGAATCAAATAAAGTAAAGTATAAACAATAGCGATTGAGGATTTCGATTTTTTTATCAACAACGACAACTGAAGAAACAAACATAGAAAGTCGTCCCCCCCCCCCCCCCCCCCCCCGCGTCATGGATGACAAAACGTTGAACTACTTTGACTCTTGAAATACTACTAAAACCATAATCACAACCAAAACTAAATGTTAATGAACAAGAATCAAATAAAGTAAAGTATAGTCACCGTCGTGTACGCGCATTTTTGATCAAAAGCGACAACTGAACAAAGAGACAAAACACAAAAAAAAAAGAATAAAATCGTTAATAAACGAAGTAATAAGGAGTAAACATACGAAAATGAAAATAACGAACTCTGATTCAAGCTTACATTACCACGAAAATGGCGAGATTGAGAAAAGAATTCGAAACAACAGAGAGAATGACCGGTTTGAAGGAAAAAAGGGGTTTTAGTTTTCAAGACGATGAAACGAAAGCAAACCCTACACCACGCAAAGGTGAAAATGGTCTGACACGTAACAACAAATACAACAAGTGAAATGACAAAACTGCCTCTACAGCCGCTATTGGGCTTTTAAAAAGGTATTGGGCTTTTAAGCTCTGAACATTTATTTTTAGAAACATGAAACGTTTTATTTCATTAAGCACACATTATAAATTTTGAATTTAATTTAAGGAAATTTTAATTACTCTCTAAGAGGAATACTTAACCACAAACATTACATATACTGAATCAAATAATAGTTAGAAATACTGAACCAATTAAAAATACACTCTTAAACCGCCAAATATTTTGTTCTATGAACCAAATACAATCATAGATGCTGAACCAATTCTTAATAAACTCCTAAACCAAATAATATTTAAAAAATACCATACATATACTGAATCAAATAATAGTTAGAAATACTAAACCAATTAAAAATACACTCCTAAACGCCAATATTTTGTTCTCTGAACCAAATACAATCATAGATGCTGAACCAATTCTTAATAAACTCTTGAACAACACATGCAGTTATAAAATCATTGTCCATAAAAACAATGATAAATAAACAAAATAGACTACATGTTATCATATATATCAAAAACAAAAAGTTGTCGTTGTCGTTGATACACAAAATTAACTGTCCCACAACCCAAAATACATCCACATAAACAACTAATAAAGGTTTCAACAAAAACTACAGATATCACATTAAAATCTTCAATTCCCAGGCTAGTAATCGGTAATTCTCGCAATAACAGACTGCTTTCTTCATTCATAGAAGAACATATAATTGCATGCATATACAACCTCCGAAGATCAGAGACCACATTGCCCAACACTAGTAGAAAAATGACCTTTGGCGACACTCAATTTACCACGGTTCCGTGTCTTCACGTAGTAAATTTGTAAGATTGACAACATTACCACGGTTCTTAGAATAACCGAAGTAATTTAGCATCAAATTTACCACGGTTCCGTGTCTTTATGTGGTAAATTTGTAAGGTTTGTAAATTTACCACAGTTTCTAAAAGAACCGGAGTAATTTAGCCACAAATTTACCACATAATTGTGCTTCGTCGTGGTAATTTTTCAATTGGAAATAAAACCCTTAATTTCAACTTTCTCCTTTCGTCCACCTCCAGACCTCCTCCTTGCTTCATCTCTCAATCGATCTCATCATCGAGTATGCATCACTGTCTCTCAATCTCCCTCTCGATTATTCCTCCTCGTTAAAGTGCTGATCATCATGGGTTTGCTTTCTTCCTCTCAAATTCAAGCGCGCGCACAATCTGCTGATACGTTATGTTCGATCTTTCAGTCCGTTCTAGGTAATTTAGGGCTTTTATTTTTTGGAATCTAAATAGCTAGGGTTTTGTTCTGTCAATTTCATCTGGTGTTAAAATAGGATATCTTGTCTCCATAAACGAATTCCCAAAAGATCCATTTTGTTAGCATGTGATATATGGTGATTGGCAACCCTGATTTGGCAGCATTGTGTAATTTGCAACTGCAGGTTTGGTTTTCTTTTATTTATTTAGCTAACTACCACCAACTTCTAGTTTCTTATTCAATTTCCTGTAATGTTCTACTAATTTTAATATTAGGCTTATATTAGATATCCATTCGTTGGTGACCCTGACAATTTTGACTACTACTGATCTCTGATTTAGCTTCTTGTGTTTCTTTAACTAATTAATGCTTTTATTTTGGTTTGCATGGTGGCTGAAATGGATTATGGTGAAAGGGTGTCTCTAAATGAGATTTTAGATCTTCAATGAAACCTCAATATCCAAAAATCAGTGAAGGATATAAAATCATATATACGAGTTGTTTCATGGTGGTTTTACAGAGGGAACAACTATATTTGGCTTTTAGTAGTAATAAATAGGTTTAATGAGCTATTAATCTTTTGATTCTAGAGAGGGAATAGTGATTTTATAAATAGAACAATAATGTTTTATGCAATACGTTTTCTTTGATCGAGTTTGTTATTTTGTATTTGTGAGGCATTTCAAATTTGCATACAATCTTAAATTAAAGAACACCCATGGTTAGCCTTTCTTAGTGGGATCAATATTTAATCGTGTTTTAAGACTATCTTGAGTATATCATTTTCGCCTTTTAGCTAGTATTGTATTCTTTAAGCGATTTGTATCAGTAGACTCTTAGCTTTCCACAATCTCAGTGTAAAATTAGTTCTGCGTAGATGAGCTGATGTTACTATTTCTGTGGTATTGCTTTTGTTGCAGTACTGACCTCTTCGACCTCCTACAACTACTACAAGTTTCTAGAAGCGCTTTGTGTTCCCGCTATGGACATGTGGTGATTTTTGGTGGCTCTTTATTCCCTCTCGTTTTGAGGATTTCTTATTTCTGATTGTTGGTAAGTTACACTACAAAAAAAATATTTATTCATATTCCAACTCCTGAATGACAAGTTATAACATATATGTTACAACTCCTGAATGACAAGTTATCAAATTCAGCTTTTATATGTCTGTTTGATTGTTGGACTATTTGGAGATTCTTAATTAGGTGATCATAAGATATAATGCTTCACATGCTAGTTATGTAAAGCTATTCACTTAGCGATATTTATTCATATTCCAACTTAGTTTTTAGTTTTTTACAACTGATGCATATAATGAATTGTCCTTATTGTTGTGTATAAATGCACATTTGCAAATATTTAGGCTATATGAAGCCGCTTCCTTTTTTTCATCTTAGCTTTGGCACTTTGCTTAGGGTAAAGATAAAACTAATAATAAAAGCAATTATTTTCTTTTGTAGGCTGAATTCTTAGTATCTTTTTCCCTCTGTGTTTTGTTATCGTATAATGGCCAGTTAAAATTTTCTAGGAAGCATAGGATTGGATCATGTTTCAACTTACATTTTATTTTCAACAACCCCATGAATGATGTGGTAAATGAATTTCTTATTCAAAAGGTTTTGAAACACTTTCTTTCCATGATGTTTGGAGGGATTGAAGGGAAAGCGGAGCAAAAGTTTAATCAAATTAGTTTAAATGCATGCTGTTCCTTTTTCTTATTGTTCTTTTAATTGTAATCTACATGTTTCAAAAGTGATATTGATAGGTATAATGTAAGGATTTTTTAACGAAAAATAAGCTGTGTTTTGTCTTTCATTATCAATTTTGCCGGGTTTAATCTTTGCTTGCATAGCTATCTATGATGCTTATCTCAGCTTTTGCCGGGTTCAATCTGGATATAGGGAAACAGTTGAAAGAATAGAGGTATTATTATTGAAATCCTTTCACCTCTTTCAACAGGTTCTTTTGGCTTTTATAAATTCTTTTGGCAGAAAATAGGAAATGCTTCAGTTGACTGTTCTGACATATATAGCCATGAGGCATGAATTAATTTTTAATTTTGTTTTGGTAATTTATAAGTGCAGTGGTATTTGTTACTATCAGATGTATTATCTATATTTTTCACATTTCTTTTTCTATCTTTGTTACGAAGAATTTGGGATTCAAAATTATAAAAACTACCTCAAAATTATAATAATGCAATGTCTTTTTTTTTCAAAAAGCATTATCATGGAAAAAAATAAGTTGGGGTGCATGGGGAGCTGAGCTTTTGAGTCGTTGTTGATCATTTGTGTAGTTAATGCCTTGGTGCATTATCACGTCTCTTTCTATAAATTTTCAGGATGCGAAGGAGCTTTCACTGACTCATGTTACGGTTTTACCAAGCCTATTGTGCTCAAGTGTTAATTAAGAGGTAAGCAGCTTGTAATCTACTGCTTCTGAATGCTTATTGGTTGTCATAGCCAATTATTAATTAGCAAATTTTGTTCCCAGGAAATTAGAAAATGACTTAAGCAATTAATGAATCCCGTGCTCAAAAGCGCAAGATATGCAAGCAATTATGCGTATTTTTTATTTATCTGGTGATTAATTTTCTAGTTTACCTTATATGATTTAAAATCTTGGGGCAAAGCACTTCATGAGCTACATATTTATATATCTTTAACCGCTCAGTCGCTCTATTCTTGTGTCACTAATTTGCAAAAAGTTTGAACTTAAACTTCTAGCAGAAATTTGTCAATTAAATTGTGGTCTTGGAATATCTAATCTAAATGGTGTACATTGGCTCACGAAGCTTTATCTCTTACATCTCAAATGCAATTACATTTAACAACTTGATGATGTTGTACAGGTGTACTGTATCCATATTAGAATACTCATAGGCATGATGACCATAAGAAAAAGTAGCACTCAAATAGCTCAAAGGCCTACAGGCGGCAAACCTTAATATAAAATAATGAGGTATCCATTAGCTTGAATTTGTGCAATTTATGTGAAGTGGTTAAAATCTATTTGCTTAGCTTCAGGTTATGTCATCTGATTTCTGGATTGTTTATATGCCTTAGGTTAACAGGTTGGGACACCATTACATCATGCTGCAAAGAGAGGCCTCGAATGCACGGTTGAGTTACTTCTTTCACATGGAGGTACTTAATTGTTTACTTATTGTTCTATATTAGTTTTTTTTTACTATAGTTACAAGCATATATCTCTTCTAGGATGCACTTCTTGAGCTCGACCTAGATGGAAAATTGATTCTTCCCAAAAAAATATTTTTAGGACAAATCAAGAAAGAGTGTTTTTGATTCTCTTCTAGGATGCACTTCTTGGCTGCTTTTGATTTTCCTGTTGTTTTTTTTATTTAGACTCGATCAACACCACCTGGTGTGCTTGAGCTACTACAGAACGATCGTCGATGGGTGACTTTCACCCAAAGATGTCCTGGGTAGTGGCTCGTGTTTGTTTTGTGTTTTGGGAGGCAAGGGTTTAGCCCTTATTTTTTTCCACCAAAAAAAAGGAAAGAGTGTTTCTTCTTGCAACTTAGCACCCATCAATTTATGTGTTAGTTTCCTTTGTAAGGTAGAAAATTCTACTATTGTTTTATTTAAGCATGTTAGCTCAAATGGTAGAGCGGTGTGTTTATACACAGATGTGGGTTCAAATCCCGCATAGGCTACTATAATAATCACCAGAACAATCAATGTAATACATATTTACTTTGGTTCAATAATTTACCACGATTCAAAACAATTACCACACGACCTATTTACCACAGTTGGCACATTTACCACGGTTCACAAATCCTACCACGTGCGATTTTACTTCGGTTGAGCAACATTACCACGGGTAAAACAAGATAAAAGACAAGACTAATTTACCACGGGTTGTCTTATTTACCACGGTTCGACCACTTTTACCTTGGTGCGATTTTACTTCGGTTGAGCAACATTACCACGGGTGAAACAAGATAAAAGCCAAGACTAATTTACCACGGGTTGTCTTATTTACCACGGTTCGGCCAGTTTTACCACAACCACTTTTACCACGGTTCCGAACCGTGGTAAATAATGCCCACGGAACCGAGGTAAATGTGGCTTTCTGTACTAGTGCAAGTTCTTGGATAAGCCACAATTCCAATCATTTATACCCAAGTAAGTCTCCAAATGATGCATGAAGAAGACGCCACAATCGATGTAATTATAAGTAGTTGCCCACTGTAAATCTAGACAGAATGGTTTGCAATTGCGAATAAGGTCCGCCTTGCTGGAGAGCATCATCTTATCTAAGTAGCGACTCGTCAATTTAACCTTAATAGTTAGCAATAAAACAAAAACAATTAGTGGATTTTGATCCAAAAAGAATAAATCAAACACACAAATGTGAAAATGAATATATATACTTACAGCTACTTCTGGAATGTCAGAGTATCTCAAGTCAAAGCCCACTGCCAGCTTCATGTTATCAATAATAACAACTTCCTTTAACTTAAAATTAAAGCATATGATATAAAAGTGCTGAGATGCGAGGATTTGCAACATGATCTGTATAAGGATAAATTTAATTTAAATTATTTAACTCAAATTTAATATTAAAAGAAATATACAAATCAACAACAACAATTAAATTGAAATTCTTTAAATAAACTTACTAATTCAAACCCATCCAAATTTAAAACAGATGAGTCTCTACGAAGCTGATCAAATTTAGTATGAAACATGTAGAATCGCCTTTCAAACCTTACATCATGATTAGCAACAACTGAACCTAACTGAATAAGATTAACAAAACTGAGTTAAAAAATGAACAAAAACAAAAATTAAACACTTAATCACATGCATTAAAAATTAAAACTTACACTGAGATCACAAGTACCAAAATATCTCTTACAGCCATAAAATCTCTCTTGGTAGTTAAGAACTCTCACAAAAGTATCAATCACTCGGGCATCAACATATTCATTAGAAAGTAAAGATTGAAACACCACAGGTAGCACAATGCGATCTTTGAATTTAAAAAGAACTTCCCTGTTATAAAACTAGAAGTATAACAAACTTACTAACAGATTGAAATTAAACAAACTATATTTCTTTCATGCATAACTAAAATTATGTAATCAATAAATTTCATATATATAAGAGAAACTTACATAATATCATACTCAGGTTGAGCAACATAACTGATAAGCTTGCAAAGAAATGGTGAACTTAGAAGACATGGATTGGCTTCTCAAAGGGAGGTTTGATTCTTCCTGTTCGTTCGCTTCACCCTACTGTTGATTCTCCCTAATTTTCCTCTGTTTTCCTGTTTATTCTTTATTTGCCTCTTCAACTGTGCCATTGTTGTTTCATCTACAAAAAAATTCATTAATATCTAAATTACATAACTAAAATAAAGCAATGAAGCCCACGTAGTTAAATAATCTGAACCACTCATAATAAGTAACTACATGTTCCTAAAATAAAGCAATAAATACAGACATACATATATAAATAAAGGAATGAACCCAACAGAGTTAAAACATCTGAACCAAACTAAAAAAAAACACTAAATCCTATGAACTCAAGCTAGTAAAATAATTTTAACCACAGTCAATAGAAGTAACTCAACCAAAATTAAACCATACATTAAAACTAAAATAAACCTTAAATACAAACATGCGGATCTAAATAAAATAACTAAAATAAAGCAATGAACCCACACAATTATATAGTCTGAACCAGTCATAATAAGTAACTAAAAATAACTAAAATAAAGCAATACATACAAACATACATATATAAATAATGAAATGAACCCCACGGAGCTAAATCATCTAAACCACATTCAATATAAGTAACTGAACCAAACTAAAATAAAACACTAAATCCTCCAAACTCCAGATAAAGGAATGAAGGAATTAACCCCACAGAGCTAGATCATCTGAACCACATTGAATATAAGTAACTGAAACAAACTAAAATAAAACACTAAATCCTCGAAACTCCAGATAGTAAAATACTCTGAACGACACTCAAAATAACAATCAAAATAAAATATTAAATCATTTCAACATCCTTATGTTAAATACTATTTAAACAATACGTTAAAACTAAAATAAACCAGTAAATACAAACATACAGATCTAAAAAACACTAATTTTGAAAAGCATAGTATTTATAGAAAAAAGAAAGAAAAAGGATCATGCAACAAAAAATACAACATACTGTGGAAGATGATGTTTTCCACTGTAAGCGAAAACAACCAGCAACTTCCAATCTCCGAATATGGAGGTTACGTGGAACCAAATACAACGCTAATGGAGATTTTCAGTTCAGAATAAAAAAAACAGACAAACTTTTAGAGAGAAACTGGAAAAATAAAACCTCAATTCAAACTTTGAGTTTGAAATCGGAAAACGAAAAGAGAGAGGAGAGGGCAATCGGTTACCTTCATAGCGCAATAATGATTTCTCTGACGAAATCCACTAGGGCAAAGAGAATATCAGAGAGACTAGAAGTTGAAAAGACAGAATCGGCATTTGAAAAGACAAACATACCCCCATTTTTTTCCACGCGCCTGATAAATCCGCGCCTAACAAAATATTATTATTTTAATACAAATCAACCAATTATACCCCTTCTTTCCTTCTCACCGGTATATATATATATATATATATATATATATAGAGAGAGAGAGAGAGAGAGAGAGAGAGAGAGAGTATGGATCATTTGTTCACAAGCCTTAGGGTGTACCTTGTACACAGATCTGAACCGTTAATTGAGAATAGATGGATGGCCTAGATTAATTGGATGTTTTCTGATTTTTTTTAATTAAAAAATTGTGGGCCCCATAAAAAATCCTCATTCAGCCCAATTGATGGCGCGTGTGTCACCCCCAAAAATCAAAATTAAAATTTGTTTAAAGAAAACCCTAAACCAATTTGTAGTCTCATTGAATGCCGCATATGGACATTGGAGGGACATACGACCTCAGGCGATCGGCGCAGAGAGCGCAGGCAGGCGGAGGCCAACCCTGGTGAGGTGGAGGCGAGCCCATCCTTCCTCCCTCCTATTTCTGTGATTCTTCCTCTTCCTTACTCCCGGTGGTGCTCCGCCTGATCGTCTTCCCCATCGACGCTCATGGTGTCTCTCCAATCCCTCATCTTCTTCATCGTGTAGACCGAGGAAGGCAAAGCGAAGGCGAAGGACTCAGATCCCACAAAAGGCGATAGAGCAAGAGCGCGCTGTTGGCGGCGTCGATGGCGACGCTATAGGGACATCGAGGGCGGAAAGGAAGGCGGCTTCGCTGTGGAAGGTCAGGGGCGGCGATTAGGAGGGCGATTGGGAGAGTCGATCAGCAGCAGATACGACGATCCAGGCATCGATGTTTCCGATTGAAGGGCTTCTCCGATGTACTGCGATTGAAGGGCTTCTCAAATGTACTGCCTTCGATTAAAGGGCTTCTCCAAGGAGATCTTGTGGCTTACTGGCTTATTTAGGTTTGTGGTAATATTCCCATCGCTTGATTTTTTTTTTTTGGTGAAATCAATTGTAAGTGTTGAATTATCATAGGAATTGTAATTGACATGTACTGTAATTGATTTTTTGGCCTAATTTGTTGTCCCTGAACCATTCTGGTGACGATTTGCAATTTGCATTGTTTGTGATTTGTATGAGAGTGTAATTTGATTGTCGATTTTTTTGAGTAGTTGTTAAATCTATTTATTATTCGGTAGAATATAACAAATTTTAGCGAGTTTTGGTTACTAGTATTACTCTGTTATTCAGTGAAATCTAAATCATTATTTGGTTGAATATGGAGTCTTCTGTTTAACAAGCATCATAAAAAAAATCTTCGGTTTGACAACCAAACCAAACAAACATATACGAGTGAATAATCACTCCTATACAACCGAATACTCATATATTTTACCGAATAATGTTGTTTATATGTTCCCAAAAAATATAACCATTCTACCGAATAATATTTCAAAACTGAAATTGATGAACAAAAAAAACATTATTCGGTAGAATTTGTTAATTTTTATTTGAACGGGATGGAAAAAGAAAATACTCCCTCCGTCTCAAAATTTAAGTCGTTTTAGAATTTTGCACAAGTTTTAATAAAACACTCACTCATCAATCAACATCATCATTCAACTAACTTTTTCATAAATTTTATTACACACTACATTTTTTAACCAATCAAAACCTTTTAAAAAGTCAACAACACACAAATCAATACTATCCCCTACCTAGAAAATCTAAAATGACATCTATTTTGATACAAACTAAAGAGCTAAAATGACGTCTATTTCGAGACGGAGGGAGTATAACATTATTCGGTAGCATGTGAAATATTATTCGGTGGAATTGTCAAATTTTAAAAACGAACAAAATCAGGTAGATCCCACCGATGAATTTCCCATAATCATTTATTTTTCTCAATATTTTATATGTTTAATAAAAAAGGCAGACAAAATAAAAAAAGCTAAAAAAAATAAAGAATGGGGTTGGGGGGTGATTTACACGCAAGGCAAAGGAGAGGTTGGGTGGGTTTTTGGCAGGTGGGTCCCACAGTTTTATTAATAAAAGAAATAAATCTCTTTTAATCTTAGCCTTCCATCTTCTTTCAATCAAAGGTCGAAATTTGTGTACAAGGTACACTCTAAGGGTTGTGAACACCAGAACCACACCCTATATATATATATATATATATATATATATATATATATATATATATATAGGGGTTAGTTCTAGCGAGAACACCTCTTAAGATGAGAATGTAGGAACAAATCTAGACCATAAACCCCAACCAAATCAATGGTTAAGATAAATACTAATTTTCATTTGAAAAAAAAAACAAACAAGTGGGCCCGCAACAAACCATTTCACGCACCATTTCACGCGCATTGTATTTGTAGGTAATCAGTTTATACGGAACTTTTTCTCTTTTTTTTTGGATTTGTTTTTTTTTCCTTTTGTCTTTGGTTTTTTAAATATTTTTTTTACCAATATACTCCGTAATTGTATTAAAATTATATTATTCTATTACATTAGAAAGATTATTCAATTAAATGTGATATATTATTCGGTTAAATTTAAGAGATTGTTCGGTTAAATTATAAATATTATTCGTATATAAGATGACGATTGTACTAGTAATTAATATTATTCGGCTAAAATTATATTATTTGGTTAAATTACATGTGTAAAGGCTCGGATTTTTAAATCCTAGTTTTCAATAATAATAATAATAATAATAATTAAAATGAATTTAAATCGGGGTAATTAAAATCTCTTGAAATGAATTCCGACATATGATTATTTTAAATGGACTTTCATTCAGATTTATTTTCGCTTTCGCTTCCTAAAATTTGAAAGTATAACATAATTTTATTACTTGATTCAGTCGAGAATTCGATTTAAATTTGAAGTTGTAAGCTTTATATCTTTTGAGTCGGGTTAAAGTCGAGCAAGCGGGTTTTGGGATTTATTATCCTGGTATTAATTTATGTTGTACCACTTATATTCCCCTTCCCTATCTTTGTCATCTTCCTCCTCCTACTTTCGAAAATCAAATGGCTCCCTCCTAGGTTCTGAATTAGCTATACACACACCCCTTTTATCCCTTCTCTCCCTTACCTTGTGCTACAATTGAAGCAAAATGCCAAAAGCTTTCTCTCTGCAGCCTTGACCAATTGTGACAGCTATAGCACAGCTCCAATTGAAGAGGACCACCCCTTTATCTGATTCCCTACAATACCTTGTACACACACCTATCCTCACCACATTTCATTTTCAAACATCTTAAGCAAACACAACACACAGCTCCCTCCCTTCTTCTTTGTGTTCGAACACCAACCCAAGCCCTCCCACCTCTATCTCACCTCTGTTGGAGGCCAAGCCACCAGCGCCCAGGAGCCCCACCGGAGTCGAGACCGATCCGCCAGCAGCTCCGCATTCCTCCTCCCTCAACTGAGCAGCGACAGCAGCCTAGCAAATGCTCATCCTTCCTCCGATGTCCGAAGACGAAGCACAGCCGCCAGGAGCCACCATCGAAGCCGCATGAACCTCTCATTCTCCCTGCCTTGCGTCGTTGGCTGTCCGACCAGCATCAGGCCGCCGCCGCTCTTCCCATGTATTCCGATTTGAGATCCGGTAAGGCTCTCCCTCCTTTTCCTCTCGAAAACCAAGCAAAGCTCCTCCTTTCTCGCTCCCATCTCTAATCTAGGCCGAGAAAGACACAGCCTCGCCTCCTACGAAGCCCGGCGCGACTCCGACGACGTCCTCCAGCGAGAATCCGATCTCAGTGAGTTTCTCCTTTTTTTCTTCTCCTCCCTTGGGCGCGGTTCAGTTTTGTGGGTTGTGTTGGGGTCGGAATTGGGTTGTCAGTCGATTGGGAGAGGTTTTGGTCGGAGACGGGACGCCGGCGAGGAGCTCTGCCTCCCCTTCTCCTTCTCTGTTCGAGCGGTGGGCGCAAAGAGGAAGACGGGTCCAAGGAACCCGGTTCCTTCTTTTCTTTTTCCTTATTGTCTGGTCCGGTTCAGTCTTCCTTGGACCGGTTCATTTAAACCAGATCTTGGACATCCGGGTTGGGCCTTTTGATTTGGATTCGGATTGGGCTTTAAATCGGGTTAAGGGACTGGGCCTGTTCTTCCGGGTTGGGTTTCGGTTTTGGGCTTGTTGGATTGTTTCCTTGTGTTTTAATTGTTGTTACACTATTATGTTATATGTTGATATGTTACGCACATATACTATGATTAGTAGTTAACTATTATTAATGTATTATTTTATTACATTATGAGATTTATGATATATATTCCAAAGATTATTGTATATTATGAATTGGTTTTAGAAATGATATTATTTGGACTATGCATTTATGATGTTTTGGAAATATGGGTTTTGATTTATAAATATGGGTGTGAAAATATAATTATTTTGTGACTAAATGCCGGAATTATTTTGATGGTATAAATTTACAAGTTGATTAAAGATTTAATTATTATAAAAGGGTTTTGGCCAATTATGATTTAAGAAGATGTTTTGAATATGAGTTGACTTAACTTGATATTTAAGAATTTGGAAAACTTCGGGAAACGAGTTTGGAAATATTGTTGGTGAGATTTATCGATGGGTTTGATTGGAAATGAAATGATTTTGGGTTGATGTTGATCATATCGGAAAGGTTTTGGAAATGGTTTTACTATCGATTGGTTTTGAGGATGTTGAGCACTTGGGTTTCGTGTGTATGAATGTTGGTCCGGTAGCTTATAGAAATAGCTTGATGATAGGTGTGTATTGCTTTTGGATTGCTTTGGACTTTCAATTGGGCCCTTGCTTGTATTATCCTGCTGTTCCGCATCTTCAGGTAAGTTCCCTAGGGGGCTTACTCAGGTTGGACATTCATGCCTGTTGTTGCATTTTATGTTAGGTGTTGCATATGCATAAAAGCATGCCATGTAGTATCATGTTTAGGTTGCACTAACTGATTGAGCATCTGTTTACTTTATGCATTTGAAACAGAACGGTCGTTATCTGTGATAGTCCTAGAGTTTTTGCTAGGGTCATAGGGTAGCCCAGCCTCATCGGGTACCCTGAGTCAATCGAGTCATGAACTTCCTTATATTATGATATGCCTGCGGGCTTTATTGTGGAACGGGTTAGGCATGCGTGTCGCCCGATTATGATGGAATGCATTCACGAGTTGGCCAGTCTCCGCCCTATCGGAAGGGGGTGGAGGTAGGAGAGGGATATGCCACTTGGCATTGTCTTGGGCCCCTTTATAGTATTTCTGCACATTATTATACCTAGGGGCATGCTAGTGTGTTTGACTTTCGTACTGCATTAGAGCATCTTTATTAGGTATAGCACATACTATGTGGCCTCAGCGAGGACTGCCGGTCCCGCATGAGTGGCTCGATCTGACTCCTTTCCCCGTTCTTCTTTTAAAGGTATTCCTGCAGATTTGAGTGCTCGATGTCTATATGACGGGGTTTCCTTTTGGCGAATCGAGGAACCTGGCTAATTCTATAATTCGTTATAAATGGTAATCACCCACTTATGATTTGGTTTTGACCCGGCTCTGCCGTGGCGCTTGTATCTTTACCTTGCTTCCGCTTTACTTCCGTTTGAAATGGATTTCACGACGTAGTCTTAGGACAGGTTAAGGGTACCCAATGGCCCTTCGAGGTTTTTAGGGTTTGAAATCCCTCTTTTTACTAATTTTAAATGAGTTTGAAACCTCGACTCGTACCTGGATTGCAAGATCCGAACAAGGGGTTTTATCCCTTGAAACGTAACCCAGAAATCATAATTCTGGGTCGTTACAAAGATGGTATCAGAGCTGAGGTTGTGCAATTTGGGTACAAAAGGGTCGAGTGTATGTTTTGAAAAACCGCCCATGAATTTCAAAGGATTTGAAAGGATTTTAAAAAGGGAAAAATGAACTTAAGATGTCTAACCGAAATTGGACTAAGTAATGAACTCGACTTGTAATAAAAGAGAAAAACCGACCAAACGGGGACACGAGTGGGTAGTAAAGGCGATAGACCACCCCTATTGGGTGTAGTTGGGAAGGGTAGGCGAAATATCAGCTTGTTCTTTACAGATGGGTTGGGAGACTCAAATGAGATCATTATGAGTGTTATTAACTGATTCTGTGCTGAGTGCTTGCTATGCTAGAGATCTGATTTGGTATGCCTAACCATGAGTTTTGTATTGACTGACCAGTGCAAACGAGATAGCTGGAGTGTCTTTATTTCTACATTGTCAACCCCAGCTTGTGTAAAACAGCCCCCTCCACTATGTTTGTTAACCCATTGACGGGTCTATCTAACTTTTTTCTTGGATGCTAGTGTCTTCCACGGGGAATTGGGTTGGTAAACACATTGTGTCGGGAATTATGGTTGGATGTTAAGTTGTCTGAGTGAGTGTTGGAAGTTCTTGATGTCACGTGAGTTAGAAGTAGGGTGTTTATGGGGTTGTATTTCCTTATTCTTATTATAATCAACTAGTGTCTTCATGCCATGAAGAGTCTTACCAAAGTCCCACGGGAAAGAGGGGTGATGAGTCAGTTGGGAAAGGTCAATGGTTGCCCTTAGGGATCTCTGTCCGGTTGTAATTGTGACTCTCTCTGAATTGCATGACATAATTTTGTAACCTTTGGCATGTACCCTGTGAATGCCCATTGGTAAAAAGCTACTCATGTTGTTGCATCTATGATTGGTTACCTTGCTTAGGTCTTGTGTTATGTCTTGGCTTCTACCATGATTATATGTTGTCATAGCATGTTTACTTGGCCTATTGACCGTAGGATTGAATGGATGTGTGAGCTGCATGAAATGACTCTGCATGATTTTACTCTACTAGGTTCATGATAGTGTGATCGTTAAATTTTGATACCCTGATGAAGCAAGTTCCTTAATTGATACGTGCTACAACTTGATGTCATCATGCCTTATATGATACGTAATTTCCAGTACATGTATTGTGATGACCCTTAATGTAAATTCGTGATTGTATAACATTTCGTATCCATGATAGTCACATTGTTTAGGTCTCGTGTTGCATCTCACTTTCTGTCATGATTATGTTTGGTTTCGCGTGTCTAATTGACCTGCTGTAATGATCGTACTACTGATTGGTTAGAAACATGAAGGGCATGATATGGGTTTAGATGAATGTTGCTTTCCGTGAATTAGGCCCATGATAGTGTGGTAAGCTCATCTTTGTACGAATACCCCGTAAGATGATCTCCTCGGCATTTTAGTTAGTGTTGCCCTTGGCCTTGCTTGATTAAATTAGTGGTTCCATCTGTGACCATGCTATCGAAGTAATATCTTGATATATGCGTGTCTCATTTAGTGTTATTAAATTGGAACACATGCTCCCGTATCCTACTTATATTGCCATGTTATGTAGGGCTTATGCTTCCCAATATGACTCGCTAAATGATCACGTGTTGTAATTGCTCTATGATGTGATGACTATTGTACCACATATGTACTCCATGATGGTTCGTTTTGGCATGACTATAATATATCGCCCATGATGTCCTTCTTGTACTTTTGATGATGCCTCATGTTTCGTGAATATTATGTTGAACTCCTTTAAATGACTCTTGACTATGCCCATGCCTTATCATGTATCGCTAGTATCATGTAGGAGATATGCCTTCTGAGTGTATCCCGTCGTATGATTATATGTCATTCTTAACCTGTTGTATGATTATTCTTGTCAGATGTGATAGTTACCCTGCCGCCCTTATGTATTCTCGTACGACACTTAGTCTGGTTGTTATGATGTACCTCGTCATGCTATATTTGATCTCATTTGTTTATGTGTATAGCATACTCGTTCATTGTTCATATACATGATACTTGCCATCCTCGTTAAACCCCGCATGACCGTTACTGATGCCCTTGCATGCTTACCTGAACATATGACTTGACACTTCGCATGATCACACACCACGTTATATCATGTTTCCGCATATACATGACATCGGACTGTTAAGGTGGGTCTAGTCGAAGTACCTTGATGTATTCATGTTCGATATGTGCTAGTAGTATCTTATAGGGTTTATGAATTTCGATATGGCTCCCTAGATGGTAACTTTTCGTACTTGCTGCATTGCGTAAACATGCTTCATGAAACTTATGCTGAGATTCCTTAGGCCACTCTTAACTATGTCATGCCTCATCGTGTATCGCTAGCATCATGTAGGACCTATACTTTCTAAATGTGACCATTCGTCTGATTGCATGCTATTCTTGACTTATTATATGATCATTGTTGCCAGATGTGATAGATACCATGCTACTCTTATGTGTTCTCGTATAACATTATGTCAGATTGTTATGATAAGCTCATCATGATGCATTGCCCTTGATTGTTGATATATATATCTCGCTAGTGCATTGATCATATTGTGATATTCGCTCTGTTTGGTAAATCCCGTATATCTCGCTTAAGACTACTAGGCGTTATGGCTTCATGAATCGATAGACTGTTAGCTTGTCTCGCATGCACCTCAAGGTAGAACTCGAATGTGCCTTTTGAATGTATATGTATGTCGTTGATCTTCGAGATAGGTACATGTTAGTGTAGGTTGATATGGGTGATTGCTTAAGACGAACCCTTGCTGCTTGTCACAAATTGTAACCTCATAGATTTTCATAGGGGCATCGTTGTCATTCTCGGGTCAAAGTCTTGTCTCTAGTCTTGTCGTCCTTTAGCCTTGGTCTATGTTTGGTTCCGAAGTGAACATTGGGTTGCCCGTCCTTGTCACTCCCCTATCTCTGCTAACTTAGACTCCTCTGCGATATTTGGTGAGCGACTGCTTGGAAGAGAAGGGAAGTTGCATAACGATAGAGCTGTGTGGCGGAAGCGTGGGCCCATGACCCACAAGCCTCATGATCGACGGTGTTGGTGGGACAAGTATGTTTTGAGGATTCCGACTATCGAGTACGAGATGACTTGCAGGCGGGAGTGTCCTCCGTTTGAATTGCTAACTTTTCTGAATATGTTGATAATCATGTTGCAATGCTTTGATGGTGACGTTTATGTGTTGATGTGCCGACTTGATGATGACTATTGCTTGATTGCCTGTCGTCTATGATGATATGATGTGATGCCTTATGGATCTAGTGTACCATGATGTCGTGACGTGTTGCTACTCTAAGTTACTAAGCATGATTTGAATTCCTTTGCCTGTAAGATGTGAGCTACATATGCTAAGAGACCTGAGTTGTATCTGATAAGGTTATAGTGCAACATGTTAGCTTGACTTCGGTATGTTCATATATGATGTTTGCAGTGATTATTGAGTATGATGATAAATTGGGACTTGTTGAACCCATGATGTTATGTTTATGAATGCTAGTTGACATGATGTAGACCTTGTGTTTCATGATTTTAATTATTGCTTCTTCCTTAAACCTGTGGGTGAGGTCGTTGGTAGCGTGGTAGAAGAGTGGTGAAAGAGCTTGAGTGGTTAGGATGATCGGGGATGTATAAGATAAATCGCAAGAGAGAGATGTTGGTTTAGGTAAGACTGAGTGAGCTTTAGGAATCTTACAAAGCATGATGCTGGTGATATCTTGGGAAGTGTGGGAAGTGTAAGCAATGACCTTAAGAGAAGTGAGGATATAGTATGAGAGGGTACTCGGGTGTGGAGTTAGAGATAGGAGTTGGATTCTTAGAGGTGGATGGTGTGTGTGAGAGTTTGGTGGAATGAGGGCGAGATTTGAGCATCGGGATGAATTGGGATTTCTTTGGGAAATTTTGTCTAAGATGAGGTTGGCGGGTCTAGAAGAGGATCTGTCTTGGTTTAAGAGTGGAGATTGTGCTTTATTTTGACTGGTATGATGTGAGGATTTTCTTGATTATGTGATTTATTTATATCTACTGGCATGATGTTAGATAGTGACCGTGATAAAACCTGATATGGAATAACATTCCCTGTTGAAACGCAATGTTCAAATCTGGTTGGGAGTGACTAGTGTTATCATGATATATTGATGTTTTGCCATCCTGTTATGTTGTCTAGAAGCATGTTAGGATGTGTTGCGATATGATATATGAAATCATAATGTGTTATTATGTGAAAGCATGATGTTATATTATGTGGTAGTAAGCATGATATGTACTGGTTGACAAGCATGATTATTGGTTATGTAAATGATGAATATGACTTGAAGTATGATCATGATTAGTATATATGAGATAATGGTGTATGATTTCTAAATGATTGTCATTCGATATTGTGATGAGTTAGGGTGATGTCTTTCAGAGCATGCTGACATTTTGGCAATTAATATACTGCTTGATCTTCCCTTTTCTGAATCTAAATAGCATGACTTTGTTGTGTTGATATGTTAACGTGATGAATCTGCTCTACTTGTGTTGCAATATTGAGATGCGGTAGTGAGATTTGATGTGTACTGACGTACTAACCCCATAACATCCAACCCGTGGATTTCTGGACATGTGTGCTTACGTGATGAGTGATGAACATTCGATTATGCACTTGTGATGCCTTCAGTGTGATGTAGATATACCTTATGATTTATAGTATGTTGAGGTTTGTTGTTTCTTTGGTATTTGAGACTTGTTAGCATGTTATGTTTGCGTTAATTAGACGGTTATGTGATGATTTGTGACTATGATATGAAGTGGGACTTGCCATGTGTGAGATGGCTTATGGTATTGTGCTTGTGTAAGAGTTGATGAGACTTATGGTTATGGTACTTGTTGAGTTGTGAATGATGTTTCATGATCTGGAAACTAGGAAGAGAATATGGGATTAGCCCTTAGAGGTGGATGATTCCACCTCCGAGCTTCTGAATTTGATTGATTGTTATGCGGGAAACTGATTGGGTTGTTGGAAGATTGTGACGGAATCTGGATTTGAAATGATTTGACTGGTTTTGGTGTAAAGTTACGTGATTAAACGTTGGATTTGAAGAGTTGAACGATTTTGAAAAGGATTAGATTTGATTTGTAAGGAATAAAGTTATCGAGAGTTTCAACAATTTTGAGGCCAATCTTTTTCAATTGTCAAACCCGGGCAACTCTATGATACTTCACGAAGTGGATACAAGCATTTTATGAGGGCGCTTGTAGGGTGCTTGCTAAGACCTAGTGATTACATTGTAGAACTTTTAGAGTTGTGGTACTTCCGAAAAGTCGAAGCGAGTATGTGATAGGGGCGCTTATCGCATACTTGTCAAGGCCAATTGGAGATGTCACGACTGTGACTAGAATGTTGTGAGAATCCCGAAAGACGCAACCGAGATGATTACGAGGTTCTTAGACATGGTCCTAGGACTCATCAATTTCAAACTTCATCCCCTACTTTATTTTGGTTTTAGTCTCGGGGACGAGACTTGTTTTTAGAGGTGGATGATGTAAAGGCTCGGATTTTTAAATCCTAGTTTTCAATAATAATAATAATAATAATAATTAAAATGAATTTAAATCGGGGTAATTAAAATCTCTTGAAATGAATTCCGGCATATGATTATTTTAAATGGACTTTCATTCAGATTTATTTTCGCTTTCGCTTCCTAAAATTTGAAAGTATAACATAATTTTATTGCTTGATTCAGTCGAGAATTCGATTTAAATTTGAAGTTGTAAGCTTTATATCTTTTGAGTCGGGTTAAAGTCGAGCAAGCGGGTTTTGGGATTTATTATCCGGGTATTAATTTATGTTGTACCACTTATATTCCCCTTCCCTATCTTTGTCATCTTCCTCCTCCTACTTTCGAAAATCAAATGGCTCCCTCCTAGGCTCTGAATTAGCTATACAAACACCCCTTTTATCCCTTCTCTCCCTTACCTTGTGCTACAATTGAAGCAAAATGCCAAAAGCTTTCTCTCTGCAGCCTTGACCAATTGTGACAGCTATGGCACAACTCCAATTGAAGAGGACCACCCCTTTATCTGATTCCCTACAATACCTTGTACACACACCTATCCTCACCACATTTCATTTTCAAACATCTTAAGCAAACACAACCCACTGCTCCCTCCCTTCTTCTTTGTGTTCGAACACCAACCCAAGCCCTCCCACCTCTGTTGTAGGCCAAGCCACCAGCGCCCAGGAGCCCCACCGGAGTCGAGACCGAGCCGCCAGCAGCTCTGCATTCCTCCTCCCTCAACTGAGCAGCGACAGCAGCCCAGCAAATGCTCGTCCTTCCTCTGATGTCCGAAGACGAAGCACAACCGCCAGGAGCCACCATCGAAGCCGCGTGAACCTCTCATCCTCCCTGCCTTGCGCCGTTGGCTATCCGACCAGCATCAGGCCGCCGCCGCTCTTCCCATGTATTCCGATTTGAGATCCGGTAAGGCTCTCCCTCCTTTTCCTCTCGAAAACCAAGCAAAGCTCCTCCTTTCTCACTCCCATCTCTAATCTAGGCCGAGAAAGACACAGCCTCGCCTCCTACGAAGCCCGGCGCGACTCCGACGACATCCTCCGGCGAGAATCCGATCTCGGTGAGTTTCTCCTTTTTTTCTTCTCCTCCCTTGGGCGCGGTTCAGTTCTGTGGGTTGTGTTGGGGTCGGAATTGGGTTGTCAGTCGGTTGGGAGAGGTTTTGGTCGGAGACGGGACGCCGGCGAGGAGCTCTGCCTCCCCTTCTCCTTCTCTGTTCGAGCGGTGGGCGCAAAGAGGAAGACGGGTCCAAGGAACCCGGTTCCTTCTTTTCTTTTTCCTTATTGTCTGGTCCGGTTCAGTCTTCCTTGGACCGGTTCATTTAAACCAGATCTTGGACATCCGGGTTGGGCCTTTTGATTTGGATTCGGATTGGGCTTTAAATCGGGTTAAGGGACTAGGCCTGTTCTTCCGGGTTGGGTTTCGGTTTTGGGCTTGTTGGATTGTTTTCTTGTGTTTTAATTGTTGTTACACTATTATGTTATATGTTGATATGTTACGCACATATACTATGATTAGTAGTTAACTATTATTAATGTATTATTTTATTACATTATGAGATTTATGATATATATTCCAAAGATTATTGTATATTATGAATTGGTTTTAGAAATGATATTATTTGGACTATGCATTTATGATGTTTTGGAAATATGGGTTTTGATTTATAAATATGGGTGTGAAAATATAATTATTGTAAAGGCCCGGATTTTTAAAATAACAATTTAAAAATAAATAAAATAAAATGAATTTAATTTGGATAATTTAAATAAAACTCGTCCTAAATTTAATAATTTAATAAATCTATCTTGAAATTCTTAGAGCGAATTCCGGCCCAATTTTTAACTTTAACGATTGACTCCGTCTTTTTCATCGGGATTGGAAAATTCTTTCCGTCTCATATCACCAATTGTTACTCAAATCTCTACACTTGTTCCATGTTATCAATTCCAACTCATTTTCTTCACATTGGGTAAAATCTTATCCCCTATCTTTCAAGATGTAACACTCTTTTGGACAAAATGCCAAACAAACTATTGTACACCTCCTGTGTATTCTTCTCCCTCTTCCACTGTCTTTTTCCATTTCCAGTTCACCCTCCCCCATTCCAATTTCAATTACATCAATTCTAAACACACCAAGCCTAACGAGCCCTCTTCCTTCCTTCTAGACCCAAGCACAAGACTACTAAAGGTCCCTCCTTTTCTCTTCTGAGCATCACCAGCCCCCGTCACTACTCCTCACCTCCGTTCCGACCATCAGCTCCGCCAGAAGCACCGCCCGAGCACCTCCTGTGAGCGCCGGTATCTCCCACCCTCACCTCTGTTTTCCGAGCACCTCTCAAGGGGCTAGCAGTCTGAGCACCTCCTCTCCTCTTCCTCCGTCTCCCTCCGAGCAGCAGCGGCAGCAGTTAGACCCTCCTCGACGACGCCCAGGAGCAGCCGGAGCCGAGTCGTCGAGCGCCATCCTCTCCCTCCTTCCTCCGCCTTCGCTGTTCGTCCCCACGAGGTCGAAAAAGGGCTTCCTTTGATTTCCGATCGATTACCCCTTCAAGCTCCTCCTTTCTAATCTTTTCTTTCCTCCTAGGAAAACTCGGCGCTGAACCACCTCAATCGAAGCTCGGAGTGCCCCCGACGACCCTCTTTCCGGCGAGAGCTTCCACCCCGGTAAGCTTCGTCCTCTCCCTCCTTTCTGTGCTATTTTCTTGTGCCACTGTCTTGTTTGGGGTCGGGGAGAGATTTCGATCGGAGTGGGGGGGTGGTCCGAGTCGAGAACGGAGCACCGGCACGCCTGGGTCGTCGTCTTCCCTCTTCCGTTTTCCGGCGATTGAAACGGGAATCTCGGATCTGGGCATTTGGAGAGGAGACAGGTTTTATTTTGGGGGTTGGGCCTATTTATCCGGTTTGGGCTTCGGGTCGGATCCGGGTTTTCAGGAAGGGTTAAGCATTGGGCCTATTTATCCGGTTTGGGCTTCGGGTCGGATCCGGGTTTTTCAGGAAGGGTTAAGCATTGGGCCTATTTGCTGGATCCGGGTTGAGAGTGTGGGCCGGATCCGGGTTCTGGGTGGAGAATTGAGAGTTTGGGCCTGTCTCTTTCTTTTTTTGTGGGCTGTTGGTCTTGAGGGTTTTGTCCCATATGTTATATTATTATGATTACGTTATTTGATTCGTATGAACTATTGTTTGCCTATTATAGTATTATCATATTATCCTGTTTTCGAATATTAAATAACGCTGAAATTATTGTTTATCATAAAATTGTTTTAAAATAGAATTAAATGGAATATATATGTATATAATTTTATTATGAGATTTTAGAAAGGGTAAAGTGACCTATTGAGGATGGTTTATAAAACAATTTATTTAATTGAGTTATAAATGAGGATTGATAAAATGGATTGATTTGTTGGTGTCTATTTTAGTTAAATATTGATTGTTTATTCAAAAAGTTTGAAAATAAAATGCCGAAATTATTTCTATAATATTATCTTGAGAGATTGGTTTTAAGGTTTAAATGTTTAATGTCGGGATTTTGTCTTGGCTTGATGATGTTGGTTTTGGGAAGGAAATTAGAAGAATGATTTTGGTTGAGTATGTTGAGAACTCGGGTTGGTGTGTGTGAGAACGTTGGTTCAGTAGCTTATGAAAATGGCTTGATGATAGGTGTGTATTGCTTTCGGATTGCTTGGACTTGTATTTGGGCCTTTGCTTGTGTTATCTTGCTGTTCTGCATCTCCAGGTAAGTCTCTTCGGAGCTTACTCAGATTGAATAGAGCTATTCCCTGCTTTAAATGCATGATATACTAGGTGTTGCATTCATGATCAGCATGCCATGTAGTACCATGCTAGGTTGCATTGATCGTTGAGCATTCGATTTCTCTATGTCTTTGTAAACAGAACGGCCGTATATGTGATAGTTCTAGAGTCTTTGCTAGGGTCATAGGGTAGCCCAGCCTCATCGGGTACCCTGAGTCAATCGAGTACTTCCTTATATTATGATATGCCTGCGGGCTTTATTGTGGAGCGGGTTAGGCATGCGTGCCGCCCTATTATGAATGGATGCATTCACGAGCTGGCCAGTCTCCGCCTGTCGGAAGGGGTGGAGGTAGGAGAGGGATATGCCACTTGGCATTGTCTTGGGCCCTTTACAGTATTTCTGCACATTATTATGAACTAGGAGCATGCTAGTGTGTTTGAATTTCGTACTGCATTAGAGCATCTTTATTAGGTATAGCGTATATGTGTGCTTATGTTTGGGATGCAGAGTTAAGTGGGCATCGATCTGATCCCGCTCCAAATCAATTTTTTTAGGAATTATTTATGTTCATCCTATCGGTGCTGTTTGCTTATTGCGCGGGTCATTTTGTCGGCGGAGAGTGAGCGCTGGAGTTATAGACTTCACCAGACTCTGATTATACTGTTTTGGATTTATACTTTTGACTCCGTTTTGACCCGGCTCTGCCGTGGCACCTGTATCTGTACTTTACTTCCGCTTTACTTCCGTCTGAAATGGTTTCCGCGACATAGTCTTAGGACAGGTTAAGGGCACCCAACGGCCCTTCGAAGTTTTAGGGTTTGAAATCCCTCCTTATACTAATCTTAAAAATGAGTTTGAAACCTCGACCCGTACCTGGATTGCAAGATCCGAACAAGGGGTTTTATCCCTTGAAACGTAACCCGGAAATTATAATTCTGGGCCGTTACAATTATTTTGTGACTAAATGCCGGAATTATTTTGATGGTATAAATTTACAAGTTGATTAAAGATTTAATGTTTATAAAAGGGTTTTGGCCAATTATGATTTAAGAAGATGTTTTGAATATGAGTTGACTTAACTTGATATTTACGAATTTGGAAAACTTCGGGAAACGAGTTTGGAAATATTGTTGGTGAGATTTATCGATGGGTTTGATTGGAAATGAAATGATTTTGGGTTGATGTTGATCATATCGGAAAGGTTTTGGAAATGGTTTTGCTATCGATTGGTTTTGAGGATGTTGAGCACTTGGGTTTCATGTGTATGAATGTTGGTCCGGTAGCTTATAGAAATGGCTTGATGATAGGTGTGTATTGCTTTTGGATTGCTTTGGACATGCAATTGGGCCCTTGCTTGTATTATCCTGTTGTTCTGCATCTTCAGGTAAGTTCCCTAGGGGGCTTACTCAGGTTGGACATTCATGCCTGTTGTTGCATTTTATGTTAGGTGTTGCATATGCATAAAAGCATGCCATGTAGTATCATGTTTAGGTTGCACTAACTGATTGAGCATCTGTTTACTTTATGCGTTTGAAACAGAACGGTCGTTATCTGTGATAGTCCTAGAGTTTTTGCTAGGGTCATAGGGTAGCCCAGCCTCATCGGATACCCTGAGTCAATCGAGTCATGAACTTCCTTATATTATGATATGCCTGCGGGCTTTATTGTGGAACGGGTTAGGCATGCGTGTCGCCCGATTATGATGGAATGCATTCACGAGCTGGCCAGTCTCCGCCCTATCGGAAGGGGGTGGAGGTAGGAGAGGGATATGCCACTTGGCATTGTCTTGGGCCCCTTTATAGTATTTCTGCACATTATTATACCTAGGGGCATGCTAGTGTGTTTGACTTTCGTACTGCATTAGAGTATCTTTATTAGGTATAGCACATACTATGTGGCCTCAGCAAGGACTGCGAGTCCCGCATGAGTGGCTCGATCTGACTCCTTTCCCCGTTCTTCTTTTAAAGGTATTCCTGCAGATTTGAGTGCTCGATGTCTATATGACGGGGTTTCCTTTTGGCGAATCGAGGAACCTGGCTAATTCTATAATTCGTTATAAATGGTAATCACCCACTTATGATTTGGTTTTGACCCGGCTCTGCCGTGGCGCTTGTATCTTTACCTTGCTTCCGCTGTACTTCCGTTTGAAATGGATTTCACGACGTAGTCTTAGGACAGGTTAAGGGTACCCAATGGCCCTTCGAGGTTTTTAGGGTTTGAAATCCCTCTTTTTACTAATTTTAAATGAGTTTGAAACCTCGACCCGTACCTGGATTGCAAGATCCGAAAAAGGGGTTTTATCCCTTCAAACGTAACCCAGAAATCATAATTCTGGGCTGTTACAAGATGGATTATTCGGTTAAATGTGATATATTATTCGGTTAAATTGAGAGATTATTCGGTTCAATTATAAATATTATTCGTATATAAGACGATAATAGTTATATTATTCGGTTAAATTATATTATTCGATTAACTTAGAAAGATTCTTCAGTTAAATGTGATATATTATTCGGTTAAATTTGAGAGATTATTCAGTTACATTATAAATATTATTCGTATATAAGATGACGATTGTACTAGTAATATTATTAGGTTAAAATTATATTATTCGACTAAATTAGAAAGATTATTCGATTAAATGTGATATTTAATCGGTTAAATTTGAGAGATTATTCAATTAAATTATAAATATTATGCGTATGTAAGATGACGATTGTTCTCGTTAAGAGGGTAGTAACTAAACACGCTAAATTTAGATGCAAGAAGTTACTAGGTTGTTTCGGGTAAAAAGGATTTTCGAAAAAAAAAATCAACAAAATTCCCATAATCCCATACAGTACATATCTAAAAGCTCATAATTTTATTTTTATAAAAAAAAATCCCACATGCCGTTTGTGCATTACTTTTTTCAAATCGAATACATGCCACTCAGCCAAAGAAAGATGATGGGATATGCCTGCAGTGCACTTCACGCACAAATTCATAAATTGGGAGAGGTTTTTTTGAGGGCCCCATGTATTTATTTAAAAGCAAAAACAGAAATCACAATTTAATCTCTACCATTGATTCCAACTTAATCAATGGTTCAGAATTGTTCCTACGTTCCCACCATAAGGGGTGTTCTCATTCGATCCACACTAACTATATATATCATCCTCTTTTATGTATTGGTATTTGATTTGCCCACCAATGTAAGACGGATTTTTTATTCCCAATAATTAGTGATAATAACAAAAAATATGATGGATAATACTGTATATAAAGTGGTGTAAGGAAGATAGTAAGATGGTGATATTTGTGGAGAAAAAGAAAGAAAGTGAAAATATAGGGCTTTTAAAAAGTGGCCCCGAAATGCAAACGAAATAGGCGCCATTTATGCAGTGGTTTTACTTTGGTTACAATCTGGAGATCATATGGAAAAGATAGAAATGGTGGATTTTAAGTAAGCTCTGAGGATGACTTTTGGCCCACAATACCATAGACATCTTTTAGTGGGAACTTCTTTTCAGACACCTCCATCCCCCAACTTGTGACCCAGAATCCTCTACACACCTACATGAGTACATGAGGCACTCCGCCTCTGATATATAATTATAATGTAATTGTAATACTAATTTTTAAAAAAAAAATTAAAGTTATATTTATACTTGAACTTATATAATATAATATGTTTATAAAATTTTATCTTAAAAAATCAAATTTTAAAAAGATATATGATTAAAATAAAAGCAGCTATTTGATAAAATAATTTATATATTTTCATTATTAAAGTATCTAGACATGTAAAAAACTATAAATGTGTAGAATATAAATATAATTATTAATTTTTTTAAAATAAAATTATATTCTAAACAATTATGTGTTACACATAGGGTGTGTATGGCAACATAATAAACAAGTTAAAAAGTGTGAAATTATTAGCTGTTAAAAAAATAAACAGGTTTAAACGGTGTATGGGAACAACAAATAAGCTTTAGTCAGTTAAAAAAAGGTTTATAAATAAGCTGCAAATTGAAGCTTATTTTGAGGTTTATATTTCATAATTACTATTTTACCCTTTCTCTTTTATCTTATTTGGTTTGAAAGTACCACAATACCCCTAACAAAAACCAAATAAACTCCACTTTTTACAAATAAACTGTTTTTCGCCCCATACGGAGTTTATATTTTTTCATAAATTTTTAACTACTTTTACCAACAGTTTATAAATTTTTACCTTGTTTATAATTTTAGTCAGTTTATTAACCCCGTCCCATACGAACCCATAGTGTCTCACCAAGAGTCGGCTCCCAACTTGCATCTTTACTTTTTTCGTTTTTGCTTGGCTTCTTTTCTTTTTTTAATGTACTGTATATATTTTTTCCTTCCTTTATTCAATTTCTTTTTTTTTCCCTTTATAATTCAGGATTTATAAAAGAACAATAAAGGGGAATTTGACTTGACTTCTCAAACCTTTTTTTTTTCTTTTTTCTGAAGTGGGTCGAATGTGATATGGCCTTGGTAGAGGACAAGCAACGTGGTAGCTTTCGGTTTCAATAACAGATAATATATGGCCGTAGCTGCTTGACAATGGTGATATATGTTTTTCTATGCAAAAGTGTTTATGGCGAGATATATTTTTTAATTTAGGAACTTTTAGAGCATCAATTAAAATCACATTTTTTTATTTGAAATGAGAGATTTGATATAATAACAGAATACTTATCGAGAGATCAAAGCGTATACAGATTTATTTAGGGTTGGCACAAATCCCGCAAATCCCGATCCCGTCCCGATCCCGGTGGGATTTAGGACAAAATAGTGAATCCCGTCCCGATCCCGTCCCGCAAAAATTATGCAGGACGATCCCGGTGGAACCCGCAAATCCCGTCCCGTCCCGCATATAATAATAATAATAATAATAATAATAATAATAATAATAATAATAATAATAATAATAATAATAATAATAATAATAATAATAATAATAATAATAATAATATATTATTTGTATTATTATTTTGAGCAAATATTATAATTATAATTATAATCATAATCATAATCTTCCATTTATAATAATAATAATATTTGTTTATAATAATAATATTATTATTATTTCAGCAAATATTATTTATAATTATAATAATAATTTTCAATTTATAATAATAATTGTTATATTATTATTATTTTATAATATTATAATATAATTTAATAATAATAATATTATTATTATTATTTTTAATTATAACGTGGCATTATTATTATTATTATTATTATTATTATTATTATTATTATTATTATTATTATTATTATTATTATTATTATTATTATACCCATTTAGAGTTACAAGAGGCAAATAGCTAAATACGGTATTCTTCCCAACTATCAATCGATAATGAGATAGTATTTGGTGAATCTCGTCTCAATCCCTTTTCGTCCCGATCTAGTAAGATAATATAGCCAAATATGTTATTATGTTGAACGTACATTATAACTAATTATACAATAATTAATAATAGTATTATAATATTAATATTATTAATAATAATATTATTAATATTGAATAATATAGTTGAGAAGAATACCGTATTCAATATATTATACAAATTAATGAATTATGAAAGCATTTTTCACTTTGCAAATTTATATACAGTAATATTTTATAAATTACACATAACCACCCTTAAATTAGGCTAGTTTTCACATAACCACCCATAAAATTATAAATTACATGAAATCACCCATAAATTACATTTATTTTCAAAAGACCACCCATCCATTAAACATCTATTTATTTTGTTTGAAAAGACTAAAATAACCCTAATTCAAACTTATTTTTTAAAGGAAAGACTGAGGTGGCAATTGGGTGAGTTGGGTCAGATTCGGTTAGTCGGGTTCCGGGTCATTCGGGTAATATCTAATAATTTTATCATTTGGTTGATTCGGGTTTGGGTTTCGGTTGTATCGGGTTTTGATTGTCTCGGGTTTTAGTGATTTCGGGTTTCGATTGTCTCAAGTTTTCATTATTTCAATATTCATTTTAAAAAATTTACTACTATAACCTATCTTGAAATTCGGGTTTCGATTATAACGGGTTCGAGTCTTAATGGGTTTCAGTTGAATCGGGTTCAGTTCATTCGGATTTGGGTGAGTTTCGATTATCGGTTATTCGAATTTCGGGTCCAGAATGGGCCGAGTTGGGTCGGTGTTCAGAAAAATCTGTTACGGGTCGACCGGGTCAGGTTTTCAGGTTCGAGTCGGGTTTTGCCAGCTCTAGGGTTATTGTATTGTATGTATTTTGGAAACGATTGTCCTAAACACCGACCCAACCCGGCCCATTTTGGATCGGAAATCCGAATAATCGATAACCGAAACTCACCCAAATATGAATGAACCGAACACAATTCAACTGAAACCCATTACGACTTGAATCCGTTATAACCGAAACCCGATATAACCCGAATTTTAAGATTGATTCTAGTAATTTTTTAAAAATGAATACTGAAATAATGAAAACTTGAGACAATCCAAACCCGAACTAACTGAAACCCGAGACAATCGAAACCCGATACAACCGAAACCCGAACCCGACCCAACCAAATGATCAAATTATTAGACATTACCCGAAACCCAAATGATCTGAAACCCGACTAACCGAATCTGACCCGACTCGCCCAATTGCAACCTCAGTCTTTCCTTTAAAAAATAAGTTTGAATTAGGGGTATTTTAGTCTTTTCAAACAAAACAAATAGAGGTTTAATGGATGGGTGGTATTGTGAAAGTAAATGTAATTTATGGGTGGTTTTATGTAATTTATAATTTTATGGGTGGTTATGTGAAAACTAGCCTAATTTAAGGGTGGTTATGTGTAATTTATTCTTATTTTTATTTGCAGGACAAGGCACGTCCCGTTCCGATCCCGTCCCGTCCAGACACCATTCCGTCCCGAAAAAAAAGTGTCAATCCCGTCCCGTAAAAATTTCACGAGACGAGTCCCGTCCCGTCCCATACCCACACCTAGATTTATCATGCAAATGAACAACAAACAAATAAAGAAAAATATCAAAATTAAAGAAAAATTCTTCTTAAAGTAGATTTTATTAATATCAAATTTAGACCATTCAAAATATAACCCAGCTTAAAATCCATATATATATATATATATATATATATATATGTGTGTGGGTGTCCACACTAGGAGTGGGCACAAATCCCGTAAATCTCGGTCCCGTCCCGATCCCGGTGGGATTTGAGGAAAAAAAAAGTCAATCCCGTCCCGGTCCCGTGCCGCAAAAATTATGCATGACGGGACGCGGGACGAGACTATGGGATCCCGTCCCGTCTCACATTTATATTTATATTTATATTTATATTTATATTTATATTTATATTTATATTTATATTTATATTTATATTACAGTAGCCGTAAAAACCCATTTCCTGTAAAAACCCATTTCCATTTGGTTTTGAGCTGGCCACATTTTAATTTGATGGTTGGGCCGGCTGTTTGTTTTTTGTGTAGCAATGCATTTTGCTACTGCATAATTTTTGTTTGGTAATGACATATGATATGTATATAGGTCATATTTATGTTCTTTCATTTATATAGGACATATTATGTAATTATGTATAAAGCGGTTTATACCTCTATAAATAGAGGTGAGCTACAGTTGTTGTAAACTACCTTTTGTAAACATCCGAACTAAGCTTACAAGCTATCAATGCAGGTTCTCAGATTTCTCTCATTTGTCATTTGGTTTATTTGCTACTGGTTGCATTGGAATGTTGACATTGTATGAAAATGTTGAAAGATGAATATTGGTTATTTGGATTATTTTTACCTTTTATTTTTACGAGGGACAAGGCTTGTTCCGTCCCGTGCGGGATAAGGCTCATGTGGGATTTTTTTTTTAAAAAGGGTGAATTCCGTCCCGGAAAAACTAAGCGGGACAGGCCCCGTCCCGATCTCGTCCCGAATACTGTTATGTCTTTTTTTTTTTCCGTTCAGTTCAATGAAAACGTCCCCATTCCACTGAATAATTTGTAACATTCTACCGAATAATGTTTGGTTTTTTTATTCATCCATTTCAAATAAAAGAAACCTCAATTTTCTAAACAATACTTACAATTTACACGAAATGTTTCAAATTTCACCAAATAATGTTTCACATTTCCCTAAACAATACTCACATTTCACCGAATAATATTTGTGCACAATGCACATCCTTAGGCTTGTGCACAAATGAATCATACACTATATATATATATATATATATATATATATATATATATATATATATATATATATATATATATATATATATATGATCTATCCTCTATATAAAGGTTAGTTCCGGTGTACTCTGCCCTTAACGTGTATCATGTACACAAATCTGGGCCGTTGATTAGTTGAGATGGAGGGTGGAGATTAATTAGCCCATTTGTTTGATTGCCTACATAGATGATTATTCGGTCGAGTATAAATGATTATGCACTAGTATATGAAGGATTATTCAGTCATATGAGTTTGTTTAGTAGGTTAGTCATTTTGATTATTCGATGATTTCACTATATTATTCGATCGTATTGACGGATTTTGCGATTGTATTGCTTTATTATTCAATGGTATAACTTAATTATTCGGTGGCGTTACAATATTATTCGATCGTATTGATGGATTATGCGACGATATCGATATTTTTTTTAATAGCTAGCACCATGAAAACGCCCCTAACTTTGACCTAAAAATTACCATAGCATAATCCGTCAATACGATCGAATAATGACTAACCTACTAAACATAGTCATACGACTGAATAATCCTTCATATACTAGTGCATAATCATTTATACTCGACCGAATAATCATTTATGCAGGCAATCTACCACAAATGGGCTAATTAATCTCCACCCTCTATCTCAACTAATCAACGGTCTAAATTTGTGTACATGATACACGTTAAGGACTGAGTACATATGATATATCCTATATATATATATATAACGTTTTTGACAAGTTTGAGTTGTGTGGAAAAACATATGTAAAATTTCCATATGGACGATGATTGACAAAGACCATGGTTGGAGCGTGGAGTGCATCTATTTTCATGCAAGCAAACATGCCTTCCGACCTCCACTGGTGGGGCCGTCTAAAATAATTGTTTGTGTGTTTACTTCTTGTCAATTTTTTTTTTTTTGGATAACAAGGAACCAAATTTGGTGGCAAACGCTGATCACGTGATCCAGTCGACAAGAGTCACGCACCAGGTAAACCGGCTTGCGCCGACCGACTCGATCCACTGGAAAAGAACAAGGCAAACATTGGATTTTCATCAAGGAAAGGGACGGAGGTAGAGATCGAATCCAAGACCTCATAACATCCTCCCTTGCTCCCCACAAGTGAGCCACCTCGACTGGAGTTAGCTTTTTGTCATTTTTTTTTATTAGGTAAAAATTCGAGGCCAGATATACATGGACCTCGAACTTCTTGTCATTTTGATCACACACATGACACATCCATCTTTTCTATTCAATGCAGGTGAAATTGCTCTTTAGCGCAACTTTGGAATGATTAAATAGATCGACTAGAGTCGCACCGAGTTAAAAAAAAACGAGTTAAAAAAAAAACGAGTTAAAAAAAGTATTTTTTTATAAGGAAATAATTCGAGGATCAGACATGCCTGAACCCTCAAGAGGCCAACAGAGTCGGCAGATGGCGAACCGTCAAACATACAACGAAATAAAAAGAAAACGGTGCAATACAAGAAACGGCAAACAAACAGCCCAAGCAGACCAAATGATCCTAATCCCAAAAAGGTGAGGACAACGTAGACTAATCCCGGAGCCAAGCGCCACCAAGAGATGACACCGCTGGCCAGCGGTACATCAGGAGTCCCTGTGGGCGATGAAGACGAACCTCCAAGGAAATTTCCGGAATACGGAGTCGCCTCGATGCACACCGCCACGACCCCAGCCAGACCCGACACCGGACGCTAGAGCCCCAACTCAGACTAGGACAATCAAGAAGAACCAGAAACGCCGCCGAAAACCGCCCTCGTAAAAAACGCACCAAACAATCCAATTGGGATTTTAAAAAAGACCATACGGAATTTTCCGTCCCTTTCGAGTGAGCAAATCGAAGTAATTTATTAATTATATATAATCAAAATTTATATATATGTTTTTTTATATATTATATATATATAATCGTTTATTTTATTTTATGTATTTTTAATAATAATGGGCAGGCTTCGGGCCCAAGGAGAAGCCTTGGGCCCAAAGCACCAAAACCGGGTCTACTCGGGCCCACATCGAAGATGCAAGGAAACCATGGGCAGGGACAAGGAAAATCGGATACGCACAGGCAACGAGTGCCAAACCTAGAGCGAGCTAGGCGGCGAGACGGTAAGAGCCGTCGGACATAGCAGACGGCGCTGGAGGACCACATCTAGGACCACGAGAGCGGCCAGAGGGAGGGCCAGAACCGCGAGAGGGGAGGCCGGAACTCCCCAAGGCAGCGCCGGAGTTGCCAAAGCCACCTCACCCACGACGAGAGAAGGTACTCTGAGGCGGGTGAGGAGGAGAGGATGTGGGCGGGGGGAAAGCGACCCGGAGAAATCAACGGGGAGGCCAAGCCACACCAAGGACGGCGTCGGGAAACCCTAACCCCAGGCCGGAAAATCCAAGGGATACCGAGGAGGAGGGAGAGGAGAAATTGGGGGCGGGAGGAGAGAGACCCCGAGAGCCGAGGGGGAGAGGCCGACTGGTGGAGGCCAATCGACACCCAGGCGGCGCCGGAAGGACCATATCCAAACCTAGGACGAGTAACCACCGAGGAGGGTGAGAGGAGAATGTGGGCGGGTGATTGAGACCCCGAGGAACCGACGAGGAGGACCAATCACCACCCGAACGACGATTCCGATGACAGATTGGACCTAGCGCCACCGAGGACCGGCGGGCTGGTTTCAGGCCTCTGAGGAGGGTTTAGGAGCCTCCGAAGAGGGTTTAGGGGCCTCCGAGGAGAATTTAGAAGCCTCTGAAGAGGTGGTTGTAGCCTCCGGAGAAGCGGTTTATAGCTTCCAAGGAGGTTTCTGAGTGTATGTCGGAGTGTCTGTCGTTGGGGTCGGCTCCCTCTCTCTAGAAAGATAGAGAGAGGAGAGATCGTTTCCATATTTGGTCACAACGGACTAAAAATAGCTCAATTTTTTTTTTAAAAAAAAAGCAAGAAGAACTCTATCCATCACTCCACGCCAGGTCTTTACCTCTCTTCGATGTTCTTACCGCACCTCCATCTCTCTTAATCGCCTCCATTGGCTTGCCATCTTCTGGACTTTTCCTTCTCCTCACCCCCCCCCCCCTACAGTACCCCCGCCCTTGTTGAGAAGTGTGACTATATATATATATATATGGAGTGGTTCCAGAGTGCACACCCCTTAGGGTGCACCTTGTGCACGATTATAGACCGTTGATGAATAGAGATGGAAGGCCAAGATTAATAGGGATTTTGTTTTTTTTTTTAAATGTAAACTGTGGGACCCACGTGCCTAAAAATAACCACTTCCCTTCCACCCTCTTTTTGGTGTGTGAAGACCACCCCATTCTTTCTTTCTTCTTTTTTTTTTTCTTTTTTTTTGGTGTGTAATTGCTTTTATTTTTTTTGTGAAAAATATGTTTCGTTTGTTTTTTAAATTTACCAATTTAACCGAATAATGTTTTATACTCCACCGAATAATGTTTCATAAGCGAATAATCATTAGAAATTCACTGAATAATACTTGTATTTCACCGAATAATATTTCATGTGTAACGAATACAAATAACTATCTCATGTTTCCCTAAAAATTGACAATTGTCGTGAATAATCTTGAGACATTCACCGAATAATCCTTTTATTCCACCGAATAATCATTAGAGACTCGACCTTAATTCTAACGCCGAAAAACTTAACACGTATCGAAAAAAATACCCTTATATCTCTGAATAATCTAACAAAAATCAATGAATAATCTTTAAAAAATGAGCAAATTAGTGGAATAATATTCCAAATCCCAAAAACAAAACTCAAATTGAAGACGGAGAATGAACAGGGAGTCGGAGCCTCGCCCTCGTCCACACCACGTCCACACCACCGACCTCTGGCATCACATCGCCTCCGCCCCTGTTCGCAAGCCTTCCTCTTCGCCCTTGTCCACACCACCTCCGGCACCACATCGCAACCACCATCCCTACCCATCGACACCATGTAGCCCGGAATCATGTGAGAAACCGCCTTCGATTGGAAACCGCCATCGCCATCGTGTAAACCGCCATCGGCTTCGCTCCTGGATTTGAGAACCGCCTTCGATTGGAAACCGCCATCGCCATCGCTCCTGGATCTGAGAACCGCGTTCGATTGGAAACCGCCATCGCCATCGTGTAAACCGCCATCGCCTTCGCTCTTGGATCTGAGAACCGCCATCGCCGGATCCTCCTCCACCATCGCCGTCTCCTCCTCGACCATCGTCGGCTCCTCCTCGACGGATCTCGTTACCGTTACGAGCAGCGGGTTTGACGCCGGCAGTGGAGCGGCGGGGTGGTCCTTCCGGCCTGACTTGCTGAAGCATGCGAAGAGACGGCGGGGGTGGTCCTTCCGGCTCCAATTCTCTTCCGCTCGCCTCGGCCTAGCTCTGTGCGGCTCATCGGTTCAACAATAATGAAGAGCAGTTTGCAATTTAGGGTTTTATTTACCTTCACGCGTTCACGCTCCTCTCTTTGTGATTCAAATTAGTTTTTCAAAAAAAAAAATTTAACTCACTGGACACGTGGCAAAATCTCATCCCTCCGTTCCATTCATATTAATGGCTCACAATTGTGCACAAGGTATACCCTAAGGGGTGTGCACAAGTCACCCAATCTATATATATATATATATATATATATATATATATAGGGTTTACTTCAAATGTAAAAAGTTCTTAAAGTGTAAAATATGCTTATTGTGTAAAATTTGCTAATGGGCCTAATTTAATTACTATTGAGCCTAATTTTATTAGTAGAATATCTGCCCCCCTTGCCCATGTGTGCGCCCCCCCTTCTCGGACCCGATTTTTTTTTTTTTTTTTTTTTTTGCCCAGAATTTTTTTTTCGTGGTAACACTTTCTGATGTGCAAGTATAACTTGCTTTTGTGCACATATAACATCTTATTGTGCAAATATAAGTTTATTTTGTGCAGACAAATAATTCATTATGGGGTAAATAGGTAAATGTGTCTATTTCAATTATAAAAATTTATAATTGAAATATGTTTAATTTATGGGTAAATTGGTAAATATGTCTAATTTTATGGGTACATGCACTTTTTCCCGTTTTCGATACCTTTTGTGCACCTGTGAAGTGCATTTGTGCAACTGTGGAGTGCATTTGTGCAACTGCGAAGTGCATTTGTGCAACTGTAAAGTGCATTTGTGCAACTTTAATTGTGCAAATTTAAAGTAGGATACAATTGTGCAAATTTAAACTAGGATACAATTGTGCAAAATTAAGATACAATTGTGCAGATTAAGAATACAATTGTGCAAATGTAATATCATAATGTGCATTAATAAGACAAAAGATGTGCTTTTGAAATCGATGTTTTAATTTTGTTTTTTTTTTTACTTTTGAGAGTTTGGGTTCACCTCTCGGCTAATTTAGGTTGATAGATGTAAGTTTGAAATCGATTTTTTTACGTATAAGCTTTTAAAATTAAAGTGCATAAATAAGATTAAAATGTGCATAATTAAGGTTAAAAAGTGCATAACTTAGATTATAATGTGCATAATTAACAATTTGCGATTGTTGCGCTCTTGTCTATTATGTAACCTATGTGGGATTTGAACCCACATCTTTTGTGAAAACGCACATTGCTCTACCAATTGAGCTAATAGGCTAAATTATGATTTTTATGCTAAAATAGAAGAACCTAATCGACCTAAAGCATATTGGAATAAAATTTTAAAATTCAATTAGCTCATGATTCACAAACAATTTGTCAATGCTATAAACATCATATTAGCTCCAAATCAACCCAACAACACAACCATAGCATCAATTTCAGTCAATTTGGCCGTTGGCAAAAAACCCCAAATTTTAAAGCAAATCGCAATATAAAATTCCAAACTTCAATTAGATCATGATCCATAAACAATTTGACAATGCTATGAACATGAAATTAGCTCCAAATCAATCCAACAACACAACCACATCACCAATTTAAGTCAATTTTGCTTTTGGCAAAAAGCCCCAAATGCTAGAACATATCGCAATATAAAATTCTAAAATTCAATTAGCTCGTGATCCATAAATAATTTGACAATGATATGAACATGAAATTAGCTCCAAATCAACCCAACAACATAACCATAGCATCAATTTCAGTCAATTTGGCCGTTGGCAAAAAACCCCAAATTCTAAAGCAAAACGCAATATAAAATTCCAAACTTCAATTAGCTCATGATCCATAAACAATTTGACAATGATATGAACATGAAATTAGCTCAAAATCAACCCAACAACACAACCATATCATCAATTTCAATCAATTTGGCTTTTATCAAAAAGCCCCAAATTCCGCTCCTAAATCAAACCCTAGGTTTTAAATCTCAACCTAAATCATTCAAACAATCCAAATAACTGTAATAAACAAGTTTAGAGTTAGAAATCATACCAAATTCGAGTGGAAACAAGGAGAAAAATCGGGATTTCGAAGGTTTTCCGAGCTAAAAAGAACCGATTAGCGCTGTTGGGGAAGATGGCTCGGTGTGGGCTCGGCTAGGCACGAACCAAGGGGGTTCCGGGCTCGGGGGGTGCGCCTGAGGGAGGGGGTTCGAGCTGGCCGGGGCTGGTGGCCGAAGGTGGCTCGTGGGTGGTGTGGGAGGCCGACAACCGAAGCCGCTGTTGGCTCGACGGTGCTGCGAGAGACGCTCGCGTCTGGGCTCGAACCAGGCCGGTCCAGGGCTCGGGGGTTGCGCACCGGGGTGGGCTCGAGGGCGGCTGGTCGCTGGTGGCCGGAGGTGGCTCGTGGTGGGTGCGGGAGTCCGAGGGCTCGGGGTTGCGCGCGTATGTGTTGTGTTGATTTGAAAATTTTACACGTTAAAGCAAATTTTACACGTTAAGGATATTTTACATTTTAAAGCTTCCCTATATATATATATATATATATATATATATATATATATATATATATATATATATATAGGTAGAGAGAGAGAGAGATAGGGTATGTACGTATACAATCCTAAGTCATAATTTATTCGTTGATTGTATCATTAGCCATTTTTTCCTTGTATTATGTTAACAAATCTTCATCATTAAATTAGGAAAATCAACCGATGAAATTAAAAGTAACTTTTGATTATTCGATTGTATTGGATAATTATCTCATTCATAAAATGAAGGCATCCACATTTGTACCAATCTTCAGACAAAAAATAACCCGAAAAGTCCATATGCTTGGCAAATATAACAAAGTCTTGAACCGGGCAAATATAACAGAGTCTACTACCACTGTTATTAATCAATTGATCACCAAAGTCAGGGCAAGCATGTTGGAAGAACAAACTTATTTCATGATCAAGGGTGTGTTTTGGCATAACCGAGGCCTCCGTACAAGCATACTATTGCCTTATCCGCTAACTTATCTATCAGATCATATCAGCACTGTTTACCTTATTAGCATATCTTGTTCACTACAAGAGCCTACCACAAGCTATAGCAGCAATTAGATAATATGTGAAAGTGTGAAAGTTTAACCGTTTTGGCACCAAACTGAGGGTGCATGCATATACTTCTACCTAAAACTTATGCCGCTTCTGTCTGGAAGAAGCTTCTTCATGTAGTACTTAGACCTCCGTGCTTGGTTGATCTTTTTTGTTCTTTCCTCAGGTATGCAATCAATTGAACACTCTGAGAATCCCCGCCTCACAAACCTGTGTGGAAGTAAACAAGTGAACACACGTAGTCCAATATTCTCACAAGGATCACCCTTTTTTTAAAAAAAAAAAATCTATGAGATTGAAACATAGTACAGATGAAAGAACTAAAGTAGGCATAGTGTAAAAATCTTAATAAAGATGTTACTTCAAACAATTCAGTTAAAAAAAAAATGGGAAGGAGACAGCCAGGGCCCTAGAAATTGATGTATGTACCAGTCTGCAGTACGGGTTGTCAACAAAAATAGCGTCTGCAAGCCTAGGGAAGAAGCCTTTTTCTCCATATAGTCTGCAGAGTGCAAATTATAGAGCACAATATTGAGCCAAATGTGATTTCTGAGTAATAATATTCAAGAACAATTTAATAAAAATCGATTCCAAAAGGTATATAAACAAATATCAAATGTTGTTTCCATTATGAGCATTGAGAAAAATGGAAGCTCAAGCATGTAAGCCACATAATTTTCATAATCGTACCCAGTAATTTATCACCTTGTCCTTGCCCACGGCACTCCGGAGAAACTGCAATAGCAGCAACTTCGCCACTATTATCCTCAAAAAACGGATAAAGAGCAGCACATGCAATTATCTGACCTTCTCTCTCAACAACAGTGAAGTAATTGATTGAATTCAGCAGCTAAAAGCCAACAGAGCAGAATTATTTTAGAATCAAAAACTTAAAGCAATGTAAGATACCAACTGCAAATCTTGGCATGAAAGGGATGAAGCGTAACAGATGTATTAAACCTATAGAAATATTATACCTCCTCATCAGTCCTCCGTATCAATGTACCAGAGTTTTCTAATGGTTGTAAAATTTTCTTTATTCCAGCAAGATCTGTATCCTGAGCCATTCGTGTTCCCTCGTAAACATCACTGCAATAAGCTGAGATCAGATTATACTGCCGCTGCATATTATTTTCGCTAATAATATCCGTCCAAGCTCCTGTCCAAGTCACTGAAGAAAATACATTCTACAAAGTAAACCAACTACCTTGCCACCATTGTCCCTACACCATCTCTCTGAAACAATTCCAATAATAGAGCTCCACCAACAGTTCCATCTAGTAAATGAACTCTCTGCACACCTCCCTGCAAAAGGTGTCAAATAAGAAAGATTAGATAACTAACACGAGATTTTTACAGTAACAAAGATGAAAGGAATTTATCAAAGACAGTCTTATCAAAAACAGCATCAGCTAGTTCTAAGAGGTATTTGTTTGGCAAGTCAGCAGCTGCAGACCCCACTCTTTCAGGAGAGGGGGATTATGCTTGGTTAGCAAACCACATACTAAATTCATGAGTTATTTTCAAGAGTAAAGCTATGCAAAAGAAGGTGCCAGCATGAATAGCTGCACAACTAGCCTAATTGATACCAAAAAATCACTAATAGATTGATTCATCGAATAAAAGCATACTCTGCACACGTAAGCAGCAGCAGCAAGTTCCGGAAGATAGTCATTTGGCCGTATCAACCTCTCCTGACCTCCAATAGCAAAACCCTGCTCACCATACCATAACCCATTTCCACTATCGAAGCCAAGACCATTTTGAAATATGGCAGTTCCATTTCCATTTAACAGAGAAGTGATACTTTCATTGAACTTGGAATCTTCTTGGTACTTTGTATCTTCAGCCACAGCTTCAACGTAGCTTGCAGCAACCTCACTTTGCTTTGCTCGTTCTCGAACAAGCTTGTCAGCCTCATGAAGGCTCAAGAAGTTGATAATATGTCCAGATTCATCCCGAATAGGACCGTCTATTATACATATAAGTTTCTCAGCGCCAAGTGCCATGGCACATGCTGTAGCAACTTCATATGTACTGTAATAAAGAAAAGAAGTTGTGAAGGCAAACAATCAAAGCACTATCAGGAAATTTGATTTGTTGAAGCAGATAAAGACCACATTCATTTTTTACATTACACCCAGAGGAAAATTGTTTGTTTCACAATTAAAAGTTCAATTTAAAGCCCAAGTAATAGTAACTTATGAAAGATATCAATCATAAAGCTAGATAGCATACTTGCAGTTGAGAACTTCTCCAGAGCTGGAATAGCCCAAGTTGCTCATTACTACAATGCATCCTGCATCAAGCCTCTCTCTCATGCGGTCCACATCAATTTTCTTCACTACTCCTGTTGCTCCAAAGTCAACGCCCTTTACAACTCCTCTCCTCTGTAAGGAAGTTTTATTTTGATCTCCATAAGAAATCCCTATGAAGAATTGAAAAGCATAATGACAAGTTTCCCATCCAAAAAGAAAGAAAAAGGAAAAGGAATGCCATCAAAGAAACTGTACACCAGTAACTATAATTCTTGCCATAATGGATTCCTGTATAATATTAATCCCAGAACAAAGATTGGTTTAACTAGATATAGATATACCTTTGCTGCCAAAAAATTCCCACTGGCAACACTGACTCCGACATCATGCCAACGACGATTCTCACCATGTCGACGAATATTGATTAGAGAAGGTCCAGGAGATAGCATTGCCTCTATCATGATACGGATTCTTCCAGACGCCTCCATAGATGCATCCAAAGCATCAGGGTCGGTGATTCTGTATGGCCCAACATACTTAGCCTTGCCTCCTTCAAGAGTATGATGCTTAAAATTTAGGAATCTGATGTTAATTCATAGAAAATTGTTCCATGTAAAAAGGAAAATTATAAGCAAATGGTATGTAGCTAAATTGAAGTTGGTAACTTCAAAATTCAAGCATTCATCTTAGGAAAGAACACATGGATAATCAAAACCAAGTTAGATAGTGCTTACATCAATTGGTTGCTCCTGTGATCACAAGAATTTTTCCTTTTGTTTGAGCCGGTAAATTATGTGAGTGACACATAACCAAGTTACAAAAAACTAAGACCCAACAAATGGTCTAGTACGAAATATGACTATTTTGACATCCAAACGTACACCATAACCCCCTACACAAAAAGAACTCTAATCCCTTGACACTCTCAAAGACTTTTGCTTTTGTCGGTGATTATTGTGAGCTAAGAGTAAAATAGAAGACCCTTTGTGTAATTAGTGAAATAAGAGGGTAGTCTGTTAGAAGGAAAACTGAAAAGGCTTTAAATAGCCTAACAAACACCAGCTCAAGTTGTTTTTTGAAGAAATGAAATGTCTGTTTTTGTGAGTTCAGTTTTTTCTCCTTCTTCTTCAATCTGAGTGTTCTTGTGTGTTTCTTCCATGATTGATCAAATCATCACGGTATCAGAGCTGCTGGAATAATCGATTCGATTCATCATCATCACTGAATGATTGAATCGTGTTCTTGTTGCTGAATCAAGCTTCCACGTTTTTTATCTTCGTCGTTCTTTTCGTCATCAAGCTTCGGAGTTATGGCTGAGGAGCGATCGAACAAGAGAGAAAGACGACGAGGCGAGTTCATCACGACTACAGATCTCCATAATCCTCTCTTTATCCATCCATCAGATAATTCTGGTATGATCTTGACCTCAATTCATGAGTCATGACTGGTAATAACTTTCGTAGATGGAAGAAAGCAATGTTGAAAGCTCAGTCAAAAATAAATTGGGGATTGTTGAAGGTTCTGTGATTGAAACTCATGAAAACTCTGCTATCTCGACTAGATGCAATGACATGGTGTGTTCCTGGATTTTGAACACGGTCTCGAAAGAGATCTATGCAACCCTAAATGAGTTTGATAGTGCGAAACAAATGTGGGATGATCTGACTGAGTATTTTGGTCAAAGAAATGGTCCATTGTTGTATCAACTCAAGAAAGAGTTGCAAGATTGTGAGCAACAGGCCACAGGTATTATTGGTTATTTCACTAAATTGAAGGGCTACTGGCAGTAATTATCTGGGCTGCAACCGCCGATTCGGTGCACCTGTGGCAGTTGTGTCCGTGATCTAAATGCAAAAATTGAGGCAGATGAAAACGAAGAGAAACTCATGAAGTTTCTAATGGGTCGCAACGAGTATGCAGCGGCAAGAAGGCAGTTCTTGCTTCAAACTCCATTGCCATCTGCTAGTAATGCTCATTCTTTACTCTTGCAAGATGAGCTCAGCAGCAAAATGAAAGATCTTAGCATCAAGACTGACACTACTGCTTTGTTGTCAAAGAAAGATGGTGAATCTAGCAGAAAGAGGTGACTGATCAACCTAGAAAGAGGAAGTGCAGTCACTGTGATAGCAATCACCCAACTGATAAGTGTTGGGAAATCATAGGATATCCTGCTTGACATTCCAAAAGCAAGTATAAACCCCAAGGTTCACAGGGATCTAAGGCTGGTTCTGACTCCAAGAAAGGTCAATTTCATGCAAACTCTGCAGCTGAGACCTAGAGTGACAGTCCCCTGAAGATGTTCCATGGCCTGTCTGAAGACAATCAGAAGTTGATGACTTTCCTTCTGCAGTTGATGGGGCAACAGAAGGATAAAGGCTCTGATGTCTATATGGCAGGTACAACCTATCATTTCTGTTGGAATATGTCTCGTTTTACTAATGCTTGGATCATTGATAGTGGTGCCACTCACCATATGACCCATACCAAATCTATTCTAAAACACTTAACACCAATTTCAAATCCTTCAACCATTCACTTTCCTGATGGTAGCACTAACCCCATTACTCACAAAGGTACTGTCATTCTACCTCAACTGACTCTCTCAAATGTCCTCTACATTCCTAGCTTTAAACTCAACTTGCTGTCCATAAGTTCTCTCATTCTTGAATACAACTTTGACATTAACTTTCGAGATAATCTTAACATTATCAAGGATGAGAGTGATAGCTGTTGGTAAAGACATTGGGGGCCTCTACTATCTTGTCAATGAGTCAGAAAAGTAGCTTCTCATATCCAAACATTCTTATGCATATTCTGTACCTTCTTCTTTACCCTTGTTCTTTGAATCTTCATCTTGTAAGCCTGATCTGAGTGCCCTCTGGCATCTTAGACTTGGTCATGAGCCCACAGGGAAACTTCGAAATGTACCTTGCATTGAGAAAGATATAAACAAAAGCTCTGACTTTACCTGTACTATTTGCCCTCTTGCTTTACAAACTCGAAAAAGTTTTCATTCTAGTACATCTCTTGCTGAGCACAACTTTGAATTGCTTCATTGTGAACTTTGGAGACCATATGAAACCCCTACATATAGTGGGCATGACTACTTCCTCACTATTGTTGATGACAAGAGTAGAAATGTTTGGGCTCTCCTCATGACAAGCAAATCCGAGACACCAAACCTGTTGAAAACTTTCATTTCCAGGGTTGAAACACAGTTTGAGGCCACTGTTAAGACCCTTAGAACTTATCAAGGCACCGAATTCTTTAATTCAGATGTCACCTCCTTTCTCACCTCAAAGGGTATCGTTCATGAAAGCTCCTGCACAGCTACATCTCATCAACGAATTATCTTCCCCTCTTTTAAACCACAAAACTCTTAGTGCTGGTATAAAAAAGTTTGATCCCAAAGCTGACCCTTGTGTTTTTCTCGGGTATCCTTTTGGGTTCAAAGGATATAAAGTGTTCAACTTGAAGACAAACAAATATTGTATCAGCAGAGATATCCCATTCTTTGAAAATCAGTTTCTTTTTGCCTCTAAACATCAATTGCCAACTTCTTCGATTCCTCCTTTCCTCCTCAAGTGAGGAAGACTATCTTACACCTTAACCGTTTGAGCCTATTACACCTCCTACACCTCCCGAATCACCTTCCTTAAACCCTCCCTCTCTTTCTGAGTCCTTGGCTGATTACTCTGCCTCACCTGTCCCCCCTACATTTGATGATGTTCCCATCACCATTCAACCTCTCAAACAATCTTCCAGGACCTCAAATACTCCAAAATGAATCAAAGATTATGTGTGTAGTGTTCCCAATGTTAATACTGCAGCATCTCTCTCCCTTGGTAAGGTCACTTCTCCTTATCCAATGTCTTCTAGCATTTCCCGTAGCTCTTGTTCTATAGCATATCAAGCCTTTATCTCCAATGTGGCACCTCTAACCGAGACATTGCACAGTAATGATTGGTGTAAGGCTATGCTCACTGAGCTTAATGCTTTAGAGTTCAATGGAACATGGGATATTATTCCCAGACCATATTATCAATCAGTTGTTATGTGTAAATGGTTGTATAAACTCAAGTACAAAACTGATGGCACTTGTATCAAGCTAGGTTGGTGGCTCGTGGTTTCTCTCAGGTTGAGGGAATTGATTATAGTGAGACATTTGCTCCTGTTGCTAGGATGATATCCGTGCTCACCTTGCTAGCTATTGCAACTGCAAATGACTCGCATGTCTCTTAGATGGATGTTACAAATGCATTCCTCCATGGTGATCTTGAGGAGGAGGTTTATATGGAACTTCCTCCAACTTACTATCAGCTCAAGTCCTCCAATCCTTGCTCTCAGGAGGAGTGTGTGAGTGATAGCAAATCTAGGAAGATTATCAAGTCAGATACAGTGTGCAAGTTAAAGAAGTCCCTGTATGGACTAAAGCAGGCACCAAGGCAACGGTTTGCCAAATTTTCTCAAGCTGTAAGGAGTGCTGGATATGTTCAATCTGAGGCTAATCACTCTTTGTTTATCAGGAAGACAAACACCTCATACACAGCTCTGCTTGTCTATGTGGATGACATGATTATAGCTCGGGATAATCCAGAAGAAATCAAGCAATTAAAGGAGCACCTGAGCAGAAACTTTCAGATGAAAGAATTAGGGGAACACAGGTACTTTCTAGGAATTGAAGTGGAAAGAACTGAGAAAGGATTTTATTTGAATCAGAGGAAGTATTCTCTAGAGCTGCTCAAGGAAACTAGAATGACAGAGGCAAAGCCTGTGGCTACACCTCTTGATCCTAAAACAAAACTGACTATGGAAGGCACGAGGACAAATGTGGATCCTATAGCATACAGGAAGCTAGTAAGAAGGCTGATATATCTTACCATTACTAGGCCTGATATCTGTTATGCAGTGCAGGTTCTTAGTCAGTTTATGCACGCACCTACAGACGACCATTGGCAGGCAGCAAAGCATGTGCTAAGGTATTTGAAAAATGCTCCAGGACAAGGATTGTTGCTTGCAAAGAACACGGATTTAGAATTAAGAGCCGTTTGTGATGCAGATTGGCAAAGTTAGCCCATGACTAGGAAATCTCTCACAAGGTTTTGGATCATACTGGGACCTGCTTTGATCTCTTGGAGGTCAAAGATGCAGTCATATGTTGCCATGCCAACTGCTGAATTCGAATATCGAGCTATGGCAATGACCTGCTGTGAAATCACTTGGTTAGTGAAGTTGCTACAAGATCTAGGAGTCAAAGCAGAGAATGTAAAGCTGTTTTGTGATAATCAATCAGCTTTACACATAGCCAGAAATCCAGTATTTCATGAAAGAACCAAACATATGGAGGGAGACCGTCATCTTGTTCGAAACAACGCTATGAAGAAAGAGATTGTGCTAGGATACATTCCCACAAAGGAGCAACTAGCTGACATCTTTACAAAGACTGTGTGCAGTGAAGTGTATGACAGAACTCTGAGCAAGCTAGGTGTTGCAAATCAGTTTGCAACTTTTAGATTTCTAAAGTGAAATCATAGCAGCGGAAACAACTAATCTTGGGAGGATCTTGAGGAAGAACAAAGAGAAGTTTGAGATCTTCTTCATATTGTCTTATCATATTATTCAAGGAGAAACCAACTATTTAAAGACAAGAGATGACCTTAAAGCTTACAAGAGAAGCTATAAAGTCTAGAAAATAAAGCTACAAAAGACATAATAAGTATAACTACTAGAAAAACACCCTAGGAAATATAAACCTAAAGCAACACATTAAATGCAACAACCAACTAACTTGTGACATAAAAGTAAAACCAATTTATCCAACAGCAACCTCTAACTTGACGAGTGTTGTGAGCTAAGAGTAAAATAGAAGACCCTTTGTGTAATTAGTGAAATAAGCGGGTAGTCTGTTAGAAGGAAAACTGAAAAGGCTTTAAATAGCCTAACAAACACCAGCTCAAGTTGTTTTTTGAAGAAATAAAATGTCTGTTTCTGTGAGTTCAGTTTTTCTCCTTCTTCAATTTGAGTGTTCTTGTGGGTTTCTTCCATGATTGATCAAATCTTCGGTGATATTAACTATCAATCAAGTACAAAGAATACCAAGAATTCAACGAGTAAAACGTGTAAATAAAAAGTCACAAAACTGAACTTGATGATATGATTTCAGGTCTTCATACCTCCTTGGCCCAAAATAAGCAACTTGGATGCATAATCCACAATATGAACTCAACCCTAGACTTTTGGCTAGGAGATATAACTCCTAAACCTCTATCTTGGTCTAATGTAAAAATCGAAATTAATTAATGAAAAGTAAAAAGCAATCACTACATTTTCTATATATTTTTGGCATCTCATTTTGAAAGTAGTCAATATAGAAAATTTCACCTTGTTAAAGTTCAAGAACCAATCTCTCATATTTAGGCCTACAGTTTTATTTCAAGAGCTTCCTGCCAACTAACTGCAGTAGACCAACCAATACAGGTTTGAGCCTCATCCAGGAATAAGAAATATTAAGGATGTAATTTCAAATAGCTTGTAAGGCAACCCAATCCAGATATGGAGATCGATTTTCTTACCTCTTTCAGCCAAAAGCTTATCGATTTGTTTATGAGTTCCAGGGACGATTACAAATCTGATACCTAAACCGTGAAGCAGAGAGATATCCTGAAACGCATGAATTGAATACTTAATTAGTCCTTCAAGTCTGAAACTGAAACCCTAGAGCAATCACACTATTCCTTAGAAAATCGACCATCAATCGACCAAAAACGAAGAGGAAACCCAAAGAAAATTTGAATTTGCCTTCAAAAGAGCATCCAAATGAGGGCCGACGACGATTTCAGCGGAGATCACAACGACGAAAGTCCCATCCCTATGAGCACGGAAGTACGGCCACGCCTCTCTAAAAAATCCAACAAACTGTTCCTCCTTGATCAAATTCCCATTCTCCAACACTCTCTCCGACTCATTGAACAAGCTGCAGTTGACCGACTTCTCCTGGTCAGCGGCGGCACTCCGATCGCCAGCCGTCAACGACACAGGCTCAATTGCTCGGAAGGCCGATCCCAAGCGGAATTGGCGGTGGATTTCAACCCGAGGTCGAGCAGGAGAAGTTAATTGGGGGAGCTTTGGGAGAGGAAGAAGAACGTTGCAACGTGCAGTCCACATGAGAAGTACAGAGATAGACTGCGCCTCCGGCGGGGTAGAAGTGGCGGCGGGGGTTTGGCTAGATGCAGAAATAGTATGGGAAGGGGAATCTACCATCTATTAAACCCAAAAAGAGTCCTAAATTCGGGGAAAAAAAACTCAAATATCCCCTGAAATATAAAAGCAAAAGCCAAGTTAGTGCAAAAGTTTTGTCACGTGTCTTAGCTAAATTTTTTGAAGGTTTTAGGCAGCGGTTATTTTTTTCTTTTCTTCCCTGCCTCTTTGGAGTTTTGATGCAGTTACCTTCCCCTCAGTTTAAAAACCGCTTCTCCCTTTTCATCTGTGTAAAACCGTTTGGAAGCACAGAGAGAGGAGAAGGGCAAGAGAGTACGGGTCCTTAACCCGATGACCGGAAGTCTGACGACGACAAGAAGCACGAGCCCAGGGCTCTCCCTTTTCGTCTGCTGAAGGGAGTTTGGAAAGAAGAAAGCTTCGGTGGTTGCTAGCAGTAGCACTCGGCGTCATATCCTCTCGCCTGCAGTTGTTGCCCTCCGATCTTCGGATTTTTCTGTCACCACTTTCCTCTCATCACGCTCCTGTCAAATCCAAAGAGCATATCGATAACCGGAGAGGAAGATGATTGTGAATCCTTCTTCGTTGAAGACGATTTCTTTGCTTTCTTCGAGGAGCCGCTCTTTCTTCACTTTCTCTCTGTGTAGCGGTTGAGGAAGAAGAACAAGATGATTGTGAATCCTTCTTTGTTGAAGACGGTATCTTCGCTTTCTTCAGGGAGCCGCTCTTTCTTCACTTTCTCTCTGTGTAGCGGTTGAGGAAGAAGAACATGAAGCATCGAGGCAGATGAGAAGCGGAAAAGGGAGCCACTCTACGTCGGATCGAGGCGGGGTTTCTGCAATTTTAAGGTATAGTTATCCGGCCTATCCTTTTCCCCCTTTTGTTTTCGTTTTCATACGGTTTGTAGGGTTTCCAGTCGGTTTGCTTCAGTTCTTCCATGATTGAATCGTTTTGCCTCTTGATATGAGTTTCGGATGGTTCTAGGGCTAATTTTGCCATAAATTTGTGAATTTGATTGGTTGTTTGTGTTCAATTGTTCATATAGCTAATCAGATTTGTATGTGAATTGATTTTTTGTTGATTGGTTGTCCCACCTAGAATTTCAGGCAACTGCGAGAGTTTCTTAGCTGCACTTTTCTACGAAAATGGCCGGTGGTGGTTCCGAACCCAATGACTTGGCCTCCTTATCTTGTACCCAATGTGGAAAACCTATGCATCTCCAGTACGTGGTTCTTTCTCCAGCAGCTTATTTATGCAATTCGAATCTATGCAACCTAATATTCTTGTATGAAATTCCTTCTGTGTAGGATGAAGATCTTGTCTTTCCTGCCATTCATATCAAATGAGCAGACAACAGGGAAGAAGGCATCTAGAGTCTAGACTACCAAGAGGGCTGGAGTGTGGAGTTTTATTTAAGAAGGACGACAGTTTCTCATGGTTAGTGACTTTTAAAACACTAAACACATGTAACTAACATGGTACCTGTGCGAAGTGCAAGTGTTTTGTTCTCATACACATGCTTAGTTTTTCCTAGTGAGCACGTCTGAGTTTTTCTAAACCACTAATTAATGCTATATTTTCTTTTCTAAATTGCCAGCATCAAAGTCTTTGTTCAATAAAGCAAAACAACTAGAGTTCTTTGGCCAGCAAAAAACTGATCATGAGCATGAAGAACAAAGTCTTGAAATAAAAACTGATTGCATGTGCTTTTTTGCTATTCAAACGACTTGGTGTGGTGGAGCTGGATGTCCAGCACTTTTTAGGTAATTCATTCTCATAGTCTGGATGTTTAATTTCTACTCATGATGACGATTTCAGATGTATAATATTAATAAGAATTTTTATTAAGGTGTGGATTTATTAAGGTGCAATACCTTATGCGAGTTGATACATCAAAGCTGGCAGGGATAGTATCGTCAAGAAGCTGACTGGGGAGCAGGTTATTTCTCCAATTCAATTTATATCCGATTAAAATCCCATGGCCCCTAATCAACGTAGGATACAAGGTCAAGTCAACTACATGCTTATACCTTGATTGCTTTCAATTTTCGGTTTTGCAGGCCACTGGAGGAAAACTAATTGTGCAGTTTGTAACACAATTACGCCGATACGAGGATGAAATTTGACAAAGAACACATCCTCTACTTCATCTTCCTAGGTGAGGTGGTCGACAAGACATAATCGCCGTCCTCCAAGCCTTGAGATAAAATTCCCCAAATTGCCTACAAAAATTGGATCTGAGTAAGTACAAATTTAGTGAAATTGAAAAGGAAAAAAAAAACCTCAGTAGGCTTCAAATTGTAATTTAGTGAGTTTTTATCTACTTAACTCTTTCATCTACGACAAATTACAAAATTGAGTTGTCTCTAGCTAAAATGGCAGATTCATATTTGGGTGGTGTCTTCACATTTCAGTTATAGTTGCACTAAATTTCAGCAATGATAGGTTCGCACTTACTTACAACTGCACTAAATTTCAATTTTTGGTTGTCTTCAGCTGTAATTTTCAGATTTGGTTTGCTTCAGCCGTAAAAATCAGATTTGGGGTTGTCTTTAGCTGTAATCTTGAATCAGCAGGTGTTAAAGTCAATTTAAATCACTTCATTGATGCGTTGATTGTTGTATCCCTAATTCCAGAACTGTTTTCCATTGAGACTTTTTTGTTGCTCTTCTTTGTGTGCTTTTCTCTTTCTTCTTTGTTAGAGCTATGTAATTGAATTTTTTTTAGCTTCGTATTGTTTAGTTACACAATTGAGTTGTCTGTAACTAAAATGTGAAGACACCACCTAAATATGAATATGCCACCACCTAAATATGAATATGCCATTTTAGCTATAGTTGTACTAAATTTGAGCAATAATATATTCACTTTTAAGCTGCACTAAATTTCAATTTTTGGTGTCTTCAGCTGCTGTAATTTTCAGATTTGGTTGGCTTCAGCTGTAAAATTTGCTTGCATCTCATATATGGCTCCTTTCGTCCGCCATAGTTTGTTTAATATATATCATTTCGTTTCATGTTACCTGTCCATTTTATGTTATGAATGCTTGCGTTGTCTGCCACATATTTTCTCCTTGCTTGACTATCATTGCTAACATAAACTGAGTATTGTTTCGACCTGATACTACTGCGATAACCTAGTGTAAATCTTGATCCCAACCTTTAGATATTGTTCTGGATAGAAAAGGATTTGTGTTTGTTTGGACATGGAGTTGTCTATTCAGAAACAATTTGGTTGCTGTTTAGCATCTCTACCTGTGCTGTTCAGAAACGATTTGGTTGCTTTTTTTTTTCAAGCTCAGGTCTCCTTTTCTCTGCTCTTTCCACTGTGTTATCTTATTTCCCCTCTTAGATTTGATGCTTCTCGTGTATACTGAGTTGAGTTAATGCTTAATCTTGATTCTTACTCTTCTTAGCATTGTCGTCTATTTTTTTTTTGGTTGGACATGAACTTCTCTGTTCAGGAAAAAAAATAAGGAAAAATCTCAGTCGGTGCCATATTTCATTAGGTGACATGAATTTCCAATTTTGGCTTACTGAACTAACCTAAGTTAATGCTTAATCTTGATTCGAACGGCTCTTTGCTTCATTTGTAATTTGGTGTTTTTCTTAGTTTTGACCATATCCATTTAATTTTGGTGTTCTCTGCCTTCTTTTTTGCTCTTTTATGTATGTGTTTTTCCAATTTGTAAGAAGTTATGTCTCTTCCTTGGTCATTATGGCATATTCACAAGCCGGCATTGCAGCTTGCTATTGATCTTCCATCTTCTATAGATATGTGACTTGGTAGGGATATTTATATATGCATGCTGCAGATTCAATGGCCTGATAAGAATCTTTACTACTTTGTTCTGGTGTCATTTGCATTTGGTATATCATATACATAAATTGGTCATCTAATTTATGATTCATTGGTTCTGGATTTGATTTTTGTATTCATAAGTTATTGGAATAAGGTTGAAACTGATAGCACTTGGAATGACTAATTTTCATGGGTGTATGGACAGCTAGCTGTTCACAAGTGCTCAGAATGTGGGCATCCATTACTTGAAAGCTATGAGCCCTCAACTGATGAACCCTGGAGTAGTGGGATTTTTGGCTGTGCTGAAGATACTCAAAGTTGTAAGTAGCTAGAGACATTTTTTCCACATCTTCTTTCCGTTGTTTACTTTATGAATGGATTTCACCTTTTATCTTTTGAACCCAGTTTCTGCAAATTTATGCTGTTTTTAAATATGCATATGAGCAATGAAAGGTTAAATCCAACTTTGCCATCTGCTTTACCTAATCTGAAAATATTTCATTTCTTTAAATTTTCTGCATCTATTACCTATTGGGTCGTCTCAAGACAGTGACCTGATTGGAGTTAGAAACCTTTTTTCCTTTGTAGCATGCAGAGTGAGAGAGCAATAGTTACAGAGATTGTTGGAACAACTAGGGATGTTGTCGAGGCTAATGTAATAGTTGAAGTTATCCCTGTGACGCTTCTGGATACAGCTGGAATTTGTGAAACTGATGGCATTGTGGAAAAAATTGGTAAGACTGCTTTAATATAGTTTAGTACTCTTTTTTTGTTGTTGTCAGCTAGGTCCCTAGAAGACTAGATATTGGAATCCTCAAACATGTGTAATATTAATGTTACTCTAATTTACCCTTGCTTGTGTGGGGCAAAGCTTTGTTTTTGCAATGTTATTGGTAGATGTTTACTGGGCTTCAACATTATGTAAATGGGAGCAAGGAACCAAAATCAACGTGTTAGAATGAAGAGGATCCAAATACATAAGCACAAACACAATATTTATGAATCAATCCTTAGAAGCTAGAGAGCTCTTACCTCTAATATTTATGAAATTGTTATGATATGAATTTAAGCTACCCCTCCTACCAGCAGAGTTGTACTTTTTGGCATAAGGGATAAACGCCTAATACAAAGTAGGAAATTGCATATAGAAAAAAATACAACAGGAGCATTATTATAATCTCACAAGCTGTTTATAATCTCCCTTTACAACTTGTGAGAATAGCTTAACTATTTCCCCCCTGCTAATTACTCTTGAACACTTAGCATGTCATTTCAGCTCCACTTGGGCCAGTTACTTGCTGTGCCTTTCTAAAGGTGTCAACTGTTTAATTTTAATGCATACGAATATTGGGTGGTGGTTGTTGTTTAACTAACATTCCTTTACATTTCAGCACCTCTGTGTAGCTCCAGCCCACTGCCCAATTCGATAATTGTTTGATTAAGAAACAATGGTTAGGGTATGGAATTCATATTGTGCTTTCGGTAGACCTGCATCGCGTGCCAGATAACAGGTTAGGTGATAATTGCTAGGCAAGATGTTTGCTTGGGCATATGAGCATTTTTCTTCTCGAGTATTAACATAATAGCATATTGTTCTATTTTTGTCTTGTATTATTCTCGGGACAATAGCTTTGCCAGATAGTATGTTTCGAAGGTTAATTAGACACGTTTTTTTCTTTTAGATTTAATTTTCTCTTTGTGGAAGAGAAACAATTTCGCTTTTCCTTCTGTTAAGATATGAAATAGTGTATTTAATTTACATATGTTTTTTCTTTCCGCATCCACATTTTTGCTAAATTAGTGCTTCTTTCGTTTAATTTGATTCTTTAGCTTTGTTGATTTTGCAGAATTAATACTTTCTTCTAGGATTAATTATATTTCATTTAGCAAGTTCCATATAAAAAGATTGTTTACTTTGGCTGGATCAGTGTTATAGTATATTGGTATAATTCGTTCAAACAATTAAGTTAATTCCGTTTGATCGGTTGCCCGTGTTTTGGAATCTGACTTTGCGTAAGAAAAAAGTTTTAACTTTTCAGAAAGAATCTTATATTCAAGGAAGTCCTTCCTTCATCATTGGCAGCAATTTATAGTCTTTATATCATCAACAAGTCCGGTGGCTTCATCTTCTACAAGGTAAATCTCTCCTCCCCTCTCTAGGTCTTGAATAAGATAGGAAAATGGTGACTTAACTTGTCTTTATGAATATTTCCAGGATTATGGATCGGCTGGTAGGATGGACACAAATGATACTTTGAGACTTGCGAGCCTTTTACATTCGATGCATGCTATCTCTCTCAACAGTTATCCCCCATCACTGGTTGCATTGGGATCGAACTCCTTGAAGCCGACACCTTCGATCTACAAGGTAAGAAGGCACTTAACCTGAAACCAAATAGCAGCTTCTTTTCATTCCGGGGAAAATACCAGGACACATCGATCAGTTCAGTTTTGCTGACAAGGATTCCAAATGTTTGCAGAATAGGAGGAACAATTCATGCCAAGACCGACTATCCAGGAGGTGTTCCTATTGGGAAGATGATTGACCCAATTCTAAAGCTTTTTATGTCAAGTTATATGTTGTTATAGGTGTTAAGTTAAAAATCTTTTGCCAAACCTATTAACATGTCAGGAGCATGGTCCATCAATAACTCCATTTTAATTATACTAAATCGACATAAACTGCTATAATTTTAGTGTCATCTTTGTTTACCATTTCAATCAATTTCTCTTTTGATGCTTGCTTGATTTTTCAATTGATTGATTGATCGATCGGTTATCTCTGTGGTGTTATTTTTTTGAGCAAATTTGAATCTTTGGTGTGAATTGCGAATAAAAATGTTCAATTAGTGTCAATTGATAAGTAAGGGGATATTTGTTTGGCATTTGTCCTTCATAGATCATTTTCAAACTCATTAGTTACATGCTAGATGTAGTGACGTGCTCGAACCCGGGCTCGAGCAAAAGGACCGGCGACGAGAGTTCCGAGAAGTCGGGAAGTTGTTGGCAGTTCTGGAGCAGCAGATCAGTCGGCAAAGAATGCCGATTTCCCGTCGATTGGCTGGGGTTCTGGAAACGTGCGAGTACTACTTTTGTAGATCTTGAAGTCGCGATCGTAGATTGGGGTAGAACTCATCAATCGGATGTCAGCCGAAGAGGGAAATTGCGTTTTACCGAGACGTCGCCTGTGCAGAGACGGTTCCGAAATTGAGTTCGTTTGAGAGGTATTGAGGGCTGTTTTGGGAGTGACGTTTTGGGTATGATTGAGGGTGATAATGGGGATGTGGAAGGCCTTAGAATGGTGGTAAAGAAGGGGAATGGGGTTGAGGGATATGTGACGCAAGATCGCTCTCGGCCTCGCACTCCGAGCTCTCTCCAACACTCGATCTTCCACACTCTCGGCCTCGCACTCCGAGTGTTTCCGACCCTTTGATTTCGTCGTCTCTCACTAAGGAATCTCCTTCAGCCTCTCACCGAAGGTTTTGTTCCCGGCCTCTCACCTAAGAACGAGATTCTTGACCCGAATCACTGGAAGCTAAAAGGCTTACTTTTCTCAAATTTCAACTTGTCTTTCAAATGAGGCTTACAAATGTATATATAAGCTACTTGGTCATAAGACCTCTTAAAACACCCAATAAATAAAGGAAGAAAAGAAATTATGAAAATAAACTAGGCCATAAGACCGACTAATTGGCAACTTTGGGGCTAACCAACATAGCCAAACCTTTAGCCCATTATTGTAGAAAGAAATTGCATAAAATGTATAAATATTGGTGGGATAAATCAGCCTTCATTTGGTTTATTTCGTCTCCACACTAGCCTCAAATGTTGTCGGTTCAGAAGTCACCTGTAGCAAAGTAATCATGTATGCGGGTGACCTTTCAAAGGCTAGAACCGACTGACCAAGTAGGCGAGCTCGAGCTCTTGTCAACGGTGGGGTAGCTCGAGGCAGAAGCGGTTCCTCTTCAATCTCCTCCTCGGTAGCATCTTCAATATCATCCGTCAGAGCTCCATCACTAGTATCCAGACCTTCACAGCGATCGTCGGACAAGCTAGTTCCGTCAAGGGTCACATCATCCTCCCCCCCTTGAAAAGGATTCGACCCCGAATCCGTCAGCTCCTCAAGTAGCCCATCACCTGCAAGAAAGGGAGCTAAGTCACAGACGTTAAAAACATTATGAACACCATACTTACTTGGAAGATCAATTCGGTAAGCGTTGTCATTAATCTTCTCTAGCACCATGAAAGGCCCATCAGCTCTAGGCCGCAGCTTAGACTGCCGCAAAGCAGGGAATCGATCCTTCCGGAGATGAACCCAAACCAAGTCTCCAACCTCCAATAATATCTCCTTGCGATGCTTGTTCGCCTGGGTCACATACTGTTGAGTTCGACGCTCCAGCTGTAGTCGGACTCTCTCATGCAAAGACTTCACCAACTCAGCTTGGGACTTACCGGCAAGGTCCTCGGGAGAAGATAGGGGTTGCGGTGCCAAATCCAATGGTGTGTGGGGGTTGCGACCATAAACCACCTCAAAAGGAGACATCTTGGTGGCGGAATGCACTGCTCGATTGTAAGCAAACTCGACATAGGATAAACAATCCTCCCACCTGCGCAAGTTAGTAGCAAGCATAGTACGCAATAAAACCCCTAAAGTTCTATTAACTACCTCAGTCTGACCATCTGTTTGAGGGTGGCTAGAAGTTGAAAATAACAGCTTGGTACCTAACTTAGCCCACAAGGTCTTCCAGAAGTAGCTAAGGAACTTAGAGTCCCGATCAGAAACAATAGACTTAGGTACCCCATGTAGCTTAACAATATGATCAAAAAATAAAGTAGCCACATGAGAAGCATCATTAGTCCTCGAGCAAGCTATGAAATGAGCCATCTTAGAAAAACGATCCACCACAACAAATATAGAATCATGGCCCTTCCTAGTCTTAGGCAACCCTAGCACAAAATCCATAGAAATGTCTTCCCAAGGGGCAATAGCTAGAGGTAGGGGGAGGTACAGACCATTCGGGTTCGATCTAGACTTAGCTTTAGCACAAGTAACACAACTAGCACAACATTTCTCAACGTCAGATCGCATCCTAGGCCAGTAAAAATGATCCTTCAAAATTCCTAAGGTCTTAGCAACCCCAAAATGCCCCATCAATCCACCTCCATGTGCCTCTAAAACCAGCAACGATCGAACCGAACAACGAGGCACACAAAGGCGGGAGGCCCTAAATAAGTAACCATCCTGCACAAAATAACTACCAACACTAGGGGAACCAGCAGATTGCACACATTGATAGAATATATCCCCAAAATCAGCATCAGCAGAGTAAAGATAAAGGAGCATAGAAAAGCCAAGAACACGAGCTTCAAGAGTAGAGAGAAGAGAATACCTACGAGAGAGGGCCTCAGCAACAATGTTGTCCTTCCCTTTCTTGTACTTGACCACATAAGGAAAAGCCTCGATGAACTCAATCCACTTAGCATAGCGAGCGCTAAGGGTGGTTTGGCTCTGGAGACACTTCAAGGCCTCATGGTCAGTATGTATCACGAACTCACGGGGCAGCAAGTAATGAGCCCAAGTCTGTAAAACACGAACCAATGCATACAACTCCTTGCCGTAGGCAGTGTTAGAGTAATTCTTTGTAGCTCCTCCTAGCTTCTCGCTAAAGTAAGCGATAGGCCGACCTTCCTGCATCAACACACCACCAATACCAACCCCAGATGCATCACACTCAATCTCAAAAGTCTTTGAGAAATCAGGGAGTGCTAGCAACGGAGCATTCGTCAACCGCTCCCGAAGTGTAGCAAAAGCCTCTTCTTGCGCCGGACCCCATTTGAATGGCATCCCTTTCTTTGTTAGTTCTGTAAGAGGGGCGGCAATGCTGCTGAAGTCCTTGACGAAGCTACGATAAAATCCTGCCAAGCCTAAAAAGCTCCGTATTTGAGTAACAGATGTTGGTTGGGGCCACTCCCGAATAGCTCGAATCTTCTCTGTATCCACTTGCAAGCCATCTTTACCTACAACAAAACCAAGAAAGACGACAGTATCGGAGCAAAACTGACACTTCTTCAAGTTAGCAAATAAGTGCTCCTTCCTAAGAACTACAAAAACAGCGCGCAAGTGTTCAGCATGCTCTTCTAAGGACTTGCTGTAAACAAGGATATCATCAAAGTATACGACAACAAATCGACCTAAGAATGCACGCAAACCATGGTTCATCAGGCGCATAAAAGTACTAGGAGCATTAGTTAGCCCGAAGGGCATGACCAACCACTCGTAAAGACCATATTTGGTCTTAAAAGCGGTTTTCCACTCGTCACCTTCCTTCATCCTAATCTGGTGGTACCCGCTCCTCAAATCAATCTTAGAAAACAAGCAAGCACCATGCAACTCATCTAACAGGTCATCTAAGCGAGGAATGGGATGACGATACTTAACTGTAATCTGGTTGATGGCTCGACAATCAACACACATGCGCCAGGTCCCATCCTTCTTTGGTACCAACAAAACTGGTACGGCACAGGGACTCAGACTCTCCCTAATATACCCCTTGCTAAGCAAATCCTCTATCTGTGACTGCAACTCTTTGGTCTCCGTGGGGTTAGTCCTGTAAGCTGGCCGGTTAGGAATAACAGCACCCGGCACAAAGTCAATCTGATGCTCTATGCCCCTAAGAGGAGGCAATCCAGCTGGCATCTCATCTGGTAGCATATCATGAAACTCCTCGAGTACACCTGAAATGACAGAAGGCAACTCAACAGCAGTAGCAGACGATGAACTAGAACTAACATGTAAGTTAGAACTAGTAGAAGTACAGACAAGCATAAAACAAACATCACCCCCTGAATAGCATGTCGGACATCTTGAACCCGAGCGACCAGCAAGCTCTGGGGTTCCTTGGGCAATCCTTGCTCCAACTTCTGCTTTTCAGCATCCTTTCCGATCTTCTCGTGAGATTGGCGACGTTGTTCCCTAGCAATATAATCAGTGACAACCTCTTGAGGGGTTAGAGGTAGAAGCCTTACCCGCTTGCCTCCAAAGGCAAAGGAATACTCGTTGATGTAGCCATCATGCATTACACGCCGATCATACTGCCATGGCCTACCGAGGAGTAAATGGCAAGCGGTAATAGGTAGTATATCACATAAGATAGTATCGGCATAAGGTCCAATGGAAAAGGACACCTCAGCTTGGTCCTTCACCTTCAACGGTGATCCTGAGTAGAGCCATTGCAGAGTATAGGGTCTCGGGTGTACCTGAGTGGTTAGAGAGAAACGATCCACGACTTCCTGGCTAATAATATTACAGCATGAGCCACCATCAATAATAACAGTGCAAATCTTACCTCCGATGGTGCAACGGGTGTTGAACAAGTTCTCCCGCTGAGAGGTGTCAAGCTCATGCTTCTCACTGGCGCTCAAAGTCCTCTTAACCACGAAGTTCTCACCAACTGGTGCTCTGGCAACAAGCTCCTCATCCTCATCTACAACTGGCAGCTCATAAGGGTCATCGAGGCCTTCCACCTCACTCACCACTTCTCCGAACGAGTTAAGGAGAACCTTTCGTGGGTTGGGGCATTCTCTAGCATAATGCCCAATCTCATAGCACTTGTAACACTTGACCTCTCGAGGCCTGCTGGACTCTGGTCTAGGAGGTGGAGGTGTGGGGTTAGGGATGACAGGACTAGGGCTTTGGTTAGCCGGAGGTATAACGGTGGAGGGGGAAGTAGGACTAGGGTTAGGCGGTTGGGGACGGTAACTCCGAGGTGGTTCTGAAGGAGATTCAGTTCCCGTCCAACGCCTTGTTGAGGACCCTGCAAACCTTCTTTTGAGGAAGTTTTCATAAACATGTGTGGCATGATGAAGAGCATCAATCACATGGGTGTGTCGCAGTTGCAACACAATCTCAGCCACATTAGAGTTCAGACCTGCAAGAAACTTAGCAAGAATATAAGGGTCCTCATACCTTGTGCCCGATCGCTGCAAAAGGGCGCGTAGATCCTTATAGTAATCGTCTGGGGATCGAGGACCCTATTTCAGTTTCTCTATCCTCAGCAACAGTTGTTGCCCATGATCCGCCGGAATAAAGCGAGCTCGCATCAGACGTGTCAACTCTCCCCAAGTCGTCACTGGTGGAGCTCGAGTGTAGGCCCGATCTGCTAGTACTCCTTGCCACCAAGAGAGGGCATTATCAGTAAAGTGGATGACAGCGAGTTCCACTTGCTCCTCCTCTTGATATCGATGGAAACGGAAGACCTGTTCAGCTTTGACCTCCCAATCCTGATACGCCTCTGGCCCTGCAGCACCAGTAAAAATAGGAATGCTTACCTTGACCCCATGGGTCCGACGTTGACGACCATCCTCTTGGCGACGCCTAGCATGGCGGTCCTCTCTAGCTTGAGTCCGCTCTGAAAATATGGATCCATCTGATCTCTCATCATCTGACCGTTGATTGTTGCGGTTATGGCGATGTTCGTTCCTGTGTCCTCTTCCGCCATCTTGGTTCCTTTGGCCGTCATGGCTACCATGATCACTCGGTGCATCTCTCTGGGCTGGCGGTAATCGCTGTAGTATCTCTACAATGCTTAGCTCCATTCTGTCCATACGGCGAGTTAGCTCTTGGACAGCTGGGTCAACTCTGCCTCCTTCCCTGTTCACCGAATGTTGTGACATCACCACAGACAAACAAACAAACTCGTCAAGTTAGCAAAACAGAAACCTCTCTCTCACTTTGGTGGACGCTCACACTCTCTCACACACTCCGCTCGTGTGTTTAAAGTGTTTGCCTCGCTATAATGTATTCTCAGAAAAGAAAGAGACCCGAAAACCTGCAAAATGAGCAAACAACAGATATAATAGCAGTTAGTAGCAATGGACCTCCCCGGTGTTTGGCTCTCCGCTCCTTACTCTAGATGGTACTCTCCTCTCACTCACCTTTTCCAACACTACTCAGTGTTGCTCTCACCTCTCCTTTTTCTGTTGCAGCAGGCAACACTCTCAACTCTCCTTTTCCCAGTGCAAGGGCACGACACTCAAGAACCTAATTAATCGCTAGCGGCAACTAGCACCAACAATAGCAATCAACGAAACACCAACACAATAGCAAGCACAAATAAGCCTAACGAGCAACCTTCGAGCACTTCAACAAGGGCCTTTCGACGAGTATTTACCAAAACCCGCTATGGTTCTTAGGCAATGCAAAACAAGTGATCTAGCCCGAATAAAAAATGAGATTGCAAAGTAGGAAGAAACTAAGTAATATCTATGAAGCTTGGTAGGCTAAAGCTAATTCACATACAGATTTCCACTTAACAAGCCAACGTGGACTTTAAAAGTTCACCTGCTTGCTTACACCCAACAAACTAATAATTTTTTTTTTTTTTTTCAAGAGATACGTGGAAACTCTGTTTTTTTTTTATTATTAATTGGAAACAAGCTACAGTTTCAAATCGTTTCCTTTCTCTCAATTAAGGTGAGCAAACAACTTTGACACTTGCAATTCCCAACCGTTACAGGAGTGGCTAAGGCAGCACAAGCAATGTCGACAAAGGTAAGCACAAGAATACCCTCAACCTACAGAACGATGGGTAGATTGAAAGGGCTAGTTTCCATGGTGTATGAGGGTAGAAATGGATAAACAAATTGCAATCTTTCGGGCCTAATCGAACAAGTTTTACAAAAACTAAGGATTAAGCGAAGAGATAGTAATTCGTACCTCGAAAGCTTGAGGAACCCTAGTCGTTGCTCTGATACCACTTGACGTGCTCGAACCCGGGCTCGAGCAAAAGGACCGGCGACGAGAGTTCCGAGAAGTCGGGAAGTTGTTGGCAGTTCTGGAGCAGCAGATCAGTCGGCAAAGAATGCCGATTTCCCGTCGATTGGCTAGGCTTCTGGAAACGTGCGAGTACTACTTTTGTAGATCTTGAAGTCGCGGTCACGGATTGGGGCAGAACTCATCAATCGGATGTCAGAAGAAGCGGGAAATCGCGTTTTACCGAGACATCGCCTGTGCAGAGACGGTTCCGAAATTGAGTTCGTTTGAGAGGTATTGAGGGCTGTTTTGGGAGTGACGTTTTGGGTATGATTGAGGGTGATAATGGGGCTGTGGAAGGCCTTAGAATGGTGGTAAAGAAGGGGAATGGGGTTGAGGGATATGTGACGCAAGATCGCTCTCGGCCTCGCACTCCGAGCTCTCTCCAACACTCGATCTTCCACACTCTCGGCCTCGCACTCCGAGTGTTTCCAACCCTTTGATTCCGTCGTCTCTCACTAAGGAATCTCCTTCAGCCTCTCACCGAAGGTTTTGTTCCCGGCCTCTCACCTAAGAACGAGATTCTTGACCCGAATCACTGGAAGCTAAAAGACTTACTTTTCTCAAATTTCAACTTGTCTTTCAAATGAGGCTTACAAATTTATATATAAGCTACTTGGTCATAAGACCTCTTAAAACACCCAATAAATAAAGGAAGAAAAGAAATTATGAAAATAAACTAGGCCATAAGACCGACTAATTGGCAACTTTGGGGCTAACCAACATAGCCAAACCTTTAGCCCATTATTGTAGAAAGAAATTGCATAAAATGTATAAATATTGGTGGGATAAATCAGCCTTCATTTGGTTTATTTCGTCTCCACACTAGCCTCAAATGTTGTCGGTTCAGAAGTCACCTGTAGCAAAGTAATCATGTATGCGGGTGACCTTTCAAAGGCTAGAACCGACTGACCAAGTAGGCGAGCTCGAGCTCTTGTCAACGGTGGGGTAGCTCGAGGCAGAAGCGGTTCCTCTTCAATCTCCTCCTCGGTAGCATCTTCAATATCATCCGTCAGAGCTCCATCACTAGTATCCAGACCTTCACAATGATCGTCGGACAAGCTAGTTCCGTCAAGGGTCACATCATGTAGTCATTGTTTTGAAGACTCAATTGCAGTGCCAAGGGAGTCACAAGTCTTTTTGTGAGCCATGAGTCTACTTATTTTCCCTTTCTTTCTCTATATCTCACATTTGCACATAATTTTAATCTTTATTTTGCCCTTTTTTTTTAACCTTTTTGCTATAGGATATGAAGAAGATGGATAAGGAAATCCAAGCAAAGGAAGGTGGATTGAAGAAAAGGGAACATACATTTTTCCCATCATTTTTAATGTTATTTTAATAGAATAACATACATTTTTATCTCATTAAACGGGATGGATAAATATATTTTATTAATTTATTTCAATTCATACATTTTTCTTTCAATTAAATAACATTAAAAGGGAGGGGTAAAATGACTTTTCAACGTTTTAAACGCCAGCTTAACGGAAAAAAGGGTTGTGGGTGACGATTTACCTACAAAATGGGTTTAAGGGGTGGTTTTCTACAATTTTTACTTTAAGGGGTGGTTTTCTGCAAAGACTCATATTTAAGGGGTGATTTTCTGCCATTTTCCCTAAATAATATTGTGTCATTGTCCTTTTTTTTTTTTTTGTACTCAAATGTGGTTCTCACGTTGTGAACATTTAGGGTGTGTTTAGTTGGAGAAAAGCATTGGATTTTACGAAGGGGAAGTAGATCTTGCAGTTGCAAAGTAAATGGCATAAAAATAGGAAGAACACCAAACAAAAAAAAGAGGGAATTGCACAAGGTAACTCAAAAATCGAAAAGTGTTGCAAGGATAGAGAGAGCAACACAACCTGTTTTTTAGGGTTAGTTTTGCAAATAACCCCCAAAAAATAGGAAGAATACCAAACAATAGGAGGAAGAGCACTTTAATTAGTTTATATTAAATTTTATTTGTAAATATAAATATATCTTTTTAATTTTTTAAAAAATAACAACATATATATTCAGGGGCACCAAACGGAATTTCCCAATTTTAAATAATGCATAATGAGAAGAAAAGCAAGCTTTTTTTGTAAAAGAATTTGGGTTCGTATGGGACGGACTTAATAAATTGACTAAAATTATAAACAGGGTAAAATTGATAAACTGTTGGTAAAAGTAATTAAAAATTTAAACAACATGATAAATTCCGTATGAGGCAAAAAACAATTTATTTGTAAAAAGTGGAGTTTATTTTGTTTTTATTAGGGGTATTGTGGTATTTTCAAACCAAATAATATAAAAGAGAAGGGGTAAAATTGTAATTATGAAATATAAAGTTTATAAACCCCAAAATAAGCTTCAATCTGCAGCTTATTTTTAAACCTTTTTTTTAACTGATTATAGCTTATTTGTTGTTCACATACACCCTTTAAACCCATTTTTTTTAACAGCTAATAATTTCTATTTTTTAACCGGTGCCATACACACCCCTGGACAGATGGGTTTATGTAGTTAAATAATAATGTATAAATTTCACGTGTCATACATAATACTATAACACCTGATAAATATTATTTGTGCTTTTCATATGGTTTTTAAAAATCCCGTGCGCGCACGGGGCACTGACTAGTTAATAAAATAGGAAAGCTTGGAGACTCCTCTGAGATTTGCCACGGTCAGTAGGGCTGTGCAGAAAAATACGACACGGTTGACACGATACGAAACCACAATAAAATGACACGAAAAAGTACGAAACGATATAGATACGACACAATAATGACACGAAACGGTAAAACACGATAATAAACGTGTCGTGTTCAGATCGGCATATTTCCCTTGTCGGGTATCCGACACGACACGTTAATATATTTTTTTTAAATACTAGTAGCCTCTGTTATAGTAGAAATATAATAATTGTATCTAAATAATCTAATGGTCAGCTAGCTTAGTTGGTTGAGCAGGTGTGGGTGTAGCCGTGTGTAGGCCTAAAAGGTCTAAGGTTCGATTCCTCGCCTTCCACTCTCTCTTGTCATTTCATTTTTTATCTTTTTATTTGCCTTTACTTTTTATTTATTGCCAAGGTCCTCCCTTCACTGCCCAGTTCACGGCTTCAACATTCAGTCCAACAAACTTCACGCCGACTTGTCCTCATTCTCTCTCGCCCTGTCAGCCGCCCAAACCAGAAGGATCGTGACTGGCTCACCAGCAGGCTCTCACTCGCTGAATCGAGATCCACTCCTTCGCATCGTTCTTCTGGTCCAGTCGCTCTCGCTCGCCTTTTCGTGCAGGTTCAGATCTGAACCTTCCCGTCGCCATCGTCTGAAGTAAGCAAGGCGACATCGAAGTCTCTCCCGCCGCCATTAGTGCCCCATTTCGTCTTTCTTTTCTTCTCCCCATGCCAGAAAACCACTTGGCCAACACCGCCTAGGGCGGCCTCTGAGCAGCAAAATCGCCCAAGAATCCACATAAACCGAGGAATTCTCAAAGGATCGGGATGGGTTTGATGAGATTCGTGGAGATTGGAGACATCTTTGCAAAGGATCAGGATGGATTTGATGAATTTTTATGGGATTTGGTCAGGCGGCCGGTTTAGGTGTCTAGGGTTTGGGGGTTTTCTCTCTCCATTCATCTCTTTGTACTGGTATTGCATTCAGTATTTTTTTTTAATTTTATAAACGGTTCGTGTCGTATTACACGGGTATCCGACACGAAACCGTGTCGTGTTATCGTGTCGGATACCCGGTCCTTATCCTGTCGTGTTCGGATCGGCACTTTTCCCCTTATCGGTTTCGTGTTTCTGTCGTGTCGTGTCGGATACCCGGTTATGCACAGCCCTAGCGGTCAGCGGCAGTTTTCAACAACAACAGTACAAAGGATTTTTCAGCATCGCCAAGACGCAAGGTAAAGGGCTCCAAATCACATGTCCTCTAAAATGTCCCCCCTCCTATCCCCCAATCCCCTCCCCTCACAAACCCCAATTGAAAAAAAAAAGAAAATTAAATTAAATTAAATAAATAGATTAAAAGAATTAAAAAATCAACCTTTTTGTGAGAGGGGACAGGCCAAGGGGACGGAATTGGGGACATACGATTTAAACCCAAGGTAAAGGCGGATCCGAGCACACTGCAACGAGAGGCGGGTTTTCCTAATCATTCTTTTTTTTAAAGAAATACTCTAAGCATGATCACGCATCACAACACGTTTTTTTTAAATAAAAACCTAGTAATATATTAAATTAATATTATAAAATAATATCAGATAATTAAATGTTTTGAATTAAATCCATGATAAAACAATTAAAATAATATATATAGATATATATAAATATAGATTACTAATATTGATTTTATGTTTCCTTATTATTAATTTTGTGTTTTCAATTAATCCCGTTGTTTTTTTTAAAAAAAAATCTACTAAAATTAAATTTTAGGCTAAGATTATGGATTAATTGAATTTTTTTTTAAAATTGATTGAATAATTTATTTTAAGGAGAGGGTGATATCTAGACCTGTCAAACGGGTCATTCGGGTCGGGTCACTTCGGGTCCCGGGTAAAACGGGTTCCGGGTATTTTCGAGTTGACTCGAACCCGGGATTGACCAGGTTTCGGTCATTTCGGGTCGATTTTGGGTTTGTCAATTTTTTCTTTTTTAAATTAAAAAAAATCATGATTTGATAATTTTGCGATAAATTTTATTTATATATAAAAAATTTAATTATATATAATTATAAATCAACCGGGTCAATCGGGTCAAAATTACCTAGTCAATCGGGTCACAGGGTCGAAACCCAAATTACCCAGAAAATTTACGGTTTTTCGGTTTCGGGTCGAAAAAAAATTTCCGGGTTCAGGTTGAAAATTTTCCGGGCGTTCGGGTCAGGTTGTGTTTTGAAAGGTCTAGTGACACCTCATCAAAAATATATCTCTTTTAATAGTGATATAGATATAGATTGTTTTTTTAATACTACTAAAATTAAAATTTAGGCTAAGATTATGGCTTAATTGAATTTTTTTGAAAAATTAATTGAATTACCTACTTTTAATGAGAGGGTGACACCTCATAAAAATGCTTTTCTTTTAATAGTTAGATTGTTTTTTAAAAAAACTATTAAAATTAAAATTTAGGCTAAGATTATGGATTAATTGATTTTTTTTAAAAATGGATTGAATAACCTATTTTAAGAAGAGGGTGACACCTTATAAAAAATGTTTCTCTTTTAATAACTAGACTAGCGTAGTGCCCGTCCGTAACACACGGGATTTGTAAAGTATATTATATTTTATAGAAGATATTACCATAACCTATTTACATTATTTATTGAGGGAATTAAAGGAAGTAACCCCCGCCCCGGTTTGGTTTGCTAGCCTAACCCACTATCCATTTCAATTTGCAAGAGTTAACCCTCCCCTTGAAAAAATTGCACCCAGCCGGTAATTTCTTACCTTGAGTAGCCGGTCTCTTTGTTTGCCTCTCTCCTGCCCATCGATGGCAGAAAAATTAGAGAGAGATTGAGGGATCGTAGGCGGAATCAGAGAGAGACGGGGGCGGAGGGCGGAGGCGTGTGACAGGCGCCGGATCGAAGGAGTCAAGGGGAGCGGTGGTGGCGGAGGTGCCAGAGAAGGCCTCGTTCGATTGATCGGCAAACGTCGTCGATTCCTCCCCAACCGCCACCGCCTCCTCACTTCCTCCGTCGTCAAAGTCATCTCTCTCCCGCTCACTCCTTCCCTTTCTCCTTCCACCTTCCGTTTCTAATTTCAATTTCTCGGATTTTGATTTTTGTAAAGCAGAGCTCATTTGATACTTGCGAGACGACGAGAGCTGCAAATGGCGAACTCCAGGCGAAGCGTCGCGAGTTGGCGAATCCGGAGGAGGACGAGAATGGCGGGAATCCTGCCTGGGTGAGTTGTCCTGTTTACGGCGTCGGAGTTCGGAGCCAAGACTGCACTATCAACGTTCATCTAGGTTAGTCTCTAATTTCACAGATAGATTCAGAAAAGTCTCCGTGTGTGCCCTAGGTTTAGGTCCGAGCTTAGCATTTTGAACGTAATGGCTCCAATTATTGTTTTAAGATGCTTGCAAGTACAGAAATCGGCAATAAGCTTAGGAAATTGATTTGAGAACTCAGAATATTGTTGTCCGTGAATGTGCTAAGTCTCCAATTATTATTTTAAGATGCTTGCAAGTACAAAAATCTTCTTTTGAAATGTATGATTCTAGTTATATGCATCTATTGTGAACTTATGAATTCAAAATTGCTTTCATATATCACAAAGAATATCTACATTTAGTTTTCTTTGAATGGATTCCATGTGATATATGTATAAGTTAATTGTTAAGTGGACTTGATTCTAGGCTTGAAGAGAGGAAGTGCAGAAAAGATTTTATTCTGGAGAGGAACTTGCTGTATCCAGATCCTTTTGAGAAAGGCATATCTCCTGAGGAGAAAGAATTATGTCAGCGGTACAGAGTCTTCATGCGATTCCATTCAAAAGAGGAGCATGAAGAGCTCCTTAGAACTATCGTTGAGGAGCATCGCATTCTTAAGAGAATACAAGATCTGAAGGTATTGTGAAAACTATGCTCATGTTTGACTGCATTTGAGTTTTTTTGTAACCTTCTCAATGCAGGATGGATTGTAGATTGCAATCGCTTTTCTGAAACCTTTACCCACTGATCCCTAATTTGTATACTGAAAAAACATCTACTGGTGATTTAGTTTATAGTGAACTTCCTAATTTTTGATTCACTGTTATATCTTTTGCAATTTGACAACAAGATTTGATTTAGCTAGGTCTTTCGTGATTTCACCACTGATACGGTTATATCTTTTGCAATTTGACAACCTTAGTTCTCGAATTGCTTGATAGAATGTAGGTGATAATTCAGATGCTGATAGATTAGGATTTAGTATGTTGCCATGTCTCTACTTAGATGTGAAAGGAGATCAAAGGAGATTTGGGCGTCATGTAAAACTAAAGTAAGTGTCATGTAAACCTAAAGTAAGCGTCATGTATAAAGAACACTTGGGAAGTAGAAACCTAATTTCTAATGGTGGGTTACCTGTGCTGGCTGTGCAAAGCAATTCGAATGATTGTGAACGCTGTCTTGCTCCTTATTTGAGCAATGCCCCCTTTTACGTTTCTAGCTCTTATGTATAGTTTAGTAAACTTCAATCCCTCAATTTCATTGACTGACCCGTCATAGTAGTTGTATCTCCTACCTATTTAAATATAGAGAATAGATTGAGGATTTGAGGACACTATTGTGGTTTGTGCCTCGGGTTAAAGATGTGATCTGATGGAGTTAACATTTGATAGAAACATGATACATTGGTTCTTTATCAATGAATTGCTACATAGGGCTGGTAATTTTCACAAGGGCGGCTGAATATATGGAAATTCCAGTTCGTCGAAGTGATGGTAAACCACTTCAGAAGCTGTTCATGCTGGTTAGGAGTGAGTTGAACTTAGATCTTAAAAACATCAAGCAAGAACAAGCAAAGTTTTGGAAACAACATCCGGTTGTAGTGAAGGTAACCGAGTAGTATCTCTTTAACTTAATCAGACACTTTTTAGAAGGCTATGAAAATATTCTTATCTTATTTTCAGACAGAGCTGTTGATTCAAGCTCATTTGACCCGTGAGACTGCTGAATTGTCCCCAGTTCTGCAGGCTGATTTGAGACGCATGCTTCAACTTGCACCTAGGCTTCTTGAAGAGCTGATGAAGGTTTTTATTATTTTCCTTAGTTGCATAAAATATCTTCATTGATTTGATCACCAGACATGTCTAATTCCATTCGACTATCTTGTCTTCAGCACCAATAGTGATGAATTTGTTATGATAATTGCTTAGGTTTAATGAATTTATGCTGCAAGTTGGGTGCCGGATATTGGTCTGGAGCTTCAGCCAAATGATTACAAGGCAGGAGAAAAAGCTTGGTGGTAGATTTTACTAGGTATCATCTCCTTGCTTATTTTCAATTTCCAATCTTCAATATGATTGTGGCTTTAGAAGTGGGATTCTCATAGACTAAAAATTCAGGAATGGAATCGACATAGTAACTCACAAGCATTGATTACTTAGATTTGGATTATAAAATCCCGGGGAACCAAAGTATGTTTCATGTTAGAAAATAATAATAAATTTATATCTATGTTGTTTCTCTTATTATGTGTTTTCTTTGATCATTTTATTGACCCTAATCTCTTATTTTGAATTTTTGTTGCAAAAGCATTCAGACGAGCAACAAAAAGCAAGGCTTCTGCCCAAGCTGAATTGGATGAATGGAGCTTGGGTGGCACTAGGACTTCAAATTGAACGAAATCGCAAAAACTTGAAGCATGTAGTTTATCTATGTAATTATAAACATTTGATTTCAAGTATGAACCTCGTTTTGATTTATGTATATGTACTTGTGAATTGGAGTTGAAATACAACAAGTATGAACCTGGTTTTAATTGTTGTATGTCATGTCTGAATAAACAGGTGACATGTTGAAACGTGTTGATGTCATGTAGAAATGGGAAATTACGGGTTGAATGACATGTTAATAGCAGTTCATGCCTTGTACATCTTAGGATGAATTCAAGTAACATATGCGACGTGTCAAAGGAAACTTTGATTATTCTGAATGCACTACCAAATCTTAAACTAAATTGGCTATTTTTCATACTTATCCTCATACCTAAACTCACATTACCTGTCATGTTAAAGAGTATAGTCTGTCATGTTAATAGCATTACCTGTCATGTTATTTTCTTTCAGAACTTTATTTTCTTACATAAAACAAAGTGTTGTAAGACATGGTAGCGTTCTTGTTTTAGGCATTCATCTTATATTAATAACATAAAACAAAATTTAAGACTGATTTGTGCCCGTGATGCCTTGATCTTTAGGACTTTTGAGTGTCATCTAACCCTGCAAACAGTGATGAACAAACCAAAGATTAATAGGACTTTTCATGAACTAGATTTATTTACAGTGAAAGGTAACGAAAGACACCGCGATTTCAGGTGATTAAAGGGTATAAATTGTCATGTTAATAGCATCACCTGTCATGTTAAAGGTTATAACCTGTCATGTTAAAGGGTATAAACTGTCATGTTAAAGGGTATGAACTGTCATGTTAATAGCATTACATGTCATGTTATGCTCTTTCATTAAGGAGAAGAGGATCAATTCGCATTACCTGTCATGTTAAAGGGTATAAACTGTCATGTTAATAGCATTACATGTCATGTTATCTTCTTTCGTTAAGAAGAAGAGGATCAATTCGCATTACCTGTCATGTTAAAGGGTATAAACTGTCATGTTAATAGCATTACATGTCATGTTATTTTCTTTCATTAAGGAGAAGAGGATCGATTCGCATTACTTGTCATGTTAAAGGGTATAAACTTTCATGTTAATAGCATTACATGTCATGTTATTTTCTTTCATTAAGGAGAAGATGATCGATTCGCATTGCCTGTCATGTTATTCGTATTACCTGTCATGTTAAATAGTATAACCTGTCATGTTATTTTTATTAAGACAAGCTTTTCACCATCAATATCTTTTTTAAATGAACACTATTTGTAGCCTAAGACAAACATATGAGTTAAATCATTAGAATTTATTAACATCACAAAGTAGATCAATACTGCAGAGTTGAAAGTTGAAATAAAGCCAATCACTAGTGTCTATTCTCAAATAATGATTGTACTCAAGCATTCATGTTCGACCATAACATAATCTCATTAAAAGCTAAAGGAGAGCACAAGGAACAAATAGAAGTTTTAGCATACCAAAAGAGCAGCCTTAGAGTTGTCAGATGTGGTAAGACCTGAGAACCGAGCAACATAATTATAGTGCTAGAGTTGAACATGTTTTCACTTCTAACAAAGGGTTATTGTAGACCTATAAATCGCTCAAGCTTGTAATATAACCCAAACCTTAAACGGCCCATAAAAAAACGAAGCCATTAATCCAATATTCAGCTCTGGCAGCCTGCCCCTTGGATGCCTCCCATAGAAAAATAAATGCATGAAAGGACCAAGAAATGGCCAGGATTGACATGGTTGTGGCTGCATTTCTTGGTCCTTTCCAGACACAGAGGAAGCGGCAGTTGCAACAGCTATTGCTGCCACCGCAGATGCAACACCAGCAACAGACACTGCAGCATGAAGCTGGGCATTGTAGGCCCTGGTTTCTTCCTTCTTCTTCTCCCTCCTGTCCTTCAACCACCTGCCTACCGTCTTGCCATTGCTAGGGGCGGGAGTCGCGGCAGTAGCAACAGTTCCTGACCTATAGTACTGGCTGTTGGATTGATTGTTCAGGCGGCAATACTGCATTTTCGGAATTGATTTCAAAAGGATAATAAGCATACAAGAATCCAAGGGTGTGAAAGGAAATGAGAGTTATTGTAGTACTCAAAGCACATAAAGGCAAAAAGAGGCTAATTTAATATTTGGATCAACTTGCAAGAAAACATGGAATATCATATTGAAAGTGATGGAGGAATGTTGGTCACACAAGTCAACAAATGAAGGAAATTGAAGAACAAAGTGAAAGTATATTGTCCTCTTCTCTCAAAACTGCTAGGCTGGAAGGTCATAGTTACAGGCCACTTTGGGAACCCACAATCTATTACTCCGCAATAAATTGCTGCAAAAATCTAGGTCTCACCAATTTAGGCCACTATAGGACCAAATGCATAGATTTCTAGTAGCATATGTCCCAGAAGAGCTGAACTATTTCAGATTACAAGGAAGATTAGATTCCCCACTATTTCATTTAAAAATTCAAATTATCAGATAAGCTAAATTCACCAGAAAAATTAAGCTTCCAAAATTATCAGATAAGCTACATTCTCCAATTTTCATATTCTTTGGGTTACCTATAAAAAACTTCGGCAGTTGAATGTGTGGCGTAGCACAAAATAGATATTGTGTAAACTTTCATCATCTATTTCTCAATATATGCATATTACAACTACAGCCTAAAAATTGCCTCCAATGTAATGATAAAGAAGGGAAAAAGAGAGAAAAAAATCATTAAAAGATACATAAGGGAGCTTGGTAGTTTTTGTGTTCATGAACTAGTGATGATGATAAGCAGTGACATCGAGCCATGGACACGACTAAAGCATTCTGTTACACACACAATGAGACAAAATCCACAATAACAACCAGTCAACCACTAAGGAAAAATTCATATAACTAGACTAGAAGTGCTATCAACACCATGTCAAAGTCTAAACTTCTCCGGGTGAACCTCAATCACAGCTAAGAAAGACACTTTCCTGTACAAGAAATTTAGCAGAACTAGGTTAATCAAAGGAATAGATAGCACTGAGAATTCCCTAATTTCATTCCATTCACTGGCTTAGTTCTATAGCAATCATACAAGTGTGAAATTGTTCAGTGAAAATCAATCTTCAACTCGGAAACAAAGAAAACATGTGAAAATCAATCTTCAACTCGGAAATTGAGCAGATAGAAGAACTGAATACCAAATTCAGAAGCTATTCTCAAAATCGACAAAAAAGGGGGGGGGGGGGGGGGGGGGGCGAGAGATCAGCAAGTGCACATGAACAGCTCAACAGCCACGAGTTACAAGTAGTAGGCAAAAGAATCCATAGAAAAAACAAAAGCGAGAATTGTTTTTTTACCTATAAACAACGACGAGCTCATCGAAGTCCGAGCGTGCAGTGCAGAGAGAGAGGGGACGGAAGCACAGAGAGACGGGGCGTCATCGCGGAGGCTTTCAAATATGAGTGGATGCGAGGGCGAGCGATGGAGATCCAGGAGCACAGTGCCGATCGGCGCCTCCATTGCTCAAATCAGGAGAGGGGAGACGGAGGAGGCAGATGAGCCCCGAGAGGGGAGACGGGGTGTTGTGAGCCTAATTTGCCATGTTTTACACTTAATTTTATATCGATTTCTGCATACATTGCATACATTTGGGTTATAACAATACAGAATCTGTGTAGTTTACACTTATTTGCAATATATGGAGGTCTACACAAGTTTTGGTTATATTTTGCAGAAATCGGACGCACTTTGAAGCTTAAAGGAAACTCATGGAGAAGCTAAGGATGTTGCAGCTGGAGAAAATGCCATTTTTCACCATTCTTCGTTCTGAATCAATCTTTGATGTCTTCATGAGAGTTGTAGCCCTCGGAAAGAGCTTTCCAACGCATGGTCATATGCGTCAATCCGACGAACGAGGACTCGGGAAAGTGCGTTTCAAGAACAGAGCAGAAAGCTGAGAAAACTCTACTCGAGATCGACTAGACTCTACTCGATCTCGACGAGCCATGGTCGAGCAGACCTGGTCGAGCAGAGCTGATCGAGGACACTGAGTCAGAGACAACCCGACTCCCGGAACCCTACTCGATCTCGAGTACCCCTGGTCGAGATCGACGAGCCATATCCGGAGTCGACGAGCTGTGCCGAGCCGAGAAGCCGAGGACGAAGGCGCATACCACCTCTACTCGACCTCGACGAGCCCTGGTCGAGATCGACGAGCCCAGAGTCCAGATCCGGAGCCCATCGAGGAGATCCGCTCCAAAAACCCTAGTCGGCAAGCCAGTCTACTCGAGGTCGACTAGGTCTACTCGACATCGACGAGCGCCAGGAGCCATGTCCGAGTCCGTCGAGCACCAGCTAGCCGAGACGACGAACCAAGCCAAGTCGACCACGGTCCCTTGTTGAGATCGACAAGCGCCTTGTCGAGGTCGACCAGACTTCCAGAAGCTGCTCGACGCGGATTGATCAACTCTACTCGGATTTGGATTGCTTGGGCGCGAAGTTGCTGAAATCTATCCGAAACTATCAAGATCTACCATGAAGAGAAAGATTCTATCCATTGAAGACAATTAGATATAAATCCTATTTTAGATTTAATTATGTTATGTCTTTTATTTATCTTTTAAGCATTTTAGATATAGATAGATATCTTCTTTCCTAGAATAGCTAGGGAATGAAGGCTATAAATAAAGCCCATGGAGCTCAGTTTTATGCATTCAATTTCAGAGCAAGACAAGTAGTTACAAGGAGGAGTTTAGGGAGTTCGAAGGTTTTAGGGTTTTGGCAGTTTACGAAAGTTGATTGCCGAGATTGTAAAATCGTTGAATTTAGTTTAATGCAAGTTATTTCTTTCAAATCAATGATGTCTGAGTTTGCGATGAAGAGCGAGTAGTCCACCCACTTCTAGGGTTGGGGCGAGCCCGACGATAGCCATGCATAATTGAGGTAAAAGTCCGACCTTTATCATGTTTTGAGCATTTTCCTACTTGTTGATGTGTTTATTGCCCATCTAATGGAGATCCATGCTAACAACTTGGATTATAAACATAAAATCGGTAGAGACAATTAGGGTTTCTTGAGAGAGTTGTCTAGTTGTTGGAAAAGGCGAAAGCTTAATCCTTTAATACGATTCACATGATTATCTGTTTGGTACTGCCTTATGCATGCTTGGTTATCGTTGTTGCAAACCCCAATCTTGGAAGTCTTTTACATTCAGTTTAGTCGAAATTCCCAAAAAGCTTTTGTTCTTTCCTTTCTTTATTTTCTTTGTTTTTATTCGTTTTCGTCCCTGCCCTTGTCGATCTCGACCAACCACTGGTCGACCCCGACGACTGATTCTCGACCCAGAGTCGCTGTTGCTTAAGTGTGCAGGAATCGACGAAGGCCCAACTCGACCTCGACGAGCCTTACTCGACCTCGAGTAGCCTCTTGTCGAGATCGACCACCAGTGCCTGTGTCTGCTGCCCTGTTCGACTGTCCGAGCTTCTGTCGACTAACCCCTTTGTCGAGCTCGAGGACCCCTGTAGTCGACTTCTGTCCGTGAGATTACACCGCTGCCTAGGATCCGCTGACACGCTTCCTCGTGGATCGATCCTGACTTCCCGCTGCTACATTAGGAGGAGGTCTTGTATTTATTTGGCGTGGGCATAATCTGGTTTGAATTATATTTCTATATTTTGAACTCGATTTCCTCCTACAACAAATTGGCGCCGTTGCCGAGGAAGCTATCATTCGCGCCTTAGGTAGTTAAATCTCACGTCTACCTTGAGTTACTTTACAGGTGTATGCGTCGTTCTGGTCAAACACCTGAGTTTGACGCCTTAGACGAACCGGAACGCCTCTTTCACATCAGAGCTAAACTACAAAGAGCGATGGCGGCCGCTGTTGTTGCAGGAGTAAGTCAAGTATAGAATAGAATATGGTTTAGAACGACTCCCCTGTCTCAGCAAATAATTACAAGACTTCCTCCCGTTGTAGTAAGAGAAAAGTCAGGATCGAATCCACGAGGAAGCACGTCAGCAGTTCTCAGGTAGCTATCAGATTCTTGCAGCAGCAGCAGAAAAACACGGAAACAAAAGCAGAAGCAGAAACAAATAATCCCGGCAAGGGCAAATAAAACAAAAGCAAATAACAAAGCAAAGCAAAAGCAAAGGCTCTCGTCGATCTCGACAAACAGTACTCGAGATAGACAAGGGTGGTCGACAACAGTGGCTCAGGATCGAAAACGAAGCAACTCGATAAAGGCAAGTCAACTCGATCTCGACTACCCCCTCCTCGAGATCGACAAGAATCAGCAAAGACAGACAATAGAAAATTGACAAAGGGCAGAAACTTCAACTCGACCTAGACCAGTTCTCCTCGAGATCGACAAGAACCGTACTCTATCTCGACCAAGTCCTACTCTATGTCGACAAGAACAGAAATTTAAAGGAATGTAAATTGCAATTGCTCAAAACCCAAACTCAGCTTTTTGACGGAAAATAAACTCAATATATAAAAAGACCTCCAAGGCTAGGGTTTCAACACCACAACGACAACCATGCAAAACAACACATAAAGGCATAAAAGATCATGCTTTCCATCAAATAACTTTCGTCATTAACAACTAGGCATATAGAGGCTCTCGCATAAACCCTAATTGTTACTAACCCTTTTTCACATAATTAATCCAAGTTGCATTAAGATCACTTTCGCTTCAATAATACAAACAAGGATCACCTTCAATTCTCGCAAAAGAATCATGCTCATAGGGAAAGAAGATAAATTGCACAAAAGATCTGACCTTTATCGCATCGCCTCACATGGCCACCGTCGGGCTCACCCCAGCCCCAGAAGTGGGTGGACTACTCACGCCTCATCGCAATCGCAGACATTGAATTGATGAAAGAAACTTGCATAAAAACTAAATTCAAAAGCCTTTACAATCCTGGCAATCAACTTTCGCTGTCAGCCAAAACCCTAAAAACCTTAGAACTCCTAAGCTCTATGTGGAACTAACTAATTGTCTCTCAATGATTGAATGATTAAAACTGAGCCCCTAGGGCCTTATTTATAGCCTTCATTCCCTAGCTATTCTAGGAAAGAAGATATCTATCTATATCTAAATTGCTTTAAAAGATAAATAAATGTTTTAATGGAATTAAATCCATAAGAAAAAAGATAAAACTAATGTGGTAAGTCTTCATGTTGATAGATCTTGCTCCTTCCATGATAGAACTTGATAGATCGGATAGAATCTTACGGCTTTGCGACCAAGCAACTCCAACTCTACTCGGACAAGGCTTCGTCGAGCAGCTTCTGGAATCTGGGTCTAGTCGACCTCGACAAGGTCTCGTCGACCTCGACCACGATGGTTTCGTCGACTGGACCTGGCTGACTTCTCTGCTCGATGTGGCTCGTTTTGGTTCACTGGGCTCTTGTCGACTTCGAGTAGGCTTCATCGACCTCGAGTAACTTTGCTCGCCGACTAGGGTTTCTCGAGTAGATCTCCTCGACAGGGTCGGACATGATCTGGGTGCCTTGTCGATCTCGACTAACTCTTGTCGAGATCGAGTAGGATTCGTCGAGGATGGCTCGGATGGTCTCGTCGAGGACTCCTCCTCGTCTGGCTGGGACTGGCTTGTCGACCTCGACAAGGGGTTCGTCGAGGTCGAGTAGACCTGGCTCGGATTCTCGTCCTTGGCTTCTCGGGCAGCTCTTCCCCTTGTCGACTCCGGGCATGGCGCTGGGCTTCGTCGATCTCGACTAGAGTTTGTCGAGATCGAGTAGACTCCGGAGGCTCGGGTTGTCTGGCTTCTCGAGCAGGCTTGCTCGACAAGGCCGTGTTCGGTCATGCTTGTCTAGGTCGAGTAGACCTACTCGATGTCGAGTAAGGTTGACTCTCAGACTTGTTCTGCTGCTTTGACCTTGGACTTCTGTAGTGGTTTTCCGAGCTTTTCCGACTTTCTGTAGAATTGCTGTAAAAGCCTCGATTTCTGCGATTTTAAACAGAAACTGGTGTAGATTCCATAATTTGGCAAATAAACATAAACTACATAGATTCTGTACTATTCTAGCCCAAATGAATGCAATGTATACAAAAATCGATATAAAAGTTGCTGTAAAACATGGCAGATTCCGCTTATAACAGCCGCTGAAACACAAGAACAATTGATTGCCAGGCTTACCAGGGAACTAGCTGAAAAGGATGCCGCTATCGCCAATGAGAGGACAGCGAGGGAACAAGCAGCTGAGCGCGCAAGGCAAGCAGAAGCTGAGCTTGCCCAGTACCCAACCACTGCAGAGGATTATATGCATCCAACGCTCGTCGTGCCTGAATCGGCGATTCTAATCCCTGATAACTCTTTCGAAATTCGCACTCAATTTCTTATAGAGCTTAAAAATAATGCCTTTTATGGTAGATTTAATGAGTGTCCTCTTGAACATATTACTGATTTTCATGATATGTGCCGTACTCTTGCTGAAGGTACCACTCTGGAATATGTCAAGATGAAAGCTTTCCGCTGGTCGCTCGCTGGACCTGCACTGAAGTGGCTAGAATGGCTAAAACCAAAATCACTTACCACATGGGCCCAAGTAGAGCAAGAGTTTCTCAACAAATTCTTCCCACCCGCCAAGACAGCACTTCTCCGCCAGAAGATCACCGCCTTTAAACAGCAGAAAGGGGAACCGCTGGCAAGGGCATGGGAACGCTACAAGGATCTTCTGCAATCTTGCCCTACTCATGGACAGCCACCCTACGTCATTCAAGAGATCTTCTTCAATTCTCTTGATCAAGTGACGAAGGACAGGATCAACCAGTATACTCGCTACGAGTATCTGACGATGCCGCCAATTGACGCCTGGGGTGTGCTAGACAAGCTCACCAACTACGACAACATATATGGGTCTACTTCAAATTATGAGGAGAACTCCTACGCCAGGCCAGCACCATCTATGCCACTTTATGAGCCAGCAAAGGAGATCGACCCAGATGTCAGGGAGCAGTTCTACAGAGATCAGAATCGCAAGCTCCTCAAGCAAGTCAAATATTTGTCTGTCAATCAGCCTTGCATCGAATGCGGATCACAGAGTCACACCACTACTGAGTGCCCACACACAGAGCAAGTCAGAATGGCAGAAACACATGAGGAAGCAGCCTATGCTGGGGGTCCTAATCGCTATATGGGGGATCAAAGGCCTTATCAACAAAAATGGAACCAAGGTCCCCCTAGGAACCCCCCACCCTACAGAGCTCCAGGGCATCCAGAAAGGGATCAAAGGAAGGATGATCTACAGCTGATCCTTGAGGAGATGCGCCGGAATGAGGGCAACATCAACAACCAGTTCCAAAACATCACCACCAAATTTGGGGAACTGGACATCTGGAAAAGGGGAATAGAGACTCAGATGGGTCAAATTGCATCGCAGATCCCACGACCATCTGACAAGCTCCCTGGGCAAACAGAACCAAATCCTAAGGGGCAAACTGGACATGTCGCAGCTATCAAACTAAGGAGTGGGCATCAATTACACGAGCCAGAGGCCGGGAAACAGCAGAGCCAAGCAGAACAACAACTCGACCTCGACGAGCCCGTACTCGATGTCGACAAGCATGTGGTCGACGTCGACAAGCCTGTACTCGACCCAGACCAGAAGCGGAGCTCGGACTCCGCTGCGCAGACCAGCAACCCGAGGTCGACTACCCAACTCGAGGTCGACAAGACCTTACTCGATCTCGACAAGCCTCTGGTCGAGGTCGACGAGCAACAATCCAGGATCGACGAGACTGCAGCTTCTCCGACAGCTGATCTGGCTTCGAAACAGAAAAAGCCACTTCCTTTCCCTTCTAAATCTCTTAAAGATCCCACTGCAGGGAGATTCAATAGATTTGTTAATATGTTGCAAGAGCTAAACTTTTCTATTCCTTTTACAGAAGCCTTGCAAGAGATGCCTGGATATGTCAAGTTTTTAAAGGAAATCCTGAGCAAGAAGCGGTCCATCTCAGAGATCGCAGGCGAATGCAAAGTACTCCACTTCCTTGAAAAGAGGCCTGACCGAGGTAAGTTTTCTGTTACTGTGGGTTTTGGACAATATAAATATGATTCTCTATGCGATTTAGGAGCAAGTGTGAGCATCATGCCTTTATCAATCTGGCGGAAAGTTAAAATAGGATGTATAGAACCTGTGGATGCTAAATTATATATGGAAAATAATACAGTAGTCATCCCTACAGGAATAGTTGAAAATGTTCCAGTCCAGGTTGGTAAATTCTTTGTGCCAGCTGATTTCCTTATTATTGATTGTGCTGAAGATCCTACTAGCCCTATTATTCTTGGTAGACCTTTCTTAGCTACTGCAGATGCCAGGATTAGTGTTAAGAATCGATCGCTCACCTTCACCATAGGCGACGAGATTTTGGATTTCTCTTTTGGCCCTGCAAAAGAGGAGATTTCTTGGCTGGAGGTGAAAAGCATCTACATCGACGGGACTAAGCAACCAGCAGAGGAGGGAGCGAAAACCGTACTCGAGATCGACAAGCCCTCGTCGATCTCAACAAGCACTGTACTCGACCTCGACGAGTCTTCCTCGACCTCGACCACCACTGCTGAGCCTGAGACTTGCCAGGAGCCTAAGTATGGGGTCCCTGTACTCGACCTCGACCACCAGTACTCGACATCGAGTAGCCCCAAGCCCAAAAATTTCTGTTTGGGGTCCGAACAGGTAAGTTCAGGTATGAACTCTACTCCCCCTCAGTCCATAAATAAAATTTTTAATGATTTGAAGGGAGCTAAAACACCATTGCGAGGGAATTTGCAGAAACTGAAGGCTACAAGGAAGAAAAAAAAGGAGGAAGGAGATGATGCAAGCAACCACCTATCAGCTGAGCTTGCATACTACCATCAGGACCTAGATGATCCAGGAGAAGGGCCAAGCATGAGCGGGCCCCACAAAAATGGTCCTTGAGCGCAAACGGAGAAGTCGGCCTAGCGACTCTAAAATCTAGAGCGTGTATATAAGACTTTATGAACTTTTGGACACTTTACTTTGTTTGGTTTTTTTGGTTTTTGGTTTTTATTTTTGTTTTTTGTTTCATGTCTTTTTAAAGAACTTCATATGGATAGTCTTGTTTTTGGTATGAAATCTAACACTTGTAGGTCGGCAAGCATATAAGGATCGCGAACAATGGAAAAGGAGGTCCTTGAAAATCAGTCGGAATCGACGAAGGCCAAGTCGACGACGACGAAGAGGAGAAGCCCAGAACTAGTCGATCTCGAGTAGGCCAACTCGATGTCGACGAAACCAGACCTTCCTCGACTTCTGATTTCACTGGACGCAGAGCAAAGCTACTCGAGATCGAGTACCTTGTACTCGAGATCGACCAGCAGTCTACTCGACCTATGCAGTCTTGATCTCCTCGACATGATCTTGTGAGTTCCTTCCTTTACTCTTGTTTTTATTTTGATACAGTGGGGACACTGTAATGTTTAAGTATGGGGTGGGGGAAGGGCTTACTACGTGCATATTTGATAATATTTTACATATATGCATTATTTCTTGGAATTGCTACATGGCTGTATTTTGGAAAGCCTTATTTGATTTATAAGCTTTATATGCATGAGTTTCCAAAAGTCTTGAAAAAAAATGACCCCCATTTGAAAATTTTGAATAATGTCATGAAAGCTTTAAATTGAACTCGACGATGCAAAATTGGATTCATTAGAGATATAGCATGAAATTGCCTAGTAAAGGGAAGTCACAATGAAGTGCATATTTTCTTGAAAACCATGAAAGGAGGTAAAATTTGAAGTTGCTTTTGACATGTTGAATGATAAGATGATGGAGGACTTTATATTTCCATATAATGCTCATATTGTTTATATCCTAGCCTTACCTATGCTTACGCATAGGTAAGGCTAGGATATAAGTTGCTCATGTTGAATGATAAGTTGCTTTGCCATTCTTTACCTTATCCAGGGATTATGTTGAGAATGATGTCACATTATAGAGATTGTTATATGGTTGTTGTGATTATTATCATTATTGGAGTTTGGAAGGAAATTGTTTGAAATATATGGAAAATTTAATGAGTGAAAGAAAATCCAATCACCTCAGGAGATAAAGGTAGATTGACCCTGCTCTCTGAGATAATAGTTTGGAGAGATGGGACACATTGTGAGGAGTCCAAAGCACTAAGTATCCGGGGCCATTCATGACACCCATGTTTGCGACTCGCGAGAAGGCAGTGCTGATGTTAGAGAGGTAAAAGCATTATTATTGAGAAAAGCAATATGAAAGGTGATGAATTATATGGAGAAAGAATGTGGAATGAAACTCAAGTTTGGAAATACTCCATTTCCCCGGATCATAAAAGCACCACATTGCCAGAAATTGCCCACCTTTTAGCCTTTTACCAATCTACTCCTTCATGAGCTTAAATTAGAGTCTTCTTGATTATCAATGGTTTGTCACATAAAAATTATTTGTGCATAACCCTCCTTTTATGAGTAGACGTTGCTTTTACATATTTGCACATGCATGAATCTGTGACACTAGTACCTTTTCGAGGATGGTAATTGATTGCAGGGTTATATAAGAATGAATCTAAGATGTTGAGAGTTTTGAATTCTTCCCCTGAATGACAAATAAAAGTATTGCTTGAGGACAAGCAAGCTTAAGTATGGGGTGTTTGTTGTGAGCCTAATTTGCCATGTTTTACACTTAATTTTATATCGATTTCTGCATACATTGCATACATTTGGGTTAGAACAATACAAAATCTGTGTAGTTTACACTTATTTGCAATATATGGAGGTCTACACAAGTTTTGGTTATATTTTGCAGAAATCGGACGCACTTTGAAGCTTAAAGGAAACTCATGGAGAAGCTAAGGATGTTGCAACTGGAGAAAACGCCATTTTTCACCATTCTTCGTTCTGAATCAAGCTTTGATGTCTTCATGAGAGTTGTAGCCCTCGGAAAGAGCTTTCCAACGCATGGTCATATGCGTCAATCCGACGAACGAGGACACGGGAAAGTGCGTTTCAAGAACAGAGCAGAAAGCTGAGAAAACTCTACTCGAGATCGACTAGACTCTACTCGATCTCGACGAGCCATGGTCGAGCAGACCTGGTCGAGCAGAGCTGATCGAGGACACTGAGTCAGGGACAACCCGACTCCCGGAACCCTACTCGATCTCGAGTACCCCTGGTCGAGATCGACGAGCCATATCCGGAGTCGACGAGCTGTGCCGAGCCGAGAAGCCGAGGACGAAGGCGCATACCACCTCTACTCGACCTCGACGAGCCCTGGTCGAGATCGACGAGCCCAGATTCCAGATCCGGAGCCCATCGAGGAGATCCGCTCCAGAAACCCTAGTCGGCAAGCCAGTCTACTCGAGGTCGACTAGGTCTACTCGACATCGACGAGCGCCAGGAGCCATGTCCGAGTCCGTCGAGCACCAGCTAGCCGAGACGACGAACCAAGCCAAGTCGACCACGGTCCCTTGTCGAGATCGACAAGCGCCTTGTCGAGGTCGACCAGACTTCCAGAAGCTGCTCGACGCGGATTGATCAACTCTACTCGGATTTGGATTGCTTGGGCGCGAAGTTGCTGAAATCTATCCGAAACTATCAAGATCTACCATGAAGAGAAAGATTCTATCCATTGAAGACAATTAGATATAAATCCTATTTTAGATTTAATTATGTTATGTCTTTTATTTATCTTTTAAGCATTTTAGATATAGATAGATATCTTCTTTCCTAAAATAGCTAGGGAATGAAGGCTATAAATAAAGCCCATGGGGCTCAGTTTTATGCATTCAATTTCAGAGCAAGACAAGTAGTTACAAGGAGGAGTTTAGGGAGTTCGAAGGTTTTAGGGTTTTGGCAGTTTACGAAAGTTGATTGCCGAGATTGTAAAATCGTTGAATTTAGTTTAATGCAAGTTATTTCTTTCAAATCAATGATGTCTGAGTTTGCGATGAAGAGCGAGTAGTCCACCCACTTCTAGGGTTGGGGCGAGCCCGACGATAGCCATGCATAATTAAGGTAAAAGTCCGACCTTTATCATGTTTTGAGCATTTTCCTACGTGTTGATGTGTTTATTGCCCATCTAATGGAGATCCATGCTAACAACTTGGATTATAAACATAAAATCGGTAGAGACAATTAGGGTTTCTTGAGAGAGTTGTCTAATTGTTGGAAAAGGCGAAAGCTTAATCCTTTAATGCGATTCACATGATTATCTGTTTGGTACTGCCTTATGCATGCTTGGTTATCGTTGTTGCAAACCCCAATCTTGGAAGTCTTTTACATTCAGTTTAGTCGAAATTCCCAAAAAGCTTTTGTTCTTTCCTTTCTTTATTTTCTTTGTTTTTATTCGTTTTCGTCCCTGCCCTTGTCGATCTCGACCAACCACTGGTCGACCCCGACGACTGATTCTCGACCCAGAGTCGCTGTTGCTTAAGTGTGCAGGAATCGACGAAGGCCCAACTCGACCTCGACGAGCCTTACTCGACCTCGAGTAGCCTCTTGTCGAGATCGACCACCAGTGCCTGTGTCTGCTGCCCTGTTCGACTGTCCGAGCTTCTGTTGACTAACCCCTTTGTCGAGCTCGAGGACCCCTGTAGTCGAATTCTGTCCGTGAGATTACACCGCTGCCTAGGATCCGCTGACACGCTTCCTCGTGGATCGATCCTGACTTCCCGCTGCTACATCAGGAGGAGGTCTTGTATTTATTTGGCGTGGGCATAATCTGGTTTGAATTATATTTCTATATTTTGAACTCGATTTCCTCCTACAACACGGGGCATCATCGCGGCGCCTCCCACTGAGCCTGGAGCCTGGAGCCCGGAGCCCTCCGCCTCCGCCTCCGTATGCGCCGCGCCTCGATTTCCTTCCTTCTCCCTCCTTTCTCGCCCGCCTCATATCCCCTTCTCTCTTCCATTTCTCTCCTTTGCAACGGGCTACCGATTGAACCAAAAAACCGGATATCCGGAATTGTGCAATTTTTTTCCGGATGGGGTTAGCGTGCAAGGGTTTAACCCAAAAGGGTTATTTTAGCAAATTTCCCTTATTTATTAGATGTATTATACTATTATAATAATATGAAAACGGCATAGCTATTTATTATTTTGTTGTTATCTACCTTGTTAATATATTCTTAGAGCTCGTTTTGTTGGCCATAAAAAAAACCCAGGAAGTAAAGAATCCCAGGAAATAGAGTTAATACATGTATTTGGTTGATTTTTTTGTCTCGGGAAAATTGAGGGAGTTGAATTCTTGGGAATTTAAATTCCCCCATTTTGGAGGAAATTTACTTAGCTAGTCCCCCCTAGGTAAGTTCCACTTCCACCATTTTTAATTAAAAATTTCTACTTCCTTCATTTTAATTCTTATATTCCAAAATCAAACCAAACACTTTTTCTCAATTCCCATGATTTATAATTTATGGGAATTGAGTTCCTAGGAAGATATTTTCTATACAATATTTAATTAATAATATTAATAACAAAATAACAAAATAGTGTATTGTAAGGCATAAGAATATAACAAATTGTCATTAAATATACTGTAATTATTTGAAATAATTAATTATAACGTAATTATTTGAAATAATTCATATCATGTGAAGTTTATTGTCAAACTATATGAATATATTATCTAGTGTTTTGGATATGAATGTCGAGTCTTTTGTGAAGTTTATCGTCATATGACTCTGCACTCAATGCTGTTTTCTATCTTAACAAAGTTAAGAATGACTACATCTAAAAAAAATAGTTCATATTATGTAGACTATTATAATATAAAGTATGTAAATGGAGTAAATATCATTTAGATCAATTATTTATAATGAAACATTGTAAAATAATGGATTAAAAATATTTTTTTCGCAATAAATAAGGATTTACCCTCTCAGCAATAATAAACTAGTAAAAAAAAAATCAAAACGACATCGTTTTGAGAAAAACCCTAAAAATCAAACACCCGTTTACTGCTACTAAGTCCTAACTCCCTTCGCAATACCATCGCCCGCTCCTTCGGCCTCCATTTGCTCAATCACCTCACCATCGACCTCCGGTCTAGCCCGAACCTCGGATGCCCCGCTTGCTGTCTCCCGTCGTCACCGGCGACTCTGGCGAGCCCAGGCGCCACTCCCTGCTCAAGTAGCCCAGGCGACTCTCGAAGTGTCGTCGTCGAGTTTGTTGCCGACAGAAGCAGACCATCTTCGTCACCGCCTCATCGCCTCTGTCCGGCCTCCTTGCTGCTGTCGCCGCGCCGTCTTCTGCCCGACCTCCTTTCTCATGTGCCACTCCCAAGTCCCAAGTCCCAATCGATTGGTTTTTAATAATTAAAAAAATCTCTGCAGATCTAAAATTAGGATAAATGTGTAATTTTTTGTTTTATAAAAGAGATAAACATTGGTTATTTTTTTTTTTACAGTTTGCAAACAGTTGGATTTTGCTACGAGAAACGTAACAAACTACCAGGATCATCCCTAAGGATGATGGAGTATAGCTCCTTAGTATGAGGAGATGTAGATCTAATACAATCGATACCTTTTCTAGCTATGAAGTAAGCTACATAGTTGGCTTCTCTATAACAATGTCTAAACTGTATAAACTCGAACACTTGAGCCATAATCATAATCTTCTCAACTTGATGGATGACTTCCCATGAAGTATTGATTTCCTTGTTTATTGCCTTGATGATAGTCTGATTATCACTTTCAACGATAGCCTTCCGGATTCCTCTACTTGTTGCCTGCTGCATGCCTACAATGATTGCTTCTGCCTCTGTCTATAAGATCGAACCTCTTGATGTATTTTGAAAGAATACATCTAATAAACCGCTCTCCGAGTCACGAATGACTCCTCCCACATGGCAAGAGCCCGTGGGCTTAACCGAGCCATCTATATTAATTTTATAGATATTGCTCGGGGGTTTAGTCCACTTAATATTTCTTCTATTAGTGATTCGTGTGGTTGGTTTATTTTCCAACTCCGTTTCCGAGTTCCAGCATTTTATATTTGAGACTACTTCAAAAGCTAGATTGATTGTTGAGTTGGGATTTTTATTTTTAAAGATAACATTATTTCTGGTGTCCCAAATTGTTTGCCATATAAAGCCTAATTCTTTTATTGTTGATTTATTCATTTTTTTAGAATGAATGATGTCAATAATATCTTCATTATAATCTTCTATAAGAAGTAGTTTTTTGCCACATGCAATTTCATAGTTTTGGATAAGTTTTCTAGCAAAGCTACAATTGATAAATAAATGTGTAGCATTCTCATCCTCACAATTACAAAGTGAGCATTGTGCTGGCACTCTATTGTAGTGTTTATTTAATCTTTGGGTGGTGGATAAACCATCAATCATTATCTTCCATATGAGGTTCTTAATCCTTGGAGGTAAATCAAGGTTCCAAGTCCATTTGAAATCTTCCGTGTTTCTGCTATTAGTATTAGAGTTGATAAGCAAAGTAGATTTAGTTGAGAATCTACCATCCTTTTCAAATTTCCAGACTAATTTGTCACTGGTGTGCCAAGTGGGTATTTTAATTTGTGTTATTTGATCAACAATATGATTTGGGAATATTCTCTGTAGTAGTGTCAAATTCCATTGTTTCTGGTTATCTATTAGATGGGAAACTTTGAGATTTGGATCTTCCGAACTTTGACATTGGTTTAAACTGGCTCTATCAAGCCACGGGTCTCTTCATACATTTATTTGTTGTCCATTGCCAATAACCCATTAGAGTCCTAAGTTGATTTTTTTTCCTTAAAGATAGAAGTCTCCCAAATTGCCATGATGTATTTTGTGTATCATTTATACCTACCCAAGATTTGTAAATATTTTTCCTTTATGATCTTAACCCACATGCTGTTTTGGTCTGTATAAATTTTCCATAGAAGTTTTATCTGCAGTCCTTCGTTTAATGACTCTGCTTTTCTGATTCCAAGTCCTCCTTCCTTTTTTTGTTGACATATTGAGTCCCAGCTTATTAGTGGTGTATACCTTTCAGATTGTAATTTGTTCCAAAAGAAGTTCTTGTTAATTTGATCTATTTGGTCAAGTATTCCTTTTAGCATTAGAAAGTTCTGCATTAGATAATTTGTCTTTGAGCTCAGATTTGATTGGATTAAAATGGCTCTTCCTGCTTGAGATATGGAGGAGGATTTCCACTTAGAGAGTTGTTTCTTTAAATTTTGTATTGCATCTTCAAAAACACAGTTTTTTACTCTGCCATTGACAAGAGGGATTCCTAGATATTTCTCAATTGTTTTAGATATGGGAATACCCATTTGAGTAGCAAGAGATGTAGCTAATGTTGGATTGATATTTTTTTAGAAATGGATAGAACTTTTACTATAATTTATGGTTAAGCCGGAAATGTTAGAAAAGTTGTTTAGTGAGTTTTGGATAGTATGCAAGCTCATATGGGATGCTT